>JAEQBH010001862.1:0-600000 GCA_016808115.1 Tetrastigma voinierianum | reverse complement strand
CGACAACTCCAAGAGGTAGGGGTCTTCTCCTACCTTGCTATTTTCGGTTTTAAGAGTCGTAATGGCTGGTTGATTTGACGTCATGAGTGGGAGCCACATTGACGGCCCCAAACTTAGACCGACCAAGTGGAATATATGGAACCCGCTTTGACGCTTAGGGTCACGGCAAAGCCAGGTGATAATTTATGCAATAAATTATGGTTCGGGTGTTTTCAAATGAAATAGTTATGGATTTTTGTCTGAATTGTGGAACCGATGCTTGGTGAGTGGGTTGGCTCACTCTGATGTACCATCGCTTCGTTAGGACTGTTAAAATAAATTCCGCTTGCTTGTTGGACTGAAATGGCTCATGTTGTAATTAAAATATTGCTTGAATTGAATGACTTGGAATTGTGTGATAAATAATATGTTAATGCATGTAATTAAATGTGTTAATATGATGTGGAATTATATACAACAGTAATTGTGTGTGTCATTGAAATGAATTGTGACAGCTCAAGCGAAGCACTTTGATGTTATCGATGTGAATTAAATAACATGTAAGTATTGATGTAAATTTTTGTTAATATATGTGTAAGTGATATTGGCATGTGTATTTGAAATGGCATAATGCATTTCCTCATATGCACCGGGCAATCCTAGGAAAATTAGGGTGTGAGTACATGGCATGAAAGAAATGAAAAGGAGGCTTCGCATTGGCTTAAGCATGCATGAGGGAGCCTGGAGGACTCTAGACACGGATCGGGTATGCAGACATTCAAGTAGGATCATGTATTTTTCTTGAGTGTGTGTTTATGTTGGATCATTACATACCACTTAGCGGGAGTAACCCATGTAGGAGATTTTCACTAATGGCATTACTCACCCCGTCGAGGGATCATTATTTCGTGCATGCGACTGCTGAGAAGACGACATTTTGTTTCCATTTTTTTAGAAGAAAGTCGGGTTGTGCTTTGATGTTTTTGGTATTTGTTTTGTAGAACATGTATTAAAACTTAAATTTTGATATATGTTTTGGTTAAGAGTATTGTAATAACTCTTAAACTATTGGTAAATAGTTGATGTAATTTTGTTAGTATTAATGCATGAGCCCAAGTGGCCATTTTACTCATTTTTATCCGTATGTGGACCTGGTGTGGTCTTTGTAAAATATTGGGACAGGTTGTCATGTGATTGGGACATGTTGTACCTTGGGTAGAGCTCCCTGTACAAAGGAGACTCTCTTCGATTTTCTCATGAGCGGCAAGGTCGGTTATCTCGACATCCAATTTAACACTTCGCAGGTCGACGGCGTTATCAACCTACCCCTGAAATCTGGGCGTCACTGCATCAGAGCATAGGTATAAGACTACCTAGGGCTTCAGGGACTTGGGCTTAGGCCAAGGTCATAAGGTGTAAGAGCATCGTAGGTTGATATAGCTCGATGTTGGATACTAGGGTTATAGCTTAGCATCTTAGTTAGGCATGGCCAGCTTTACCAAGGACTCGATGGGAAACAGTTAGATCACTTATCCTTGTGCATTTGATGAATTAAATGTGATGTGTGATTGATTGTGTGTTGTATATGTGATTGTGTATAAATATGAGCTATGTGATCATGTGTCAGATGAATCGTGATTTGTGCTTCTGGGCGGTAGCATAGGAGAAACGCTAACACTAGGTCGAGAAAATATAACCTAAGGTGTTCGAGAATTTTTAGACAAAATGGTCCAGAATTGAACGAAAAAAATATATATATAATTTTCTGGACAGTAGTTCCAGTTTTGAACATAAACAGATTGTGTTGTGAAACTCGAAAATTTACAGACAAGAAAAGGGTCAAATGAAACTCTAAGTTTGAGTTGCATGAATTGCAAGTGGGTCTAGGCTAATGTGATTTTCGTGAGTGGCAGGAGGCTACCGGGAGGATTAGGAAGAAACAAAAGGGAAAAAGGTTGTTGAGCCGGAAATCGGCACGCCCATTTTTTGTGGGACACTGGAGTCACAATACAACAGTCAGACAGGCACACACAAAGAAGCCGGAAAGGCACACTCGTAGGTTGTATCAGGAACACAAGCAGTCAGACAGGGCACGCAGTCGAGCAGCACAATATCAGGCTGAGCGGGTGCAATACGCAGGGCCGAGCAAAAATGCCAGCCCGCGCCTGCAGGGGGCGAACACAGCCGCCGGCACGTTACGATAAAGAGGTCGCGGCGCGCGATAAAGGCCGAGGAGGCTCGCAACACGACGCCAAGAAGGCGCGCACCGGGCCAGTGAGGATACGCAATACAGTGCCGATCGCGGAGGGCCGGCGGCCCCCGGGCCTGATACAAAAATTCTGTATCGCGCCCGAGGACGACTTTAGGCCGCGATACACCGTACCGCGACACGCGCAAGAATGTACCACGACACGGCGTTGGGAGTCGCGACACGCCGACGCGTGACACGGCTCACGCGCGTCTCTGGCAGGGCTAGGGTCACGATACAAATTTTGTATCGTGACCGGAGGCTCGCTGACATCACTTAAAACCGATATCGCCCGTCGCAATCACAACACTCCAAAGGCGCTGCAGGCGCTAGCCGACACGCCCGGCGACACGCATGACACCCGCCAGCACGCCGCGACACGACCCGAGGAAGGCCACGACACGACGCTTGGTGCGCCACGACATGGCCGGCCCAACACGCAGCCTAGACCATGGGTGTGTGCACACTGTGCACTTGACCCAGTTTTGACTCAGGACACTGTTTTGAGTCATTGTTTGGGTCACTGTTCATGAACACTATTCACGAGGTTTTCAAAAAATAAAAAATCAAATCAAATCAAAATTTTGTTGTAGTGTATGATTTAAGTATGAAATTTTTTAGTATGTAAATAGTGTTTTGAGGTTGTGTTTACACCTTAGAGATGTCAAAGGTTAGAACTTAACTTGTCAGACATGTATTGTCAAGGAGAGGACGAAGAGATCGGCCCACGAGGTACCGTCAGCACCATCGGCCACCGCCAGGCCTTTGCCGAGGCCAAGGCGATTGGCGCGACGCTATTGCAATGTAAGCCAGGTGCTTGTTGGAACCAAGTGCGAGTCAAATGATCTCCGCCAAGTAGAAGCACCTCGTCCTCCAATGGTTGGGAGGAGGAGCGGACTCTAGGGTCGATGACTAAGTGACCACAAAGAGGGAGGTGATGTTATGCGAGGCATCCGTGATAAGGCGTTAGTACTAAGAGGAAGGCAGATCCATCTTCTTCCAACTCGAGAAAGAAGCGTAAGACTGCTTTCGCAAGGATATCCGTGATACAAGGTTATCATGACCAAGGCCAGGATGGGACATTTAGTCAGTCAGGGTAGAAGATGTGTTATTTCGCCGACACTGATTGACTTAGACTCGATTTCTGCCCACGTATATGTGAATCCCAAGGCTATGGGACACCTCAATCCCAATCATCACGAGACAAGTTGGGATATACGATTTTAAGAAGATAGGCTACCATCGCCAAATGTTCTGACACACATGAGGAGTGGGATCGCCTGAGGCGGATCCTGCATTTGGGGACAAATAGAAACCCTTGGCCACCGTGGGATAAGAACGGATACGGTTTATTCCTCCACACCCTAGTATAGGTCAAAGGAACTAGTATTCGTCCTGCAGTGATACACAAGGGCCCTAGTACTCGTAGACGGGCCACATAAAGTCTCCCGCGCAGTGCAGTCGTGGTCAGCTAATGTGGCTCAGGCCGAGAGTCTCGGTCAAAGCAGGCAGCATGACGTGTTACCATTGTCGCCACCGCATATGAGGTAAGCAGATTTGTCCTAGAGGCGCAGAGACAACCAAGGTACCGAGTCGAAAGACCGCACACGGGATATGTAGTACGTCACCAGACTTGTCGATTTGCAGTAGCGTATGCAGAATCGATGCATCATATTCATTCATTAATGCATCTGCTTACGATTCGGACTTAGAGGTTGGAGGCCTTTAGAGAAGCCATGTGTGGATGTTCTTCCCAGGGATGGGGAAAGAGAGTTGACCTGAGTAGGTCGGGATCAGAAGCTGTAGATCTCGGTAGATTTTGCTCATGGTGGACCCCCAGAGGGGATCGCAACGATTCGGGTGTGGGTGCACGGTGACATCATGTCAAGTTGGTTGTGGGTGCATTGTATGGTCATTCACCACTCTTGGTGAGTATGGGTTGAGTTTGTCTTTGGGACTACGTCCAATGAAGACTCATAGTTCAAATCGGTGAAACGAAGAAGAATTAACGCGTTGCCGGCAAAGCAAGAAAGGGGTCATTAATCCCCTCAGGTGAAAAAGCCTAGAGTTAGGGTGAAGGAGACCCGTGGTAGTATCCGAAAGGTCCTGTGTGGGTGTGAGAGACCCGGGGAGATATCCCAAATTTTTGTGTGGGTGTAAGAGACCTGGGGAGATATCCGGAATTTCTGTGTGGGTGTAAGAGACCCTGGAAGATATCCCGAATTTTTGTGTGGGTGTAAGAAACTCGGGGAGCTATCCCGAATTTCTGTGTGGGTGTAAGAGACCTGTGGAGAAATTTGAAATTTCTATGTGGGTGTAAGAGACCCGGGGAGATATCCCGAATTTCTGTGTGGGTATAAGAGACCCGGGGAGCTATCCCGAATTTCTATGTGGGTGTAAGAGACTTGTGGAGAAATCCAAAATTTCTGTGTAGGTGTAAAAGACCCGGGGAGATATCCCAAATTTCGTGGTGGGTGTGGGCAGACCGGAGATATTCGAATTTTTTGTGTGGGTGGGGGTGAGACTCCGGTGGAGATATCCCGAAATTTTTTGTGTGGGTAAGATACCAGGGAGATATCCGAAATTTCTGTGGGTGTAAGAGACCCGTGGAGATATCCGAAATTTCTGTGTGGATGTAAGAGGCTCGCAATGTAGGCCGAAAAGTTCTATTGCTCGAGAGAGAAAACACACGGTCATGTTATCACGAAGACTTAGAGTTGAGTGATAGGAGTCGGGAGTGACTCGAAATGAAAACACACGGTCATGGTTATCACGTAGACTCAAATACTGGCGGTGAGCTCGTGAGTGACTCGAGATTTGGATACCAATTGAAATCAGATAGTGCTGGTGAGCCGGCAAGGCTCGGTATATGGACGCCATTCATGCGCTGGACAGCTGACGGCCCATCTTGTCAGTCAAGGATTATGACCTTGGGCGTCAAGATTTACACACCAAGCGTAGATTTGTATAGGTTACATATGCACACGGCTTGATGCATATGTGTGTGGAATTTGAGACTAAATTCTTTTACTGTGGGGTGAGAGAATGTGAAACCCGAGAAAATCCACTTTTCGAAAATGCAAATGGTAATTTTGATCAAAATCCTAAATTTTTTCTAGATCTCGATGACAAGACCTAATTTCACCGTTGGAATCGCTCGTGAAATCTAGCTACCATCGCCGGTTTCACAAATTCGAGACGGAATTTTACTTTTTCGGTACCGAAAGTGTCTGGTGCCATAAAACGGCTTCTTGTGAGAGACATGATGTGAAATAAGTCACCTACTACATGTACCATGCACACGCTGCAAGACAGGAGATGATGAAATGAATGGCTTGTGATTAAGCCATGTGTCAAAAATCCAAACTATGGGACAAGATGGAAATTAATGGAAACAAGTAAATGAAAGATATTAAATAGAATTAACAGTTTTCTTCTCAAAAGAAAAGA
This sequence comes from Tetrastigma voinierianum, assembly GCA_016808115.1. Classification (NCBI taxonomy): domain Eukaryota; kingdom Viridiplantae; phylum Streptophyta; class Magnoliopsida; order Vitales; family Vitaceae; genus Tetrastigma; species Tetrastigma voinierianum. Next base: position 594,323 of record JAEQBH010001862.1, on the reverse strand, counting down.
GAAAACGGACAGTGGGGGCTGGAATCAGATTTTTAGAGAGAGAGAGGTACTTCTCTCTAGATTTCGTCACTGACCTTCGTTCTCGACGGAGCAAGAAGCAAGCCTGATCTGCGTAAGGTTATATGCGGACACCGATGGTGGAGTCAAATCCAAGAGGTGTGGGTCTTCCTACTCCTGCTATTTTCGCTTTAAGAGTCGTGTTAATGGTTTGGTTGGATTTGACGCCTGAGTGGTCGTTGGACGTCCCAAAACTTGGGACCGAATTGTTGGAATATATGGAACCCGTTTTTGACAGTTTAGGGGCTGCTTTGGGTGGTTGTGTGATAATTTATGTATTAAATTATGGTTTGAGTGTTTTTGGGCTGGAAATGGCCATGGATTTTGGTTCCACAAGTGAACCGATAAAGTTAAAGTGGAAAGTGGGTTGCCCACTGACAGCCCACGGTTGTTAGGGACTGTTAAAACAGTCCTGCTTGTTTAAGGCCGGAAATGGTTCATGTGTGTTGTAAGCCAAATATTGCTTGAATTGAATGGCTTTGAATTGTGTGAGAAATAATATGTTAATGCATGTAATTAAATGTGTTAATATGATGTGGAATTATATACAAATATAATTGTGTGTAAGCTATTGGAAATGAATTGTAATTAGCTCAAGTGAACTAATTTTGATGTTATTGATGTGAATTAAATAACATGTGGCATGTATGTAAATTTTGTTAATATATGTAAAAGATATATTGGCATGTGGTTTGAAATGGCATAATACATTTCATATGCACCTAGGGCAACCTAGAAAATTAGGTGTGAGGAATGGCATGAAAGAAATGAAATGAGGTTTTTCTCGCATTGGCTTAGTGCTTAGGAGCTCAGTGAGGACTCGAGACACGGGATTGGGTATGTAGACACATTCAAGAATCATGTATTTGCTTGAGTGTGTGTTTATGTTGGATCATTGCATGTGCATCTAGCGGAGTAACCCATTTAGGATATTTTCACTCATCGGGTATTGCTCACCCCTGCCGAGGGATCATTATTTCGTGCACAAGAACGCCGAAAGATCGACGCCTTTAGAGGCCGATTTAGAAGAAGTCGAGTCAGGGCTTTGATGTTTTTGGTATTCATTTTGTAGAACATGTATTAAAACTAAATTTTGATATATGCTTTGCTAAGAGTATTGTAATAACTTTTAACTATTGGTAAATAATAGTTGATGTAATTCTTGTGAGTAGTTTAATGCATGGGCTCAAGTGGCCATTTTACTCATTTTTATCCCAGTGTGGACCCTGTTGTCTTCAGAAAATATCGGGATAGGTTGCCATGTGATTGGGACAGTTAGGCTCTCGGGGGTAGAGCTCCTCGTACAGCTGAGACTCTACCCACTTTCTGAGTGGTGTCTAAGCTACCGCACATCCACGAATATTTCATGGGCTGACGGAGTCATTAACCGACCCTCAAAATGGGGGGCGCTATAGTTTTGGAGCATATTATTATATGTGTTCAAGTCATAACTATCATGCATTAACAATGCATTTTGCCAAAGAGGTCAAATTAATAGGAAATGTTCTTCCCACCTAGAAACATATTTTTCACCTTCAATTGCACAATTTTATGGGCATAACAAGGGCTAGATTTGCTTATACCCCTTTCTTGAGAATTATTATTCAAGAAGTCTAGTTTACCCAGAAATTGAAATCACTTAATTTGGATGAGTAAAACTCAACTTATAACTCAAACACTAAGACTGTACTAACATCAGAACAGATTTCAAAACCCCACTTCCAGAATTTTCTAGGCACAACAGGGGCTGAATTTTCTTACACTCCCTCGGGAATTATTCTTCAAGAAGTCTAGTTTACCCAAAAATTGGAATCATTCAATTTGGATCAACCTAACCTAAGATATGACTCAAACACTCAAGGCTGGTCTGGTTGCCAGTCAAAACCAAGAACTGGAATTGAATTCCAAATTCTGGGCTCATAGTACCATAATTTGACCTAGTGGTCTTCTGGATATTTAAAGCTACGGGTCTTAGGATTCTCCTCCAATTGGAATCATTCCATTTAGAGGTCTGTAGGCCAAGATATGATCAAAACAAAAACAGGGGTTTTAGAAAAAAATTGACAGCAAATCCCTTAATATACCTACATGTTTCTTTACACATTTTTGGTCCTTATCCATGAACAATTCCAAACCAAATCAAAACAAGATCAAAACAACCTCAAATCAACCAAAAACAACACAAAGGAGAGATGAGTTTGGATACTTTTCCAAACCATTTTCCATACTCTTCATACCAAAAGAGATATTCCATACCTTAATTTTCTTGCACTTTCAAACCAAGTTTTTCCTTTCTTCTTCACTTGAGCATGGAAAAGCCCAAGGAATGGCTTCTTCTTCTCCCCACAAACCATGCCCTAGCTCTCTCTTCTTAGCCAAAAATGGAGAATGTTTCTCCGAGAAGCCATTTTGTGGTCTTAAGGCTAATTTGACCTTAATTTTTCCCCTTTGCTTTTAAGTCCTTCCTTTTCATTCTATTTGCACTTCAAACTTATCAATATTCTATCTTAGCATATAATCTTCTTAACTTATGTCATGTGAGTCCCAATTTTGTAAATTACCATTTTACCCTTGACTCTTGGCTTAAGTCTGGTTTTATCATTTTTCACTCTTTACACTTAATTTCGAAAAAATGCAAATTTTACTTTAATAAACTACTAGGATCTAATTTGGGATGTTACAACCTAAATGTTGTTTATGGCAATGAGGGCATTTCGGAATGTCACCTTGTCCGGTTGAAGTGCCTCTATCGGAACTAGGTGCTATTGTAGGCCCTTGTCTTCTTCCCCTGGGCAGTAAAGCTGTACACTGATTCAACTTGAGACTCTCTGATTCTTTTACCTGAGGAAGAGCCTCCCCTTGCAAACTGTCTTTTCTGATTTCTTTCACGATTACTCATTTCAGACTTTTCCACCTTCATAGCTACTTGCACTAGTTGACAGAAATTCACCTGCTGTAGAGAAGTAACTAGTGCTAGATACCTTTTTATGGATTCATTTAAACCATCCTCAAACTGTCTACACTGGAATGCTTCAGTAAGGACTACTTCCAGCGCATAATTACTGAGGTGGCTAAACTACTTCTCATATTCAGCTACTAACAAATTTCTCTACTTCAAATTCAAGAATTGCTTCCACTTGGCCTCTTTATACATATCAGTAACATACTTCGTCCGAAATTCCTGGACAAAGAAATCCTAAGGCATCGAGGTCTAGAAGTCGTGGACGCCTTAGGACAAGCTTTCACCAATCATAGGCCCCACTTTGCAAAAGTGAGACCGCACATGCTGTTCAGGAGGACATCTCACTTCATCTAACACCCTCTGTAGCTTCTCTAGCTAAAACTTAGCCCTTTCAGATTCTTCTAAACTTGTTCCATGAAATTCTTCAGCTCCATGTCTTCTCGCCATATCAATTGGAGCTTTAGGGGCTGTCAATCGCTCTAAAACCTAAGCCATATCATGTGAAATCTTAAGCAAAGCTTCAGTTGGCTTGGCAAGAATATCACAGTCACTTCTAACTGATTCAGAAGGATAAGAGGTTGATGGACCTTGTTCCCTAGCATTGACACTTTCAGTAGCTTCTTCAACGTTATCTCGGGGTCAGTCCATCCTATTCAAAAAACAAGGACATTCATATTAGGCCAACACATTGCTATACATATGCATTTCTAACTTATGAGCTATCCAAAATCGCCTAAACTAGGCTCTGATACCACCTAATTGTGACGCCCCATCCCCCACCTAGGTGGATGAGGGGACACCACACGGGATTGGGACTTCTTAACTTGATCTTTTAGACATTGGTGGGCCCATTTCAAAATATAAATACATATATCAAATAACACTTGTCATCCCACCACCGTGGTGATATTTAAAAGTTCTTGTACATAAATTCCTGAGTCTCATTTACTTATACTTACAAAATTCTACTATTACAAAATTTTAGATTTACATTTCAAAAACAAGATAAAAAACCTACATATGATGGACTCCTAATGTTGTGTTGGCCTTGTAGAATGCGGGATGTCTCTAACAACCTCTTTAGTACCTATACAGATGAAACACCCGTGTTAAGCTTATAGCTTAGTGGGAAAACAGATAACGTATATGACCATTTATAGTGGTCCTCAATTACAATATAAATGTAAAATAATTCATATATCAGAATATCCATATCTCCTGTAGGAGTATAAAACAAAAATCTTGTAACATAAGGTACCCGTTCCTTTTCATGTTCTTGTTGTTCATTACTCATAACACACACACACACACACACACACATATATATATATATAATTTTTTTTTCCTTTTTTTTTTTTTAATAATTGAAGCCTTATATCTGCATTTTCCAATGGAAATGGATAATGAGAAAAAGAACAATAAGTACCCATAGGTACATCAATGTACAAGACAGTGATAACATAGTAGAGTATGACCCAAACGTGGCCTACAGAACGGTGAGTTGTAGGCCTAGGTTTAGGTGGTATCAGACGAGGCGTCACCATTTGGCTAAGGGAAAGTGGGTAGAAGAGCTACCTTGAATTCTTTGGACCTATAGAACAACCATCTGGAAGCCAACTAGAGTGTCACCATTCACCCTCACCTATGGGATGGAGACCATAATTCCTACAGAAATTAGAATGGCCGCGCTTCGAATGGAAATCCCTGAGAAGGCTAATACTGAAGCCATTGCCAAGGACTTAGATATGGCGCATTTAACTCGTGGAAGCCGCATTATACGTATGGGCATACTACCTAAGAAAGAATAACAAACCTATACAGCAGCTGTGTAAGACAACATGGTATTTCAAGCCTAGGACCTTAGTCTTGACAAGGGTCTTTGAAAACACGGCTAACCTAGCAGCCAGCAAGTTCCAACTGAATTGGGAAGGGCCATACATGATAGTTAAAGTGGGAACAGCCGGATCGTATGCATTAGATAAACTGGACGGGATGCCATTGCCCAGGATGTGGAATGCTACGCATCTTAAGGTATTATTAATAAAAGTTTTCTTTAAAGGTATTATCAGTAAAGTTTCCTTTAAAGTGTTTTCCCCATATCAAAGATCATATGTGGCTCCTAGCCTATTGGCACTTTCAAAAGACCATAAGTGGCTTATAGCCTGCTGACACTTTCAAAAGATCAAATGTGGCTCATAGCCTACTAGCACTTTCAAAAGACCAGATATGGCTCATAGCCTCCTAGCGCTTTCAAAAGGCCAGACGTGGCTCCTAGCCTGCTGGCACATGCCTAAGCTCAGCAATGGCTCCGAAGCCTATTGGCTAGAGCCAAGGCCCGAGAATGGTGCATTTCCTATTGGCCCATGTGCAAACCCTACCAGCTTTTAGCCCTTTAAAAAAAAAAACTTAACATTAATATCCCTGAAGCAACTATCCTAGTCAACAATCGTGGATGTGAGTTTTTTATAAAAGAAATCAATAGTACAAGTAAACCAAAAATTGTATTTCATATATACGCCAATAGCGTCAAAAAAATACATATAAAGTATTGCCGCCAAATGGGGCCTATTACAAAAAATGGGAGAGGGGAGAACTTAAGATGTTCTAGCAAAGTCCTCAGCAAGAGCGCTCCTCTCTGGTTCCTTTTCCTTCTCGGTTGTTTTGCTCTGCTCCTCCTCGATTGTTGTACCCCAAGAAGTGCTCAAGTCAGTTCGGGTTCGCGAAGAACCCTGAGGGAGCACCTAGAGTCGCATACCCATCTCAACCTCGCTAGTTCTCACAAATGTCGCGGCTTCGAGCGCACAACATCCGTAACCATATGCAAAGATCAACTTCAGTGCCTTTTGGTAGTCTTCCTCCAGGTGGGCAGCCTCAGCCTCAACCTTGTGCTTAGGCTCCTCCGCAACCGCCAGGGTATCTCGAACCCTAGCCAGTTTGTCCTTGGCCAACGTCTTCACTTCACTCATCGCAACTGCAGTTAACCGGTCATGAATGTAGCTAAACAGGCGTCTTGTGCCTCTTCTTTGGCTTTATCCCTCTCCCTCTCCACACTCGCAACCTTCCTTGCACTGGCCTTAACCTCCCGCTCCGCTTAGACCTAGCTTTGGCCTTGACCAGGGTGTCATCTAAGGCCTGGTGCTTGGAAACAGCCGATTGAGCATACAGTCATAGCTTCTTAGATCCCTATGCTGGCTCGCCATGTTCCGAATAGCGGTGACAGCCTATAAAAGGAGAAGCGTTAGAAAGGAATCAAAACATAAAACCTATGCTCAAACATTAGAAGTTTAGCCATACCGACTCAACCGTCTCATCAAAGTCGTGGTTGCGAATAAACATCCCATCCTCAACCACACGCTGGTAGGATTTCTTATCCATGTAGTCGAGGAAGGGGATGGAATACTCCTCAACATGAGCCGTCATCGGTATTCGAAGGAGATTGGGGTAGAGATTGTGCATATGTGTTGTAAAAGAGTCCCTCTTGTTAAAGGGGTTCCAGCGGTCAATGATTGATCGGGCTTCATCTGGACTAGGAGCTAATGTGTTCACCAAAGGACAGCTCTACTCTATCGGCTTAACATACGAAACCATCATCAGTCCGTCAGGTAGCCTTGCTCTACGGGCGTCTGGAATTGTGGGACTAGACCATCTAGCCTACAATGGTGAACCAATGGTTGTCTTTGCAGCAGGGGCCTTGCTTACAACTTGATCAACGTTTTGAGGTCCTCCGGATGGAGCCCCATCCTCTAACGATGCATAAGCCTCCTTGGAAGCGTCCTAGGCGACACCCTCCACGTTAGAGCACGAGGCTGCTCCCGAGAGTCCACAGCAATAGTCGCTGTGCCTTCGAGCCTCTCACCCGGGATCAAATTGAGCGGCACTTTCTTTTACCTTGATGCTTCCGAGCCAAGGGTAGTTTCCCCTTCAATGCTCGTAGCCCGCTTGCGTATCTGCAAGGAAAATCCAGTGGCAAGGCTAGACATATCGCCCTCATTCTTCTCGATCGGCTCACTAGAGATTGGATCCACCCAATCCACAAAGCCTTCTAATCCTGTGCCGACAGCCTTGATCTGTCCAACCTTCTTCGCCTTCTTTCTTTTCTTCTTCCGCCGCCCAGGTAGCTTTAGACTAACATGGGCCTTGCGCCTTGTCTTGTTGCCTCTCGACCTTTCCTTCTTTGCCAAGAGCTACCCGGATCAAGCCGTGCCAACGTTGAGAACAAAATGCTCTGCCCCTAACAAGCTCACGCAATGGCGTGGTGGGGTGGTGACGAGGACTATGTAAGGGAAAGGATTGGTTCCTAATTCCTGTAAGTTCTTCACATATAAGAGGAGCTCATGGTTACACTCCCCCTCAATGATCTCTAGAAGCTATCTGATGCTCTCCATATTAGCCTTCTCCACCCACCACTTTCAACCTACCGTCAGGCCTACCATAAAAAATTTCAAAAAAAACGCATGTCAAAACACACAAGAATTTCATAAAGGAAGAGCATTTCAAAACACAGACAACCTAACACAAGTCCCACCAAACTGAAACAAACTCCGAACGAGAGTGATTCGCATCAAAGGAAGCCTCGAGAGCCTGGGGAACGCCTGCATCACGAACCTTTAACCAAAATGATCCCTCGTCTGGCCTAGGAGTCCGAAAGCTCCACTCACAAATTGCAATCGGGGACTATGGGCCGACATAGATAGGCGGCCCCCAATCCAGAGCTTCAAAGTGTAAATAAAACAAATCTCTACCAGTGAAATATCCAACTGGTAGAGAGAGTTTAGCACACTACAACTCGTCAGAATCAAAAAGACATTCGAATGTACGAGTACAGGAGGTGCATTAGTAAAGTGTTGAAACTACTTCACCAAAGAAGGGATGGGGAGGCAAAGCCCAGTATCAAACTGCTCCCATGTAAAATAAACTACATTATCTACCGCTCCCACTGTCGAGGTAGTCGTGCCGTCTGACACCTCCAATCTGATGGAGGCAAGAACTGTTCCAAGAACCTCAAATCCCCAGCGCATAGTGCTGATCAGGCCGTTACCTGGGAGTTTCTGGTCCCCTCTTGCTCCAACCTGACTAGTGGAAGCCTTTTCGTGGCCTCTCACCATTCTACAAGCAAACAAAAAAAAAAAAAAAAAAGGATCAACTTAAAACCCTCAAAAGACAAAAGAAACCCCCATCCCCCCCCTTTGGAGATTCGACAATCCACTATCGACAAAACCTAAGAACCCCGAACCAGGAACCTTAGCAAGACTTGATGGGATCACTCTAAACATAGGAACACCCTATACCCAGCCTGCAACATCATCACCGAAACCCCACCGGCGAACAATGCTCACATTCTTAGAAAGAAACAAAAGCTTTCTAACCCAATAATACCAAGCAAACAAAGCCACAAAAAAACCCTGGAGAAGGCAATACAGACTAATAAAAAAAAAACTCACCGAAAAATTGAAAGTTGTGAAGGGACCTTCGATAACTCCTTTCAAAGAATAGTTCATAGAAACACGGTAGAAAGAAATTTGCAGTAGGTAAAGAGCTATGTGAAATTGTAAAAAAGGAAAGTCTCGAAGTCCAACCCTTATATAGGAGCAAAACATCAACAAGCGCATTAAATTTGTCATCAGGACATCATGCGTCGTAGCCATGTTGGGAAACATGCGCTACCCACGCACGTTATATCCAAACACACTTCACCTTAAGGCGCGTTCAATGTACTCATTAATTCTCCCAGTCCTTTCAACTTTCCACACCTGCTGTTTAGAAGCAACAGATTTTCCCCATCAGAGAAGCAACAAACCTTCACTGAGGAAAAGGGGGTATTAGGAATAATTTCGTGGTCTTTAAAATCTAGACCCACTACTCGATGGTCAAGGCCGTCGTCCAGAGATCACCGAAATGGCCCAAGCCCACTTATCGTATTAAAACCAGACGGGAGAATCTTAAAGCCCACTTGAGGAAGACAAGGTATCTTGTTAAAGACTCACTTCATGGCAGTCCATCTAGGGTTTCAAGTCCCCTAGCTGGCTATCCTACCTTGTATGGGAAGTTCGTTATGAATAACCATATGAAGGCGTGAAATACGTAAAAGAGGTATTTATCAACGGATTTCCCAGTTTCCAAATCTCTTATTTCCCAGAAGATTAATCCTTGATTGGAAGGAAGAGATTTTATCCCTAAAATTAAGAGATTTTATTCCTAAAATTAAGGGAAGGTTCACGAACAATGCCTTATAAATCGAGAAGGTCTCCCATGAGATAAGGCATTGAAAACTGTGCAAAAACGCTCTGCTTTTTCTTCTCTATCTTTTGTTGACTTAATCATCGGAGAGGTGGCCGACACACTGCTATTGGATCACCCTTTTACAGGTTCACGTCTTTTATTTTTATATTAAACTCATCTTTTTAGAAAACAAATTCATTTTTGTATTGAACACGTTTTTACAAAAGATGACTTCATTTTTTAATCGAACTCCTTTTCCGAAAAGAAGTTGCTTTTTACCTCAATTTTTTTTTTTTTTTAGTGAACTCATGTTTGAAGAAATGAGTTTACCTCTTTTATATTGAACTTATTTTTCACAAGTATATTTTTACATTCAGCTCCTCTTTTTAAAAGATAAGTTCTACTTAGAATTCAAACATGCATAATTTTGGAATTATTTTGAATTCTTAAGACATACATTATTACTCCATAAGATAAGAGAGAATTATGCTTTAGGAGTAAAGCTTTAAATTTTAGAAACAGGTCACCTGACCTCTAAAATTTGACCAAACACCCATTAAAGTTGTAAAAATTAACACAAAAGATATTGATATTGGAAACTATCCAAAATAACCTTAATTGAATTCGGAATTTAATTTAAAAAATTTAGAAATGGATTCATTATTTTACATCTGAATTCATTTCTTTGTTCTTTGATTTTATTTTATTTTTTCCATTTTTGTTCTTTTAGGGCAAATTTTTAGTATTCACTTAATAAATATTTGGTTAAAAGACATCACATAATTCAAAATTTATGCTTCTATCCCTCCCATGTTTTTTCTTGAAAAATAATATATTTTGAACAAAAATACCCTTTTTCATTTAATGTATTTTCATTATCTTTTCAGAGAATGAGTTATTTTCACAAAAAGAAAAAGAAAAAAAAATGCATTTCTGTCAAAATCATGTCAAAAAATGATGGGGGGATCAAATTTATGATATTGGGGTTTCAAAAGTTCTTTTCATTTCGCTTTAACATATTGAGTTAGAAGTTGAGTGAGGTACTCCAGATTATGGCATATATTCATAAAAAAGTTCATTAAAGTAAATGTTTCAATACAATTATGCAACTTTATCCTCACACAAGAGAGAGACTCTCAATGTACTGAAAGGCATAAGACCGGTCAAATGTTAATGGACAATCAGTGTCACAGATCTCCTGGTAACTCTTGCTATTGAAATTGTACCCTATAATCTTACCTGGTATATGTAGAACTAGAAATGAATCCTCCTCTTTTTCTCCTCTAACAACACACAGTATAGAAAATGAGTAGTGGTAGTAGTCATTTTCCTCGAGATAGCCCTCTATCAAGTCCGGAAATGCCACTGCAACCCCATTAAGATCAACTCTAAACTTTAGAAACCACCCAGAACGGTCTCTCTCCATCTCATACACGTTAAGCTGTGAGGTAAAATCTTTGTAAATTTCCCCAAGATGTAAATGGCCAAGAGACTCCCCAAAATATCTAATCCCCCTCTCATCAAAACCGTCAGGAAGAGAAGGCATTAGCATTTCCCGAACAGTCTCCTCGCTCAGATCAAAATACAGTGAAGCCTCCCTTGGACTAACCCAATGTATGGCACCGTTCCAGTAAACCCCGCCGGAAAATTCCATGGAAGCTGGTGCCGGGAAGGGACCTCCAGAAGCCCTCCAAGGCCCGGTTTCGGATGAATAAATGTGAATCAGAACATGGTCGTAAGATGATTCACAGCGTTGCACGCAAACAACTTTGTAGACGTGTGATTCGGAAGGGTCGAAAGCTAAATTGATCCCCAAGACGACGCCGCCAGAGAGGGGCGGAAGGGTTGTGAAATGCTTGGTGGTGGGATTATAAATGTAGTATTTGAGGTTGTAAGAGTCATTGTACTCGATGCTGGAACAGCAGAATAGGCCGTTACTGGACTGCAGAATTTCTATACCGCGAGGGTGGTCTATGAAATTGAGAGATGTGAAGGGTGGGGTAGTCTGGGAAGGGTCGAGAGGGATGAAGGTGAAAAGGGGGTTGGCGAGAGGGGAAGGGCGGCGCAAGAAGAGAGCGGAGGCGGCGGGGGTAGGGTTAATGTGGTTTTTGCGGCGGGAGAAATGGGGATCAGTGATGAGAGAGAGCCAGCGTTTGGAGACGGATTTGAATTTGAGGAGTGATTTGATGGGGAGGCGGAGGAGGAGGAATTCCGATAAGAGGTCGGAGGAGGAGGCTATGATATGAGCGGATGATTCCTGGGTTGAGGATTGTTCAAGACTTCTCATTCTGACTCTGAGTCTTTTGCTGGTGGACTGCATATATTTTGTGAGAGGGTGGGAGGAGAAGGGTGAGTGGCTTTGGAATGAGAAAACAAAATATATGGGAGGTAGAGGTAAGCCTCCTTAGTCCTTAGAAAACAAATGAGAAGTGTGCTTGGGAAGAAAGAAATAAAGAAAGATTGCTGAAGAAGCAGCTTCCCCCATCACACTTTCTCAATGGAAAGTAACAAGTTGTGTGACTGCTGGGGATTTCATATCTTTTGGTCAACTAGTTGATTTCTATATAAATAAAGGAGAATTACTTTTTGGGTTATCTATTCATAAAAGGTTTCACCTATAAAAAGTTCCTTATGAGAACGAGTTTTATATCTTTAAATAGTAATTTTATTTCTTGAGATATATATTTACTCAGACAAAATTTTAATCTACACAGATTTCAAAGAATAAAATCATCATCTAGCAGTGTAAAACTCTCATATGAGTTCGAGTTTGTTATAGCTCAACCCTTGATAAAAATGAATGCCAACACAAAAGGAGGTAAAAAAAGTAATGAATGATTAGGTTTTCGAAATTTTGTTTTTAAAGGAAACTTGCAACATATTCATAGATTCAAAATACAAATTGTTAAAAATCATAAAAAATGAAACAAAATCTAAGTTAATGACATAATAAATCGCTATAAAGCTTACAAATTTAATAATATAGTGACTATAATATGTACAACTCTAATCTTTCATCATACTAAGGACCATAATATAATATTTGTATATCTAAATCACCTCCACATAAATAAAGCGTTGAAAAAACACCACGTTGTAACACACCGATAACAAACCAAACATTGCAATAAGACGGTGATAACACGTAAAACAAGGAAATACCTAATTCTTGTAGAATAACCACTTTCTCAAGATATAGACTCAAAAAAATATATAGATGGGTGATTTCAAACCAAAAATTACTGAAAATCACCGCTCTTACTTAAGAAAGACGAGCGACTATAGAAGAAAGAAGAAAAAATGAAGAGAAAATGAGGTTAAAGTTTTGAAAATGCATTTTTTGTATAATATACGTATAACATATAACATATTTAAAAAAAATTAAAATGATAAATAATTTATTATTATCATTATTATGAAAAATAATTATTTTATTTATTTATTTTATATAATTAAAATAAAATATATAAATAAATAATTTAAAAAATAATAGAGTTCATCATGTCTACCTCATGTGTTAAAGCACTTAATCTTTCAAAAATGTAGCGCATATGGAGGGATCCCACGTTCGAGTCTCAATAGAGACAATTTACTATATCGTATATAAAGTGTATAGCGGTCAAATAATAATAACAATAATAGATTGATAAAACCAAAATTAAAAATATTTTTTGTTTTGAAATATTATGTGTGGATTTTAAAATATTTTAAAAGATTTTGTAGATATTCTAAAATATGGCTTTTTTTAAATAGAGAAAAACCAAATATTTTGACTTTTCTATTCTAAATAAAATGTACAAAATTCATAAATAAGTTATGCAAACATGAAAAACAATGTATAGATTCTAAAATATGATTTTTTTTTTTTTCTAAATAGAAAAAGCCAAATATTTTGATTTTTTTTCTATTATGAAGAAAATTTTAAAAATTCGTTAATAAGTTATACAAAAAAAAAAAACGTTCTAAAGTGTAAAAGCAATTTGCTTCTAAAAAAATACAAACATCCCCTAAGACATTGGGAATTTTTTAGAAGATATTTTAAAATTTAAAAATAAAAAATAAAAAACTATCTATAATACTTTTTAAAATAAAATTTTAACAAATAGTTCTTAAAATACTTTCAAATAAAAACGCTTTTAAACTCTCTTTTTTTTTTTTTTTTTTGTCAAGGAGGAAGGGGGCTACCCCAGCAGAAGACAAACAAAGACTACATCTTTCTTGGCGTCTTTATACCCAACATATCCTAAAGGAGAAGGTTCTCTAGTTCTTTCGGAGGTTTTCTCCATCTTGCGATGATACTATTTGGAGAATTCAAGGCTAGCTTTGCCATCATGTCAGCAACTTGGTTACCTTCCCTGTAGACACATTTAATGCTTATCGACCAGTCTTTATTTATGTAATCCTTGCATTCTTGAATTACATTAGTAAGAGAATTATTAATCTCCTCTAACCTCGATCCACACTTTATGGCGTTGTGAGTCAAGCTCTATTATGAGTCGTCTATCTCCGTTCTCCCTCGCCGTTTTTAGCCCTTGTAGAAGAGCCTAGATTATGCTTCTTCTATTTTTTTGTTGAACTAAGCCTAGCCGGTGAAGCCATCTTCCCCAGTCTCCATTTTCATTCCTTAATGCACCTCCTGCCTCCACTCAGGATCCACCACATTCAGACTGCCATCAACATTTAGCTTCTTCCATCCCTGAGGTGGTTTGCTCCAACCTATCCACTCCCAACCTGGCCTTCCCTGTAGACACGTTTAATGCTTATCGACCAGTCTTTATTTATGTAATCCTTGCATTCTTGGATTACATTAGTAAGAGAATTATTAATCTCCTCTAACCCTCTGATCCACCTATAGACTGTTAGTGAGTCAAGCTCTATTATGAGTCATCTATCTCCATTCTCCCTCGCCGTTTTTAGCCCTTGTAGAAGAGCCTAAGATTATGCTTCTTCTATTTTGTTGGAGCTAAGCCTAGCAGTGAAGCCATCTTCCCAATCTCCATTTTCATTCCTTAATGCACCTCCACCTTTTACTTTCGGGATCACCACATTCAGGCCCTTGCATCTCAACATTTAGCTTCTTCCATCACGAGTGGTTTTGCTCCAACCTATCCACTCCCGACACGGCCTTCCGCATGGAGCCACGTTTAATGCCTCCAAGCGGTCTTCATTGTGCTAATCCTTGCATTCTTGGATTACATTAGTAAGAGAATTATTAATCTCCTCTAACCCTCTGATCCACCTATAGACTGTTAGTGAGTCAAGCCCTATTATGAGTCGTCTATCTCCGTTCTCCCTTGCCATTTTTAGCCATTATAGAAGAGCCTAAGATTATGCTTCTTCTATTTTGCTAGAAAACCCCAGCTTTAGTAGTGAAGCCATCTTTAATCTCATTTCATTCCTTAATGCACCTCTTGCCTGCGCTCTGGATCACCACATTCGTTTGCCATCTGCTGACTAGCTTCTTCCATCCCCGAGGTGGTTTGCTCCAATACTATCACTCGACTGGCCTTAGATTATCCCCATTGTTATGGCCTGTGTGGCGGATGCTACAGCCACTTCATGGGTATAAGAATTTATCACACCCACCTTCTTTTCCAAGCTAGTGATATTGGCATTAAACAACTCTTCATTCCTCCACTTCTAAATCCACTAGAGGCAAGTAGCGAATTTTTCCTTCCATATGTCTCTCTCCCCTGGATTGCTAAAGGTAAGGTTCCATCTTTGCCATTCTTGAAAGGGCAGGATTCTTTTTCCTTTCTTCTCTCTTCTATCATCACCCTCTACCATAATGGTTTCACTTTTGTGCAGTCTGTGTCTATATTATAGCCTTGTATTCTGTTCAACTCTTGCTGCACATACCTTCCCAACTTTACCCAGAATAATTAGCGAATCTTCAAATCCTGTAGACACTTGAGTGGCAATAAGGATCATCGTAATTCCTCCTCTCATTCTTTCCAAAATTATGTAAAAATCTTCCCATGAACCAGCATCCCTTGAAGGTCTGCGAATCTTTTGGAACTAACTTCTCGTTTCCTGTATCTTCCATGTGTCATATGGGTTAGAGGTCTGATTAGACATACTAGCATTATAAGCGGTCTTCACGGAGAATTTTCCATTATTTGAGAGTCCTCAACAAAAGCCATCTTCCCCACCATAGACTGAACGTACCATCATGGTTCCCATTTTCAAAAGAATTTGGGGAGGAAGCTTTCCTTGTAGGGCTTCCCAAACCCAACCTCCTTGCCCGCTCCAATACATCTCCACGGTTTTGTAAGACTTCCAAACTGATGTCTTTGAGGGTCAAGTCAAGAAGGGGAGAGTCTTCTAGCCATATATCTCCCCAAAATAAAGTATTCTTCCCATTATAAGCCTTAGATTTCATACCCTTTTTTAATTATGCTCTTTTCTGCCACTAAGCCTTACTAGGCATTCGAAGATTTCCTTTTCTTTTTTATCTTGGACACTTCAAGATTCCCTTTTATGTATTTGGAGTGGAGGATCTCATATCAAAGCTCATTCTTGGCCAACAGTAGTCTCCATTCGAGCTTAGCCATGAAAGCTAAGTTCATATTTTGCATACTCCTTATTCCTAATCCTCTCATATCTTTTCCTTTCATCATTGTTTCCCAATTGCTAAGGTGAAGTTTCCTCTCCTCCTTTGAGCTCCCCCAAATGAAGTTTCTGCCGTCTTATCATCTTGTTGCAAGCATCTGATGGCATATTAGATTACATAGATCTGAGTAATGAAGTTAGGCTGATTTTGGCAATGTGATTCTCCTGCTAGGTGCGTTGTTAGCCTTCCAACCTTCCAACGCCGCTATTGTTCACAGGTATTGGAAAGTTTTGGTATTCGTCCGCCCCATAATGGAAGGGATCCCCAAGTACTTCTCAAGCTTTGTGGTGATGGACATGCTTGAGAGAGCAGAGATCCTGAGTACAACTTCTTCGTCCACACCAGCAGAAAATGCTACATGAGACATGAAAGGGTTGATCTTTTGTCCTGAGGATTCACTATTAAATATTGAGACATCGCATGATTGTTTCCATTTGGCTTTTGCTTGCCTCTGCAAAGGCAACAAGTCATCAGTAAAAAACAAGTGTGATATAGGTGGTCCATGGCGGGATAGAGTAATGGGCTTCCATTTCCCTTCCTGTTGCTTGAAATGATGTGACCCTGTTGGCTCCATGCGGAACGAAGATGTATGGACTGTCGGATCACGCCCTATCTAATTCCTCTGGGTCCCCGAACCATTTTAGGGGCTTGTAGTTTTCAACTCTGTGGCGTGCATTGTTTCTACGATGCATAATGTTCTTGATCCACAAGTATGGAAGTCTAGCTTTCTCTAGTGTCTCCTTAATGAACTTCCAGGAGATTCGGTCATAGCGCACTCCTGCCACACAGCTTTCTGCTTCCCTTCCTTATGCACTATGATCCACCTTTATGAGCATAGAACCATTTCCTTTTCCTTTGGTTCTCATTGAGTGAAGAACCTCCTGATAGATTACTATATTGTAGGTGATCTGGCGTCCAGGAACGAAACTACTTTGGTGAGGGGCAGTTATGCAGGGCATGATCTCTTTTAATCTATTTGTAAGAGTCTTTGTAATAACCTTGTATCCCACATTGCACAGGCTTATGGGGCGGAATTGTGAGATCATATCTGGGTGTTTTACCTTGGGGATAAAAACCAGGAGTGTGTCATTTGCTCCTTCCGGTAGTAAACCTGAATGGAGGCCATCGTTTCCTAGAGTTTTGAACGGTGCCATATCGAAAAGTGTTGTCTTCACCTCTTCTTTAGAGAAGGGTCTTTGGAATGACTATTGTTGTTTTTTCCCGGTATTTAAGTGGGTCAATGATGGGTAACCTTGTGTTCTGGTATATTCCCACTCCTTAAAGGAGTTTTGGAAATATTCATGTGCCATTCCTTCTAGCAGTGTGTTTCGGTGAAACCCTCCTCATTCTCGATCCTTTGCTTGTGAAATATCTTCTTCCTTTTATTTTTTATGATTATTACTGCATGGTAGAACTTTGTGTTACGATCTCCCAAATGAATCCACTCCTTCCATGACTTTTGGAACCAAAAAAGCTCCTCTTTGTTAAGTGTTTTCTCTAACGTGCGAAGGTGACTGTTCCCTGGATTACTCATGGCCGTTTGGATCCCTATTAACCTCGCCCATAGTCTCTTCTTTTTCTTGGTTATATGCCCAAAGTGATCCTTGTTCCACTGTGTTAGGATGCATGCTAGTTGCTTATTATTTTTTGTAAGAGAAAGATCGCTCCGCCAAAATTCTTGGATATGGGTTAGGAAACCTAGGTGAGTCAGCCAAGTAGCTTGGAATTTAAAACCATGATGAGAAGAATGTTCTTTGTTACCATTTAGGAGAATCCGGACCGAAGAATGGTCAAAGTTGAGTTTGGGAAGGATCTCAACCTTCGCCTAAGGGAAGCACACACTCCAGTCCAGGTTGTAGAGGGCATGGTCGAGACGTGCACCTTGGAAAGAAGAAGACGAATTCCCCCTTGTCCAGGTAAACTTTGATCCCTTGTAACCTAGATCCAAAAGACCATGTTCAGAAATCTAAGAAACAAATCCTGAGCTTCTTCTCGGTCCCGAGTTTTTCGATCTTGTTGTTTCCTCCGCGGTATTTGAATTAAAATCGCACATACACCCATAGTTCCTCAGTTCTACCTGTTTGATTCAAGTCTTGCCATAGATACTTTCTTAAGGTGTAGTTTGAAAACCCACTTATAAACAATTAACGAGAAGCCATGGTATGTTTATCATTGAAGTGTACGCATGGATAAATTGAGGATGTTTGGAGGATACGGAGATCAGCTTTACTCTTTCCAAAACGACGGAATTCCCCGTATAGCACAGAGCTTCTGCTCGGATCGATAATCATAATGACTTTCTTTAGATATGTTGTTTGCATATTCATAGCTGCATTGACTCTTATACCCGTATTGTCGGTTTATGTCGGTACAGTATGTCTTTGAGAGTTTTGAGGAAGCATTGTGAGGCTGCCCCATTGCAATTCCAAATTAAAACTTTCATTAATAAATAGACTGGTATATTCTGACTATCACGCATACATGCACATTGTTTAACTTACGCTGCGAGAAACGCCCGTCAACTTCTACTTCACCACCTTACTACCTCTCCTAGTGGGGAAAGTCATGCCCACTACCCGAAGGCAAATTCTCCTCTTCTAATTGCATAAAATGGGATGTGGCGAGGTTTTGAGATACACTCGATCGCCACGTCTTGCAACTTTTCCGCACAAGAATCGATCTGTTTTTTCCATCTCTCAGGAGAGATCCTCAAAGTGTTCTCCATATGGGATGGGTCATTCTGTATTATTGAGGGAGGTTGGCTAGATGATAGCAAGGTCGGGACGGGTTTGCATGTAACCTATTCTTTCTTTCCAAATAAGGTTTGACTTGGCTGATCCAGACACCACCCAATGTTCGTCGTCTGCTGCTACTTGATTCCCTCTTCCTCCCGAATATTCCTTCCTCGAAATATCCTTCTTCACTATTTGGGCACTCTAGTATTCTCCACCTTCCTTATCAACATGCACGATTGGGAGGTTGTTCTTCTTTCTTGTAGTTATGGGATGGCGGATAAGGAGGATTTTATATTGCCTGTTGCTCTCTTTCCTTTTAAGCTCGCGGAGTGTTCGACTCCCCCTCTATGTCGGCTTTCCATTTGCATTTCGTTCCTTTCCTCCTCAGTATGATCCCCTTCCATAACCTTATCTTCTTCCAAGTCCAAGATGGAATATTTCGACTACCTAACCCCTTCCATAAAATCTCCATGATTGTTGCTCATCGATTCTGCCTTGGCCTCCTGGCCCTTTCTCTCAAGTCCAATATCTCTTGGTTGCTTTGAGTGATTGGAACTCTGCGGATTCGTCTCTTAGCCAACATCCATGGCCCGAAGTCCTCCACTATCTCCTGGTTAATTGCTTCATCTCCTCCTTCTGTCTCGCCTGTAATTATCCTATATGATTCTCTGCCTTCATCATCCCTTATCGATGGTTCCTGCATTGTTGGGACAGTTGTCGCTAAAATTTCAGAATGGCAAGTTTCCTTCCTATGACCATACATACCATAACCGAAACAAACTAAGTGTATCCCCTCATGCTCCAATTTCCTGATCCGTCTTCTTAATCTGAACTTTGAAACCAACGGTTTGAGGAGGTCTACTTCGACATATGACTTCCTGTAGTGCCCACGCAGACAATGTAATTGTGGCATTGAAACCACGACTCGCTTCCCACTTGATCCCACCCTCATCAAGAATCCAGTCGTAAAATATCTCTATCGGGTAAACATGGTAATCTCACCCAAACCAAAAGATTTCTCAAAGAGTTCCCCGGTTACACCTAAAATTTGCTGCTATTGTTGTAATCGTGAGGTAGTGGCTAAAGATCATCCAGGCCCACCCTGGTATGTTGTAGCCATCATCCTTAGATGAAAACTTAGCTAGAAAGAAACCATTATCTAGGGCTACAAGTGCTATAGAAGCTTTTGGTCTCCATAAGTCGTTTATCTTCTTGAGCAATAGATTATACCCTATACTCCTTCCCAATAATTTAATGATCAGGGTTTTCTTCCATGGTAATTGAATTCTCACCTTTTCCTCCTTTAAAAGTTTGATTATGGGCAGTCTCGGTCCATCTCCTCATCTTCATCTGAACCTTCATGTTCCTAATCTTCAAAGATCAAGTCTTCATCCAGATTCTCCAATCTTTGTCCTAGCAGTTTCTCCTTAAAGGAGACTCTAGTGAAGGCATTATCCTTTATCATCGACTTGCACCTTCTTGTTACTCCTAACGAGTAGATCTTCTTCTTCCTCCGTTCTGGCATGCGTTCTTTCTAGGGTGCTCTCCATTTGATCTAGAGACTTAGTTTTTTCTTTTCTTTTGAAACGAAATACGAGGCATGTAATTAAATTCAAACAAAGTTATAAAACCCAAAGAATCGGTTATAATAATAATTAAACTATTATCAAAGATCACCTTTTGTAGAGGTACATATTAGAAAAGCAAATACTAATCAGCTTATATTGGCTTACCAGAAAATTGGAGGAAAAAAAATTACTAGATAAAGAAAATAGAAAATAAATAATTTAAAAAAAAAGAAAAAATAAATTTAAAACTAATAAATTAATTTTATATTTTTTTTCAAACTCTTGGCATCATTTCCTAAATTATATAAATCTTCTATAATTTGTACCTTGGGTAAATTCGCTTAATTGTCCATACTCTTTTTTTTCAATAATGAAATCAAACACAAAATATATATTTTCCTAAAAAAATGCTTCTTCCGGGCCAAACTGAGGGAGAGAGAGAGAGAGAGAGAGAGAGAGAGAGAGAGAGCATCATAAATTGAAGTCTTGGTTTCCTCACATTGAAATGGGCCTGCAGAGGTTGTCTTCACTATGAAAAACAACAACAAAATTTTCATTTGGGCCTAAACTCTTGGACCTTTAGTATTTAGGCCGAATCTCTATTGGGCCATATTCTCTAAATGCTTCTTTTTTCATACATGATTCATATTCTTTTGTGCTGTGTAATATAAAATCTGATCAAGTCCAGTCAGTTCACTATTGTCTAGGCAACAAGTAAGTTTTTTTTACCGTTTTTAAAAACTATTTTTTTCTGAAAAAAAAAAAAAAAAAAAACATTAAGAACATATTTAGTTTCATTGTTATGAAAAACACAAAATACAAAAAATATTAAATTAGAACAGTTTTCAAAAAACATGAAAAGAATGTTTTCACAAAGAGTTTTCAAAAGTAATAATCAAATAGGCCAATAATTTTTTTAAAGGACATCATTCTAGACTAGGCAACCAAAACCATGCACCCTATTAAACACTAACTGCACTTGTTGCCAGCTCCACCTCTCACTGACAAGCATCTAATAATGCATGGCATCTTTTTATAGCATAGCATAGCATCTCTAGCCCCACCCAAAACTTAATTACTAATTTTTATTATCAGGATTTTGTAGATGTAATTTCTTTGAGCATATTTAATTAAATCAATATTGGACCCTAAACTTAAATGAATGTAGGCCCTCTAGGTTAAAGGATAATGCTAGAGAAGATGAAAGAGGGCTAGCTAGAGAGTATAGAAGTGTGTGGTGTTAGTTTTATTTATATTTTTTAAAGGGTGTGTAAGGTTAACATAAGACCACGTCTTCTCCAGTGCTAGCTAGTTTCCATGGAAATTGACAGTGAAATTGTGACACAACAAGACTGACTGTCTCTCTCCAGTCTCCACTTCTGGGACATATATGCTTAATGCATACATTAATGTTTTTCATATTCAAATGAATTTTCTTCTCTTTTTGGGCTTTTTTTTTTTAGGGAAATGATCACCCCTAAATCATGGGATCTTTTCCAAAAATAATAAAAATATTAAAAAAACTCTTGAAAAAGTTGTGGTTTAAAAACTAATTCTAAGTATAGTGTAGTTTTTTTCACATAAGCTTGACACATAGGATAAAGCTTTAAAATATGGAAGCCTTGAAAGTCATAAAGTTAAGATAGTATTATTTAGAAAGCATTCTTCAAGAGATATTCGCTTTTTTGAATTTTGTAAGATGTCTCTTCAAGACACTTTTAAGATAACATTTAAAACAATTTAAAAGCTAATAAACACTTTCGCTTGTTAAAGTGTCTCAGCATACCTTCAATATAAAAATTAAAAAAAAATTTAAATCATGAAGGTGTTTCTTCAAAAGACACTTTGAGTATAACATTTTAATAATTTAGAAAGTGTCAATTTTCCAAATTTTTAGAAAGTGTTTTCCACAAAACATTTCAATATAGTTCAAAATTTTGGTACCAGGAAAGCCAGAATCTCAAGAGACACTTTCATCTTAAATTCAAGTACTTTTTAAATGAGAAAAATCGTATTTCTACCGTAGAAATCGTATTTTAAGAGACACTTAACCATATTATAAAACTGTACACTTAAATTAAAAGATTTAACTTTTCTATTTGTGAATATTTTTTTCTTGTTTGCACTAAATGCCCTTAAAAATGCCTCAAATCATATACTCTATGCAGCCCACTTACAGACTTTTAAATTCCTTCAAAGAATGGTTGAACACAAATGAAAATGGAGTATGAGGTTGTAAGATAAGTTGCATTATTATCATCTATATCTAACTTACAATAATGAATCTAATATTAACGATTCTTTGTCGGATTTAGTAAAATGTGAGGCTCATAGAGCGAGACCCGAAATTCATATGAGGTGTCAGAATACTGTAAATTTCGCTAGGAGTTGCCTCTCTCTATCTTGTGAATGAATGACGTCTTATGCGATTATCATTCTGCATCAATTCAGATACTGTCCCGGCGCTTTGCAATGAAGTCATTGAAGATACGAGAACTTACCGTCGTTCTTTTTAGATCGCGATAAGAGGTCTACATGCGAATGGACTATATATATATATATATATATTATCAGATAAAAAAAAAGTTCCTAACATAAGGAAGAAGTGTGTTGAGGACATTTTCATGAGTGGTTGAAATTAGGTTTGGAGAAAAATTAGGCTCATATATTTATTTAAAAATAATTAATTCCACAAATTAGTATATAAATTTCACTTTAAGTAATTAAATGGAATTCATATTTTAAGGCACGATATTACCACTTTTAAACCCAAAAAGTGAGTTACTCAAACAATGGATCTTAAAATAAACAAATTTATAATGTCATAAAAAGAGTTAGCCTATAATTAATATTACAATTCGTCTATTGATTTTTAGAGGAGATAATTGATATTCTAATGAGTATGATAGAGCCGAGGTTCATAAACAAGATATTCACAACCCAAATAACAATGTTATTATTTATATTTAAGATATAAATAAATAAAATAAAAGATGAGGTGTGCTTTGATTCCAATCAAAGAACAAATTTTAAAAGGTAGGACCAAATTAAAAATTTCAATCTGTCACCCCAATATATTAAAAAAAACATAGGCAGGTCATTGGGGGAATTGTTTGTTGGTAGGGAGCATGACTCATCATCCACAAAGTCTTATTTTATTCTAATTGATTATATATCCACAAAGCCCTTTGATTAAAATCTCTATAAAAGTAGAAATGAGAAATGATGGACTCCATTAAAGTACTTTTAAAATTGAAATTGGGCCTTCCTTTTTGTCTTTTGCTAAATAACGAAATAAAAAAATGTAAGAGGTATACGATTTATATATATATATGCGTGAACACTCATATACCACTAACATTTTTTTATTATTTGTTTCGTTTTTTAGCAAAAGACAAAAAGGAAATGGACCCGAGTTTTACAAGTTTATCCTACTTTATCCCATTACTTCTTTGGGATTTCAAGATACCTCTAATGCTTATTTTTCATAGTCAATATATATCCATTTCGTAAAAAAAAAGGTCACAATCAAATCTAAAAATCTTACACATATGAGATATCCTTTTCTAACCAAATAGGCATGGCTGAATTACATACATATTAAAAATATTAATCACAAAGCCTCCCAAACCTTTATATTGGGATAGGTGTTATGGATTAGGGATGACAATCGGACAAGCGATTCCATCTCAAACTCGTCTTGTCAATTTAAATTATTTCTTATATTCGTCTCATTTAAAATATTAAATAAGACAGGATGAGGCTAGTGAGTATAAGAATTTCCACCCATCCCATCTTCTCAATATCCTGATTACAAAAATCTCAAACCCATGAAAAACTCAATTATACAACTTTTATACTTGTCTCATTAGGGAAGGGACGAGAACCTAAAAAAAAAACTCGCCTACTTATTGTGAATTCCTTTTTAATTGAACATGATAAGTGCAAGAAAAATGAGGAGGAAATGAGAGTGGAACTAAAAACTTACTTAAGCTCGTCTCTTCCATGTGTTTGCTAAAGCATAATATTTATTGTTCAATAATTTTAATTGTTTGAAACTAAATTATTTTAAGCTATCCATATAAAACTTATCATTCAATAATTTTAATTGTTTTAAACTAAATTATTTTAAGTTATCAATTTAAAACTTATTATTTGATTTTTAGTTTAAGAATTAAGGTTGCTGGATAAAATTAACTTAAAATATATTTTTAATGAATATATTTAATAATAAATTTGTTGGTTGATATGGAAGATAATTATTATTATTTATTTACATATTAGTCTAAGATAATCATACTATAGTTTGTTGCTTGATAAGGAAGATAATTATTATGATTTATTTACAGATTAGTCTAAGATAATCATACTATAGACAATTTTAACTTTAAGTTAAGTATTTAATAACTAAAGTTATGATGTCAAATGAGGGGATATGGAGGATCTCCAAAAAAAAAAGGGATTCCATTGCTTGAAAGGAAATTATTAACAACAGAAAATATATCGTAGCTTTGTTAAAATGGTGCTTGGAGATGGTAAGAAAGTTTGCATCTCGAGAGATCATTGAGTTTATATGTTCCCCTTAGTTCCTTTGTGGATGAAAACAGTTTACAATATATTTACTCGAATTCCAAATTACATAGATTTATTTATCATGACAAGGAGGGGATCTTCATTTTATTGCTACATTCATTCCCTCTAATGTCCTGACAGATATTAAAGTCGTTCCCATTCAAGCTTCCCTGGATAAGTTTTTTTTTAAGGTTTTACCGAATGTGTACTTATTTTTGATTATCTGCACGACAGGTTTATAACGTGTTTTAAGGTATAATAGTAAATGTATATTTTTTCGGAATAAAATAATGATAAAAATAAAATAAACAAAACTCGGAATTTATATAAAAGACAATGGTAAATTGGTCATTTACCAATTTAGGACTTAATGATCATAATCTCATAAGATTGTATGCCAAAGTAGAGTATAGTATAAGTTAATTGTAAATAAATGAAGATGAGGACATGTGTGCAAATAAAAGGGAAATTAAGTATAAAAGGAGGAGGAAGCCAAAATATCTCATTTTTGATGCCGAAACTCGTACGGTTGGGAGAGAAGAAGAGAGAAAGGAAAGAGAAGAAGAAGAAAGAAAAGAGAAAGAAAGAGAAGAGAGAAGAAGAGCGAGGTATGGAATTCTAAAGTTTTGTATGGATTTCCATGGAATTGTATAGTTAGTACCTTGTCCGAACTGGGGTTTTGGTAGGATTTAAATGCTGCCAGATTCTTGAAAGTAGGGTTGGTAAAATATTTAAATGGTCTGAAGAAGAGTATGGAATCTTGCTTTGAGGTTGGATTAAATGGTTTAATTAAGTAATGGAGTTTGGGTTTAGAGCAATACTAATTAATCTTCCTATTCGGTTTATGTATGGGTTATGATCGTATTAGAGTTGTTTTGAGTAATTCGTGATAGGTTTTGAGTAAAAGATGGAATAGAGAGTATGGAAGAAAGTGAGTGAAGAAAATCGCCATTTTTGGGTAGGTTTAGAAGTGACCCAAATCTGCGGCACCCGAACGGGGTGGTGCAGAATGCAGCTGATCTTGAGAGACCAAATGGTAAATTTACCATCCAAAGTAGTACCCGATACCACTCACCCAGGTACATGAATGGTACTGCCGCGTCACAGTTACCACTTTTTTAATGACCTAATTTCTTATATTTTTACATTATTAAGCCCCGAGGAATTCATACACGATGGTATAGGAACCCTAATAAATGAATAACGAGGTTGAATACTGAATGACATTAAGTTAGCCGCCGCAGTACCTCGCCGGCTGGCGAGTTTAGTGGACAAACGTAAGATTCCTGTACGTATAAGTGTTATAAATGCAAGTACATGTATAAGTTTAATATATGCAAGCTAAGAGGCATGTGAGATTTTGTTATATGAAAAAGTACAGGTTGACATATATAAAAGGTTACATGATAATGAATATGCCGTAAGTATACATGATATTTATAGTTATTCCATTATATATGAGATATAAAGATTTATAGAAAACATAAAAAAAATTGATTACCTACCTATAGCTGGGGGTAGTTGGATATGATAGACATGCCCTATAAGGAATATGAAATTTCTTCTGCAACCTCATTAATATCGAGGCGTTGGAGTCGATAAGCGTATATCATTGGATATTTATAGTGGCCAGTTTGGGTGTATAGAATCCTTTGTCTCATCTGATGATATTTTTGCAACCAGTGGTCTGAGATAGAGATCATTCTTCGTCTGAGTAATAGTACATTCGGGTACATCTGGTAAGAACAATGATAGTACAGGCACCATAGGTTCTACATATCCATTTCTATGGTATTTGCAGGCATGAACATAAAAGAAATGAAAAGTATATGTAAAGGAATGTATAAAGTATATGATATGATATGATATGAGAAGCATAGCTCAGCTATGCGATGATAGTATATAGTTCTGAAGCAAATACGAGTATAAAATGACCGCAAAAAGTATGAAATATGATAAGAAAAAAGAAACATATTATGAAAGAAAGTAGACATAGAAATGGATAAATATATATACATGTTATATATGTCATAAAGATATGCATACGTTTAAAATTAAGGATGACTCTTGTTAAAGTGCGTCCATATGTCGTCCCGCTCAAATTTATAAGAAATGCAGGTGTTAAATCCGTGTAGGTACGAAGAGGAAACGGAGGACGGGATGATCCGCATCGTGACGAGGCAACACGTCACTAGGGTCCATTGGAAGATTTTGAACAATGTATATCTTTTGTTTCTTTTAAACAAATAAATATTATAATATTAAACACTTCCATATATAGACTTATGTATTTATATTTTTGTAATCATTTACTTCTGAGAATGTAATAGAAGTTAAATGTTTAACATTATAAGTGTGAACAAGCTTAAAGTGTATAAGTTATAGTAAATAACAATTGAGTGGTATCAGAGCCCCAATTGGGGCATGTTGTTGGCATCCCGGATTCAGTTCGAACCCACCAACCGGGTCGGACCTAAGAAGGGGTGTTACATGGTAGGTTTAGACTTAAGCCCGCAATTTGGGTAATGAGAAAACCTTCAAATCACCATAAATCTAAGATTTTGAATGCCGCAATTTGGGTAATGAGAAAACCTTCAAATCACCATAAATCTAAGATTTTGAATTTGATTTAGAAGCTAAAACTCCTCCCAAAAATAAAGTTTTTCCTTTGGTTAATTATCGAAATGCCCTTCCTATTTATGAATTTCTCTTGGCTCTAAGGATGGAAATCCCAAACATGTGTCATTTTTGCGGTCAAAAAGTTGAAAATATTGATTGTATTTTTAAAAAAATGCCCTTTTGTTCAAGGAATTTCGGACCGAATAAAATATAATTGTCCAACTCATCTCTTATATGAAGGTGATTTCCTCTTTTTGTTAGAAATGATTTATAAAAACTATATAAGTAATTGCAAATTGTTCAATCACCCAATGAAAAATATAGGTATAATCATGTGGAATATCTAGACTCGTAGAAATCAAGTGTTGTTTAGGAAAATCCAACCAAATCCCTTTCTCGTCATTGAGAAAGTTATCTTAATCTTTCAAAATCTTCAAGACTATTTGATGGACTCTGTCTTCTAAATGAAGGGCATAGTGTTGCTTGATGGATTGAAAAATAGAATCGATGGATTCCCCTATTAATGGTATATTCAAATTAAACTTTGAAAACTTTGATGGTTCAGGAATACAAAATAATAATTCTTTAGAATTAGTTATTAGAGACTCTAATAGTATTATTAAAATGTCCGCTTGTAGACATATACACAATTCTCAACAATTGTTGCTTAACGTATGACTTTAAGAGATGGTATTTTAGCTACTAAGAATAAGGGGTTGAACCTAGGTTCTCCTGTAAAACCTAACTCTGATACCATGTTAGAAGGTCAACTTTCCTAAAAGCTCAAACTTATAGAATTTGGATTTAAAATGAATATCATGCTTCAAAATTAATCATAGATTGCTATAATAAGAGGATTAATATCCCTAGTTCTACTATATAATTAATAGACGATATTTGGAGATTGTCGTAAGGTATAAATATTTATGTTTGTCGACTTGTCTATAGAAAAATAAATAAAATTGTTGATTGTCTAGCAAAGAAATGAATTAGTATTTTAGAATCATGTATTTGATGGTCAAATTTCCCTAAGATGTCACAAATATTAGTTTTAAAGATTATTGTGGTTGTCTTTTCAATCGTGTTTGTAAGATCCCTCCACAGTCTTCTTTCACCAAAAAAAGGCAAATATGGTAAAAAAAATAAAAATTAAAGACATATTAATTATTTTAACTTTTTAAGTTAAGTATTTAATAACTTTAAGTTATTGTGTCTTATTGATTAAGTTTTTTTTTTCTTTTTATATATATTTACTCTGTATTATATTGTTGTAGTATCTTATTCTCGTAGTGACTCGAGCTTAGGACTTCCGATACACCTCCTCCTACCTATTGAGCCATGCCTCAAAGTCATATTGATTAAGTCATTTAAGTCCATATATTAAACTTTATGTAATTTGATGTTCTATAAAAATTGATTCTAAGCCTATAGAAGCTCGTGAGAAGCAAGTTGTCTACTATTTTAGTGGTTTGATAATTTCTAACTCTAAATTGGATTTTAGGATTGGTTGGTCTTCAAATTCGCCAAACCTAACTTAGTTCCAACTTTAATGGTAAATTATGGGAACAACTCTCACATTCACTATCAATTATGTAGACATTATTTAGTTGAGAAACAAAGGCCGCCTGAGTTGAGAAAATAAAATTTAAAAATACACTTTTTATTTAATTAGAATGAGAATGAATAATGAAAGTTTCCGTTGTCATAAATCTTGATTTCGTGCTCTTGTTTTAAAGGTTTAGAAATCTGGTTTTGCTTGAATAGAAAATCGCATTCAGAAAAAGCCAAGTATTTTGATTTTTTTATTAAGTTAAAATTTTAAAAAATTCAACATTAAATCATAAAAAAAAAAATTGAAAACCAAATGGCCTAAAATACGAAAGCAACTTGCTTTTACCAAAAAAACAAAAAAGCACTACCTAAGTTGAGATTTTTACAATTTAGAACATAATTGTCAAGAAAATGATGGCTAATTAAGCAGGCTAGAGTGTAGTCATGATGCTTAAAACACAAAAATGCATTTTTATCTTATTGATCACTTTACCCAAAAGATAATTCCTAATTAAAATTCATAAATTCATAGACAAAATGGGCTGGTGATATTCCTTTCATAAGAATTTTCTTAAAATATACGAAATCATTTACAAAATTAATTACTTTGTTTCAGAAATTGGAGTGAAGTTAAATAGGATACAAAAAGGGATACAACAAAGCAACAGAGAAGAGCAGAGCGTTTTCAATTTCAATGCAGCGAAAGGAGAGGCAAGGACGAATAACTTACAATGTCTTTTTATGATTTTTGATGGGAATTATTTAATGGAGCGAAGAAGTGAACGGAGTTTAACGATTTAAATCGGGAAAACGTATTTGATATTGGAGTAAATAAGGAACTTAAATTAGCATTTTCCAATCACGGAAAATAAATTAGATGCATATGATAAAGATAATATTCTCATTTCAAAAGTTAGAACTTAAAATTTTAAAATTAAAAAAAAAAATTATTTCCATACTTTTCAAGAACATACCAATTCTTCTCCAGAACAGTTCCATTCCCCCTAAAAAATTAAAACCAAAATTATTCATAAGTAAAATTAAATCGAGAAATACCCACCAAGCCAAAAAAATTACCTTAATAAATTTATCAATCACAAATTCACCTCAAATCATATCTCTTCCTTCGAAAATCTCTTAAAAATTCTGATATCAACGAAAGAATTAAAGTATGTCATGAATGGCAATCTTTAATAGCCCTCAACGGCTGCAAAAACATGTACAATAGGAGATGTTCCTTGAAAAGATAAAGGAAGGAAATATCGATGTACTGAGTCAACCCAGTGAGCCGCTCGCACTCGCTGCTCTTCATCGACGTCGTCAGGGAACCTCTCAAAAACAGAGTCTATACAACCAAAAAAAAGTATTCGGCATTCAAAGATCGTCGGAACCAGCCATGGACATGATCGATAGCCGACTAGGTCTCGGCTCAAACGCCGCTCTCCGCCGCTGCTGATGTGACGACGGCCGAATCAACGCTGATAAGGACCTTCTCACCAAGTCCCCTTCCACTCCACCAATCCTCACAAGCGAGTTCGTCATCGCCGATCTCCGCGCATTCAACCGATTCGACTGGTACGCGCCGTCGGAGCCGGCGTCTGTGCCGTTGTTCGCGTTTTTATGGATACTACAACGAAACGAACCCGGATGCGTCGTAGGGGAACATAGGCACGTCCTCTTCTGATGACCGCTCCCGCTGCTCTGGTTCCTCACCACATGGTCCCGTGGCGAAACGGAAATCGACCGTCCGGGAGATATAGGGCGTTCGATCAAGAAACGCACAGACGGCGATGTAGATTGAGACGGAGAGGATGAAACAGGACCGCACAGGCTAACGCGATTTGGGGACGAAGATCGCTTAAAAAAATTAGCGGAACGCGAATAGAAAGATGAAGTAGAGGAGATCGAGGAAGAGCAGAAGCGTCCAGATGGCGATACCGATCTATGAAGATCGGTTTCTCTTGATCTGCTTCTTGAAGAGCTCGCCATTGTCATTCCAGAAGAGAGAGAGAGAGGGGGGGAAAGAAAGACAGTATAGAGAGAAAGAAAGAAAAAGAAGGGAAGAGGAAGAATCAGAGAGAGAGAGAGATAGAGAATGTTTACTGGAAAGGCCTGTTTGGCACTCCAGTTTCCCAAACCTTGAGCGACTCAAGATGTCATTATATAGCATTGGAAAACCATGGCTGAACCGTAATTAACAAGACTTTCAAGGGCCCTTTCGTAATTTGGTGCGTTAGGGGCTCCACCGGTTTCAAAAGGCTTGCGAAAAAGCTATGGGCTGTGTTCGACCAACGCACGCACGCACGCGATCATTGCAGCGTGGCATCATTATTACAATATTACCCTCGCGCCTCTATAGGCTGTAGATCCCACGCGCGGAAGTGAGAGTGGGCTTAGAAAGCGCTTCTAAATCCTTAAGCGCCGAAACCGGCCCAATGCGTCAGAAGATCTTAGGGGCGATTCCTCGTTGCCACGTATACAAATTTGATATTCAAGCCGTCGTCTTTTTGCCGGAAATTACTAAAACGCCATTCTTTGTTGTCAAAATCGGAATATTCCACCGCCTTTTGCCTTTTTTTTTCTTTTTAGCGGCGGGACGAAATCACCCTCCAAGTAATTTTCCTCCTGAATTAATCTTGCCTCCAAAAGTTTTTCAAACTTTGAAATTTTGAAATTAATTAATTAATGTGCCAATCAGCAATGTTAAAAGTCTTAAAAAGAGCATCATAATACAAATCTCTATATTTTTATATTTAAAGATGATAAGACCCATATTTTGACTTATTTAATTTTATAATGTCCCCAAATTCGTATTGAGTCATTTGTTATATATTTAAATATTATAAAAAATTAGTAAATAATACTTTATAATTTACTTTTCCACCTTTTTATTATTATAAAAATATAAAAGAATAGTATCTTAATATTCATATCATATTTAAATAATAAATCTACATTTTAGAGATGTAAATAAGAAGCAAATTGGAATTTATTTTTAGATGCAAATCTCCAAATATGTTATTGTATGATTGAAATTGAGAATACTTGGGAGATTGCTCCGGATTCAATTCTAGTGGCCTTACAAAACATACCAAAAATAGGCTAAAAGTCACATCACAACAATTATTACTTTTTAAATTAAAATTAAATTAAATTAAATGAAAAAATAAATAAAATTAAATCCTTTTCAAAAAAATCGAATGGGAAAAAAACATATAGGCATGGTAATAACTACATATATAGAAAAATAAATAAAATTGCACTTTTTTATTTGAATTATGAAATGTACTTTTTTTTTTAGAGCGGAGTAAGCAGGTGTCAAGCGTTTGGTAGAATTCGAGATGTGGTAACGAGGGCATTTGTCTAGCACTGTTATTGATTTAGTTTTAAATTGACCGAGTGGCCCATACGGGTTAAGTCAAAAAACGAGCTAAAGCTAGCCAAAATACTAAAAAAATTAATTTTACAAGTTCGTCATTATTCAAATAAAAATAAATAATATATAAATATATAAATATATAATAATAATTAATATAAAATGATTTAGTATAAACAATATAATAGTAAACCGACCTAAATAAATAATATTATAACTTGGCTGTTGTTATAATAAAGTATCATTAATTTCTTAAATAGTAGAAACGATAAGTGAAGCAATAGCATTATCACGAGGAAAACTTGTTTCAAAGTATCGAATAAAATTTCGTATCACTGTCTTGCGTCCCGTCATAAATTATATATAATAATAGCATTAATTCAGCATTAAAAATGATTTCGCGTTATAAAGATCCCCAGTCTCGATGGTGGTTGAATTAACGTCGTCGGTAATTGGTGGGAATGTTAGCGTAAATTTATTTATGTTTGGAATAAAAATATTGTTTCAAAATATACTTGTGCTCCAGCCCAGTATAATAATGAAATATCATATTTGTTTGGCAAGATATAATCATGTTAGTAAAGAAATAGGATATATTTTTTGTTAATTACTTAAAAAATAACATTATTTTGTTATTAACAATAAAATTATTTACAATATACTGATAATTTAATTATTAAATTTAATTTACAACTTCATTTTTATCAAAAAAAACTTATATGTTATGATTGAATAAAATTTAAAGGATATTTAAAAAATAAAATTGTAAATATTTAAAATAGGATTAATGATATAAATAAAAATATATTTAATATTCAGCGGTCATTTATTTAATTCATTATTCCTAAATTTTTCATACAATATTTTTTTAAATATTAAATTATCGTATAAATTATATTAAAAAGATACATTTATAAATTGAAAATAAAATAGTTAAGCAATGAGAGTTTAATATAATGTCGTATATTATAATAATTATTTTTAAACCCTATGTTACAAAATATATAATTAATATCGAAAATTTTATAGATAAATTAAGAAAATCAGGAATTCTTAATTTAGTTATTTAAAATTAAATAAAAATTTCGAACTAATCAGGCTAATCGGTAACGAGGCGAACGCGTGGGCCACGTCTTGTGGTCGAGCCAAATTAGCGGGATCATTTGAGCCGCCCAAATTTCTGACCAAAATCGGCTTAGTCGGATTAAAATGGATTGGTCGTAAAGCTATTTCGTATTATCGATATTATCGACATTTTTTAAACAAAATGTACTTAAATTGTTAAAAAATGTGATTTCCATTTAATCAAGACATTTATGAATTTATGCATGGTTTTTTAAAAGCTATATTATTATGAAACATAATGATTTTGCCTTATACGTGATGCCCAAGTCACCAAATTTTTGCTTTTTTTAAATCATGGTATGTACAAAGAACCCATAATTCCTATGTCGGCCCCCATTTTAAAAACAAAAAGCAAAAGGTAAGAAATCAATTGATTTAGTTGTCGATCATGTCTAACTCTCGTGAAATACAACATTCAACAATTTAAAAAGATAAAACATAATAAAAGAATAAGTTTTGTGATCGAATTCTAATAAAAATAATTTACTATATAATAATTAAAATGTTTAGAGTCAATAAATGACGAACTCCATTATATAAATTATAGGAGAAGGTTGTCAAAAAAATAATTCATTGAATTAAGATTGTGTTTGATTTTTAATTTAATAAAAAAATCTAAACTATTTTATTTTATTTTTTATTTTACTAAAAATAAATAATATCTTGCATCAAAAATATAGTTAGAGTAAATTTGTCGTCAACAGATTCAATTTAATTATATTGATTGATATTAGAAAGCTACTTATAATCAAATAAAAAAATAAAATATTTTATCTTTTTCCATTCATCCAAATTCGTCGGTTTTTTTTCTATTAAACCAAAAAAGCAAAACTAGTTGATTCTTTTAAAATCTTATAATATACATGAAATAATTTTTTTAATGATATAATTACATTTGAAGAAAATTAATCAATATTAATTATTATGTTACTTTTTTTACTACAATTACTATGTTACTTAAAGTACCCATGGAGGTGACAATTAACTCTTTTTTTGCCTTTATTTTGTAACAATTCAAATAATTATTTTTACCCTTAATGCATTTACTTTTATCATCTACTTTAGGAAATAAATGACCCTTTTGTTTAATATTCGTTTGATCAAATGGTAACTTTTATTTTTATTTTTTTGAAATTAGAAAATGGTAACTTTTATTAACATTCTATAATGTAGTTCTTATAAGGTAACTTTTGTCAAATATATCATGTAACAAAATAAGGAAATTGAAAGCATAAGAGCATACATTATCTTTTATGATGTTTTTAGAAATAAAAATCAATAGTATTTCTATATAAACTCGTATATAACAATTATGGACTTAACTTATATTCTTAAAAAATATTTTTAAAATAGGAAAACAATTTAATGTCTTAAAATGGTTGGGGTTGTTTGGTTACGGTTTTTGAAAATTATTTTTTATTCTAAAAAAACAAGGAAAACAATAAGGACATATTTGGTTCCTTTTTTTAAAAGTGTTATTGATAATAGTTTTGAAAATGCATAGAACATAATTATGGTGTTTTATAAAAACTGTTCTTATCATATGATTTTAGTATTTTATGTGTTGTGTTTTTTTTGTTTTTTAGAACAAAAAAACACGGGAACCAAACCTGTTATCTCGTTTTCCTTCTCATTTTTTTTAGAGCATAAAACAAAATTTAAACTAAAAATCTGTTTTATTCCCTGTTTTTGTGTTCCAAAAAATATGAGCGCCAAATCCTATTTTCAAAAACATCAGAGGTGGTGTTTGTTTTTTACTTAATCTTGAATAAAACTTTTGTGAAACTATCTGAATAATCTTAATAGCATTAAGTATTAAAGTTGTTTGTTTTTAACGTTAGGTAGTGAGGAGGGATAGCGATATTGAAACGGATTGTTTACCCGGGTTCAGAAACCCCCAGCCTCGCTGCAATAGTGAGTTTGGTTGGTGTCGGGTTTTTTAACGGGGAATGGGTTTTATTTTCTCAATCGAAACGGGTTCAGTATTGTTCTTTGCGTAAACCACTGAAAAATTTATAAATTTACCAAAGAAATGGTAAAATGTTAATAAAAATAATAAATTAATATAGGGTTTAGGAAACTAGAAAATTCTTTAGATCTCGAATAGCCAAGCGGACCGCGCCGTTAAGTCGTTTAAGCGAAATCTAGTAATGAAGTTCGTTAAATTATGAGACCAAGCGAAATTTTTAGATTTTAAGGTGATAATTGATTGATTTAAATGACGAGATTTTAATCTTGAAAGTTAGGAAATGACTTGAGCTAAGTTCATTTTAAAAATAAAATTAGACACTAAAGCATAATAAATTATTTCGAGGGCAAAATCGGATGAATGAGCTTGATATGAGCGTATATCGAAATAATAATAATAGGCTTAGTCAGATTATATTTTAAAATAATTTTTTATTATTTTATTTTTATACTTTAATATAAATAATAATTATTGTTATAATGTTTTTTTAATAAATAATTTATAAAAATTAATAATATTTTACTTTTATAGAAAAATATTATTTTAATATAATAAAAATAAAAAGCAAATATAAAAAATAAAAAATAAAAAATAGAAGCAAATAAAATGTAAACGAGGCGAGTTTGAGAATTTTCCATCTCAGCCTCATTTATTTAGTTTTTAAATGAGACAAGTTTGAGAATTTAAAAAATCGCAATGGGATCCGAGGATGGGGCCAGCGTCATTCTCTAGATTATCGTCGCAGTAGTGTATATTGAGCGATGATTACGTTTTTTAACATTTTTGTGAAAATAACTTTTTCGAATAGAAAAAATCGAATATTTCTTTTATGTAAAAGCATTTGAAACGGTGTCATCCAAAAAAATAATCTCGCCAAAATATTTTTTTAAAAACTTTTAAATAATTTCAAAAATAACAATCAAATAGAAGGCATGCTTTAGAAATCATTATGTGGTAGGGAAAATTAGGTGATAAGATCTTTTAGGGGCAAAAACAGAAAACATGAAATTTCTCTTTAGTAACCCCTTTTCCCTTTTATAAAATAATTAATTTCATATCTTCTTTTTAAAGTAAATGATATAAAGTAGGGAATGGAGTACAACTAAGAAAAGGGTTCCCACGTAATAATAATAATAATAATAATAATAATAATAATAATAATGAAAGTGACATGGGGGCAGGGCACGCCCTCTCATCTAGTAAGTAATTTCAAGGAGTTGTTATATAGTCTACCACATCATGATTGTTCTTTTCGATTAGACACTTTTCTTTTTTCTTTTTTTTCTTTAGAATATTTTGAATTATTGGCATTTCTACCATTTTTAAAAATTAATGTAAATGGGTATTTTTATTTTATGGTGTTTTTTAATGGGAATGTCAAGAAATATGAGGATATTTTTTTCAAATATAATAAAATTTTATAGAAATTTCTCTTTGTTTAATTATTTTTTATTTACAATCCACTTGATTTTTTTAAAAATCCGATTATTATGATAAAACTTGAGCAATGATTTTGAAATTTCAAGTAATATTTTCTAAGAAATACTTATAATAAATTATTTTCTTTAAAATATTATTTTTGGTAAAATACTTTCATGAAGCATTTAAAACAACATGAAAATGCGCTTTGAAAATATGGATATTTAAAAAAAATATAGTGGAAAAGTATGATTTTTGTCTTTTTCTTTTTTTGTCGAAAAATAAATTCATATGATTAACAACTTGAAACCAAGCCATTGTAGGCTTATATTTTTCTCATCCCACACTTGTCATTTTGATTATAATCTTTATTTCAAACGTTGACCCCACTTATTTGATGAAAATTTAAGCATAAGAAGGGAAAAAATATACTACATAATTATTTTTTATTTATGAGACCAACAAATATTGATGTCATGTTTTGCAACATGAACGTGTTCAATACACGAATTATTATTATTGTTATTATTATTATTATAGCTTGATTAATCATGGTGTGGCACATGCCTTTTTTTTTTTTAAATAAAGTGGCACATGTCTACAAGCTTAATAATACATGACTAAAATATAACATCCCCACAATTATCACCTCTAAACCCTAGTTTCTTTTTCTCTCACATTTTTCTCTATTAGCAGCTTTTATTTAAGTAAAAAATGGTGATTTTTTTTGTTATTCTTGGACTTAAATAACTTATCGACACATCTTTTATATCTTTTTCTCAATAAAGTAGTTATTCCACACATATCGAGGTTTTAATATGTTTTTTTTTTGTAATTTAATCGTCGTCTTGATGCGAGTATGATTGTCGTGACCTTCATGCGCGTGTGATTATCGTCGTCTTGGTACGACGAATGGTTGTGTCGTCTCAATACGACGTTTTAGTTTTCGTCGTTATGATGTCTTGGTTTATTTGTGTTTGAAATTTATTGACAGAAGCGTATATCTACGATCGGATATAAGAAATTCGTCGATAGTCGTTAGTGTAAATATTGCAAAGCGAGTCAAATGTATTGAGTTCTGATAGTAATATCGAATGTGTGAAATTTCAGTAGTAAATCATGGAGTTTTGAGTTGTTTAATTTATCTTTATTAAACTTGGATGTTGTTTACTAGTGTTTGTGGTTTTAGTTCTATCAATGTATTACTAGTTGGAATCAATAAAATTATTTTTCTTTTCAAAAATAATAATAATTATAATAATACATGACTAAAATAGTTTTTCCGCATCATTTTTGGTTAAAACAATGTGCTCGATATCCAATATCGGACATAGAAATGCTATGAAAAGAAAACATCAATGTCTACTTATAATAAGATGATTTCTTTTGAGTTACGTTTGGTAATTTGGTTATTCGAAAATTTAAAGGTACGTAAATTAAATTAAATAAAGAAAAAATATTAGAAAAAATAAAAAAATAATTTTTTATTTTATGTTTTTTCAAAGTGATTTTTTGACACATCCACATTTGATATTAGAAAAAGTTAATAGGGTTATATATGTGTGAGTTCCTTTTAACTTTTTAAATTATGGGGAATGCCAATTTGCTAGCGATGGACACATAAGATATTATACTTTTTATTAGATTAAATTAAATAATTTGAAATTATACATATTTTAACATGAGATAGTTACCTCTAAACATGACTCAAGTGGTAAAGAGATATGATGAGATACAGTATATTCTAAACTCGAATCTTTGTA
This sequence comes from Tetrastigma voinierianum, assembly GCA_016808115.1. NCBI lineage: Eukaryota > Viridiplantae > Streptophyta > Magnoliopsida > Vitales > Vitaceae > Tetrastigma > Tetrastigma voinierianum. Next base: position 555,775 of record JAEQBH010001862.1, on the reverse strand, counting down.
AGAACGAAACATTATAATATGATATAAAAAATAAATATATGTCAAAAAAGGAAAACATGGGATAATCATTTTTCTTAATAATTTTAAGCTTTTAGCACTTTTCTAAAACCTAACATATTCATAATTTTGCTGAAGTAAAAAAACTAAAAGTTCTACTAAAATATTTGAATAAAATCATATATTATACATTAATATATTTGAAATAATTATATTTTGCAAAACATCCAGATACTAATATATTTAACAAGTTAGGATAAGGATTGGGAATAGATTTGATATATTTGGATTATCATTAGCGTCTTATATATATATATATATATATATATATATATATATACTCTCTATATATATATATATATTAAGCACGCGGATTAGTATAACTTAACGAAAAATAGAAATCGTATGTCCTTTTGGTTTTTATGTGTTATAATGTTATAAGGTTTCCATTAAAATGAGAAAATCATTATGACTTTATCGTTACATGCTATTTAGACTTTAAAACTTTATTTAACTATACCTAAAAGTTTGAGTAAATCAAATCAATAATATCAATATATTATTACAAAAATTTAAAATAAATTTATGAAATTGACATTATTCAACAAATTCATTACTTCCCTTATATGGCCTGTAGTTTCTATTAAAATGAGAAAATCACTATGTCCTTATCGTTACATGCTATTTAGACTTTAGCTTTTATTTAGCTCCATACCTAAAGTTTGATCAATCCAAATCAATATTAAATATATTATTACAAAAATTTGGACAAATTTAACTAATTGACTTCTTAATACAACAAATTTATTGCGCTTATATGTTATATGGTTTCTATTAAAATGAGAAAATCACTATATCCTTATCGTTACATACTATTTAGACTTTAGCTTTCATTATGTCGATAACTAAAGTTCAAATATATTATTACAAAAATTTGGACAAATTTAACTAATTGACTTCTTAATTCAACAAAATCAGGTTCCACAAGTATTGGAGTCTCATGCTATATGCATGTTGATTAACTCATCAAGTTTGATAGAGCTTGTTTGATTATAGTTTTTAAAAATAATGTTTAGTTTTTGTCAAAAAAAACAAGACCTTGGAAAATCTTAAATTTAGATAATAATATGATTTTAAATAATCACCCAAAAATGGTATCAACATGTTTTTTAAAAATAGTTTTTAAAAAACATAAATTAATAGCTCATAAGTTGTCCAAATACAAGATATGTTAGAAGACTTTATTTGTGGGATATCGAATGAAACATGAAAAAAATTGCACATAACTGATTGAATAATTAGAAAAAAACCAATTTAAAAACGGATCAAAACAACTCATGAAGAAGGGTTGTAACCATTAAAGATTTAATAAATATAATATTATCAATTTGGTTTTGAAAGCTTTACATTTAAACAATTTACAAAATAAGGACTTATAACATGCAATACAAGAAAAACTTTATTTATTGTTTATCACATTTAGGGTGTTTTAAAATATGCAACTAATATGAAACCCTAAAAATCTGTTTTAGAATAATCTAAGTTCTCATATAGAGAAGCAAATCAAGTTATTTTTATACTTAGGCTACATTAGAGTCTAGAAAAAAACCTAAAGCTCTGTTTGGAACCTATAAAAGTATTAGAAAAAATACTAAGAAAAATAATTTTCTTATGTATTGGTTCACTATGAAAAATATAAAAGAAAATCAAACAAAATAAATTTTTCTCAAAATTAGAAACAAATCAAATAAGTTTGAATAAACATATATACTTAACTTATTAAGTTTAAACCTATTTTTATTTTCCTCCAAAATTTATTTATTTCCACTTTTCCTTTATATTTTATTTCCTTAGTAAGTTTTGGAGTCCAAACGAAGCTTAAAGAAAACCCTAAAATAGAGAGAAGAAAGATAAAAAGAAAAACTAAAAATAAGATTAAATTCAATAATAAATATTTTAATGAATGGCCGTAAGTGTAGAAAGGTCTTTTGGTTTTACCATTTGTAACAACTTTAACTGTTCTGATTTATAAGCACCATCAATAGGCATATTAAGAAAGTGGAATAAAGATTATCCTAAAATTTTCTTAACCATGCTCCCAGCACATACTTGGCACCCTATTTCCATACAACCGTTCTCATACGATTCTCTTGGCGATAATGGAGTTCGGACATCTGCGGCAGTTTAGAACATTTATGGCTTCATTTCCCACGAGTTTGTGGAAATTCTGTTTGTTGTGAAGTTTTAAAGTTTTTCATATATATCACTTTTTGTTTTGGCATCCCCAATTTGAAGTTTGGAGATTGCTTAAATCTGAAAATTGATTCGTCCCGGATTACTTTATTTTAGATTCTGCTTATGTTGGGAATTGATGGCGTTTATTTTGGATTTCTTGTTGGCGATTATTTTGTTATTATTTTAATAGTCAAAACAATAGGAGATGAAGAAAGCTTAGGATAATCTTTGTTAGAACTCTTGGTAGACTATTTATAAACTATGAAGACAAGATTAGTGAGAAAACCAAGGACCTTTCATAATGATGGTGTTCATTCAAAAATATTCCTCATAACCATAACGATAATGCATCAAAGCGTCATAAATAAAACCTTAAGAAAACCGGGTGGGACAGAAACCAAACAGAAGGAAAAAGGTACGTATGCTTTGAAAATATAGCTAGCCGTTAAAACACTAGGAAAAACCCAGTGGTGGCACCAGTGAAGGAAAAGAGTCTGATGCGCGCTTGACTATTCAAGCTTTAAATGCATTGCTTGAGTACAATTCGGCTTTATGTAAGATTAGTTCGCAGTTAAAGCTTTGCGGGGAGAACATCACTGATGAAGAATTTTTACAAAACTATAATTCCAAGGCAATGTGTTTATTTATTTTTAGATTCACGAAAAAAATCTATATTATTATTTACTATTTGTTAAATTTTGATCATTTTATTACAAATTTTTATTTTTTATTATTTTTTTGTTATATTGTTTTTTGAGAATATGTCTGTCTATGAAAATTAGAATTTGTTCTTGGCTTGATATTTCGAATGACAACTACTATCTGGATTTTAGGCAGCAAATCGGCAGATCTTGAACCCAGGAGAAACCATCGAGAAACTAATAGTGCATCCTGCGGGATCGTGGCCAAAACTTTAATTTTCAGCTGCAATCATCTTGATGAAAGTCCAAGAATGAATACGCTACAATTAAAGACTTCATTGGTCCTAGACGAGTTTAAAAAGACGATATGACCACGAGAAAAGCGATAATACTCCCACAGCAAGATATGATTGGGCACGCGCGGCTTGAGACTTAAATGCGATGCGAATACGGTTCGACTTTATTTAAGATTAGTTCGCGATTCGCTTTGCGAGAACATCGATGAGGTATGCTCAAACTTTACCCTTCCAGCACTCTAATGTGCTCCTGCGGCGACAATATGAAACGTCGGTTTACTAAATATTCTGAATTGATTGCATGTCTCCTTGTGCATTTAATGAATAGAGAACTTCTTGTCGTCGTCTGCGTCTACGGTCTAAAAGCATTTCTGAGAGCAGAAATGCTACTTTTGCATCCCACATAGCCTTGAGGCAGACGCAAAATGGGCGTATGGGGAAAAGGGCGGGCCTGGTGAGTAATTCGAGTTCAGTGGTAATAATTACAAACGTGTGCAGCGGTCCCTTCAAAAATGAAAGGCAATTCCATCAGGGAAGCTGCAATCCACAGGCGACCTTGGTACAGGTATGTTTCAGCCATGACGAAGATAATCTTAACATAGATGTATGTGTGGTGAACATTAATTCGTCTGTTTTTATCTCTGGTTAAACGCGTTTGGTTGATACCTGCAAACTCAATCAAAGACAAAGCTACGAGAATATTGAAGTCGATTTGTGATGATGATGGTGATGGTGGAGTGGTTTGGCCAGCTTTGATGTTTCTACGTTTCTTTGAGGATCTATTGGAAATATTTCCCATCTAATTGGTGATGGGCGTATCAGTCGATTAGTTAACATTTATTTTTCTTTATGTAATTCCTTTTCCATACAGAACCTTTCAATGTTTCAGTAGTATTTCCTTTTCCATACATTACCAAGCCTCAATCAAAGACAAAGGCAAGAATATTGAAGTCAATTTCCTTGATGATGATGGTGATGGTGGAGTGGATTTGACCCACTTTGATGTTTCTGATTTCTTTGAGGATCCTACTGGAAATATTTCCCATCTAATTGGTGATGGGCATGTCAATTCTGATTAGTTCTTTTATTTATTTTCTTATGTAGTCTTTTAATACAGACCTTTGATGTTTTTCGAGTAGTATTTCGTTTTTTGTGTCCTACATGTATTTTTATATATATCTTTGAAGAAACATGGATGCCTCCTAGAAACCGGCACCTCGAGGAGTCAAAATCGAGATGTTGTCGTGTCTTCTGTTCATTGTCTCGAAGTATTTTCCCGATTAACATTGGCCGCTTGATATTCGCTGTTGTTCCGGTCTGGCAACCTAATTGAGGGTTAGGTAGAGCCCCATATTATTCTACGGGTGGCCTTATTCTCTCTACCTTCAAGATGCCGCTATTCGCTGATCAAACACAATTTATAGTTTTAAAGATATCATTTAGGAATGGATATCATCTAGAAACAATGAGCGATGAAACTACTGAATTTCTCCTCATTACTGCAACTCACGATGGCAAAAAATGTATTCTAGAAAAATTGCGATAATTAGAATGTGGTTTATATCTCACCACCATTACTGTTGAATCTTATACGGTCTGAACCCGAAGTTCGATACTTCGGCCCGTCGTTAATGGCGTGAGCGACTTGGTCATCCGGGCACCTCTATGCTTGGCGTATACTTCACGATCCCAATAATTAATCCTTGACCACTGGTTATATATCCGATCATAGTGATTACAAGCTTGTCTTGCTTGTACTCAAGGAAAGTTTATCGCTCGACCTTCTTCCCCTCAAGTCGGTCGACCTCTCCGATTTCTAGAAGCATTTTGAGGAGGCGTTTGTGGACTATCATGACTAATTGGACCACTAGGTTACTTTATGGTTTCTTGTTGATGCATCCACTTGTTGGTCTCATGTTTCTGCCTTCTTTCTACTAGGAACTTGCTTATGCTCGTTTACTTGCACAAATTATCAAACTCCGCGCACATTTTCCTGATCATCCTATTAAGACTATCCGTTTGGATAATGCTGGTGAATTTTCTTCTACTTTTTCATGACTATTGCATGTCCTTGGGTATGGGGTTGATATCACATTGCTCATACCCATACTTAGAATGGACTAGCTGAATCTTTCATTAAGCATTTGCAATGGATTACTCGACCATTACTCTTAAGAACCAAATTACCTTTATCTACTTGGGAGCATGCCTTCTTGCATCTTTGAGTAATTTAATCCGTCTTCGATCTATTAGTGATCATGATTTTTCTCCTTTGCAAATTGTTTAAGGTCCCGACTAATATTTCCCATTTCACGTGTCTTTGATTGTGCAATTTATGTCCCCCTATTCTCCAACAACGTTACGAAATGGGTCTCAACGTGGTAAGAATTTATGTAGGTTTTCTTTACATTGATTATCCAAGTACCTTGAGCCTTTAACAAGGAATCTTTTACTGCCCATTTTGCAGATTGTCATTTTGATGAATTTGTTTTCCGGTGAGAAGATAAGCGAGTCCCAATAAATGGCATGAAATTACTGGAATACACATCATTGTTATCTTGGTCTCTGTTAAGCGGTGACTGGGTTTTCAAAGATCATTCATTGCCAGGATCTTGCGGATCAATTACCAGGATGCTTTCACTGCTAATCAGAATAAAGTACTAAAGTCACATATTCCAGTGAATGCACCCGGCCACATATTGAGATCCACGGGGGATTTGGGAAATGCTATAGCGATACGTCTAAACCCAGCGTGCAAGCGTGGAAGATCGATCGGTCTAAGGTCTTTCACGAGGAAAGAAAATCACAATAAGTTCTTGCTCTGTAGTCTGATTTTGATGAAATTGCTCTGAAGAGCTGTCCTGATATAGTTAGCTCACATTGGGCTAAATACCACAAGGGTTAAAGGCAACTACAGAGTGGTAATAAGCCGACCAATTATCCTTACAAATGAAGAGATGCTCTATAAATTATATAGTCAGAAGGAATATGGGATTGTGAACATACTCTTGTCAACTTGATGCTTTTCTTTCCAGTGGCTAAGGGCATCATTACAAATGTGGTAGAGGCCACGAAAACAGCCAAATAGATGTCGAATCGACATTGACAGGAAAAATGGAAAGAAGCAATTAAGGCAGAACTGAATTGTTTAGCTAAAAGGGAGGTATTTGGACTAATGTAGTTCCAACACACAAAAATGTTAAGCTTTTTGTTGGATATAGATGAATTAACATGCGAAAAGAGTAATAATGAAATCGTCTGATATAAAGCTAGCCTTGTTGCACAGGGGTTTTCCATGAACTTCGGTATTGACTATGAGGAGACATATTCACGATGTGGATTAATCCTACCTTTAGATAGCCCCAGCCACATTCATGATTTCGGAGGACTAGAAATGCATTTGATGGATGTTGTCCACGACATATTTATGGATTCATAGATAGTGATATATACGCGAAAATCCACAAAGAATTTACATTGCACGAAGCAAAATTTTCAAACCCGCGTGGTATGTATTCAATAGAGTTGCAACGATCCTTGTATGGACTCAGGCAATGCGGTCGAATGCTGGTACAATCGTTTGAGTACATACTTATTGAAAAAAAAGGATAATAATAAATAATTCAATCTTCCATGTATTTATAAAAAAGAAGTGGGTTTGTGATTATAGCGATCACGTATGGATGATTTGGACTAATAGGGACCGAGAGCTTAAAAGCTGCTAATTATTTAAGAGGAATTTGAGATGAAGAAAGATCTAGGTAAGATCAGATATTGTCTAGGCTCATATAGACGTAGCATTTCTCAAATGACATTATTCATCGCCAACATACACCGAAAGTCCTCAAGCGCTTTACATGAACAAAGCCCATCCCCTTAACTCCCTATGGTTGTAAGATCCTCATGGATAAAGACCCATTTCGTCCTAAAGAAGAGAATGAGAAACTCTTTGGTCCAGAAGTACCATACTTAAGTGCAATTGGAGCATTAATGTATCTTGCAAATTATATAAGGCCAGACATTGCCTTTTCAGTGAACTTGCTTACAAGATATAACTCAACGCCTACTCTTAGGCATCGAACGTAAGAAACATTTGTCGGTATACTTCAAAGTGAACAAGTGGATATAGTGGCTCTTTATTCCAAAGTACCAAAAACCGCAGTTACTCGTTATATCGATGCAGTGATACATTTTGATCCCCATAAGGCTCGCATCACAATCGATATGTATTTACCAGGGCGACATCGCTATCTCGAGATCCGTTAAGCAAACCATGGTGGCCACTTCCTCCAATCATTCAGAGCTATTAGCAATACCTGAGGCAAGTAGGGAGTGCATGTGGTTAAGATCCATGATTCAACGTATTCGTGGACTTAGTGGTCTTCTCCCATTTCAACACAAAGAACATCATTATATGAAGATAATACCTACCAGACAGGCCAACTCAAAGGCAATACATCAAAGGAGACCGAACCAAGCATATTTCTCCAAAAGTTCTTCACACGCATGAGCTTCAATAAAGGAATGATATACAACAAATCAGCCCAGCGGATAATCCTGCAGATTTATTCACTAAGACATTACCTGCTACGACCTTCAAGAAATTTCTATCCCAAATTGGAATGAGGAGGCTCAAAGATCTCCAAATTGAGATATTACAAATATCGTGAGGGAGTCTCAATACTCTGCTGCATCAGACTTTTTTTCCTTTAATGTAAGCCATTCCATCGGGTTTTTCCTAAGAAGGTTTTAACGAGGCGCTGGTACTTTCAAAGGCATATACTCCTTTCCTTCACTGGTTTTTGTCCCATTGGGTTTTTCCTAAGTAGCGTTTTATCGGCGACGCTCTTTCACGCTACGATCATTCAGCTTTAAGCAAGAGTAAATATTTTGAATGAATCGACCATCACATGGTGCCGGCCTTATTTTCTCACTGTAATATTTGGCTTTCTCATTATAAGCCTATAAATAGGCCTTATCAAGAGTGGAATAAAGATTATCCTAAGTTTTCTTCTCCATCTCCTTCTCCTTATTTTATTTCTATTACAACAAATAACTAATTTTTTTTATTTTATACAAAAATTAAATAATTTAAATATATAAATTAACCATTCAATGAATTTTAATTTTATTTATTTAATTATTTTCCATATCCTATACCTAACATCTTATATTGGATAGAGAAAAAAGTTCTTGATATTGTATTCAGTGTGGGACTTTTATTTAAGGACCGTAAAAATCGTTATTGATAGTATTCTTGCTCTATTGTCCATGTCCGAAGATAAAAAAAAAAAGAAAGAATAAAAAAAGGGTTGCATATAACACTCTCCCTCAAATTATTTTCTGACTACCATGCCAGTGATGCCATCTTCATTATTTTTCTTTAATTTCTTTTTACAAAAATCTAGATCTTTCTAATTTATTATATATTATATATTTTATATTCATTTTTAATTATTTTGTGTGCCTGATTATTTTTTAAACAACTTTAAAATAATAAGTGAAAAAAAAAAGAAGATATTTGTTGCTGTGATTTTTTAATATAACACGAAACATAGAAAATATAAGTGTACTGGGTGTGTTAGGAAACTAAAGTGTTTCCAAATTGAATCACTTGTAAAATTAAACTTCTAATTGGGCTATATAAGTTCCCTTAACAGTTCCTAAGAATGAATAAAAGACGTATTAATGAAAATCTAGCATAAATTAATTATTGAAAAAAGTGTTAGATTTCTTTAAGAAATAATGGAATAGCATAGTGCTGAAGTTGATAGAGTTAAATAATACTTGTAACCATAATGCTGAAATTGATAAAGTAAACATTGAATTTGACTGTGAAAACAATATTGTGTTTGAAAACTTGATAAATTTGATTAGAATAACACAATTGGAAATTTACCATAAACTTGGCTTCGACTAAGAATTTAAATATTGAAAGTTGAAAGCTTATTGCAATTGTTAAAAGTTTGTTGAAATTGCTGAAAGCTTATTGAAAGTTAGGATTTGCTGATTGACATTGAGTCGATTGATTTGTTGATTTGGTTGCCTCTTGCTTCATCCTTCTTTGTTCCTTTTATAGACGTAGAAGACTTGCTGTCCAAGTTTGTATTTGTCCACTTTTCCCATTTTCTGAAGTAACTGTTCATGTATTCAATTAAGAGAGCTTCTTCCTGAAGAACTCCTCAATGTCTTAATCGTGGAGTCTTGATCCTCAATGATTTTTCCACGTCTCTATCATGGAGACTTGTTCTCCAAAAATATTCCTCATTAGCATGTAACTTTTCCACTTCTTTGCCACATTTGATAATGCTTTGTTTGATTTTAAAAATGCTCATAAACTTATACAAATATATCTGAATCTCTTTTTTCTAGACTTTTATTCATCAATTTGTGCTTAGGCTTAACTCATTATGGGATCTGGACACATTTTTAATTTGGCTACAAACAATATTTTTGAGAAACTTCCTATTTTCCATTCTAAAATGATTTGTAATCGTCAAGGGTCATTTTTAATTTTGTTTTGGTCTTAGAAAACATAAAATTATTTTAAAAAGCGGTTACAAACAAGTCCTTTTGAATAACTTAGTCTACAAGGCAGTTAATGGAGTTTTGGAAGTTTGTAAAGGAGAGAGGGTAATAGAGAGAGGCAGAGGGACACGTGGCGACAGATGTCGGGGAGTTTATGGACCTAGCCTGTCACCTTTGGACTTTTCTGAGATTTCCCATATTGACTGCTGACCTTTTCTGACTCATCTGCCGACCTAGAAAACTCACCCTCACGTACGGCTGTTTGTCCACGTGTCACTCACCTTGTTCGTCATTGTTTGTTTGGATGCGGCTATTGATCTTATCCCAATACTGATTTGGATTCTATTCTGATCGCGTTTGGACAACCGTTTCAGATTTCCGTCCTTGAGCTGTGTGTGTTCCATCCGCAAATTGAATTGGAGACACGAATTTGAAAATTGTTTATATTTTCAAGCTATGTTGTAAATCAACAAAATAACGATTAAATTAATACCTATTTATGAAATTAATAAATTCATTCCAGTAAATGTTTCAAATTTTTAGGAGAAGTATTAGAATTATTGGAGTCTAGAGAGTTTTAAGTTTTGAATTTCCCTTGTTTTTTTGTTTCTATTGTACCAAATTCATTTTAGTTCCTTGATAATTTACTTTCCTTTTTTTGATAATAAATCAAATTTATTTCAATTAGCCGTATTGACTATAAAACGTTTTAGCTGATCATTAAACAATTGGTTTATTCCGAGAAAGATGTCTTGAAAATCTCAAATAATAAATAGAAAAGACAAATATATCATAAAAGAAATCATTAATTTAATAAGACTTTCATTGTTTTTACCTATTTGGTTATATTCTTCTTTCACTACGTTAAGGATTTCTTGATAACCATCTTTCATTTACGCCTTCTCTCTAAAGAGAATAAAAAAGTTTCAATAAAATATGATTTAATTGCATATAAATTAAGGATAAGCTCATTAATTACTAGTTAAGATATTTTTTTGAAGAGTCACTATCTTATTTAATCCCATGGGTTAATTAATCAACTTGACCTCAAAATAATCATCGCAACACGATAAAATGCTTTACAATAATGCACTAATCTGATTGAAATATTTTTAAGAATTAATTATTATTTAAATTAGTATAAATTTATTTAATTTCTTTTGTTAAAAAATTGTTTTGAGATAGTTCTTTTTTAAATTTATTTATGGTGATTATTTTTAACATTTTTAATTGAATAAGTATTATATATATATATATATATATATATATATATATATATATATATATATATATATATGACTTTTTAGATTTCAGTCCAAATTAAGACTGAAAGTTGGACGGTAAAAAAAAAACGAAGGAAAACGAAAAAGGAAAAAGTGAAAAAGATCATGTGATGTCGATTTCAACGATGCTGACATGAGAGAAGGGAAGTGAAGAGAATCTTTCTTTTCTTTTCTTTTCTTTTTTTCCTCTTCTCCATTTTCCTTAATTTTTTTTCTTTTTCTGTTTCTGTTTCTTAGTTCTTCTCTACTTTTCTTTTCTTATGGTATCTGCAGCAGAAAAGCAGAAATGTTGGACTAAAATGTCCCCGTCGAAGGTTCGGCTGTATAATAATATCAGGCTGAAGCTTCCTTAACATACTCTTCTTCCCCTCAACCGACTTACTTACTCCTCCTAACATACTTTTCTTTGGGACCCACATTTTTGACAACTCACTAAGTTGAAGGCACTATATATATATATATTATAAGAAATAATTCAAAGTCTTTATCATGCGTGATCTGTTGGTTAATAAATTAAAACTATATCAATCCGTTCAAACACTACATTTTCTTACAATTCTTCGTGGGCTCCATGCATTCATTACGTATCAATTTTCCATTTTCTTACAATTCTTCGTGGGCTCCATGCATGCATTACGTATCAATTTTCCATTCTTCCATTACACGTGTTTTTTATTTGTTTGATTTTTTTTCTTTATATTTTTAGTGCTTGATGAAAAAAAAAAAAAATAGCCTTATTCTATGTGGTTAAGAATCGTGAGGTGTGGTTTTTCCATAGTAATTTAAGATTTTCTTGACTCTTGTTGGCTGTTCAAGGTTGAAAAGCATGCCATGTGGTCATGACCAAGGATTATAAAAGCAATACTTTGGATCTCTAATGCCAATGAATTTATCAACAACCGATGCATTGGAACCTCTCAAACACATCAATACAAGGGTTTTAATTACATCAAAGGTTTCTTAATTAATTTTAGATTTTAATTTCATCATCCATGACTAAAGTCTAAAGATATTTAGATTTTTCCCTTATATATCACATAAATAAAGTTATATATATATATATATATATATATATATATATATATTCTTTATTAACAATTTTTCATCCTAAAATATTCTTGTGTGACAACTACTTTTAGCTAAATGAATTATGTATTTCTCAACTATAAAATAAAAATATTTTAAATTTATAGAATGAAATATAAAATTTAAAAATAATTGAAAATAATATTTATATCATCAAAATAACACTTAGATAATTATAAAAAAAAAAAATGCTATCTTTGATTTTTTTTTCACCAAATACTAGTTATTAATAATTACATAAAATGAAGACCAAACTGATTTGATTGATGAATTCCATTGGATAATTTTTTTAAATTAAAAAAAAAGAAGAAATCCTTCTTTACTTTAAAAAATTCATCCCATACTATCATTTTCCACCCTACTAAATATTTTCCAAATATGAGACTCAAACATCCCATTCAACTATAATTTGCATTAATTATGATTTAATTTGCAATTAAAACATGTAGTTGGTTGGTAGTGGTTAATTTATTGTATGAATGATATGGTGAATCAATTTGATGCATAGAGAGATGTGCAATGGAAGGTCACACATAGATGGCTAATTGGTCAAAGTCAACCTTCATCCAGGCTTGGTTTCTTGACTTCCAAGGTCATTGGGTCCAATCCTCATAATTTAAGTGCCCTTTTAGCACTACCAACATGTGTAACTTAAATAAAGATTCAACACATTGAATTGAATTGGTCACAGAATGAATTGGTTCTTCATTTCCCTTTCAAATGATTCTTTTTATACACAATTTCTAATTTTCTTTTATAAAATATGAATAAAAATTGATTAGTTATAGAAATATTTTGAGTTATGATAGTTGATAACTAGTTCTGTTTACAGAGTAATATGCTAGAGGTCAATTGGAAAGTCATATTCCAAAAAGAATATTGTGAAGCTTCCAACTTTAATACTATATATAGATGTTTGATTGTCAAAAACTATAAAGAAAAGTGAAAAAAAAGAAGATTTAGATTTAAAATTCATTACAAGAGTATATCCGATTCCCTAGATTTACTTTGGCTACAAACTTCAATAATTATAAATTACTAACATACTAGTTTCGTTGCAAATTACATTGTCTGTTGCTCATATATAACTTTTTCTGATTATAATTAAAACAGTAAATATTCGTCAGTAAAAATAATTTTTACTGACACACTTATTCAGTTGCAAATTAATATCATGAAATTATTGATAAGAATTGATGGGGATATAAAATTGGACCGAGTATCCCACTCGCCAGCCCGATAGAGCAATGGGGGCGTGCTTACCATGTCCCTCCATAGCTGACCAGCCTCTGGGGCCCAAACATGGGAGGCCCATATTGACCAGATCAAATCGGCTAATAACGAGGAAGATAGAATATTCCCAGATAATAACCTATTCGTCCAATCCAAGTCCTATTATCATTGAGTTCGGGAAAAGTAATGAAAGGCAGATTAAGTGGGAATCCTCCAATAAAGAAGGAGGATTATCCCAAATAAACTCCCTTGACTAATCCGTTTATAAATCTAAGATCTAACAATATGAGGAAACATATCCTCGATGGGAGGACTCTAGTCATCAGAACGATCATCAAAATTTATAAATCTGAGAAGTATTTTTATTACCGATTGAAAGATGTATAGTGATTGGAAATGCCCGTCGCAGTGCTGCAAGCGTTACTCTGCTATAAGAAAAATGAGCTTTGGCGTCGGGCTGACTCACGGGCAAAGCCCTGCCGACCCCGCTATTTCTCGGTTTTGCGGAGAAGTACTTCTTGAGGCACCATGGCGATCTAGCGGTGCGGCAATCCTACCTCGACCCGGGTTAATCCGAGCACAGCCATCGGCCCACAAGCAATGGGGTCGACCCGACCCCCTCGCTCGGCCGATTCCCGTTGAAAAGGCATCATCGGTTGGCGCGTGCGGCCAGGAGCATTTGTTCTTACAAACATAGCGATTTCTCGATTCGCGTGGTATCAACTAGGAACAGCAGGGGCTGGCTCTCATCCTGCAAGGATCTTTAGATCCACCGGGAGATCTGAGACGGCGGAGCCACGGGGCAGTGAGGCGATCGAGGCTAACAAGCTGAAGTGGAAGCGCTCGCCTGATTGTGGCGTGGTAGGAGATAGGAACAACTCACGGACAAATCTGGCTTACCAGGAAGACGACGGACTGAGAGGTGCAATATTCACTGCGCGAGGGCAACACGGCTCTCTTCCCCGAGGCCTCCCAGAAGCCGGCCCGAGTCTGAGCAAGTCAGCCGGGGGGCACGGCTCTGACTAGCCTGACGGAAGCGGCGGTACGGAGGGCGTGGCGGAAGCGTGGAACCCGCAACATCACAATCACGAAGGCCCGGACATGGGAGCAAGGTTCGGGGACCTCCCGGCGAGCTAAGCCATGTAAAGGAGAGTGGTTAAAGGCGCACGAGACTTCATGGATACCTTAGTGCAGTAGCGAATCACGCTTTCACACACTGGTGCTAAACTACTCGCTCGAGCCGGTAGGATGCCTCATTAGAGCGTTCGATGGCAGGAATCGATGACCATCGATACCTATAAAATCAGATGGAGTGCATGAATTATCGGTCTGACCGGTGCGAAGCGTTCGCGCAAGAGCTCGTTGGCACGGTTCATGAATCCTCTTCTTGATTCCTCGTTGAGAGTTATCAATCGATTCGTCTCAGCCGTGGGGGCTAGGACATACGGAAGCCAGGGTTACCATGCATTGGCATCAGCGGGAAGCCACGGGAAAATTTGAAGTCTGTCTCACGTGCAGCGGTTTAATCTTAGAGTCCGCAAGAAGATAGATGTGCTTGGCGAAAAGTTATTTATCACGGCCTTCATAGCGGGGTTGGGATCTGATCAAAGACGTGTTCTACATTTCAAGAACCCTCGAGCTAACATGGTAGAGGTTCTTACCCCAGAAAGCAAAAAATACATAAACGGAGAGGCCCTCTGTCGAAGAAGGAAAGTTCTTTGTCGCTAGCAAGGACAAAAAGACAGAGCGCGAGACGGAGCCCCCAGGGGCTCAGAGACCGGAGAAAATCTCAGGGGAAGAATGAGGCTGATCCACGAGACGAGGGATCTTAGGGATCGCTGGGCGCGTCAACCGAAGAGCGACGGCTATTCGCACCGGCCTTCACTCATAACGACCTCGGTGTACGCGAGTTCACTGAAGTCACGGGCAGGCAATTCCTAAGATGGCGGCGGCGGATGAAATCAAATCCACTTGCAGAGATAACTCCAGTCTTTGCGAGTTCCACGGGGTATGGACATCAGCGGTTATTTGTATGCGATTGAGAAGAGATAGAGTATCGTCTGGCGCGAATATCTCGGTGTTTATATCTTGAGAACCAATGGCGGACCCGAGGCAGTCGGGCTGACTCGCGCTTGCACTCGTCGGGCGGCTGACCCCTTTGTCAATGACCCACAGGAAATCCACGTGATCTCGGGAGGATTTGCTGGGAAGGAATCTGGTTAAACTCGGAAGGCCCACTTGCGCGGCATAGGGTGACGAGACATGGGGGAGATGCGAGGCGGTATCTAAAATGCAGTGAGTCGTACTACTATCACATTCTGATTAGGACGGAAGGGTGTGACACCCCATGGCGTACTTGGTGTCAGCGCAATTGTGGCAAATACAATGGTCCATCAGATCACAGTAGACAGGGGCTCAGTGAAATCATCATTTTTGCATCGGCCTTCGACAAAATGGGGTGGAAGAAAAGCTAGAACTGTCAACACTCTGTCTCAGGGGTTCTCGGGAGAAAAAGTGTGCAGATTGGGATCGATCCAGGCGGTGCTAACCAGAGCCCTTGCCCGCCAGCTCGCGGCGATGACAGGTTTCTCATAGTGGATGCCCGTCATTTCTCAATCTTCTTGAAGCGGGGCCCTCTCATAGCGATAAAGCCATCATAACGCCTGCACGGCCCAATCAAATTCCCACGACGATGCGGCGTTGGGGCCGGTTCGAGGATCGGTAGTGTGCGAGATGCTATACGCCTCTATGGAAACAAAAAGCGATTCGACAATGTGAGCATGGGTGGCTTGATATGCGTGATGAAGCGATCCTTTCGGCCCGAGCCCTCGGAGAATTTGGGCGATGCGTTGGATGACGACCGGAGCATCTTGCCTATATCGGCTCCAGGCAAGCGAGAAGGCCTCAAGGTCCCTCGCACTGAGTTCTAAGCGAGCGAAGGGGACATCTTCATGGACGGTGACATGAGTGGCGTCGACCCTGTAGTCATCACTCGTAAGCTAAATACAACCCGTCTCAAGTAGGTTAATAGCCGCGAAGTTCGCGGAAGGCAAAGGCCATCAGCGAAGAGGTCGGCAAACTCCTCCCAGCGGTAATCGGGGAGGTAGAATACCCGGAGTGGTTGGCCAATGTTGTGCTCGTCAAGAAAGCAAATGGCAAATGGCAGCTCTGTATTGATTTCATTGATATAAACAAAGCATGCCCGAAAGATGGCTTCCTGCCCGGATCGACCTTATCGTAGATGCCCGCAGCGGGCCATGAGCTCCTTAGCCTTCATGGATCGTTCTCGATTATAACGGATCAGCATGGATTGGTGGCGGAGAAGGCGTCATTCATGCGGCCGCGAGGGGACCTCTTGTATAAGGTAATGCCGTTTGGGCTGAGATGCGGGGCTGACCACCACGAGGTTAGTGAGCGGATGTTCCGAGAAACGGATAGAGCCTGTGATGGGTATACATAGGCGACATCGCCCGGTAAAATCCTTTACGGCCGAGTCTCCACATGGCGCTCACCTCTCCGAGGCGTTCGGATCACGAGTTATAACATGAAGCTGAATCATTAGAAATCGCGCCGTATCGTGAGGAAAAAATTCTAGGCTTCATAGTCAACCTGAAATTGAAGCAAATCGGATAAAATAAAAGCATTGCTAGACATGCCATCACCATCGGGATGAGTACGCGACTAACGAGGTCAGGGCGATCTAAGTGATTCGTGTCGGGGCAAGTGACCAGGAAATGCTGACCTTTCTTCCCGAGTTTTGAAGAAAGCCTTTGATAGGATGAGAAATGTGAAGCGGTTGCCAACCT
This sequence comes from Tetrastigma voinierianum, assembly GCA_016808115.1. Classification (NCBI taxonomy): domain Eukaryota; kingdom Viridiplantae; phylum Streptophyta; class Magnoliopsida; order Vitales; family Vitaceae; genus Tetrastigma; species Tetrastigma voinierianum. The sequence goes on along the minus strand of JAEQBH010001862.1, from coordinate 538,670 downwards.
TGAAAGCGTGCTTGAGCTCGCCACCCATTCTAAAATGGCCGTGAAGGAGAAATCCTCACATTGTATTTAAGCGATTATCAAATTTTGGCTAAGCGCGATTAACGTCGAGACAAAAGCGGTGCGGCACGATACACTCTGCGGTCGAGCTACTGAGGGGGCGAGGAGAGGTATCCAAAAATGGAAAAATTAATACTAGCTCTGGTGACAGGGCTCGGAGACTTCGTCCTTATTTCCAGGCTCACACCATAGAAGTCAGGCCGGATACCCCGTGAAGCGGGTGTTACCTGAAACCCGAGGTCTGCGGGAGGTTGATGAAATGGGCCGCCAAGCAGCGAATTGACATTCGGTACAAGCGAAAACAGCCATAAAGGAGCCAGTCCTAGCCCGATTTGTCATGGAATTCGCCCCGGTAGAACTACTTAGGAGCCACGATCAAAGGGACGAAGCCTCCCATGTGGAGCTCTCGTGGATGGAGCCTCGGAATGCACAGGAAGCGGAGCGGGTTTAATCCTAACCTCACGAGAGGGCATAGACATTGGTATGCGCTCGGGTTTGGGTTTACGCCTCCAACAACGGTAGAGTGCGAGGCCGTAATAGCGGGCCTGATCTCGCTCAATTACATTAGAGGTCGATCAGCTAGAGGTCCATAGCTACTCGGCGGGTGGTCGGACGGATTGAAGACACATACGAGGCGAAAGTGAAAATGATTCCTATCTTCGCAAAGTCCAGCGATTTATTAAAAGTTGTATCGATTAAGATCAAGTACGTCCCAGACGGAGAGATTCCGTAGACGCTTTGTGAAACTAGTGACGGCCTTGCGGGAAGACATTGGGGTGTATGACGCCCATTGAATACCTCGTAGAATCTCAGATTGACCCTTACGGCGCCATTAGTCCGCAGCGTCCCGTGCCGAGCTGGATGATGCTTTATTTGGGATTATATTAATGGCGAACCTTACCGGGCGACCGAGGCGGTAAGATAAGAGTGAATCAGCGGGTTTACGATCACAGGGAGCCTCTGAAGCGAGAGTTCTTCCGCCCTTCTTAAAATGCATTGCGAGGAGAGAAGACCACTTGAATACGTGCTAAGAAAGTGCACGAAGGCATATCTGAGAACCATATTGGGGCTCGAGCGTTGGTAGGGAAAGTTTTGAGGCGGGGATCTTCTTGGCCCTAATGCTCGAAGATGCGATAACTTGGTCGAAAGATGCGAATACGCAGAACACGCTAAAATATCCACGCCTCAGTGAGCCTCGGGCATCAATCACGGCCCTGGCCCTTCCAGTGGTGGGGGTTGGACATGTGGGGACCACCTTGCCAATTGGCAAGGCGATGTAAATTTATAATCGTGGCGGTAGATTATTTCACCAAGTGAAATTTGGCAGGAGCCCTTGGCCACGATCACGAGGCTGGAAGATACGCAGCCGTGTAGCGAGCAATCGTATGCGGTTGGTGTCCCAAGAGCCTTGAAGAAAGTCTCGGATAACGATGACGAGTTCGATAGCATAAAATTCGGGGACTTTTGTCTGAGGCTCGGAATTAAAAATTACTATTCGTCATGACTCTTACCGGTCGAATGGGCGGCCAGTCACCATTAGAACCCTCAGAGACCGCCACGAAAACCAAATTTGGAAGAGTTGAAGGGAGTTGGGTGAATACCTCCTTTGTCTTATGGGCACATGGGACGACCACAGAAGTCGACAACGGGGAGACTCCATTTGCCCTAGCTTTTGGCACAGAAGCAGTAGCCCCTGTTGAAGGTAGAGTAAAGTCTCCCGAGTCGAGCCCCCAGCCTCGGAGGAGCAAGCTGATGAGGCCTGCGTGCGAGACTTAGAGCTCTGGGCCCGAAGCGTGGCTTGAGTTCAACGGCGCACAGAGGAATACCAAAGGAAGACCGCTAGGCACTACAACAAGAGAGTCAGGCCCAGAAGTTACGTGCCGGGGGATTTGGTCTTGAAAAAGCTACTACCCGCAAGGAAAAATCCAGCACATGGGAAGCTAGGCCCTAATTGGGAAGGCCCTTATATTGTATCTGGTCGTCGAGCAGAGCTGATTATGAGTTCGGAGGGACGGAGGAGGAAGGAAAATGCCACAGCACCTGGGTGTTTATTAGTAGGCATCAGTTCGTAATAAGGCCTTATGATTCCTAGCGGGGCGAGCACTGGTTGTTATCCGGATGTCTCAAACGGTTCGGGCATGTAAAAGAAAAAAATATATAGATATATATACATACAATGGAAAATTCATGGAAATAAAAGTACATCTTTATTCCAAGTCATGGTCGGATCTGATCCATGGCGTTCTTGATTACATCATAAAGCATACGGTCTGGTAATACCCTCGCTGCGGTCTGACGGTTCCCTCAGTGCACTCGATGCAAACAATTCCCTCGAAAAAAAAAGGGGGAAAGAGGGACAAGGAAAGGCAAGGAATGAAAAGAAGACAGAAGGAGGAGAAGAGGAGAAAAGGGGGACAAAAGGAAAAAAAAAAAAAGGAGAAAGCGGATGAGCCAGTAGGGATAGAAAGAAGGAAAGAAGAAGAGGAGAGGTATAGCGGAGAGAGAGGGAAGAAGAAAGAGAGCGAGGAGGGAGGTGCAGGGATGCTGTTCCCTACCCTTGGACCGCATTTCCTAGCCAGAGCTGGGAATAACATAACTCCCATAAAGGGAAACTAGGAAAGAACCTGACTCCACGGGGAGGGATTCGAAAAACCCCGGTCCGGAGGGCGTTAAAGGGAACCCCGGCGAAGAGGAAGCCGAACATGAAGCATCCGTCTTACACGCCATCCTTGATTATGGCTTGAAATCCTTCAAGCGTAAGGCCGCAGTATGAACCCTGTTTATAGGAGGCAGAAGGCGGACAAGCCAAACTCAATTCTCGTCGATCCCAGCATTAAGCGGTTCGCACCTTTCCAGTAACTAAAGGACACACGAAATGGCTCTCTGACAAAGCGCCTCTTCATGCAAGCACCTCTCCCCACAAGATGGATTCTCACACGAAAGCGGTCCTTCGCACAGTGCTTGCCGGCCGCGTGTGCACCAATTTGCCCGATACGTGAGCTCTCCGCTAACCACCCAGGCTGAGCTCCCACTGTCGGGACGAGCCCTTCTCAGGTGCACACCAGGCACCACGGGCTCCTCTCTGGAAATCTGTTGACAGGCTCTCCCTTCCCAGCACGAGGCGGGCCGGCTCCACGATCTATCGGGGCGAGGCCCTTCTACGTACCTCGAACACACGGGCTCCTCCTTTAAATCTGTGTGAGCTCCCGCTAACCTGAGGCGACGAGCTCCCACGATCTGCTCGGGGCGAGCCCTTCGTACCTCCAGACACACGGGCTCCTCGCCGATCTTGTGTGAGCTCCGCGCTGGCACGAGGCGGACGAGCTCCACGATCTATCGGGGCTGACCCTTCATGCCTCCCGAAACACCACGGGCTCCCTCCACCGCAAATCTTATTGGCAGAGCTCTCCCTTCAACACAGGCGGACGAGCTCCTATCCTATCAGGACGAGCCCTTCTCTGTGCCTCAAACAGACGGGCTCCTCCCATAATCTCATTGGCGAATACCAGCCAGCACGGCGAGACGGGCTCCCACGATCTATCAGGACGAGCCCTTCTCTGTGCCTCAAACACACGGGCTCCTCCCTACAAATCTCATTGGCGAGCTCTCCTTCAACACGGCGGAACGAGCTCCCACGATCCTCGGGGGGCCAGGCCCTTCTACGTGCCTCAGGCAGGCTCCTCCCTACAAATCTCATTGGCGAGCTCTCCCTTCAACACAGGCAGACGAGCTCCCACGATCTATCAGGACGAGCCCTTCTCTGTGCCTCAAACACACGGGCTCCTCCCTACAAATCTCATTGGCGAGCTCTCCCTTCAACACGGGCGGGACCCAGGCTCCCACGATGTCGGGACGAGGCCTTCTGCATTGCCTCCCAGGCACACGGGCTCCTCCTGAATCTCATTGGCGAGCTCTCCCTTCAACCTGAGCCCGGGTGAGCTCCCGATCCTATCGGGGCAGGCCCTTCTACGTGCCTCAAACACCCGGGCTCCTCCTGCAAATCTTATTGACAGGCTCTCCCTTGACACGGGCGGGACGAGGCTCCACGATCTCTCCCGGGACGAGACGGTCTACGTACCTCAGACACACGGGCTCCTCCCTGCAAATCTTATTGACGAGCTCCCTTCCCAGCACGGGCGGGCGAGAGCTCCCACGATCCTATCGGGGCAGGCCTTCTACGTACTCAAACCACGGGCTCCTCCTGCAAATCTTATTGGCGAGCTCTCCCGCAACCACGGTGGCGGCTCACACTTATCTATCAGGGCGAGCCGCTTCTCACATTGCCTGAAACGGGCGGGCTCCTCATAAATCTCATTGTGAGCTCTCCCTTCAACGCAAGCGGTGAAGCTCCAGCGATCTATCGGGGGCTGAGCCCTTCTGTGCCTCAGGCACACGGGGGCTCCTCCTACGAATCCTCTGTTGTGAGCTCTCTAAAGCCCCGACCGCGACTGACCAGGCTCCAGCGATCCTATCGGGGCCAGGCCGCTACCTGCATTGCCTCCAGGCACGGGCTCCTCAGGCAAATCTCGTGGCGAGCTCTCCCTTCAACACGGGCGGGCAGAGCTTCCACGATCTATCGGGGCGAGCCCTTCTGCGTGCCTCAGGCACGGGCTCCTCCTTGGAGAATCTCATTGGCGAGCTCCGCCCAGCCACGAGGCGAGACTGAGCTCCGATCTATCGGGGCCAGGCCGCCTGCATTACCTCCAACACACGGGCTCCGCGCTGAATCTCATTGGCGAGCTCTCCCTTCAGCAGGCGAGCCCAGGCTCCACGATCTAGCCGGGGGGCGAGCGCTTCTACGTGCCTCGAAACACACGGGCTCCTCCTGCAAATCTTGTGAGCTCTCCTTGGCCGCAGTGACGAGCTCCCGATCTATCGGGCAGGCCATTCTGTGCCTCGAAACACCACGGGCTCCTCCTACAAATCTTATTGAGCTCTCCCTTCAACACGGGCGGGCGAGCTCCACGTCTACTCAGGGCCAGGCCCTTCTACGTGCTTGCCTCGAGCACCACGGGCTCCTCCTACTTGAATCTTATTGAGCTCTCCCTTGACACGGTGTGACTCCGCTTATCTATCATGGCGAGGCCCTTCTACATTGCCTCAGCAGACCGGGCTCCTCCTAAATCTGTGATTTCTCCCTTCTTGAAGTGACAGGCTCCCGCTATCTATCGGGGGCCGAGCCCCTTCTGTGCCTCGGACACACGGGCTCCTCCTGAAATCTTATTGTGAGCTCTCCCCTTCAGCACGGGCGGGACGGGCTCCACGATCTGTCGGGGTGAGGCCCTTCTCATGCTCCAAACACACGGGCTCCTCCTGAGTCTCTTGTGTGAGCTCTCCGCCCGGCCTGGTGACAGGCTCCAGTATCTATCGGGGCGAGCCCTTCTACGTACTTTCAAGCAGACGGGCTCCTCCTTAATCTCATTGGCGAGCTCTCCCGCCCGACCTGACGAGGCGAACCACGATCTATCGGGGCGAGCCTTCTGCGTACCTCCGAACACACGGGCTCCTCACTGCAAATCTCATTGGCGAGCTCTCGCCAACCTGATGAGACGAGCTCCCACGATCTATCGGTGAGCCGCTTCTACGTACCTGAAGCGAGCGGGCTCCTCCCCACAAATCTCATTGTGACTCCCTTCAGCACGGGCGGGGCAGGCTCCACGATCTGCCGGGGCAGGCCCTTCCTGCATTGCCTCGAGCACACGGGCTCCTCCTGAATCTCATTGGCGAGCTCTCGGCCCAGCCGCGAGCGAGGCGAGCTCCCATGATCTGTCGGGGCGAGCCCTTCACGTACTCAAACGGGCCAGCTCCTCCCCACAAATCTCATTAGCGGCTCTCCGCCAGCCGCGGGCGAGGCGGGCTCCCACGATCTATCGGGGCGAGCCCTTCTGCGTGCCTCGAACACACGGGCTCCTCCTGCGATCTCATTGGCGAGCTCTCCCTTGGCACGGCGAGCGAGGCTCCCACTGTCTATCGGGGCCAGGCCCTTCTGCATTGCCTCCCGAAGCGAGGCGGGCTCCTCCCCACAAATCTTATTGACGAGCTCTCCCTTCCAACCTGGTGGCAGGCTCCCACGATCTATCGGGGCCGAGCCCTTCTGCGTACCTCGGACCTTGCAGGCTCCTCTGCCAAATCTTATTAGTGACTCCGCCAGCACGAGCGGGGGGCGAGCTCCCGATCCCGGGGCGAGCCCTTCTCACATTGCCCCTCCAAACACCACGGGCTCCTCCCTGCGCAAATCTTGTGAGGCTCTCCCTTGGCACGGGTGGCCCAGGCTCCCACTATGTCGGGGCAGGCCCTTCTGCGGCGTACTCGAACCGACGGAGCTCCTCCCCCTGAAATCTCGTGTGACTCTCCCTTCAACCGCAGGGCGAGGCTGAGCTCCCACGATCTGCTCAGGCTGAGCCCCTTCTACGTGCCTCAGGCACACGGGCTCCTCCCTGCCAAGATCTTATTGTGAGCTCCCCTTGACACGAGCGACTGAGCTCACGATCCTATCGGGACGAGCCCTTCTACGTGCCTCGAACACACGAACTCCTCCACACTTAAATCTTATTGAGCTCTCCCGCCCGACACGGGCGGGCCAGGCTCCCACGATCCTATCGGGGCGAGCCCTTCTCTGGGCCTCTGAACACCACGGGCTCCTCCTACAGGAGTCTTATTGAGCTCTCCCATGACACGGGGCGGGCGGCTCCCACGATCTATCGGGACGAGGCCCTTCTACGTGCCTCGAGCCTGCGGGCTCCTCCTGCAAATCTTATTGGCGGCTCCCTTGGCGGGTGACAGGCTCCCACTTATCTGCTCAGGCTGAGCCCTTCTGCGTGCCCTCAGGCTCCTGCTGAGGCTCCTCCTGAATCTTATTGACAGGCTCCCGTGACACGGGCGGGCGAACCACGATCTATCGGGGCCGAGCCCTTCTCACGTGCCTCAAGCGGGCGGGCTCCTCCCTGCCAAGATCTCATTGCGAGCTCTCCCTTGACACGGGCGGGGCAGGCTCCGCGTCTATCGGGGCGAGCCATAACATGCCAGGCACGGGCTTCTCCCTGCAAATCTTATTGACGAGCTCTCCGCCCGGCCACGGGTAGGCGAGCTCCTCTTGTGTCAGGGCGAGCCCTTTTGCATCGTCGAATAGACGGGCTCCTCCCCACAAATCTCAATGACGAGTTCTCCCCTTGGCCACGAGCGAGCGAGCTCCGCCATCTATCAGGGCGACCCTTCTACGTACTTGACGAGATGGGCTCCTCCTCTAATCTGATAGCGAGCTCTCCACGACCGGCCTGGGCAAAGCGAGCTCCTACTACTTATAAGGACGAGTCGCTGCGGTACTTTAAGCAGTTAGCTCCTCCTTCTTATTCCTGTTGTGAGCTCTTGAGACACTCTCCGCGGCCAGGTATAATCAAGCTCCCCAATCGACTACATACCTTTGTGAGCCACAGCGGTGAACTCCAGATAAGATTGCGTGAATGAAGACGGAGTCAACACCGCGGAGTCGGTGACGAGGTCACGAGCTGAGCCCGGCAAAGTCCCATCTGCTAATCTCATAGCCGAAACCATAGTGTTGGGACGGGCGCGATCTGAAGTTTAAGGCAATGCGAATTTGAATTTCTATGATCCTCGGCCGCGGATAAACGCGGTCGGAAGGAAGAGTGAAGTAACATAAAATTCCCGGGGAGCGGTATCCATTAAAAGAAGGTTATCTGGTGTTAGTAGGCCCGGGTCGACAAAAAAAAAAAAACATAATAAAATTAGCGAGGCGAGCCTCGAATGTCAGTATCGGACGAAGAAGAATGAGAGGGCCTCGGTATGAGTCTTGCTTAGGCTGCGGGGATTCGTTGTACCGAAAGATTCCTCTCCATCATTTGGGGAGGTGAAGTCGAAATCGGATCGGGTGCGAGGAGCGACTTTTACGGTGAAAAGCAAGCCATCCGAGGAAGCCCGTTGAGCACCCGGCTGGTCATGATTGCCTAATGACCTGCGTCCCTACGAGCGACCATCTGCAGCAGATGAAGTTCGGTCGTAATCGACACTCCTCGCTTAGGCGTACGATAAGTCACGGCGGAAGACTCATGTCGGGCGGAGTCTTTAGCGAGGCCTTGCCCTCAATCTCCTGACGAGCCATTTCAAGTTTGTTTTCTCCATTCTGTCAAACCACCGGTGGCAGCGCGACCTCCATTGCAAATCTGTTGTTAAGCGGGAGATGATGAGTTCCTCCTAACCAATTAGGCTTCGCTCTGGGCAGATTCGCGGTCCTCACGGGCATCAATCAAATCATCTTGCGAGACACGAAGTTCTCTCGAGCCTCTCCAGGCTCTCCACGGCGATCGTCGAAGCTACTGGGACCTCGCCTTCCCTACTTTCTGCCCGATCACGAGCCGACGAAGTATGCTTCAGATCTGACGTAAGTCTTTCTGTTTCTTGGACCGTGCTTCGCTGTCCCTGCCATTTCGTCATATTCGAAGTCAAAGTAGTCACTTTAGCCTTATAAATTGAGGCGATCCTTACATGTTTTCATTCGGTTTGGCTTTTGGTAGACCGGCTGATAGTGGCGACCTGAGACAAACCTGAATTAGAACTGCGACCGCAGGCCGACGGGAGGATTAGCATGATTATAAACTGAAGCAAATCCACGAAAGACAAGGCCAGGCCTCATCAGCCGCAACTCCTTTGATCTCGATGTCGGAATCGTTGAGGATGGATGAAGCTTGACACGTAGTTCGGCATTGGATATGAAGATCTTTGATTTCATCAACCTTGATTTTGTTTCTTTCTCCTCGGCTCGGCCGCGCTTCGAAGTAAGCGGCCGAGTGCGAAGGAGGCGTTCCGCATAGTTAGGGGCAAGCGCGGCAATTTGATCATTGCCACATTTCAGTTCCACAGCCTCTGCGATGGGCTCGGAAGAGAGCGAACAAAGAACCCGCGGGGAATCCTCGGCCCAGCGGGGGACGAGGACCGCTCGGGCCTTGGGATGAGGGGACTTGTAATCTCTGAACTTTGATGCGGACTGGCTGATCCCTCTTGGGAGAGTCTGTTTTCCTCCTCCTTGCACTCCAGGGGTTTCGAGATATCCGTAGGATGGTAAGATCTCCCCTCGGGTGGAGCGACCCACAGTAGACGAAAGAGAAAACTCGAGGAGTGAGAGGCGAAGGCCACTAAGCGGGAGATTTGTGGACTTCGGACGGATGAATGGAGACATCAGGCCTTAATAATACAGTAAGACGGCGAGCATTCTGATCAAAAGCGGAAGCGACGGTATCTTACGTCGTAGCTCAGGCGAGCATCCCGAAAAATATAAAGAAACCTAAGGTCGGGGAGCATTCTTGAGCTTTAGATGAATTAAACGGTAAGGATGACTCACGAAGGTTGCTCGAGTGTTCCACGGTGGGTCACGCCTAGAGGTGTCTTCCTGTCACAAAGTTGTACTCCGAGTTGGAGCCAGCAGCAAAGAAATATCGAACCATGTCTATGAGAAGAAGGAAGGTCGAAATCACGAAGGGGCTCGGGGCGTCTAGAAATAAATAAACCCCTTAGCGTGGCGGGTGGATAAAAGATGCGAAGTAGCCACATTAGGGTGTAAAGTCCCTGTCTCTAAAGCCGACCAAACCTTTAAAATGCTGACCATTAGGGGCGATTGGGAAAATGAGATATAGAAAATCTTTGAAGAACCTGTTTGATGAAAAGTGCGATGAAACGGAGGCCGTTATCAAATGCGACCTCGAAAAACACACCATTCGAACGCGGTAACTAACGAGTCAAAAAATGGGGGACCATACGAACACAGGAAGGGATGGTGTCGTTCAACAAAAATCGGCTGTTATGAGGGCCAGCCCCTTGCTCGGTCCCACTTTCTCATGGCATGTGACGCGGCTTTGAAATCAGGCCCTTAGGATGTTGGTCGGGTTGATTTTCCTTTGCCTTTGAAAGGAGGGAGGCGCGCGGGAAGCATCACGGAGGGTGGCGGCAGTCAGCTTGGCCAGGGCTTCCTAAATTTAGGTCAGAATCGACATCGACGGGAGGATTAGCATGGATACGCAGATGAAGAGCGATTGAGCCATCACTTCATGAGCAGTTTAAACGAAACACCGGCTAAGCCCGGACCCAGTCGGGAAGGCGACGAAGCACAAATAAATAAATAGAGGTTGCAGAGACCGGAGGAAGGCGGCGAAGGAGTCATCAAAAGCGAAGAGGCGGTAGCGCGAAACCCGAGGTGTTACTAATATCAGGCTAATGGCGCGACCGGGCTAATCCGGAATGGACACGGCGGAATGGCGATCGGCGGGAACAATTACAGCCACTTGCCTGTGATCGTTACAAAAATTTAGGCGTGATGGGGATAAGTGGACAGTATCCCGCTCGCCCGGCCCCGGAGTAGAGCAATGGGGGCCGTGCCCCACCCTTAATCCTCCATGACCCAAAAGGAGATCGGGCTCATTAGGCCCCCACTTGTGGGAGGCCATATTCATTGATCAACCCGAATCCTTCAGATAACGAAGATAGAATATTAAGATAACCAACCTATTCGTCGATCAAGTCCTATTATCGTAGGTTCGGAAAAGTAATAGAAAGTAGATTAAGTAAATCCTCGATAAAGAAGGAGGATTATACAAATAAAAAACTCATGGCCCAATCCGTTGCTAAATCTAAGGCTAACAATGCAGAAACATATCCTCCAATGGGAGGGACTCCTGGTCGTCGAGACGATCGTCGCTATAAATACGAGGCCGCGTGATTGAAAGGTACCGGTCGGATAAATCTTGGTGCCAAACATTCTCTCTTTTCTCCCAAAAGAAAAATCTGACTTTGGCATCAGATGGCTACGAAGCGAAGCCTGCTTCGGCCCACTTCTTTCCTCGGTTTTTGCGAGAGAAGTACTTGAGCCTGCTGGTCAACCAGTGCGACAATCACACCTCGACCCGAACCCGATCAAGAGCTGCATCCCGGCCCACAAGCAATGGGGTCCGGCCCGGAGACCCCTCGCTCCGGCCGGGTCCAGGTTGAAACATCAAAATTATACATAAATTATATAAAATTTTTAAAGTTGTTTAATTTTAAAAAAAGTTGATATTCGTGTGATACAATTTTTTATGATCAATAATAATATTTAAAATTTAAAAGTCAATATATAAAAATTTATCTAATAGGTATAATTTGTAAAATATAAAAAATTATAATAGATGTATAAATATATTTTATTTTAAAATATTATAAATTTGTTTATAAATTTATATTTAATAATTATATAAAATAGTATATATTTAAAGTTAATCAATTTATATGAATTTATTTTGATTAATATTTGTACAATGTCCTTAATATCATACAAAACTATGATAGATGCATAATATATTTTATTTTAAATTATTTATAAATTTATAATTATTTATATTCAAAAATTACATAAAATGCAGGATAATTAACATTAATCAATCTTATTGTGAACCCATCACAAATTTAAAAAAGTGCAAGGAAAATAAAAGGGATACTAACAAACTTTTTTAACTCAATGCGTCACACCTATTATACGGGTTTACATCAAGACGTTGAATAATCCACTAAGAATCAATCGATTTCAAATATAATCTTGGACTTACACACTCAAAGACTCCCTCCTTGACAATGCTACTTGTGGAGAATCTTTTAAGAAGCCTGCCTAGTCCACTATCTCTTGAAACTTTTTCTTGAAGGTGATATATTATTTAAGAGAAAAATACATTTAACAAAACATGAATCAGGCATGTCATTAGAGACTTTTCTCTAATTCTTTCTATGCAAATAAAAAAACATTAGAGGAATTGGTTTAAAAGGAAAAAAAAACAAAAGTTATTTGCAAATCTAATTCCTTACTTTTATAACCTTAAAATATACTCATTGTAGACAAAATTACCCTTCAATGTGTCTTTCCATATCACCCTCAAATTCAGCCCTTATCTATTGTTTTCTTTTAACTTTTCATTCCTTCAAGACTCAAACACGGCTTCTTCCAAGCATGTTTTTGTCGTTGACGGCACTTGAACAAACTTGAAGGGTGTTAAATATAAGTTTTTAACACATTTTCTATTGATATTGGATTTAACATTCTTTAAGTTAGCGTACGAGCAATTTGAAGGATGTCAGTCAGGGTTTAGCATGATATTTATACGTGTTTGGCTTGCTTAATTTCTTAAGTTAGCGTCACAGACGAACACAGAAGGATTTAAGTCAGGTTCAACCACGACTTCTACTCTTGTATTGCGGCAGCGCGTATTCAGAAGTTGGTATTTAAATGGCTTGAAGAGGTTGGTTCGAGTTTGTAACACAATAGGCTATTTAGTGTGAAACTTGTATGAGTGAAAGTTATATTTGAGCAGCAGAGGAGATTGAGTGGGTTTGTAGAAAAAAGAGGAAGAAGAACAGAGCGAAAGAAAAACATGGAGTAGCTATTTAGATTGAAATTAACCATATATTTGATCAAATCTTAGACTTAACAATTATAACAAAGTTGCTATTTAGTATCAAATCTAAAAGAGAATTAGTGAAAGAAAAGAGCTAGAAACGTGGGAGAAAGAAATAAGGAAAGAAAAATAGAGGGAAAAGGAAAGTTGGAAAGAAATGAGAGTAAGTTGCCATATGATGGTTAGAGGGATGAATTTATCAAAATATTATATTTTTATCCTTCTTTTTTAGGTTTTAATAATTAGATTTACAATGTTTTTTTTCTCATTTATCAATTTTAAACGGTTACCCCAAAACATATTTCTACACCATGGAAGAGGCCCACAAAGGCCCATTGCTTCCCAGGCTCTTTCACGATATATAATAGTCAAAAGATCTCTTTTTATATGTTCCACAATTTCTCCAAAATTATCTTCCAAAATATTCACCTCTATTTTTCCACCATAGAAAAGAACTCGTCCAAAAAACAAGAACCCAACAAAAAACACCACCTGAAAACAATATCAGATTGAAACACAACAAAACGAAGAAACAAGAATAACCTCTGCTCACAATTCTTGAAATTTCACCGTTTTATCTCAACAATCTCGAATCTAACAACAACCCAGTTTTCGATTCTTGAATCTGTATCACTGAGCCTAATAACCAGTGGAGGAAGAAACAAAGATAAAAAAGGATTACCAGATTACAACATCCTATGGATTAAGTGAAATTAGAGCTTTTGATTTCCCCAAATTAGAAGCTCAAGTTTTAAGTTGAAATAGGGCAAAAAATTATCATGTCAATTGCTTACATGACTGGTTTAACAATAAAGGTAACGTTGATTTGGCCATTTAATGTTCAAAGTTTAACAATAAAGGTAACGTTGATTTGGCCATTTAATGTTCAAAGTTATGATATAAGCTAATTTGAACTACGAGAGTAAATTGAAAGAACCTATTTTGATGAAAAAAAAAAAATTTATGGTGTAAGGGGATATTTAGGAAAATCTGTTTTTGTACCTTTAACCATTATGCAACCACTCACACTGTTTCTGAAAAAATTTTTAATTTGATACTAACAAATGTCAGGGTAAGTACACTTTGAGAAAGGAGAAACAGACTCTAAGACATGCAAGGCATAGTGCATATATACATACATAAGAGAAATGATGGACGATCTAGAAGGGAGACTGAAGAGGTCAGTTCTGGATTTAGTGCTTTAGTGCTCCTAATCCTGGATGACTTTATATAGATTAATATTTTACTATCGATGATTAACGATTGAAACACAAGAGAGAGAAACTGTTGGAACTAAAACTAGAGAACTCATCGGATACAAGGAAAAGATGGAACAACAGGCACATCAAGAGGAGGAATTTTTTTTCCCTCTCGCTCCTCTTACAAGAATGGAGAAAAAAAAAGAGAAACACTTAAAAGGAAGTCTAGAAACGAGTGTGAACTGAACATATATTATAACAGTAATTCAAGAGATGTTGTATCAAATGGTGCGATATTGTTATAAGTGATGGAGACAACTATATATATATATATATATATATATATTATGTTATATATCATGTTGAGTTAATTTCTGTAGAAGTAATGTAATTAAAAAAAATATGTACAAGCTCACACACACAAGAGGATATAAGGATTGATTGCGTGGTTTGGCCAACCTACATCGGTAAGGCTATGCCTAGATGTAAAAGATTCAATATACATATTATGTTATATATCATGTTGAGTTAATTTATGTAGAAGTAATGTAATTAAAAAAAATATGTACAAGCTCACACACACAAGAGGATATAAGGATTGGTTGCGTGGTTTGATCAACCTACATTGGCAGGGGTATGCCTAGATGTAAAAGATTCAAATGGTGCGATACTGTTATAAGTGATGGAGACAACTATATATATATTATGTTATATATCATGTTGAGTTAATTTCTGTAGAAGTAATGTAATTAAAAAAAATATGTACAAGCTCACACACACAAGAGGATATAAGGATTGGTTGCGTGGTTTGGCCAACCTACATCCACAGGGCTATGCCTAGATGTGACGCCCCAAAAACGGGGTGTCTGTTGACAACCCGTCAACCCGGCGAAATCCATACGTCAGATCGCCGGCACTCCATACCCAAAGAAATTCCGCCACTCGCGCCCATACATCAATACTAATCAAAATATATCCCAACCAAATATATTACACGGTTCAAGAGTTTTTACATTACTCTTAATTCAACATATATTAAAGCCTTAGAATTTTAATACATGTATACAAAATACTACCAAAGCCACAAGTCGGCTTTTTTCTCAAAACGGCCTCTAATGAGTGTCGCTTCGATCACCTCGTATTCAAATAGTGATCTCGATAGAGATAAAACCCGCAGAGATAATTTCCTACATAGTTACTCCCCACCTGGCTGCCATTACGCATGGCGAACAATCACATTCAAGCAATTTCATGAACTCATCGAACGTCCCATGCCCAAACCCATTTCTCGAGTCCTCACCACTTCACATTTGCCTAAGCCATGTACGAGAAAACACCGCTTTCAAAACAAAACTCGTTGTTCTCGAAAACACCCCACCGAATTTCTGAAATTATCGACTACCCTCCAGCGAATGTGTCGAGAACCTTCCTAAACACCACGCTCCGACGCAATCGCTGGACCATCTCCCAACACAATTCTCCTGAAAATCATCAATCGAAATTCCTTCTAAAACATTTCCGCTTTTCTTTCAATTTCACGCTACGACTCACACCTAATTTAGGTCAGCTCTAGCGCATATAATGCATGACGCTAATTTCCAACACACATTCACGCTAATATATTCACACGCATATATATTAACAACATAATTAAATCACATACAACATATTATATAATTCTCAAATTAATTACACCAAAATTAGCCTCATGGGCTAATTAATGCATACAAGCAATCATTTTGAATCGCTTCAACATTCAAAAAATTCACGTTAAAATATTCACGCCACTATTCACGACAAGAAACCCTGCCATCGCTCACTCGACTACACAAAATAGAATTTTCCACCGCCTAAAGCTTTTAAGACCGAAGCCATTAAAAACAAGCCTCGTAACGTTTTTCTAACCATTTATAATGGCTCTTAAACAAGGATAACAGCAAGTAGGACAAGATCCTTACTCTCTTCGAGTCATTTAAACTCCACTCAATCAGCCGTCTACCGCGCAACTCGCCGTGTAACAACTTTACTACTCACAAGCAACCGACATTCAATCAGCCTCAAGATCCTAGAGAGAAGGTGCTCTCTCTCTCTAGAAAATGAAAAATCTGCTACTACATCTCACTTTTTGCTCTCTGCACGTTTTTTCTCCTTTCCATTTGAGAAGACAACTATTCAACATTTTGTCTTATTATCTCATTAAACATTTCTAAAATGCCACTTATGTCCCATTTCTTGGATTTTTGACACTTAACATTATCTTGGCCATCCATTTCCATCATCTCCTCACTGGCGCAAATACGTGTCATACGAAGACATATGCGCGACTTTGCTACATCACACGTCGCTTTACAAAGACCCGACACCCTGCAAGCAATAAAATGTGCAAATTCGACTATCTCGACCCGACGAATCACGCGTAAATCTAAATTCCTCATGAGAGACCCAACTACTAAGTCTGCTTTCACATCCGAGATCTTAAAATTTCGGATTTTTAACAAACGACCGCTTTTACCCTTTCAAAATCCACTTTCTGCCTTACACTGCATTTAAAAGATTCCACTATATATCAATTACAAGCATTTTGCCTTATACAGGCATCTCCCTTTCTCCAATGTTCTCTTTCGCTTGATTATCTTATAGTGAAACATAGAATGAGATCATTTTATTCCCCAAAACATGTTATCTAAACACTCACATGCCCAAATTCTTCTTATAGAAACTCATGCATACATAACATAAGAATAACATGTTAGATTAATTTATTAATTATGGATTAAGTATAATCATATTATAATTTTAATTGTATAATTATACATATTAATTATAGGTTTTTTTATGAGATGATTTAATATTAACTAGCTATAAACCCATGTTTATATCTTTTCCTTTACTTTGGTAATCCCATTAGATCAAAGTCCAATTGTTTCCTTATAAGGATAAAAATATTGGTTTTTATATTAACATTAGTTTATCCTAGTAATTGATTTATTCTAAATATTGATATTTTTAAATTTTATATTAAGACTTTATCTTATTGAAGTTTATATATATATATATATATATATATATATATATATATATATATATATATATATATATATATATATATATGTTTTTTATCTTTAATTTATAAATTATTAATTTTTTAACTATCTATTTTTTTAATCAACATATGTTTCAGTATTGTCAAAAATTAACAATAGAGTTTACTGTGAAAATAAAAATAAAGTGATAGTAATTTTTTAATAAAAGCATTAATGGAAGAAAATGTGAAATATTAATATTGAAATTTAATTTAATTAAGTTAAATTTATGGAATAATGTAAAATACTTAAATTTAATAAATTTAAGTTATATAAAACTTTATTATAAAAAAAAAGGTTTAAAAAAATTTCAATGAAATAATTAGAATTATTATTAAAACAACTTTTACACTATATTAATTGAATGACAAGTTGGCTTGATGAAAAGGGTGTTGACACTACCCATATTTTGCCTGGATTCGAATCCCATCAGAAACAAATATCGTCCATAATTTTTAACCTTGTTTACACATTTTGGATAAAAGGAAAGTTTCATCTTCAATAATAATCTTTTTTTCTTTTTTTGATTTCATTCCTTGTAAATTTTAGATGTATGGCAACAATTTTTTTTTGTTATCAATTTTGAAATGAAATCATAAGCATTAATTTGTATATGATTTTCCGAAAAATCCATCAAAGAAATAAATTTTTTTTATTGACATCGATGGTTGGCGTTTTGAGTTGCCTAACATGAAAGATTTATTTATTTATTTATTATTTTATTTGATTTTGGTAATTGATGGCCAGATTTCACGCCAAATTTCAATATGAAAGTTTCATTTTTTATTTATTATTCTTTTATTTAACAGGGAACTTGAAAGTGTAAGTTTTCCTATTATCTTTTATGGATAATAGGACTTGAAATGGGAAGCCATAATACATTCCCATTAAATAAACGTTTTCTCATGAATCATCGTCATGCTTGACTTTTGTTTTTTTTTAAAATAATAATAATAATAAGGGACCTTTATGTGTTTTGTCCATTAAAAGCCAAAAAAGGAAACTAATAATAAAAAAAATTCAATTATTTTGATTGATATGAAAGGCAATAATTTCAATCCTATACATATATTTTATTTCTTCTACTGACTGACTTTCAGGTCAAGTCCAATAATTCTTATAGACAGATTGGGCGTACAAATTTTATGGTTTTTTTTTTTTTTTGTCACTTTTAATTTTCTATTTTATTATGAATTAAATTTGGTATTGGAATAAAATTGAATTTTATCCAATTTTATAATATTTTCACTATTTATTTTCTTTATATATTGCTTTTACAATTTATGTTTATACTATTTGAGATTATTTATAGCATTATGTTATAAATAAAACTATTTTCTTACATCTGGGTAAAAATTGTAAAATGTTGAATGTTTAGAAACTTGCCTCTCGTGAATTTGGGCATGTTAGATATTCTTGAAATTGATGTTGTAACTGTTATTTATCTTATTTTGCACATCATTTTTGCTAAAATCCATATGGATAGTGAAGTTGTCGTATCGATGACTTTATTATTTAGTAAGATGCTTAGTTTGGTAAAGATATTTCATTAAGTATTATGAATCGCATAATTTTACTATCTTATCGGTGGGAAATTAACGCATTTGGTTGTGATGGCTGGTGAATTGCTCTTACCTGTGTATGAACTTTTTTGTATTTTATAGACTTTAGCATTTGGTGATCACTTTTGTGGGTCATTTGATAAGCCGAAGAATGGAGCAATTTGCATATATTTGTTTTACATGTATTTTTGACATTGCTTTCTGCTTATTTTTTCACTTTTGAGCTTCTTGAAGCTCTTCCTATCACGTAAACTCAATGGGACTAATTACAAGAATGAGAAAATGAGCTATCCGGAGCAATCATCGGATGAATGTTTGTTTTGAATCCAATACACAGCGCTATATGGATATTTCGTGTAAAAACCCGCATAAATTTGAAACTTAAAATAGTAAATTGTCATGAACAAAGGTACTATAAAACCAAGTTCTTTCGTAGAATCAAATAGGACTGACTGCCAACTATAAACATCTAATTAACCAAGTGAATTTCATTGAATTTATAGATCGTCAGATTTTCAAAAATTTTGGTGCGATAGGTATCGAATGAACCCCGAAAGCGAGATTTTGGGAAAATCTTGAAAGCGGGGGAAATAATTTAAATAAAGATCATATGAAATAATTTGAACTCAACCTGTATTTAAATAAAAATGAACTCCAAACGAAACTAAAGCACGGCGGACATGTTAAGATAATTGTGAGCCACACCCTCTGGGGACTATAAATGGGGCATAAAGGGATAAGGCTCAGGAGAAACAGATTTATGCGGGTTGACTAAGGGAGAGAGAAAGGGAAGAAAAAGAAAGAGATCGAAGACTTCTTTCTCAGATCTACGGAGATCCATAGGTCGGAATTCATTGAGGCAAGAGTTAAATTTTATCTATTTGACGAGGGGCTGATGACGTATTATGCAAAATCGCGGATTTCACCGAAAACCAAAGTATGAGTTTGGGGGGAAAGAAAAAGGGTGGGGCAGAGGCTTCTAGGTTCCAATCGCTCTTCTACACTTTAAGAGGCAGTGGGTTCTTCATACTTTGCCAATTTAAGCTAAGAGCCGTGTAAGGGTCGTTGCTTCAACCCTAACCCTGGCCGACTTAAGGAGCCTTGGACAAGCTTTTGATAGCCCAGACCGGGGTTTTATGGTATGATTTTGTCTTCAATCGCAGGCCAGCCGGGTTATGTGTCCTAATTTTCGGGGGGCTTATTATGGCCTAAATAGGACCGCTTGCGGTTGGACCTGATTGGTTCACTGCGGGCTCGGGACACGAAGTCTTAGTTTCAAGGGTTTGTTATGGCCATTTTTCGAGGTCTGGAAGTGTGGACTTTTTGGTGTCATTGCTTGATTTTGAATGACATGCTTAGTGGTAGTGTTTATGTTGATATACATGTGTTTAAATATATTGACATGGAATGTATGATTTGTATTGTCCCTGTAGCATTCATCATACATGTGACATGATCTAACATGCAAGGGCACATTGCATTGCATATGCACGGGAACATCGCATTAAATGGGTGCGAGTGCATAGTTTTGAATCAACACTGCGGTTGTGTTTGAATGGTGGGCTCTGGCCAAGTGGGACAAAGTCCAACGTAGTCACACCTGCTATATGCAACTAAGAAAAGAAAATATGTGCCTGCACAGCGCTGTGAATAGACACCCCTGCAAAAAAAAAAAAAAAAAAAAACCCGTTAGTTGTGGTTAGACATGACTTAACCCAAGTGAGTTCATGAAAATGTCTAAGATCGGCAAAGCTCATGGCTGGACATCTGGAATTCACTACCCACAAAAAGACACATGATTTGTAAATAAAAATGATCATTGAGGTGTAACATCCAAAAAACTTTTGGTTTAAAAACAATTGAATTTTTTGTTTAAAAATGATCATTGAATGTCATCCAGAATGACGGATTTTATCACACGTGGACATCGTATTCGTGGGTGGAGCTCTGCATGACTCTACGGTGGGAGCTCTGCAAGGACTTGGGCATGAGTGGGTCTCATCTCATTTCATAGCACGACATGTAGGATTCCAAGTTAGAATGGTTATATTCTTATGTTTGAAATGTTGATGTGAGTGTAAGAATTGCATGTGCATGCATGCTGAGTAAATTTATAGATATCTTTATCGGGCGTGGCTCACCCTATACGGACAACATTTTAGGTGCGTGAAGACACCAAGGACGACGCTCATTCGAGGCCTTCAATCGTGGAAGAAAGCTTTAATTCGTGGCTTATATAGTTCTTTTTGTAAAACTTTGGAAATAACTAATTTTGGCGTGTACTTTGTATGTAATAGAGTTGTAATTAAACTGTCTTGAAATTTTGTAACAAAACCTTGTGTCATTGAGCTTCGGAGATGTCTAATCATAGTTAAACTGTAAAGGTTGGGTTTTGAGAAAAGCCTCTTATGAAGGCAAAAGGACATAGTCGCTGTAGAGAGTTGGGAAATTCTTTGGATGCTGCCCAGCCGATGTTGCGACATTCCTTATGATGTCGCGACATTGGACAGTGAGGCTTGGAACAAGTGGACTGATGTCGCTACATTGGGCAGCTATTGGACTGCAGGTCTTCTGATGTCGTGAGATCTTCATGACATTGGGCAGACATTGGATTGCAAGTCTTTTGATGTCGTGACATCGTAGCGACATGAAACCTGAGGTGTGGCTTTGATGTTGCGACATTGCGCGATGTCGCGAAAACGCTTGGAACATCATGGCCTGATGTCACGATGTTGAACCTTAATGTCGCGACATTGCCTGGGAGGCCACTAGTTGTGGGAGTAGTGGATGTCGCGACATTGACTATAATGTTGTGACATCAGACGAAGGGTTACGACAACCTTTAGTGGTGTCACAACTTGAGGTGCTGATGTCGCTACATTGTCGCGATATTGGACAAGGATGTTCACTGCAGTTGTGGATGATGTTGCGACATTATCGCTACAGTGGGAAGTCAATGTCATAACATTGGACTGCAGGTTCCCAAATGCTATTTTAAGGGTCTCTTGGCCCGGGGGGGGGGTGCGCTTGGGACATGAAAACATGAGAGTCTTTGACTCATCTGGCTCCGGTACGAGGGGGACACTGTCCATTTTGAAAAATTGTTATCCCGGTATATGGGACTCAAGGAGGTGGAATCAAGTTATGCGATATCCACTGGTATTTCCGCAGGTTGATGGAAAATCAACGGACCCCCGATTTTAGGGTGTCACATGGTGGTTAGATAGTGGTGCTACCATTCATGCTTGCAATTCTATGCAAACGGTGATAAGTAGAAGAAGTCCAACTAGTTTAGAGCAGTATATGTACATGGGAGACGGTACAAGAGTCCAAATTGATTTTTTGAGAGTTGTTAGATTGCAACTTAGTACATGAAATTTTTTGGAATTGCAAGACGTGGGGTACATACCCTTGATCAGGAGAAATTTGACATTAGTACATTTTTTTGGATAGACTTGGATATAGTTTTCTTTTTGGAACTGGAAAAGTTAAATTGTACCAAGATTCACTATTGATTGGCACTAGAGTACTTTGTGGGAATCTTTACAGATTAGAGTTGTATAGTTTGCTTTCTTTTTCTCATACTGTTAATACTTTTAGTAACACTAAGCTTTTAAGATTGAATGAAAATTCTTATATTCTTTGGCACAAGCATCTTGGTCATATTTCTAGACAGAGAATGAATAGATTAATTAAGGATGAGATTCTTCTGGATCTTGATTTCTCAAATTTTGACACATATGCCTAGTAAGTGTTCCTAAGACTCCATATGAGCTATGATCACAAAAAAAGCCTAGTCTTCGTCACTTCCATGTTTAGGGCTACAAGGTGGAAGTAAGACTGTACAACCTGTAATATAAGAAACTTGATCTAAAACCATCAATGGGTACTTTATTGGTTATTGTGTAGGATAAAGACGTTCTAGTTTTATTGCCCGTCACACACCACTAAAGTGATTGAGTCAGATCGAGCTATTTATTTTGAGAATGATACTGGTACAAGCTAAGGGCCAAGAGAAATTGTGTTCAAAGAACACCTAGTTTTTATTCCTATACTAATTGCTTTCGCTCAGATCTCTAGCCTTGTTGTTGATTAGCATCTAGTAGCTACTACTGATGATGAACCAATTGCGGATGAAGATCTTGTAGCCCCAGATGTAGTCATGGATATACCCGTGAGGAGGTCAAATAGGGCGCGTAGGCCCTCAATTTCAAATGACTACATTTTTTACTTACAAGAGCATGAGTATTATGTGGGTAATATATCATATCCGACTATTTACAAAGAAGCCATTGTTATCCCTCAATCCAACTTTTGGATCGATGCAATGAAAGATGATATGACTTCCATGTCACAAAATAAAGTGTGGAGATTGGTGGATTTGCCAGATGGCTGCAAACCTATTGGGTGCAAATGGGTGTTCAAGACCAAGCGTGATGCCAAGGGTCAGGTAGAGAGATAAAAAAGCAAGATTAGTGGCCAAGGGTTACAGGCAACGAGGAAGATATTGATTTTAAGGAATCCTTCTCTCACGTGTCCACTAAAGACTCTTTACACATCATTATGTCTATAGTGACTCATTTTGATTTTGAGTTGCATTAGATGGATGTGTAAATAACTTTCTTGAATGGAGACTTATTTAGTTGAGGACGTTTACATGTCTTAACCTATCGGTTTTGAGGAGGTTGGTAAGGAAAACATGGTTTGTAAGCTCCGTAAATCCATTT
Source organism: Tetrastigma voinierianum (assembly GCA_016808115.1). Classification (NCBI taxonomy): domain Eukaryota; kingdom Viridiplantae; phylum Streptophyta; class Magnoliopsida; order Vitales; family Vitaceae; genus Tetrastigma; species Tetrastigma voinierianum. Next base: position 515,617 of record JAEQBH010001862.1, on the reverse strand, counting down.
ACGGTTTAAAGTGCACTTCTAGGCAAAGGTATCTTAAGTTTGATGCAGTTGTTACCGCCAATGGTTTTAAGGAGAACATCGCGATCAATCCATATATATGAAGGCCGTTGGGATCAAATACACTTCGACGGCGTTTTTTATACTATGTCACAGCTAATGATATCGACCTGTCGTTGAGACAAAACAGCTTATTGTTTAGCTATTTTGATATGATGGATCTGGGAAGCATCTATGTCTCGGGCATACAAATACGCAATGTAATCTAGCCAAGATTAGCGCAGATTTGCTCTAACAAACTTATATTAAACACATTCTGAAAAAGTTTAATATGCAATCATGTGTTTTTGGTACGACACTAATTGTAAAGGGTGACAGATTTTCTAAAGGCCAATGTCCTCATACTGATATTGAGAGAGATTAGATGAAAGCAGTCCCTTATTCTTCACTAAGTGATGAAATTTCACAGATGCTCAAGTATGCATGCCCCGATATTGCTTTGTCAGAGGCATGTTGGAGGTATATTTGAGGATCCTGGTCAAAAAGCCACTAGAAAGCCTAAGCAATGTTTTGAGGTATTTTTAGGGTTCCAAGGATCCTTATGTTGACATACCTGGCCGCATCGACACCTTTCGAGGTGGTTGGTTTTATGATTCGACATGCATTGTGTGGATGATAAAAGTCCACTGGTTATTTCTTGACGTACGAAGGAGTCGTTTATGGAAAAGTATCAAGCAAACACTTACAACTTCTTTTACTATGAAGGCAGAGTATGTAACGTGTTATGAGGCTACTTGTCATGCAATATGGTTTTGGAACTTCATTTCAGCTTTGGAGGTTGTTCACTTAATTTTTAGATCGCTGAAATTGTTCTGTGATAATTACACAACTGCATCTTTCTCTAGGAACATTAGGAGCACTTCTCGCTCCAAGCACATTGATGTGAAATTCTTTTTTGTCAAAGAGAAAGTTCGAGGGTCCCTCATTTTAGTTGAGCACACACGTACGACTAACATGTTGGCAAACCCACTAACCAAAGGCATACACCTATTTGTGTGTTTCAAGAGCACATCACCCGCATGGGATTGTTAGGAGCCTAGAATCTTTGTTTTAGTGGGAGTTTTGCCTTTTCATGTATTTTGTAAGGAAAGCTCATGTATTTTCGTTATTACATACACATTTTGATGTTTGTCATTATCTTAAGATTTCATGTCATTTTGACCAGATGAATGACAGTATGGTGTTTTCTCTTTCTATTGAATAATACTCTTGTCATTAAAATGCTTCTAGATCAGTAGCACTTGATTATGTACGATTTATGCATCCCCTTGGTGTATTGATTGTATATGATTGGTTATGGCTATGTAAATATCTTGTTGAAGCATTTGAGTTATGATTTTGATTAAGAATAGCTCGATTATGTACGATTTATATACTATGCTAATTGTATATGATTGGTTATGACTGTGTAAATCTATTGAGAAACATTTGAATTATGATTATGCAGTCCAATTGGGAGAATGTTAGATTAATTTATTAATTATGGACTAAGCATAATCATATTACAATTTTAATTGTATAATTGTGCATGTTAATTATAGGCCATTTATGGGATGATTTAATATTGATTAGTTATGGGCCCATGGTTCTATTTTCTCCCTTGTTTTGGTAAGCCCATTAGACTAAAGCCTAATTGTTCTATTATGCTCTATATATATAAGTAAATAGATCCCTAGAATTGGACAAAGGATTTGGTAGAACACACTTTGGGGAGAAAGATCGATCTTCAACCTTAGCCTTTCTTTGATTTCATTCCTTGCAGATTTGGGAGACTAATGGCAGCTAACAATTTTGGATCTATGTCAGGTATGTTTTCTACCGAGTACGAATTGATATGCTTCTTTGTTCAATAACATTATAATTTTATAATGTATTTATTGGGTCTTTTTATTGTCGATAAATTGTTTTTGGGTTTAATAAATACTCTTGATTTTACAAATAATTTAGCATAACATTCAATGCCATGGAAACTCCTCGACCTCTAAATCTTCAACTCAGCTCTGGTGTGGTCACGAAGGACATCATGAAACGTCTTCTAGTCCCTTTTTTATTCTCGTGCTTTAATATCTCTTTCAATATTTTCCTTGATTTGCAGATGATCTCCAATCAGGTTTATAGAAGGTTCCTTAATCATGGTAATTATCATTTTATTATCTAGATTTTATCTCCATAAATATCTCACAAAATATTATGATTTTGGCTCATCAAAGATCTTGATTTCATTCCATAAATATCATAATGGAATATTTGCCTCCCATGGAAAACTCACCAAACGTGATCCAATCTTCCAGATTTGATCCGTCCATTATTGCTCAATATCACCTTCTATTGTTCTTTATTCATCTAAAGAAATATTAGCTCATGATCTCCAGAATATTTGCTTCAAAAACGGATATGGTTGAATAAAGTAAGTTGTGTCACAGCACGATGCAACAACTTGTGTGACATCAGCTTTGACAATAGGTTTTGTTGCTGGAAACATACGATTTATTTTTACCTAAGATTATAACAAGAAATATTTCCAACTTGTACCATATGGTTTTTGAATTTGTATGGAGTTAGTCTTGGGACGCCCCAATTCTCGAGGGTCTTTTTTTTTGGACTTATTTTTATTTATTTATTTATTTTGAATAGTGCCCATGAACATTGTTTGTGAACAATGCCAATGAACAGTACCTCAAACAGTGTACAACACAAGGTATCTGTGGTCGTAGTCTATCGATTGTACGCTCTGTGCGCAAGCCGGGCGTGCTGTCAGGCGCCCTATGCACGCCATGCATGCCTGAACGCGGTCACGCACTCGTCCTTCCGGTCTAAGGCGCCGATCACGCACGTCTCGCCGCCCCAAATCCCCGTGCCCCATTACGTAATTCCCATTATGACACAAGGTCGAACGATCTTTGTCGCGATAGAGAATTCTCTATAGCGACCAAAAACTTTAAGAAGTCTGTTGCGACAGAGAATTCTCTATAGAGATAGAAAACTTTAAGAAGTTTGTCGATGCATAATTCTTTTTGCTATGAAGATAACTCATTCGTCACAAGACGTTGTGTGCGCCTCGCCACCCTATCACAACATGGGGCCAAGCCTCCTCTGTCGCAACAAGGAATTTTCTGTCATGACACGAGGTGGGAAAGCTCTGTCATGATAGAGAATTCTATGTCGTGACACAAGGTGGGAAAACTCTGTCACGACAGAGAATTCTATGTCGCGATAGAAAACCTTGGAGACTGGTCACACAAAAACCTTGCCTCCACAGAGCTAATTCACGCGCTCTGGGCCTCAAGCAAGCCGGTGTGAAAATGTTAATGCTTGGAAATGTTATTGGTCCCCATCGTGGCGCAGCCTTGTAGAGAGCGTGTGTGCTCTGGCCGCGCCCATCCGTGTGTCTTCGCTGATAGAAAAGCCTGTCGCGACACGATGCCCAGGGAGCCCTATTGCGACAGACTTTCTTTGTTGCGACAGAGACCAGAAAATGGGAAGTAGCCCATTCTGGTCATCCTGCCATTCCAACTCCCTTTTTCTTCACCAAAGCACCCTAAATTCAACATAGGTTAGTCTTATTATTACAAAGACAACCCGAAAGCCCGGTGAACTTGTCAAAATGTATAATTTATACAGAACGAGTTTAAATACAACTCCATGTTCATTTAATTACAATTAAAAAACTGGGTTTTCTACCCCAAATTTATTAAATACAAAACAAGACCAGATTTGGCCTTTTTCCTTCACATTTGAGGTCCTGGATGAGCTTCGGCACCCGTAGTACCTTCGGCACCTGAAATTGTTATTCCCAGGATGGGGTGAGCAATGCCTAGTAGTTGAATTTTCCTATAAGGGCTACTCCTCACCTAAAATGCGCATGCAATGGCACACCACAATCATCCACATTCCATACAATTTGCTATTCACACATGGAATGGTTTATATCATGCATGAGATGAGACCACTCATGACATACCCCGAGTCCCGACCGACTCCTCACATGTGACCAAGCAGAAACCAACATTATCGTATTTCACCCAAAGGACTCTCTCATTGGACCAACCCCCAATACTCATTTGAATTTTCATCAATTTTCGTGTGTTCATTTATGGGCCACGTCTTTTTCGGGGTCACACCGCAGGATCGATGTACGCCATCCGACATTTTTATAGATTTTCACTGCTGGTTATCATGTCTAAGTGCATGTGAATTTGGGACTTTCACCTTGGGGGGGATCTACCCCAACTTGCTTAGCTCAACACACGTGATTTTTATTATTTATTTCCAATTATTAAACCATGGGTCTTGACCTTGGACGTTGTCCCATTTCCAAGCCCATCACATACGTTCACCAAGAATGGTGAATTTAACATCACAATTCACTCGCACCCGGCTAGACGAGATGCTACGTCCATATGAATGCAAACATGCCAATTCATATATTCAATTTTTTTTCATGGTCTATAATGCCATTTCATCGCACATGATTACATCATGCAACTTATCATGTTTACTCATAAATTCCACATGCATTAACATATCATTTTTCACACACAATTCAGGTTATTCATTTTAAGCAACAACATGGCAACACATGGGACAATTTCACCCAAAACTGCCGGATTGTCCGTGACAGTCCTACACACCATGGACTGCCTAAGGAAAGCCTTTCATCAAGCGTTCGATCCCATTTCTTTGGGACTGGAATGCATGGCCATCTCCTACTATACCCCCAAACCATTTTCATGGCTTTTGTATAAGAATAACTTATCAGGTGAGAAGACCCCTACCTCGAGCTCACAAAACTCCTCGTTTCCGGTCTCTACTTGAAGCTCTTGTTGCGGGGAAGCACTTTCCCTCTTGTTTAGTTGGAAAACGCTGGTCTGATCGCCTAGAAATTTAGAAAGAAGGTAGAGCTTCTCTATTTAAAGCTCTCTTCTCTTTCCCTCCCCTTTTCTCTCTTTCTTTTCTCCCTCTCCCTACCATCGGTTTGATCCAAGATGGGCTAAGTGGGAGTGTACTCTTTGCCATGTGTCATCACTCCATTGGCTCCTTGGGATTAACCCTTATCACCTTATCCATCTACTTTGGATTTCCCTCAAATAATGTGGTGACACATGTCTCACATGGCCCCACTTGAGCTCTTGTTTGACTTGTTTTGTACTTGACACATGGCACAATGTGAGCCATTTAAACCGTGCCAAGTGTCAATTACTACCCTTGATGTCTCGAAAAATGTGAAATCCCGATTGTCTTGGAATTCGACGAAATTCGACATGGTAGCTAGATTTCGCGATACGATTTTAACGGTGAAGTTCATTTCATCATCTGAGATCTAGAAAAATTCCGGATTTTCAACCAAAATTACCGTTTTACCATTTCTTAGAAAATTTAAATTTTCTCGGGTTTTACATTCTTCCCCCCTTAAAAAAGAATTTCGTCACGAAATTCCACACATATTCACACTACCCACATGCAATTGCAATGTGCACTATCCCATGCATGTAAACTAGTCATTTAATTGTTAAACGACTAAACTACGTACCTTCATCCTGAAAAAGGAAGGGATAGGTGGCCCGCATCGTGTCCTCGCACTCCCACGTTGCCTCCTTTACTCCACAGTGTTGCCACAACACTTTCACTAGCCTCATGGTTTTGCATCACAAAATCTGATCCCGGCTATCCATAATGTGCACTAGTCCCTCCTCGAAGGTCCCATTTGTGTCAACAGTAATCTCTCCCCAATCCACTACATGAGCTGGATCTGGAGTATACTTCCGTAGCATGGAGACGTGGAACACCTAAATATACTAGGCGGTAAAGCCAACCGATACGCCACTGGGCCCACCCTCTCGAGTATCTCAAAGGGTCCAATATACCTCGACGACAACTTCTCTCTTTTCTCGAACCTGACTACTCCTCTCTTAGGTATCACCTTCAAGAAGACGTGATCACCCACCTCAAACTCTAGAGGTCGACGTCGCCGGTCGGCGTAGCTCTTTTGTCAACTATGAGCTGTGAGAAGACCCTGTCGTATCAGACTCACCTTCTCTAAGGTGTCTCTAATAAGATCCAGACCAGTGATGAAGCTCTCTCCCACCTCTATCTAGCAAATAGGTGATCGACATGACCTCCCATACAAGGCCTCATATGGTGCCATCTGTATACTCGCCTGATAATTGTTGTTGTAGGCGAATTCCACTAAGGGCAAGTGCTCATCCTAACTACCCTTATAATCCATGACACATGCTAATAGCATGCCCTCCAAAACCTGTATGGTCCTCTTCGACTGACCATCTGTCTGTGGATGAAATGCAGTGCTCATAGTCAACTGTGTCCCCATGGCCTTCTGGAAGCTCTTCCATAAGTGTGCCTTAAATCTGGGATCTCTATCCGACACTATAGACACTGGCACTCCATGTAGCTGGACAATCTCTTGGAAATACAACCGACAGAATTTCTCCAGAGTGAAGGTCATCCGCACGGCTCGAAAATGTGTCGACTTCGTGAGTTGGTCCACTATCACCCATACCGCATCATGCTTCCGTAGTGTCCGTGGAATATGGGTCACAAAATCCATCGTGACATGCTCCCACTTCCACTCATCCACCTCCAATGGCTGGAGTAGCCCTGCTGGCTTCTGGTGCTCAGCCTTAACCTACTAACACGTGAGACATCATCGAACAAAGTCCCCTATGTGTCTCTTCATCCGACCCTAGTAGTATTGGCGACGAAGATCACGGTACATCTTTGTGCCACCTAGATGCACAACAAATCGGGAGCAGTGAAGCTCCCTGAGGATCTCCTTTCTCAGATCTGTCAAATAGGGAACCACTACTCCTCCTCTATACCGAAGACTACCATTAGTGTGGATGGTTCAGCCTTCACAATTGCATCTGACATTGTACCCTGGCCTCGCTGACACCATCATTAAGGCTCTTACCTCAGACTCGATCACTCGCTTCAATAAGGATGGCGAGCTACTAGACTCCCGAAGTACTCTCGAGCCCGATCATTATAACAGAATCGAACCGTCCCACGCCTCGAAGATCTACTACTCCCTTAGTTATGCTAGCCAATACTCCCCGTGACTTCCGACTGAGGGCATCATCAACCACATTTTTCTTACTAGGATGGTAATGCAAAGTGAAGTCGTAGTCCTCTAAGAACTCCGTCCACATGCGTTGCCTCATGTTGAGGTCCAGCTGCTTGAAGATGTATTTAATACTTTTGTGGTCCGAAAACACCTCAAACTGTTCACCGTATAGGTAGTGGTGCCAAATCTTCAAGGCGAAGACTATAGCCACCAACTCTATGTCGTGGTGGGTAATCTTCATGATTCTTCAACCGGGCGGAACCATAAGCCACTACCTCCCGTGATTACATCAAACACATCCTGCCTCAACTTAAGGCATCACAATACATTGTGTACCTATGTCCCCTCGACCATCGACAGGAGCTCGGCAAGCCTCCTCTTAAATTCCCCCGAATGTCTTCTCACGCGGTGTCATTCCACTCGAACTCGAATTCTTCCGGTCGCCTCGTCATAGGTGTCACAATGAGAAATCCTCGATGAACCTCCTGTAATACCCTGCCAATCCTAAGAAACTACGTATCTCGAAGACTGACTTCAGCCTCTCCTAGCTCATCACAACCTCAACCTTCTCAGGGTCCACTGACATGCCTGAAGCTGACATTACGTGCCCCAAGAATCTAACCTCAGTAAGCCAAAACTCTCACTTACTGAACTTGGCGTATAACTGATGGTCCCTCGAAAGCTGTAGGACGACCCTCAAATGATCCTCATGCTCCTCCCTCGACTGGGAGTAGATCAAAATGTCGTCCACAAAGACCACGACAAACTAATCCAGATAGGGTTAGAATACCCTATGCATGAGATCCATGAATGTCGTCGCGCATCCAACCAAGGGGGCATCACTATGAACCGGCGCCCATCTTCGGTCTCTAAACACCGTCTTAGGGATATCCGCCTCCTTAACTCTCAACTAATGGTAACATTGCGAAGGTCTATCTTGGAGTAGACTCTCGCCCCTCTCAACTGATCAAATAAGTCATCAATCCTCGGTAATGGATATCGATTCTTGATTGTAACCCTGTTCAACTGTCGATAGTCAATGCATAGTTGAAGGGTCTTGTCTTTCTTCAGAACAAAACCGAGCGCCCATGGTGAAGTGCCTGCCCACGAAGCCCTTGCCTAGCAACTCATGTATCCGGGACCTTGAGTTCTTATAACTCAACCGGTTCCATCCTATGAGTCATGTAGACGGGGCGACGTGGCAGGTGTAACTCAATACGTAAGCTCCACATTCCTCTGCGGAGGTAATCCCCGTAGCCTAATCCTAAAGACATCCGCACTCGCACACTACCCAAGGTGATATCCAAATCCCGTTTCGCTGCCCTCCGTGGTAAGGCTAGCCAACAACCCATCAACCGCCGTGCCATCCGAATCGCATAAGGCTCCAGGTAAAACACCGGTTGGCCCCTTTGAAACATAACACAAGTATTTGCCCCGTGTGTGTGGTGACCTCCACGCTCATACCGATAACGACTTTATCTGGCCAACCGCCCATCCCAAGGATGACATCGAACTCTAGCATGTCCATGACCCTCAGGTCCACTATGAGTAGAATCCCAGAGATCTTTAACTCGCAACCCCGACATATCATATCCATGCTCACCCTAGTCCCTAGGGGAGAGCTCACATACAGGGACTCCTCCAAAGCCTCAACCTCTAAGCCCATTTCTCTCATAACTGATGCAACAATGAATGAATGTGATGCACCAGGATCAAATAATATCCTTGCCCATAGGCGAGATAGCAAAAATGTACCCTGTATGACTGACTGATCTACTGGCTCAATCGATAGCGTGATGGCGTAGACACGCCCCTGAATCCCTGATGTCTAGGCCTGTGGGCCTGGCCCCCGCCTCACCCATACCCCGGTCTCGCCGCCTCGTTTGCGCAAATGTGAGGTGTTTGTGTAGCACTCGGGACTGACATATCGGTTCCTCCGACCAGATCGGGAGTGGGAAGAATAAACCGTGTCCGTGCCTATCCTACTGATAACTGAGACTGCACTGTCTCGAAACCTTGGGATCCATGTCTCTAGGGGCAATCCCGCTTCATATGTCTAAGCTGATGGCAGAAATAAAAAATCATTTGTCCCACCCGACTCAGAGCCCCTGGGCCGACCTCGCCTCGATGGCCGCGTCTTGAAACTCGTGAACTGTGGGGTTTCGGGCTTATTTCTCTGAACCGAAGAAGATCGACTCTCCTTCCTTCTTATCACCAAAGACTTGAGATCTCGATGCTTTGTGCCCTCTATCTATCTCTCTCTATGGCCATAGCCGTCGAACCATGTGAAGTCCATATCCGGGCAGAGGAATCCTACATCCGCTTCTGATGGACAAACTTGACCATCCTCAAACCTCCTCACCTTGGCCATGTCCGTGGCTACATAATCGTCAGCAAAGCGGGCCAACTCAGTAAACTTAGCCATATACTCCATCACTATCATCGTTCCTTGCTTCAAATTCGAACTCCCGGGCTCGCATGCCTAATCTGGCCCCAAAACACTTACCCATGAAGAGCCTGCGAACTCGCCAAGTCATCGCCTCTATGTCCCTCGAGGCCTTAACCCAATCCCACCACATCTGGGACTCACCCTCTATTTGGAATGCAACTAGCTTAATCCTGGTCGCATCGGAGGTGATCTCCATAGCTTCCAATACCTTCTCAATCTACGGTCCTCCCCCTGTGAATCCTGAAGGGTAATGTGACTTAAACCTCTGGAGGTTACTCGGACCTCCCTGACCCCCAATTGCACTAGTCTATGCAATACTAGTGAATGTAGCACTCATGGCCTCCATAAAGGCCAGCTGATAAAAAACGGGCGATGGCCGACTATTGCCCCGTGGACGCCCTCTACGTCCCTATCATAAATTTGCCATCTACGCATGTCAAACGGGAACATAGTTATTAAATTTCCCTCTCAGTCTAACTCGTAGTGCACATGCCAACCACTAGTAGACTTTGTCATCATGAATTGGCCAGTTCATCATCTTTTTCATTAGTGGTGCTAATCGCCAACCACTAATACAATTCAATTCAATTTTCGAAATTTTCATGTTCATTTTGTTTTTCGAACCCCTAAGGTTATGTTTATCAACCCTAATGTTCCACATACAATTTATCATGTATAATGTTCACACAAATCATGCACATATCATACATGTCAAAATGTACAATGAATGCATGGTCTAAACTCGTGCACCTTCGAGTCCTAGGTATTCGTGTACCTAAGCTCTGATACCAAACTATGATGCCCGAATTCCTGAGGGTTTTTTTTTTTTGAATAGTGCCCATGAACAATGTTCTTGAACAGTGCCCATGAACAGTAACTCAATACAGGTAACACAAGACACTTGCCGAGTCTATTGGTGGTCAGCTGCGCGCATGCCAGCCGTGAGCACACGCCAGGTGCAAATGAGCACGCCTGCGCGCCGTTACGCACTCGTCGCGACGTCCAAGATGCCTGTCGCCAGGCGCCTGGCCCCTAAATTTCTAGGCCTTGTCGCGACACGTAATCACCATCGCACGAAGTCGAACTATCTCCGCCGCGATAGAGAATTCTCTGGCAGTGACGTAGCGTTTTAAGAAGCATATCGACGCATAACGGCGTCAAAACTCATCCGCCCCGTCGCACAAAACCAACCGCAGCCGCACTGCGTACGCCCGCCGCGGCACGGGTTGCCTTCCGCCGCCACGTGGAAATTTCCGTCGCGACACGAGGTGGGAAACTCGTCACAGAGAATTCTGCGTCGCACGTAAAACCTGACTTCGTCATGATAGAAAAACCTTTTATCGCGACAGAGCTTCTTTATTGCGCTTGCCCAAGCGCTTTGTCGCACACGAAACACTAGTCGTGCTCCCGTTGGTGCGCGCCCATCGCCCGTTGTAGTGACACAGATTTTATATTACGACACAAGGCCTCCGGCCTTGACCATACTTGGTCGCGACATGGTCCATGGTTGCACCTAGCATCAAAGGGACTTTGTGGCGACAGGGAACCCCTGTCGCTACCGTCGCCCAACTTCAAACACTGATCGCAACACAAAATCCCACATGACACGAGGCCGAGCACCTTGCTGGGCAGGCGCAAGAATTGCAGCACGCCAGTCAAGTCAGGCGCCCGATTCAGGTGGCCCTATCGCGAGACAGTGGAAAAAGCCCACGATGATGACGCCTGTGGAACCTTGTCGCGATAGGACTTTTGTCAGGACAGAGACTGAAGTAAAATGGCGCAGCTCATTCCAGATCCTGCCATTCCAACTCCCTTTTTCTTCACCAAAGCACCCTGAATTCAACATAAGTTAATCTTATTATTACAAAGACAGCCCGTAAGCTCGAAGAACTTGTCAAAATGCATAATTTATACAAAATGAGTTTAAATACAACTCCATGTTCTTTTAATTACAACGCAAAAACTGGGTTTTATACCCCAAATTTATTAAATACAAAACAAGACCAAATTTGGCCTTTTTCCTTCACATTTGAGGTCCTAGATGAGCTTCGTTGCCTGTTGTACCTCCGACACCTGAAATCGTTATTCCCACGATGGGGTGAGCAATGCCTAGTAGCTGAATTTTCTTACAAGGGCTACTCCCCACCTAAAATGTGCATTGGCACACCATAATCATCCGCATTCCATACAATTTGCAATTCACACATGGAATGATTTATATCATGCATGAGATGAGACCACTCATGACATACCCTGAGTCCCGACCCCACTTCACATACACCATGTGAAAACTACCATTAGTATTTCACCCAAGGATTCTCTATCGACCAACCCCAATACTACTTGAATTTTAATCAAATTTATGTTGTTCATTTACGCCACGTCTTTCTGGGTTACACTCGTTAGATCGACGTACGCCATTTGACATTTTTACGGACTTTCATCGCCAGTGATCATGTCTAAGCGCATGTGAATTTGGGACTTTCACCCTGGGGGGGGATCTACCCCAACTTACTCAGCCCAACACATGTGATTTTTATTCTTTATTTCCAATTATTAGATCGTGGGTCTCGACCTTGGACGTTGTCCCATTTCCGAGTCCATCACATACATTCACCAAGAATGGTGAATTTGACATCACAATTCATTCACACTCCGATTGGGGACGCGATGCCACGCGCAAGATACGACGCAAATACGCTTAATTCATATATTCAATTTTTTTTTCATGATTCATGCACATTTTTATTTCATCGCAATATGATTTCATGCCATGCAACCATCATGTTAACACATCAATTCCACATGCATTAACATATCATTTTTCACACACAATTCATGCTATTCATTTCAAGCAATAGCATGCAAGCAACACACATGGACAATTTTAGTCCAAAAATTAGTTCCGGACTGTCCAAAACAGTCCCATATCAAGCCGTGAAATCCATAGTCGAAAAACGTGAAATCTTGACTGTCTCGAAATTTGACGAAATTCGACATGGTAGCTAGATTTCGCGAGATGATTTTAACGATGAAGTCCGTTTCGTCATCCGAAATCTAGAAAAATTCCGGATTTTCAACCGAAATTACCGTTTTACCATTTCTCAGAAAATTTGAATTTTCTCGGGTTTTACAAGTCTACTAAGCTTTCTATCATTTGTTTTCTAGCATATCATTTTAACTTTTGGTTGTGTTTATTTTTTTTAAAAGAAAAATAGTTTTATTGATTCAAACTATCAATACATTGATAGAAATACAGTTACCAAATCACTAAAAATCATAGAAGATAAAACAACACTCATGTCAATAGCATATATTACAAGAAAAAAAGAGGATATGGTAACATTTATAATAAGTAATCATGAACAAAATGTGTCACTACAACATAACGTCACTTTATCCATTGGCACCATAAAGGGTATCAATGGGTGACACATTTGGAAGTTATACCAATGTGGATTAATTGGTGATACATTTGAAAGCGAATAGTATCAAATTAATATGAATAACACTTTATGTGCGACCCTTACAACACGTGGAGAGTCAAACAAACCAAACAAAGTTTTTCATGGAATTTTAAATAATCAAATGGGGATTCAAATTGTAGAGGGAGGTATTGAACCCACGACCTTATACTAGATCGAGCTATAATACCATGCTAAACTACCAAATCACCTATAAGCTCAAGTTTGTAGAACTTAGATTTAATATGAATATCATGCCTTTTAACATTTGTGAAAGATATGGTTGATTAACCCATAATTTATTTAAAATTATAATAATAAATAATTTATTATAAAATAATCTAAACAAAATATATTAAAATATTATTCTCTATAATTTAGTTGGAAAGAGTTTTTTTAGAAAATTTTAAATATTTATAAATATTACAATCTAAAAAATTTATTTATAAAAGAATTAAGCCAATTAAATAGGAGTAAGAATATTATTTAAAGAAAAATAAAGTAAATCACTTTAGTCCAAAATTATCTTATAAAATATGCCTCTCTATAATTACTTATATATAAATTAATTATAAGATTATTATTTAAAAATAATAATAAATCGCTTTATTCCAAAATCATGGAACCAAAATATATTAAAATATTCTTCTCTATAATTTATTTGGAAAAAGATTGTATAAATTTTCAAGTATTTATAAATATTATAAACTAAAAGTTTATTTCTAAAACAATTGAACAATTAAAGAAGAAATAAGATTATTATTTAGAGAAAAAAAATATAATAAATCACTTTATTCCAAAACTATCTAAACAAAATGCATTAAAATATACATTAAAATATTATTCTCTATAATTATTTATATAGAAATGACTAAGATATAAATTATTTTATTATACATAAAACTTCTTACTTTATTTTTAACCTTCTAGATAAAAATAAACTTATGATTTCTTGGCTTTCGGACCGTCGGTTCTCGTCGGGCCAAGAAGCAAAGTTGATCTACGCTACAAGGGCTACGCGTGGACACTGATTTGTAGAGTTTCGATAACTCCAAGAGGTAGGGGTTTTCTCTTACTTGTTTTATTCTTTGGCTAACAGTACAGAGCTATTTTGATGGATAGGGATATTCTGAGGCATGAATGGCCGTGTTTTCAGTTCCAACGATTGGGATTGAGTGAGAAAATCCCTAGTGTGGCCGTGAACAGTGTCAAAACCTAGGGTTTTACTGTTCACGTGATTTGTGTGTTGCTCGAGTGATTCAAAATGAATTGTTTGAATTGGTTATTAGCCATGTGAGCTAATTTTGGTGTTATTCCTATGAATTGAATAACATGATGTTGTGAGTTAATTCTTGTTAGTATATGCATGTTTTATATATATTAACATGAATTGTTGAAAATGACGTAATGCGTTAGTATGCGGGCACCTAGAATGGTAGGTGTGAGTGCATGACAAATAAAATCGGAGGGTTGTCGAGCGATGAATTCTTTTGTAAAATTAGTAAAATAATAAATTGCTCGGAAGGATTGTCCGAAGAATTGTGTTGGGAAAATTGTCCAACAATTCACGTCAGAGGGGCCTATGAATTGTTTTGGAGAGTTACCCAACAAATTCACCTCGAAGGATTGTCCAACGTATTATATCGGAGGGTTGTCCTCAATTAAAACAAATGTTTTGTTTGGAAAAGAAATGATTTTCATACATAGCTTAGGCATGTGTGAGGGAGTCGGTGAGGACTCGAGACATGGGATTGGGCATGTAGATATTCAAGTAGGATCATACATTTGCTTGAATGTGTTTGGTTGCCCACATTACATGCACACTTAGGTGGGGAGTAACCCATGTAGAGAAGATTATCCTCCCAGGCATTGCTCCTCTGTCGAGGATCATTATTTTAGGTACGAGGAGTGTTCGGAAGGCGGCTTATTAGAGGCAGCTTTTGAGAAGAAGCCGACATGTGGCTTTGATTGATTATTTTATGCAAAACATGTATTAAATTCTAAATTTTAATATATGTTTGTATTAAAAGTGATGTAATTAACTCTTGAACTATTGCAATATAGTTAGTTAGATTTTGAGTGGGTATTGATGTAGTAGAACCAAATGCTTGAACTGCATGTATAGGAGTCTCATGCTATGGGAACAAACGGCGGGTTTTTCGCAGGTTGACGGGTTGTCAACGGACCCCTTGGTTTTGGAGCGTTACAAGGAAGATGATGGCTCATGTTATGCAATAAAAATTTATATATTAGTGATCGATTTGCAAAAAACAAAAGTTTTTTACATTGTGTTCCTAATTAGTTTATATAATAAAAAAAAACCTTTGAGTTATAAATTTTAAAATTTTGTAGATGGTGTCACTTTTAGAAAATGACACCATAAATCTAAAATTAAAAAAATCAATATTGTGACACTTTTAAAAAAAATGACACCATAATTTAAAATTAGTACCATCTAGCCACTCCAACACTTTTTTAAAAAAAAAAAAAATTTCATATGGTGTCACCCTTCAGAAAATGACATCATAAATCTAAAATTAGCATTCTCAATTAAATATTTTTTATATGACGCGTTAGCTTTATGAACTCTAAGTCATAGGATATCATTATTTTAAAAAATGACACTAAAAGTAGTGACACCATAAATTGTTTTTGTAGTAGTGATAATAAATTGGCTAAAAACCTACAAATTTGATAATACCATGGTGACTAGAATACCTGTAACTCTGATACTGAAACATACTGATGATCATAATCTGATTTATTGTTTATGTTTGATCAAATTTGTTTTGTCTACTTGAATTAATATGCTCTGCATGTTTAAATCGCCCACATGTAAATAAAACGTTGCAATAAGATGATGAAAGACAAAAACTTCGTAACAAGACGACGATACAAAACCAAACTCCGCAACAAGATGACGAAAAACAAAAAACAAAATAAACCCATATGTATGTGGAAATAACAACATTATTAATAAATAGATTGATAGAAAGAAGTGTAGATGAGTTGTTTTAAGCCGAGAATGACCAAAAATCATTCCTCATTACTTAAGGAAGATGAGTGACTAGAAGAAAAAGTTGAGAGAAAGAGACTAGGGTTTTTAACAATATTTAAGTACTTAGGGAAGAAGGTTTTTTCATATATTTATTATCTTAAATTTATAATAAGTTAGTTAATTCAACTGTAGGGGTGCGTGAATGGCAAACTTGTGTTTTTATTTTATATATATTCACTTTATATTATATTATAATATTCGGTTTCTTCACAAATTTGTATTCATTGGAACTCAAACCCTAGACCCTTCCCCTTTCTATACCCATTTAAACTTTTAACCGTTTGAGTTAGGTCTTATTAGTATAACAAACTTATGTTTAGTTTAAATAGTACAAACTCATGTATACGAAAAAGGAATATTGCACTATTAGTTTGGGTACAAAATAAAAGTGACAAACCTAAACCACTTATTATTTAGTGAAAATATTTTTCATTTCTTAATAATACCTCCATTTTATCATTTCATTACTATTTTATATAAGATATTTTTTTTTAATAAACCCGACTTAAAAAATTATACAACATTGATCTATTTAAAACATAATAATCGAAGTTCTTTCAGTCTTTGAACTTAGAGGTGTAGGTCAGTTAGTGTAAGATGTTGGGATGGAGTTGCTTAATGATTACTAATTACTCATTAAGCAAATAAGCATTAATTGATTCAAAGTACTAATATAAATTAAAATCAAGAGTTTAGGCACTTGATTGGAAAAAATATATTGAGATACTAAAATAGAAAAAGTCAAGAAGTAAAAAAAATATATTGAGATACTAAAATGGAAAAAGTCAAGAAGTTCAGACATCGGTTATGTAATTAATCCCTAAATATGATATATGATATAAGTACATTAATCTTTAAATATGATATAAGTACTAAGCTTCAAGGTTGACCTAATTCCTTAACACTTTTTAATAAGAAAAAAAACCTTTGTATATATATATATATATATATATAAGGAAAATGTGCATAATGTCCCCGACATTTGGCCGTATATCCAATCTGACCCTTTATGTTTTTTTGGGTCTAATCTTGCCCTTAACGTTTTTGCCATGACACACGTATGCCCCTGTCATTAATAGATTCAATGGATAGACAAACGGGGCGTTAACAGTACACCTCATGTGTATTTTTAGCTTATGTGGGAGCTTAACATGTGATTCATTAAACCCAAAATATTATAATGACAAAATTGTCCTCATCCCGACGAGCTGCAGTTGGACGATGCCGACGACAAAGAAGACGATGACGAGCTCTAGGTAGTTTTCAATAGACTCTTCTTCATCTTCTTCCTCTCTATTTCGTTCATCCCGAACTTGCACAGCCCCATCCAATTCTTCTCGTCCAAATGCGATGACAACTGGTGGTGGTGGTGGTGGTGGAGGTGGAGATCGTCGTCTTCTTTCTTAAACCCTTACACAAAAAAAAATAAAAAAAAATAGTGATTTACCATTTGATTTTTATCAATGGACAAAATCCGTTGGTCAATACCAACATAATTTCAATTTGAAGTTTCCTAACGGGTTTAATAACGGATTACCGTCCGATATTTTTCAACAGATAAGATTTGTTGGTAAACTTAGTGCCCTGTGCCTGCAACTCGGCCAACCAATTGCTGATGGATTTACCAAAGAAATTCTGAGCAGTTAAATTATGTTGGTAAATTTTAATTTGATATTGGCGCCATATTATAAACAACAGATTATTCATTGTTCAACATTAATGGCGAAGTATCCGTTGGTAAATACCAACGGAAAAATACATGTTGGTAAATACCAACATATGTAATTTGTTGGAAAATCACAAATATTGTATTTTCTTTAAAGTGTTAAAGATTAATATCATTAAAAATAAAAAACTTAAACTTGTATTTTTTATATTACTAAAAAATAATCTACCTTTTACATTTAACTTATTATTTATGTAAACAAATTTTGTTTTGAAATAAAACTAATTTTTATTTAACTTCATGTTAATAAAAACTCCTAAAATGACTCATGACCATACAAATTTGGTAGCCGTAAAATGCTTATGCCATATGATGCGGATCTTGGCGAACTAGGAGCGAGGTTCGGTGATAGTAATATTTGCAGTTGAGAGCAAAACTTTATCGTCTGACAACTTTCGGCTACACCAACGGTGGTGACAAAATAGAACACATCGCAATTTCAACAATATCAACTTTTAAAAAAGTTGCATGGCCTTAAATCCGGGGTCTTTTTTTTTTTGAAATCTTCCTTCACAAGTACGTTGCGACTAGAAGATACTGTTGCGATAGAATACCTTTGTCACGCTAGCGCCTTTGTCGTGCCGGCGCCTGCATCGTCTTTCGCATCCCGGTCGCGGCGCATGCACGCTCGTGTGCACCCATTTCGCTCGTGGGCGACGGGCGTATCTGTTGTGAAGCTGAACGAGCGTATACGGTATGAGGCGGCTTGGACGTATACGTAAGTGGCGACGAGCGTCTACGTAAATGCGTCGCAAACCCCTGCATGCCGTGTGCACGCATGCCTTATCGCGCGACAAGCTTGCCCCTCACGCGGTGTCATTTCCCCACGTAAGTGACACGGAACAAACTTCGTACATGACGTGGAATCTTCTTACCATGACTAAACTGTGGGACCCTAAAATTTTTCATGTCGCGACCCTAGTTTCCACGACTAACATCTCTGTGCGACCACGGGAAAAAATCCTATTTATGACATAAAGCTCCTTGTACCTTTGTCCTGCAATAGCGACACGAAAAACTACGGCGTAGCGACATGGGATTTTCTTTAATGCACATTCTGCATTTGCTGATTTAAGAGCCTATGTCGCGACCGAAAAATCCCCTCATCATGATAACCTCTATCTCGACACGGAAAGTCCGTGTCTTACTAAACCTTCGCCTTACTTGGCAACATACATGCAGCGACATAAAATGATACATGCGACCTTAAAATGTATATCTTGACATAAAATCTCTCCACCATTGCCAACTCTGTAGAGACATAGAAACATTCTATCGTGACATAACTCTGTTTAGTGAAATCGTCACCGACCGCTCTAATTTATATCTATGATAGCAAAATCTCTTGGCACTTGCTTGAACAAGGCTCATAGCCCTGACCTCTTGTTGTGACCAATCCAGGTTCACGACAAAGAAACCTCTGTCGCCACAACCACGACACCCTGCTTGCCGTGCGCGCCAACCTTCTGCCTTCGACTTTGTTGTGTGCGACAAAGCTTTCTATCTTGGCTAGCTCTATTGCGACATAAAAACATTCTGTCACGACAAGAAAACTCCTGGCCGCAAACTACGCCGAGACCACAATTGCTTTGTGCGGCACAGCGTTCGCGGTCGCCAGCCACACCACCGATACAACGCAAAATGCTAATGGCGACGCGAAACCCTTTGTCTTAGCGAAATGCAGTAATGACCTAAATATCTTGTTGACGAAGCCTTCTAGCCTTGGCGAGAACTCATCGTGACATAAAAATGTTATCATGACATGGCGACATGAATACCGGCTGGTGACGAAACGACCCTTGGTCTTGACCAAACTCGATCCGCGACATAAAATGCTGCGATGCGCGACATACAAAATGCATCGCGACATGAAATTCCTTGCCCAAGGCCAAACTCTGTCGCGACACCTAACCTCTTGTCTTGGCCGTCTCGGTCGCGACAAGAGAACCTCTGTTGCGATAGAGAATTAGAATCCACATCATAACAAAAGCCATGTTGCAATAGGTTCTGGCTAGCAAAATCGAGCCATCTTGTGACGAGAATTCACCCATCACAACCTGAACCAGACAAGCCTTGAAGCTGAAACGGGGTCGTTGTGACCCGTCGACGCGAAATCTACATGTCATTGTCATGAGACCCATATATGTTCAAAAATGGCCACTTGGGCCTATAAATCATGCTCTCATAAAATGTATATTTTATACAAGCATTTATTACAATTGTATTTAATTACAATTTATCTGGCGGGTTTCTTGCGAGGAATTTTACAAAGAACAAAAAATCTGAGATGGGGCCGGTTGGCCGTGCCTCTAAGGTCGGATGCTTCCCATCCCCCGAGTGTGTCTTCGATTGCACGAAAATATATAGTCCCCACGGCGGGGTGAGACAAAGCCGGTGAGTGGAATTTCCCACCAGGTTACTCCGCTAAGTGCGATGCAATGGCGCACATTGACACGTCTTAATATATCACTCATGCATATATTAACAAAATTAAATCCATACATCATGTTATTCAGTTTATAATAATAACATAAACTTAGCTCACATGGGCTAAGGCACAATCCGGCGGTTCGTTTTGGAACAGCCCAAATTTCACAAGCAACATGTTATTCACCCATGGCAACAACACACATCACCTGAATCGCAAAGCGGTCGAGTGGACTATCGAACCACACCGAGGATTTATTAAACGGTCCGTCTTTTGGAAGCGAAATCACGGCCGTCCAGAGCTCAACAAATCACCCGACTACCACGCAGACCCTTAAGCAAAGTAAAACAAGTAGGAGAAAAACCCACCTTTTGGAGTTTTGAAACTCCTTCGGAACCGTGTAGTCCTTGCGAGTGGGGGCTTGACTTCAACTCCACTTGCCTGCGGAAATAGCGGTCCGATCGCCGGAAATTTTAGAGAGAAGGTAGAGCTTCTCTCTCTAAAAACCCTCTCTTTCTCTTTCTCTCTCCGTCTTCTCTCTCTTTTCCCTCCCCCAAACTGATTTGGGAGACTTGGTCGAAGGAAGATCATCTCGTCGCCACGTGTCCGTTTTTCGGCTGGGCGGCATGGATTACCACATCCATATCCATCTCTAGCGGATTCCCACTCCAATGGCATGATACCATGTGTCACATGTGAGCCCGCAGGCTCCATGTTTGGCTGCATCTCAGCTTGACACGTGGCGCCTCTTGGGCCACTAAAAGCGTGCCAAATTGTCACATTCCTCTGGTGCCTCAGCGTGAAATTCCATTATCTGGAATTCAATGAGAATCGACGTGGTAGCCTAGATTTCGCCTTGGCAATTCCAAGCGGTGAAGTCCCGTTTAGTCATCGAGATCCTAGAAAATTCAGTTTTGACCCGAAATTACCATTTTACCCTCCTTCAGGGAATCTGGATTTTCCGGGGTCTCACAAGAACTCTATCGCGACTAGGAATTCTTTGTCGTGACCAAATATATATTAGCCTCTTTTGACGCTGCTCACCGCATCTCAACCCTTTTTTTTTCTTTTTAAACACCCCAAATTGGATTATCTGATAACCTTTTATTACAAAGACAAGAACATGGAAAAAACATTAACTATGTTAATCATATAATAAAGTTTAATTTATCTTTTCTTTTTACATCAATAGAAACTTGATAGACCATCCAAAGATTTCTGAGATTACACAACAAGCCAAAAATGCGTATTCTTCCCTGACTAAGACCTCAAATGTGTCCACCTCTGGTATACCTCTGCTGAAAATGTTTCCCACGACCCGGGTGAGCAGTACTTGTGGAGTAGATTCTTCTGAGGCTCTCACATCTGAGATGCACATCTCAGTAACAAACACATTCAAGTAAAAATATGCACATTCCTACTCGAATTTCTGCATGCCATGGATGAGGAATGTGACTCACCACATCCATGTCGAGTCCTCACTGACTCCCTCACACATGCAAATGCCAAGTGTGAAAACCTGTCATTAGTGTTTCACCCAATGACCCCTTGTTTTTTTCCAAAACAAAAGATTTTTGTTTTTAAAACTCATAACCCGTTAGAAACCTCGATGTTCATTTGATTGATCCGATCCGATGCGGTTATGCATTGTGAGGCCTGATTTCGGAGTTACACAGCGGGGCGTTGCACGCCTTTATGACATTTTTGACGGGCTTTCACCGTCGGTGATCATATCTAACCTGGTAAATTGGGTCTTTCACCATTGGGGTATCTACTGTAATTTGCTCCTCTAACACCTGCGTATTTTTTTCCTTTTCATGCTATACAGCGCTGAGACTCATTTTTCTTGGGCGTTGTCTCATTCGCGAGCTCACCACCCATTCACTAATAATGAGTGAATGATCATATAACGTCTTATTGACCTTAACATCGAACACAACCAACGATGTCGATCTCACCACCATGCACTCTCACCCAATACTATGCGAATTATGCTCATAAATATGAAATGCAGAATGCCATTTCATGCCAATTCATGTTACATGCATGATGAGTGCTACATGCAACATCAATAAATCATGGATAATCACATTTTCTACATATAATTTACATCCATCATGTAATCCATGATTATACATCAAGTAAGCATATATCAACATGTTTTTTCACACACTTTCATGTCATTCAATCAAGCAACAACACACAAAACTGGATCCTCATGTTCAAACCTGGAACATCACATAAACCATTTCACATGTTAGTTTATATTCGGCGAAGACACGTCACACCAAAACATCACACTCCAATTTCATGTTTTTCTACAACCATACCCTGTTCTAGAATAGTGGTCCCGGTAACAGGAGGACCTAGAGAATGGTCCTAGCTCATCAATAGTTTGATCTACTGTGAAACCAGCCCCATCGTTGGAGCTATTGCCTCATGGCCATTGAATGACCCTTAGACAAAGAATAACCAAAGTAGGTAAGAACCCCTACCTCTTGGATTTTGACGAAACGCTATGATTTTGGTACCCACATGTAGCTCTCGTTGCTTGGACGAACTTTAATTCTCGGACCGTCGAGCTTCGACCGTCGGAACACCGAGAAATTCTCTCTTTCCCTTTTCCTCTCACGCACGGCTCTCCCCTGTTTTCTTTTCCTCCTTTTCATTTCCTTTCTTCCTTTTCTCTTTTCTTTCCTTTTTTTTTTCCTCTTCTCTTTCTCTCTCACCGATTTGGTCCAAGTGGGAAATTTCCTCCCACCTTCCTACTCTCCTCCCCTCCTCCTTGCCACATGTCCTTTTCTCCTTTCTCCTTCTTTGATTTTTTTTTGTTCTCATCCCAAAGTGATCCTTCCTCCTCTCTCTCATGGCCATGTGTCATCACATGGTCCATGTATCATGTGCCATGTAATGCCCCAAAAATACCCTATTATTTTTATGAGATATTTTTTTCTATTATTATGTGTTTAGGGTATAAAATAAAGTAAATTAATTTTTTTTGGAATTTAAATCCTAAGAACGAAAAAAATATATACAACCCGGAATTTACCTAAGTGTAAAGGACAAATTTGGAATTTGTAAAATGAAGACCTAAGGGCCAAAAATAGAATAAGTTTAAATGCTAATGTGAGTTAAATGAAGTGAAATTGAAGACTTAAATGTAAAAAAAAAAGAGAAATGAGACTTATTTTGAAAGCCAAAGAATAAGAAGCCAAACAAGGCCTTAACCATTGAATGAGATTAAGACCAAATGTGGTCTAAGATAAGGTACATTTGTGCATTTTCGTTCTTGGAGAGAAAAGGGAGAGAAAAGAGAACTAGGGTTGAGAGAAGACCAAGGTTTTGGTGGGAGATCTTCCCATTTATGGTTTCCAAGTGATCAATAAGAAGAAGGTGAAGAATCAAGAGATTCAAAGGTAAGAAACTAAACCCTAACCCCTTTTCTCTTATGTTTGGGTTGGGGAAAACCTCAAATGTAGATAAAGGTGTTTTGTATTGGTTGTAAATGGGTTTTGGTATTGGTTTGGATTGGTTAGGAGGAGTGTTTGTAAAGAAATGTTTGGTTTCAAAGGAAATCTTTGTCAAAATTTGTCAAAACCCCTGTTTTTGTTTTGTCTATAGATTAAGTTATAATCAACTAAATGAAGTGATTCTAATTGGTAAAAAACCATAAGAGATAGAGCTACAAATGTATAGAAGAGACCAGGAGCAAATTGCAGCATTAAGGCTCTCGAAAATAGGCTTGAAGGTGAGTTTCAGGTAGCTCACGGGTATGCCTTGTTTTGGGAGTAGTTGTGGTGTTTTGGCCATAAAATGAGTTTCACTAATCCAATTTGAGTGATTCAAAATTATGGATAAACTTGAATTCTAGGGGAATAATTACTTGAAGGAAGTGTATGCAATTTGTAACCCCAAAGTGCCCAGAAATATGTCAAAGTGGAACTATGTGCAGATTCTGTTTTGCAAATTAGAGTAGTCTAGATGTTAAAGTTAAAAACTATACAAATTGGTTTATAATCTGATTTTGGGTGCTTGGGGGTTGGTTAGGCTTGGTCTAAGCTAATCAAATCAATGTTTGAAGTTAATTTTAGCAACGTGGGATGGTTTGGTGACACGTTTTAAAGGTATTGCTGTTTGAAAAAAAACATCATGTTTTGCCCTGTTTGTGTTATGTGGTTGAGGGCCTTAGAGAAAGAATTTTAAATTGAAAAATTTCAGAGATTTCATTGGATATATAAAGGACTAAAATGAAGAGTTTCATAATTTTTGAAGATCGTTTGAATAATTTTTGGGTAATAAAGTCCAGAGAGTACAAAATTGGAAAATAACGGTCCTTGCATGTGGTGTTAGTGGCTTTTGAGGTTTTTGACTTAATCTTCCTTTGGGGATGGTTTAGTTGATCAAGAGTACTGTTGGAAAAGGATTATAAGGCAGGGCAACAATTTTAGTATTTGCTATGTGATGGATTAAAGTTTGGAAACTAGACAACCATACCGGCCGAGATCTTGTCTTTATTTGCTAATGAGATTAAGAATACGATATTAAACTCCGAAAATCAACCATAACCAAAATCACTAGCATGCACTAATAATATTGTTCTTTAATTGTATTGGAATAGGTGCTGATGAGGAGGAATACCCAAACTAAGATCAAGATTCCGACGATTGTAATCAAAGTGCAAAGCTTTTTTGTTTTTTCTACACCTTTCTCTCATTATTTCGAATCTCTATGTCCAAAATGTTTGAATTGCATGTTGAATTTTTTTAAATTGATTTGATACAAATAAATTGTGAAATGAATTGCAAGTTGATTTAAGTTAAGAAATTTGAGAAATTGATTGATTGCGAAATGAATGACATGAAAATTGCATGAGTATTGAAATGATTTGTTTGTATAAAATACATACTATAATCGTATTTCTAAAAATGATTTGAATGCCTCTTAATAGAATGTTAAATCGTTAAATTCAAGAAGGGATACATGGTATGCTCAATAAGAGTACAAATGTACTATTGCGGTATACCTATCCGTAGCCTGTAGGACAATATCATAGCGCATACCACTGAAAGTATTATTATTATATATATATATATATATATATATATATATATATATATATATATATATATATATATATATATATATATATATATATATATATATATATATATATATACATACATACCGGCCTAAACTACAGGACTGCAAGTTTGATTCGCTATCTTGTACATCAAAATCACAAAGTTAAATTCGATAAAGGCTAAAACAAATGATAATGAGATAGAAAAGCATGATGATTTGTGATTTGAATGATTGTGTATATGAAATCCATAGCTTGAGATGACCAATGAATTGTAATTGATTTATTGAAAAAAAAAAAGAAAGATGCGTATTGTACTACATTGGTCATTGACAATTGTACAAAAACATTGTTTTATAAATATTGCATGTTTCGATTTAAAATGAAATGAAGAGAGAATTTTCATAGAACCACTAAGCCTGAAAATGCTTAGCGTATTGTTTGCCTTTTGTTATATAGACTAAACCTCTCAATTTAACATCTCTACAGGAGTCTTACAACTTTCCTATGGCCATGTCAAATTGGACTGGAGTTTCTTTAAAATGAATAAAACTGGTTTAATGTTATGGAATTATGAATAGGTTTAGTCTATGACATTACAAGTGCACAGGTCATACAAGTAGTAAAAAAATGGATGTAAGTCCAGATATCATTCCCACAGAGATTGACTCAGATTATCAAAACCAACTACCCCAACTACTCAAGATCCATACTATCTGAACCTCAATGATAAAGTTTCATCAAATCAAAGATTAAAGGATAATCAGCCTTAAAGATAACGTGAAAGAACTTAGGACATTAAAATAAGTTAATGAACTTATAGACACTATGACTGGCCAATCAACCAGCTCAGAAAATGAAAACTAATAAGGAAATACTGCGGAAATGTAATAATTCCTCAGATTATATCCCATTTAAGACTCTGGCTCCTAAATTCGATCCGATTTATTAAAGATGCTTGATATTTCAAGTCATTTCCTTTTATTCACCGATTAGATATTTCTGTTTTTCTCGAAGACAAGGGTTTAATCACCACTCAGATTCAACATATTCTTAAGGTATCAGTATTTTTCTTCTCAATACTTTTACACCCATTTCTTGAGATTGTGATTTTTTTAATTCCCAACTCAGTATCACTGCAAGACTTCTACAACTTAATTGATGACTCATCCTTTAAATCTAATGATACTTTCCCTGATTGTATCTCAGCTAACACAGAGTCACGATGATTTAAATTGATAAATAATCCTTCCTAACATCAATTATGAGTGAACCGGTATTTATCGAATCGAATCCATCGCAGCTCAATAGTTCTTCAATAAATGGCTAACATACCCACAATTGTGAATGTTCCTAACTCAGAATCATTGCCTCTGTTTCACCAAAGGGTCTCCGAAATTAGAGTAGGATACAACTTCTTGATGGGTGACATTAGAAACTACTATTAAACACTCCCATGAAAACACATCAATCAAATAAATCCCCAAATTCCGTGTACTTCCTTCTAATTTATGCAGAAAGACCTGTGAATTCAACAATAATTCAACCAAGGAAGTCACAACAGTCGTATTACAATATACAATGGAGCATTGATAATTATACCCACTCGTAGCTTAATAAACCAGAAGAAACAAATTCTAGAAATCGTTTAATTTCATTAAACTCGTGCACTGTAAAGAAATTGAATATCGTTTCCAAATTTTCCAACATTCTAACATATCGCTGGTTCAGATCCAAGAAAAGAAAGAAAAGAAAAGAAAAGAGAAAAAAAAAATATTCTAAAATATATAGTGAGTTTTCTTCTTCCAATCTTGCCTGGTTCTCAAAAAGAAGTTTAGTTTATTAAAACTGTGTACACCTATTTATAATCTCGTAGAATCGCCCGATTCCAAGGCTCCAAGTGTGGATTTCCCTAAAATCACCGGCCCAACTCATCAAAGCTTGTGTCGCGACTACAAAAGTCATTGACGTAAATTCTGTCCTCTGTTTAGGCAAGATGTCGCACAAAGAGAAACCCGGTTGTAAACTTTCTTTCTCTTGCTCTTGTAATCATGGTCGCGAATTGATGTGTTTTTGTCGACTGCTTCTTCATTGTGTTTTACTAGTGGTCGCAACATGAATTCTCGTGGTCGTGGATTCATGCTAGTTGTTATAAAGGAGAATTCTCGCTGCGACTTCATTTTTCTTGTTTCAGAACCTGTCGCGAATTCTCAATTTTATGTCATGACCTTCTTCGCTATGACGCCATTCAGCTGTCTTGAGCCTTCAAGCAATGACTCAAAACCGCCGGTCTCGTTGCTTTGCCGCGACTTCGTCACTTAACTGAAACACCTAACATTTTCTTTAATCACGTAAATTTGTCGCGACCTCGGGGAAAAGTATGTCGCGACCATTCCTTCTTCCTATCTCAAATAAGAACCTCATCTCAATTTCAACATTCTCAATTTTTTCTATTTCCCACACGCACCCGACCGCTCGGCTTTGTTTTGGAATATATGTCACGACTTCACCTGATGTCGCAACACGCCCGCTGCCTATGTTGATCTTGCTGCAACCATGTTTTCCGACCCCCAACCAAATCTCTGGGCGTCACGACTTCGTAGTATGTCGCGACCTCCCATTTATGTCGCCAACCACCGATCCTTGGTCAGCTTTCCTCCCCGTCAAGTAACTTAAAATTGTTTGGTCTTTCATTGTCTCTGTCATGACATGGATTTAGGTCATGCACGAATCGCTGCTTTCCTTTGCCGAAATTTATGTCACACCTTTAAAAGTATCACAATCTTAATTTCGCCCCTCCCGTCGCAACCTCACTTCTTAGTCACAACATTTTAACCGTACAACTCATCTCCTTATTGTCGCGACATGAATTCCGTGTCACCACCTTGATCGAGTCTCCAATCCATATATATTCGCTTCGTGAACCCGAAATTGCCTAGCGTAGACATCGCAAGTCCATTCAGCCTTTACTGGTCGTGATATCATTTTTCACCAACAGTCTTGTGTCGCGACCTCAAAACTAAAGGCTGACATTATCTTTCTTTGAAGTCCTCTTGCCTTGGTCTCAAAAAGAAGTGTTCTTTTGTCTGGTCAAATTTTATTTGGCTTGCCATCACATCTAGTCGTGACTCGCACTTTCCGGTCGCGACCTCACCCGGGCTCTTATCTTTTCACTCCTTATTTTTGTCGAATTTCACTTTGCTTTAAATTTCCGTGAAAAATATAAATTTGGTAAATAACACATATTTCACATAAAATAGGCAATTATATTGTAAGAAAATCAGAAAATCGGATTAAAATTCAGAATGTAGTTTTCTGATCATCAAATTCCTCCAAACTTAAAAATTTTGCTTGTCCTGCTAAATAAAAGAAAAGATTTTGCTCGTCTCTCAAACAATTGAACTTTATTTTGAAGGACATTTTTCTGTTTCACAACACAATCTTCTCATATTCCACCCTTTGACTTGAAAAAGGAAATTGCAGTCTCATTTCAAACTTCAGTTTTCAACTGAGAAAAAGGAATGGTTTCAACCTCTATCACCAATAAACCGACGGCGCTTAAATGAAAAAACGTTTCATGACAAATCTTGCTCCGTGAGTGTGTGTAGGTTTTCTCTTTCTTTCATCTATAATTAGTTAATCTTCCTGTGATCTTCTTAGAATACTAGTCAAAGTCCCATAAGCTTGTTTTTCATATCGATCTCCACTAATGTAGGTAAATTCAACCTTCAAGATCAAAGAGGTCTTTTAGGCTCGTATCAAACAGGCTTTTAGTAACGGGTATAATTAAAATTTTAGGCCGTGAATCATCTGCATTCCATTCTTTCTTTCGTGATAATAGCCTCATCTATCATTTTCTTTCCTTGTAGTGTAAACTCCCCAACTCGCTTTGTACATTATCTCGATGTTGTGGCCTTCTGGGTTGCCACCTTCCAACTTATCACCCATTCCTTTTACTAGAACTCTTTTCATTTCTCTTTATTTTCAAAGAACTTAGGCCAGTGTGCAATGCTTTGCCTTCTTAGCTTCTCATCACTCTTAGAGAACTGGGGCTAGTAAACTTCCATAAATTCTTCAGCTTGGTGACAGGCACTAGGTGTTGAAACACCCCTATGAGCTTAATTGTTCAAGAGAGATAGGCCACAAGACAAAACTTCTTCCTTTTTCAACTTTTTCTTCTTTATCTCTAATTCTTCAATTTATTTTTCTTAATCCATCCTTGTAATCCAAAAGAAATATATTCCCCCAAACTTGTTTCTTTCTGCACAATAAACATCCTTATTCTGAAAACCCAGTAATTGGGGTTTTTGTTTGTAGATCATTATAAGGGAGGGATTTTTGTGTTTTAATTGTCGCTATTTGAAGAAATTAGCATTTTTGGCTCAAAGCATGGAACTAGAGGTATGCTTCAGAGCATAATGAGGGTAGGTTGGAAAAGGTTAAAAAGATGGCCTCTATCACTTCTGTTAGTTGTTTTACCATTTAGCCTTGACCAGCCAATCTAACAAGTTAGGACCTTGCCCTTGATTGTGAATCTGGTGTTCCCTAATCCTCTCTTAAAGTTTTAAATTTTCTTGACCATGTGCATTGTTTTTCCAAGAATTGTACTGACTCATTGTTTATACACACAACTTCAATCATCTTATTTGTTCTTTCAATTGTATGCTTTCGAGTCTACCCGCAATTAGCTTTGATTGAAACCTTCTAACTTCTTATTTCAATTCACTAGTTCCAGCTCTTATTTCTCTTACAATGTTGTTCTGGATTTAAACAGTGATCATTGTGTCATTATCCAAATAAGGCTTGAATACATAGTCGTTTCTTGAGACAAATAATGATGATGACACAAACAACACAATTCATTTAATCGCCTTCCATCATCCAAAAAACAAATCACTTATTCGACAATCGAGTCTAATCAAACATTTTTACCAATGTATAAGTTTTGATTGCAAACTTATTGGAAGCTGTATACAATTTATTAATTCAAAGAACCACATCACAAGACATTTTCAATGAACCTTTCTAAATTTATATTCATGATGATGAAGAAATACGATTTAAGCGAAAAGTATAATTGTACTTTCTCCTCCTCCAGCTTTTTTCTTATAAAGCTTTTTGGGTATGATATTCGGAGGATCTAAGTCAAAAGCTTGCTAAGCATGGAAAATTAGGAAAAGATCATATCTGGTTTGTTTTTGAAGGTGTAGGACACCTGCCTTGTCGGTGGAGATTAAATCATTTTGTTAAATCCATAAATCACGATCGAGAACATCTTAGCTGAGCCATCTAATTCCTTTGTTTTCCATTTCGAAATACCTTCGGCATGCTTCGATAAATTTTTTATTGATCAAATCTAAACTTTCATGCGAGATATTTCTTCTATAAACATCACATTGTCTTCCACCTTCTTTATCTACATCCTTCATGATTTCCAATGACTCTTCAGATTGCTCCTTATCTGATGCCAGAGGCTTGAATCTTTTTAGCATGTTACCCTCCATCTCGACCTCTTCTTGAATGGTAGAAATGCTTCTTCATCTCTTCTAAGTAAGTTTGTTGTAGAAGGCTTCCATGTTAGTTTCATCTTTTCTCCCATTTCTTTTCTCTTCTTTTCATATCTTCTCTCCATTCTTCCTCTCCCCTTTATCTTGATGCAACTCAAAGATAATTGTTCCTTCATACGATTAAACTACAAAAATTCTTCTCTAATTTCTCATTGTTTCTCCATCATTTCCTTTCTTCCATTTCCTTCTTTATTGATCTTAGCATTTCCATGACTTTAGTGTTCCCTTCTCCTCTTCTGGAGCTTTCTGTTAGCTTAGGGAAATTCTCTGTCAAATCAGGATTGGAATGGCTTAATGGGCTCATTCTGAAATGCGCCTCTTCTTCTTCAGCTAGAGGATTTTTCTTTGGAATAGCTTCCATCTCTCTGTGATCATTATCCTCAGCATGCTCTGCTTCTACTTCCACCATCCTTTGTTGCCTTTTGTTATGGGTAGCCTTTGTCACCCTAGTAAGGGTGGAGGAATGCAACCCAGGTTTGTCGCTTCTTCTTCATCCCATGATCCTCTTACCCCAGCGAAGATGCATAGTCTGTTGATTGTTGTTGGTGAGGGAGTTGATCATCTTATTTGCCAGGTGGTATCCTGCGGTCGATCCCTCGATTAGGCCTTAGCAATTCATTTTATAGCCCTTGAAAGGGCATATGGTATTGCTTCTGCTCTCTCCTTTGCACATAGATGTTTAGTTGGAAGGATCCACTTAGAAGACAAGTAGAACCAAACCTTAGCTTTTCTCTGTGAGGCCTGCGTGATAATTAGTGAGGGGTTCTTCTTTGTGGCTTCTATTTACTTGACCCGATCCCGGTGGTCGATAATCTTCTTATGATGCGGGTTTGCTACCGATTTTCTTAAATTTGGTGCGGTGGCAGGTTCCTTTAGCTTGAACATCTCATTGATTCTTTTATCCCCGAAAGGGTACCCGGACTCCTCATGAAATTTGTGTCCTCTCATGCTACCATGTTTTGCGTGATTCACGGCCGGATTAGAGAATCTAGGCGCTATGTGTGCACGAAGCTCTTAACTCTCTTTACTCATTATCTCTAAAGAAAAGGAGATATTAACTTCCCAAAAATCTCTTTATAGTGACATGTCGATGGCACCACTTAGTCCATATATCCTTAGCTTCTACTGAGACAAAGTCTTTACCTTCTTCTGATCCTTCTTCTTCAGTTTGTTTTGGCCTCATCTTTTCCTGCCCTTTCTTCCCCTCAATTGGTTACTCTGTTACAGTTGTTTGTTGCATTCATATGAGTCTGGTCGGAGGGGTTCCATGAGCTCACTACCTACTGCTGATGACTATAAGTTAATCGATTATTAGCATTTAGGTCAGGAACGGGGGATTTGGTTATCGCCATGGGTGAGAGTTAGGAGTGCTCGTTCTGGGTTTTGGTAGTCAAAGAGAGAAAAGAAGAGTGAAGAAGTGATGAAGATGCAATTGGTTAGAGTTAAGATGAATTTGGCTGTCAGGTTGATCTTTTATGTGAATGGGCTCGAGTCATCATTTATCTTGTAGGATCTTCTGACCTTAATGCCTACCTTCCCCCAACACTAATTGCTAACAGCAATGTCCCAATTAAAAATTTTAGCATACAAATTAAGTTTAGCTCTCGATTTATTGCATTTCAAACAATTCTGATCGTGACCTACCTAAGTTTTGTCGTGACTTGAAATGTGGCCTTGACTAACAAATTAGTGTTGCAACCTAATATTTCTTATTCTCTTGTTTTCCATTCAAAATAGGGTCGTGACCTCTAAAGTATGTCGCGACATGAGAAATTTCGCCAGTCACAAGACTGAGTTCAAATTCATCTGAGAAGGCCCCAGATATTCTAATTAAAACGAAGCAGAAAACAGTAACCTTCATCATTCAAATGTTCAACAAATCAACTATTGCAAATCAATTCAATAGGCTCCATCATCAAATACCCAAACTTCAATCTTTCTTTCTCCCCCAAAACAATTAATATTAATGAGTATGGTACACTTCCCTTGTAGTTCATTCTTTATATTCTATTTGAAATCCCTTAGATCCCTTCCATTTCTCTTGACTTCATTGTCCTGAAATTCAAACAACACACAAAATAAAATAAAGAGTTTAAACCTAAAGGAAATCAAGAGAATTCAAAATTAACTACATAAGACTAATTCCAAACAAATAAGTCGAACTAAAATAGTAAAGTAAAGTCGATGCAATAGAATAGAAAAACTCATTGAGTTTGCCTCTAAAAATTGCTCGTTTTGAGTCCTTAGTGGACTTCTTCACTCCTCTAGATTTCTCTTGTTTCATCAATTTTCTTCCACTTTAGAACTAGGAATCAATCATATTTCTTCCAAGATACTACTTTAATCGTTGACCATTTACTTTAAATTCTTCTCCATTACTGTTTTTCAATGTCACTGCCCCAAAGTTTGTACTTGCCACCACTGTATAGGGGCCACTCCATTTGATTCGATTTCACGGAAAAAGCTTTAGTCTGGGTTAAATAACAAGACAGATCTCACACCTTGAATTCCCTCCTCAAAATCTTGATCTTCCATTTCTTTGTCTTGTCCTTGTAAGTGCATTATCATAAAGCTTCATTTCTCAGCTCTTCCAATTCATTCAGTTTGAGTAGTCTTTCTTCTTTGTTGCTTTGAAGTCAAATTCAACACTTCAGGCACAGAAGAAAAAATTCTAATTCAAAGTGGTGACAAGGTTTACCAAAGACAATTCGAGTATGGGGACATTCATTGAGAGTTTTATATGCGATCCTGTAAAACACAATGCATCATCAAGCTTTAAAGACCAATCATATCTGCTGGAACTCATAGTCTTTCAGAATTTTCTTTGTCCCTATTGGAAATTTCGACGCCCCATTTGTTTGAGGATGATAAGCGAACTCATTATGTGTTTTATTCCATATATGTTCATGAGTTTACTCAAACACCTTATTTGCAAAATATGGCTCCCTCCATCACTAATAATAGTCCTAGAGTGTCCCAAATCTGCTTTCGAAGATATTTCTTTGTAAGAATCTATATTTGTATTAGCATCATTCTTGGGACAATTTGTTGTACTGTTTGGATATAATCCACATTGCTAGGAGTATGTATACATTTCCAAAGAAGATGGAAAGGCCCTATGAAGTCTATTTCCCATACATCAAATAATTGCCACCAAAGATACCATGTAGGGCATTTTCATGCCTTTTCTTGATATTCCCCATCCTTTGGCTGCTACGATCACAACCACCCATTCAAAACAATCGCCAAATCGTAAGCCAATAAACCTGATTGGAAATTTTGTGGTACATTTTGTCTCCCCACAAAGTGTCCTCCATAAGGTGATGCATGACATTCTTGTAAAATTTTGCCTTGTTCACTTTCTGGTACACATACGATGATCATATCGATCTCTCTTGATGATAATGGAGTGCGTCGGATGTAAAACTTTATTCTCAGTCTCGGTTTCTTCCTTTCTTTGGTAAATGGGTGCGGTGGCATTACTCCTGAGGCTAGAAGTTCACTATATCAAGCTACCAAGGTAGTGGAATGATAAGCGAAATATTTGCTCATCTGGAAAGATTTTACGTTACTTCCATTTCTTAACCTTTTTCTGATAGACTTTCAACTCTTAGTAGAATGCTCGGCTATCATTGTGCAACCTTTCTTATAAGCCAGTCTACAGTGTTCATGCAATAACAAAACCCATCGATTAAGTCTTGGCTTAGCTTCTTTCATAGCCCCATCAATATTTGATTCTGACATGATCCAATATGGATAATGACCCATTAGGACCCCAATATATATGGCCTGAACTTTTCACATGCAAATACCATAGCTAGCATTTCCTTTTCAATAGTTGAGTAATTCTCTGGAGCTTCATTAAAGGTTTTGCTAGAATAGTATATGGCCCTAAACATTTTGTCAACTTTCTGTCTATATTGACTCCATTGCAAAATCCTTGTGGCATCGCATGTAATCTCAAATTCCTTATTCTAATGGTTTTTAGCCATGATAGGAGCTTCAACTAATGGATTTGATCTCTAAATGAATGTTAAGCGGGGACTCATCAAGAATTAAACTTGGCATCCTTTTCAGTAATCTCTACATAATGGTCTTGCTATTTTGAAGTCTCTAATAAATCTTCTATAAAAACAGCCTGTCCCAAACTTCTTAGCTTCTTATTGTTGTTGGTGGTAGAGAAAGTCTTTATAATGGAAACCTTTGCTTGGTCCACTTCCACCTGCTATGAAATTCTATGCCCAAGTACAATCCCTTTTGTTACCATGAAATGACATTTTTCCCAATTCAAAGCTAGGTTCTTGTCTTGCATCTGTGAAGTCATCTTTAAATTCTATGACAATGTTCAAAATTGGATCCATAAAACATTAAGTCATCCTTAGAACATCTCCATAACCTCCTCTACTAAATGCGAACATAGACATCATGCATGTTGGAAAGTAGTAGGAGCATTGCATAACCAAATGACATTTCTCTTCTAAAAGCAAAAGTACCATAAGGGCATGTGAAGTAGTTTTCTCCACACGGTCTCGGGTCTGATAGCAATTTAGTTATATCTAGAAATCCATTAAACATAAGAGTGAGGATCATAAATCTTTGTCCCCAAATTCTATATAGACAATGTTCAAAGTGGATCCATAGCATTAAGTCATCCATGAATATCTCACAACCTCCTCACCAAATAAAGAACATAGGCATCATGCATATTTGGAAGTAGTAGGAGCATTTGCGCCTTGAATGACATTCTTCTAAAAGCAAAGTACCATAAGGGCATGTAGAAAGTAGTTTTCTCCTGGTCTCGAAATTTAATAGCAATTTGGTTATATCTAGAAAACCCATTAAGAAAACATAAGTGAGGATGTCATCTTGCTTTGTCTAACATCGATCCAATGAAGCAAGGAAAATGATCTTTCTGGTGCAATATTGATTTTCACATGGTCTATAAACACCACTCATCATGTATTACAGTTCTTGCTGGGATGGACCATTCCTTTCATTTCTAAATCAGGTAGATCCCCCTTCTGTAGGGACCACGCGAACTCCCACTTCTTAGGGACCACATGAGCTGGGCTCACCAGTATCGATGTGCATAAATAAATCTGCATTTAGCCATTTTCAATACTTCCTTTCTTACAACATCTTTCATCACGGGGTTCAATCTCTTTTTGGTAGTCCAGCGATGTTTTTGCATCATCGTTCAACGGATTTTTATGCATGCGAATAGGGGGCGATACCCTTTAGATCTTAGGTGACAGGACAGCCTCCTCTCGTATTTCCTTAGAATGCATGGCGACCTTTGTTCTTCATTTTAGATCCACTTTGTGATATGATTACTGGTTTCCCCTTTTTTGGTTAGAAGAAAGCATATTTCAGATGGCTTGGCAGTTCTTTCAAAATTAACCCTTATGTACTAGTTTCTGGTTTAGTAACTTTCTTTTCCTGGTTGCTTGAATTTGTGACTTTTCCATTCAAACTCAAAATTGACACACTATTTTCTGGCGGAATGCGATGGCTCATGATCAACGCTTCAATATCTTGGAAAAATCATCTCATTTTCCTTGATAGAATCTTGAAAAGGGTTACAATCGGAGATCAGAAGTCAAAATTGATAGGACTCACATTATCTATAGCATTACTGTTTTTACGCATCAACATCGATTGGCATCGAAGCTTTGTCGGGTTGAAGTGCCTTGCCATTTCCCACCCTCCCGAGAGTCGACTCACCTGCTTTCCGCATCAATGACGAAACTCAATTACTAGAAATCTCTTTATAAAACCTGGTTGTCTTCTTCCATTTTCATAACCACAAAGTCCACAGGAGATAAATTTCCTACCTTGACCAGCCACATCTTTGGGAAACACATGGTTGACCATGGATCCATCAACCATCGCCGTATAATTGTTATTTGGGTGATTTCCCCCGAACTCAATCTGTACCTGCCCGATGCTAGCTCACGAGTCACATAAGGCTTTCTTGAACTCATATTTCTGATGAGGGAGGGAATGGTGAAACACCAGGTCATTGACTTTTGCTTGTAGACTTCTCGGAATAAATTTGCAACGCAAGTAGCGGATTCGTTCAATATTCCTTCCTCGGTAATCTTCTTCTTCTGTTCGTATATATCTTTCAAATTTTTTTGCATAATTGGGCATTTGGTCAATGCCTCTACCAAAGATATTGATCTTTATTTTCTTGAAAATTTCCAATATGATTAGAAAATTGTTCTTCCTTCTTTGCTACGAATCTTTGAGAAGCTAGGGCTGAGGCATATAGGCTTGCACCTTCATTTTACATTTTACGCTCATTGACCTTCTCGAGAGCACATGGTTTGCATTTGCTTCTACATTTAAGGTGTGTATGTGCTCTTCAAACATCTCCTCCGGTTCTTTATCTTCTTTTGATGATCTTCTCTTTCTCTTATGCTCTCTTTGTTACTCATTTCCTTGCCCTCCTTAGCTGTTTGCCACGCCTACAATCCTTTGGATTTTTAAGTGTCACTAGAGATGCATTCTTATTCACAGTTTCTGAGTCGAGCCGGTTGCTGACTTTGTGTTTCCAGTTCTTCGAGAGGCTTGTTTGTGTTGGATTAGGCATTTAATGAGTTGGATTTAGAGCTTCCAGCTACGGCAAATTTCTGTTCATGGGTGTGAAACTGACTT
Organism: Tetrastigma voinierianum; assembly: GCA_016808115.1. Lineage (NCBI taxonomy): Eukaryota > Viridiplantae > Streptophyta > Magnoliopsida > Vitales > Vitaceae > Tetrastigma > Tetrastigma voinierianum. The sequence goes on along the minus strand of JAEQBH010001862.1, from coordinate 478,047 downwards.
TTTGTTATCCCAATGAGCCCGACGTGCTCCTCAATGACTGAGTCCTCTTCTGACCTTGATATTCATTTCTTTGATCTCCTTGCTGCTGGAACCTTGGTGGATGATACCTTTGCTGAAAATTTTGTCCCTGTCTTTGACCTTGTGATGCTCCTCCACCATATGAGAAGTTGTCATGGTTCTTTAGTGCTGGATTGTAATGTGTGGGCAAGTTGGGATTTGGCTTGAAATGATAGCTTCTCTGTTCATTCAGGTAATTGACCTCCTCAACTGCATAAGGATCTTCATTAGCTGATCCCTTAGCACCTCTTCTTATCTTTTCTCTTTCCACTGCTCCAATTTCATGAGCAGAGTGTAGTCTTTTCTCTTGTTTATCCATCCTGTGCATTATAGCGTCCAGTTTTGCTTCCATTGCAGTCATTTTATTCAACTCAATGACTCCACTCCCTTTTGCCTTACTATAGCTCCTTGTAAATTCAGATGGAGCTTTCATGTCGCATTTGGCTAGGTCTACTATCAAATCCCTTGCCTCCTTTGCACTTTTCCTCTTGAATACCTGACAAAAGCATCTATAGTACACCAAGTATCATTGAGTGATGAACAATATCCATTTATGTCTTCAGATCGATGCCATGCATAGGACATCTCTTCAGCAGCATTTTGTACCTTTCCCATGCAGTATACAAGCTTTCATCCTCTCCTTATTGGAACACTATGATTTCCCTTCTTCTTTATTGAGGATGGGGAAAAAATGCCTAAAATGCTTCCGCCGACTCTTCCCGTAGTATCAGACAAGGCCATGGTAATGGACTCGCACCCGTGTGGTACGTAATATCTCTTCGGAAAGGAGAGGTGCACAGCTTTTGTCACCTCAGTCTACGGCATTTCAGCTTAACTATGTTTGCCGTCTTGAGAATGCGCGAGATGCTCATTAGGATCTTCGGTGGGATGGCGATGGAATTGATTCTGGCCCGAACCCGAGGTGATCAAGGTTGGCTTAAGCTCAAAGTTGTTAGCATATAGCGAGTTGTTTAGCACCATGAGAGAGAAGAAGTAATGCGCTTGGATGAGAAATCCTCCATTGTATCTTGCATAGGAGGTCTTTCTGGCACATTGTTTCTTGTTCAGTATGCAGTCGATTCTTTCATACGCCATAGTTTGCTTTTACGCTCTCTTGACTTCCTCAAGCTTCCTCGGTGTTCTTTCCAATTTAGTATCTCTGGGAAACATCCCAGTGCGGCTTCCCACTGCCATTATTCAACCCCACGAAATGGAGACATATTGAGATTAATTAGGAAGCAGTGGTATCACGATAATATATCCTTTTAGTTTTCTTAAAAGATCAGCCAGCTTATCTGACCCACTTCTTTATCAGCTGTTTTGAGTATTTCTTTTAATAAAATTAGAAAAATGTCCAAATTAGCATTTATCTCTTTTGTTAGAATATTGATTTATTCAAATCCTTTCAATCCACAGCAGCAGCATATAAAACTTGTTTGCCTTTTGTTATATGAACTAAACCTCTCTCAATTTAGCACTCTACGAGGAGTCTTACAACTTTCTGTGACCATGTCCAAATTAATTGGAGTTCATTTAAAATGATTAAAACTAGTTTAATATTTAGAGTTATGATAGGTTTAGTCTGACCTTTGCAAATTACTTACCAGTCATCTAGTAGTAAAAAATGGATGTAAGTCAGATATTCCCAAAAAGAGATTAACTTAGATTATAAAAGCTAACTTTATTTACTCGAGATCCATACCCCATCGAACCTCGATGATAAAGTTTATCAACTAAGATTAAGGAATAATTGTCTTAAAGATAACGTAAAGAACTTAGGACATTAAAAATAAGTTAATGAACTTATAGACATGATCGGTTAATTGAATCGGTTCTCTGTAAATGAACACTAATAAGGAAATCTTGTGAAGAATAGTCGATTTACGTTATATCCCATTTAAACTATCCTAAATTTGGATCTGGATTTGTCAAAGATGCTTGATATTGCAAGTTGGATTTCTCCTTTTATTATTCAAAATTAGATATCCACATTTCTCGACGAGTTTGTCGGCTTCACTTGTATTCAACATATTCTTCTGAGATAAAGGTATTTTTCTTTCTCAATACTTCATGCCATTTCTTAAGACTCTGATTTCTCACTTCCTAAATCAGAATTTTGTTGCAAGACTTCTACAACAATTGACTGACTCATCCTTTAAATCTAATGGATACTTCCCTTCCCTTGATTAGATCTCAGCTAACACAGGGTCACGAGTTTTCTAACAGATTAAGGTGAAATATCTGATGATTTAAATTGATAAATAATCCCTTCCAACATCAATTATGAGTGAACTGGGTATTTATCGAAGTGAGCTCTCAAAGCTCAATAGTTCTTCAATAATGGTCCAACATAACCACAATTAGAATGATCCTAACTCTTAGGAATCGCCGTCTCTGTGTCACTCAAAGGGCCTCCTGGAAATCAGAGTAGTATACAATCCTTGGACGGGTATTCGAAACTACTATTAGGAACAATTTCATGAAAAACACATCAATCAAATAAATCCTCCCCAAATTCTAAATTACTTCCTTAAAATTTATACGAGGAAGAGCGTAACTAACAATAATTCAAACTAGTGGAAGCTACTCTTAAAAAATTTGCATGCAATATACAATGAAGCATTGATCAATTATACCCAGCTGCTGATTGCAATGCGCGAGAAGCAGATTCAGAAATTGTCTAGACTTCATTAAACTTGGCGGTAATTTGCAAGAAGTTCAAAAATATTGCTTCGACATTCTAGTTCTTTGGTTGGATCGAAAAGAAAGAAAAGAAAAGAAAAGAGAAAAAGAAATCTATTCTAAAATATACAGTGAGTTTTCTTCTTCCACTCGTTATGGGTTCCCAAAAGAAAAAGCTAACTACTAAGCGTAATACACCTTTACTTCGAAATTAGGCGTGATTCAAGGCTCAGGTGGATTTCCTAAAATCGTAGCCTGAAGCTCGCGCTGTTTTGGTCGGCGACTTCAAAAGCATGCGTGACGTAAATTACCAGTACGGTTTGTGCGATGCCGTGATAGCGAGGCGGGCTGCAACTGCTCTCTGTTTTTGCAATTCTGATCGCGACTTGATATTTTTATGCTTCGACTACCGTTTCTTGATTCTGCGGTGATTAGTGATCGCGACATGCGTTCTATATCATCGTGACTATGCTAGTTATCGGCCGGTGAAATTACAGTTGCGACCTCATTTTCTTGTTTCCGAGGAATCGATTATGCGCCAGCCTCTTTTATGTGCCAGCGTCATTACCAGTTGTCTTGAGCCTTAGTGATGCGTGGCTTCAAAAGCGATGCTCTGCTTGTTTTCTTGTCAGCGACTTTGTAGCGACGGAATTTAGGTGCGTTCACAATGACCTCTTTAATCCTTGCAAATTCTTATGCGTGACCTCAAAAGTATGTCGTGACCATTCCTTCTTCTTATTGATTATGACCTCATCTCTCGGTCTCAACGGTTCCTTCAATTTTTCTATTTAAGTCGCGACACATTTCATTAACTCTATTTTGGAGCTATATGCTCGACCTCGATTGTTAGAGCATGGATTCTCTCTTCACGATTATGTTGATCTTTATTTACGACCATGTTTTTTTGACCCTTCAATAAATTCTATGTCACGACTTTAGGAGTATGTCGTGACCTTATTTATGTTGTCATTATGCGATCATGGTCGCTCCCCTTCTCATGTTCTTAAATTGTTTGTCTTTTTCATTGTCTTCATCATGACGGGGTTTGAGTTCGCATTTAATCGTTCACTTTCGCTAATAGAAATTTATCATCGCGACCTTAAAGTATGTCGACTGATTACGCCTCTGTCGCAACTCGCTGCTTAGTCCATGACATTTTTAAATGTCTGACTCATTCTTATTGTCGCGACATGAATTCCAGTCGCGACAGCCAGGACAAGTCTCTAACTTATATCTTTATCGCAGCAAATTTCTAGCGGAGACATTGCAAGTCCATTGTTATTACTTTCTAGTCGCGACATTATTTCTGTTGCGACCAACAATATCTTATTTTCGTGTCGCGACCTCGTGGTCTCAGCGACATTATCTTCTTTGATCCCTCTGTCTTGAGTCTCTGACAAGTGTTCTTCTGTCGTATGACTTTTTATTTGGCACATCATTTCTAGTCGTGACTGCATTCTACATCGCGACCTCACAGACTTTTGATACATTTTCACTCCTTATTTTCTTGGAATTTTCATTTTTGCTTTAAGTTTCTACAAAATACCTAAATTTATTAAATAACACATATTCATAAAAATAAACGATTATATTGTAAGAAAAATCGAAAAATGGACTAAAATATAAACAGTTTCTTACTCATCGGTAGTATCAGTGATTAACGAGTGGGACTTAAGATCAAGCGCGAGTCTCGAAAGTTGTGAATTAAAAGTAATATACTTTTTTATATGCATCAATCTATTTTTGAACAATTGTTGTTTGTGATCAAAGAGTTAAACTACGAAAGCGATTTTGTATATTATTTTGAATGGCATGAATACCCTTCGTACCTCGATATATTTTAGTTAAATGTAAATTGTTTAGACCTGTCGAAAGCGATTGAAAGCGCTTTGCCAATTTTGAAAAAAAAAAGGGCTTTTAAATGTCTAAATGAAATATGTTTACGATAAATGAATTAAACTGGCGCCTCCCGAATCAGTTAGACCACCAATGGTCGAGCCAGAAATAGGTCTTCTTTATACCAATTGTCACATGCTTTAAGTGTCACCTGACACCCATTGTCCCGAAAAATGTAAAATTCCGACAGTCTCGGAATTCGACAAAATTCGATTGGGTAATTAGATTTCGCGAGACAAATTGAATTGTGAAGTCTGTTTCGTCATCCGAGATTTAGAAAAATTCGGGTTTTCCACCTTTTCCTATTAAGACAGTATCGTTTTGCCATTTTGAAAAAATTGAATTTTTCCCGAGGTTTTCACAAACAAGCGAAACAAATACAACCTGAATTGAAAAGAATCCACTTTATTAAAAATATATTAGAATATAAATTTAAGTATGTAATTTTAATGAATATCTTTGTAATAAATATACCATCATTGCAAAATGAAAATGATATTTTTATCAATATTTAATTTAAATTTAATTGGATTTTATTTGATTATGAGAATTTATTATAGATATAGCATCAAATTTTCATATTTTTATTATAGACTTATACAAATTTAATTAGATTTTTTTTAGCCAATCGTTACTTTGATGAGGATTTAATGTTAATATACCACTTTTGTCTTTCATTTCATTTTCACCCATTTACATATTAAGGTTTGTCTATTTTCACCCGATTTATTTTACCTTGAAAATTACTATTATCAATTCATTTGTGTTTCTTCTTTGTTATATATTTTCATTTTAAAAAAAATTAGTTATTAAATAGAATCCTCAACTAATTAAAATATTGTATTTTAAATAGCCAAATAAAGAAAAAAGAAAATATCAACTAATTAAAAATATTTAAATAATACAGGGAATTTTTTAATCATTTGTCAAATCCCATCTCATATTATTTAAAAGAATATCTTTTATTATAATCATTTGATTTTCTTACCTACCCGATATCAAATTAGTTCACATGGCCTGTAGTTAATTAGAAGTGCTAAAGTGTTTAATTATAAGAAGAAATCATTCACATTAATTCAGTATATATGAAAAAAAAAAAATCGTTAAACCCAAATTTTCATAATAGAGAATTTTGTTAAGTGCAAACCGAAACACAAAGATTTAAAGATTTTCATACCATTAAAATATGCATTATCTACAATAAAATGATAATGACAATAATATTAAAATGGAAAAGCTCCTCATGGGTTATTTGGAGAGTCTCGTCTGATGCCACATAGGAGACACACCATTTATGTATGTGGTAATTATAATAAATTTAAATTGAATAAGTATAAATATAGAATAATTATTAATTTTATCCATTTTAAAATTTTATTTTTATTAATTTATAAAAAGTAAAAAGTCGAACGAAAGTGATAATTTTTAAAATATAAAATTGAATAAATATATATTTTAAAATACTTTTAAAATATTCATAACTAGTATACTTATTTATAATTATATTTTGAAAATATAGGTTTATACTTTTATATATTAATAGTCATAAATAAAATAAAAAAATATTTTAATTTATACCGATAATATACTTATTTATAATTATATTTTGAAAATATAGGTTTATACTTTTATATATTATGATCATAAATAAAATAAAAAATATTTTAATTTATACGATAATATACTTATTTATAATTATTGATAGTTTTTATTTATTTATAAAAAAATAGATAAATATGAATATCAGACTATATAGATATTGAATTATTTATATGAATAATTACAATTAAAATAAATTAATTATTTACTAATATTCATAAATAAAATAAAAAATTATTTTAACTACGTATCGATAACATACTTATTTATAATTAAAATAAATATTATATATAGATATTGTGAAATTATTCATATGAATAATTACAAGTGAAAACCAATTGATGACTCACTAATATTCATAAATAAATAAAAATATTTTAATTCCTTATAGCTAATATATTTATTTATATTACTTATATGAATATTATATAGATAATGAGAAATTAATATGGATAATTATTAAATTAGTAAATTAGGTATGGATTGATTTATAATTATCAAATTAAATATGTTAATGTGGGGTGCTTAAAAAAAAAAAAAAAGTCACCACATAATTTTATAGGGACAATTTGAGTATGGCCAGAAAAACTTGACCACTATGAAAATCAGTTAAATGGATTTCTTTTTAGTGTCAAAATGCTTAGAAATTCATTTTTAGTGTGCCTCAAAATCGATTGAATGGTTCAATGTGTTGAACCCTTTGCTCTTTGAAAATGGAGTTCGTGGATTTCATTTAGCATGCTAAAAACTTACACTCTAAAATTTTCTTTGGGTATTTATGTCATTTAACTTTTACACTTTCCAAGTTTACCCTTAAAAACTTTCTATTTTTGGAAAGGATGTCTGCAAGCATGGTATCGCCAAACATTTTCCTAATATTAAATACTACTCATATTTTAATTACCAAACTCACCATGTCAACCTAATGATACCCACCTTACGCGTCCTAACCCTACTTAAAATTGACCCACATGGCTCTGCACCAATACATATATATGTATATATATATATATATATATATATATATATATATATATATATATATATATATATATATATATATATATATATATATATATATATATATATATATATATTAAAATAAATAAATTTTGTGGGAGAAATTTTCCAAACATAAATGTACTATTTAAAGTATTAAACAAATTGAGTAATATTTACTGTAAAACATAAATAAATTAAGTAAACTAAACGTAATAATAATAATATCTCACCACTACATAAAACTTTGACGATCCGTTACCTGTAAGTTACTAGAAATTAATTTTTAATACTCTTTACGGAATCATATATTATCATATTCTTATAGCATTATAAGTTATAATGCGAGACCTGGAAACAATTAATGAAGTGCTCCTAAATTCTCAGAATGATTGGATCGTCGGGGCATTCACTAGTTAAATTGCAATCCTACCACAAAACAAAAGAAAGGCGCGGTGGTGTTCCGTCGCCCTCCGATATTGAAGTCGGTTCTTTACGGAAGACTTAGGCTTGAAGCAATAGTCATCTTGATTAGAATTCGTACCTTTTTTGGTGTGACTTGCCTCTTTTGCCGGAGAGAGAAGAGGATCGGAGTCTTTTGGTTAGTTGACGATTTTCTTCCATAATGTTAGGAAGATGACTCTTATTTCGGGAAGGGTGACATTCTTCATACAGTAGCTCGCCCCAGATTGACGCTACTAAGAGGACTTCCCACTGTTTTGTCGGAGGCGTGATCGATTCATGAGTGAACATGTAGTAAAGTAAGAGGCGGTTGGCAGCAGCGGAGAGTTGCCGCGGAAAATAAAGCGCTTGAGGCTAAACAAGGCGTTCGGGTTGCTGGGTTTCGCGCCAGGCGGAAGTCGGTTGGGCATTTATGGGCTCAACTAAATGCGGGCCTCTATCGAAGCATGGTGTATCCGAGAGCGGAAGGTCGACTAGACGTTCTACTGGGTCGGTACGGTGGTAGACCTTTTCCCTTTGAGGTTCTTGGAATTGGTCGACTAGCCATGGGTGTTAGGCTTTGGGTAAGGTATACGAATAGGTTATTATTGTAAGGTCAAAAAATGTTAAATAATCCATTGTTATTATTTATCAATATTTGATGGTTGAGTTTATGATTTATGAAAAAAAAGAAGTTAATGATTTATTTGTTATTATTTCCATATTAAAATAGTTTTATATTTTAAAAATAAAACTTTCTTTGGAAACTTTACCTTGTTATTGATATTTCTAATTATATTTAGCTGAATATTTTTATATCTAATATTTTATTTTTAAGTATTATACATAATTTATATAATTATGTTGGCTTTAAAACAAATGAAAATAAGAAAATAATTAAAGTTATTTAAGAGCACTTTTTAAAGACACCTTAATTTGATGTAAAAAAACAAACAAACCTCATTTTCAATTCATAATAATAAAAACTAAAAATATTTTAAGGTGTTTTTCTAATTATTTGTTTTGAAGAACTTAAACCCTAATTGTGTGTCGGCCAAACATATACTTCTTAGTTATATAAAGACATAATGTAATGAGGTTTTGCTGGGCAAGAAAGAAGATGTATATTTATATTGTTGGAAATAATGCAAAAGTTTGTGGTATTTAGTTTGAGAAGCTGAGTTTTTCGTTTGTATTTTTAATGCTGTGTGTAGACCTCAAATTTGGGCTATAATTCTTTATTTGTTTATTTATTTTATTTTACTATATTTTTATTTTATTAGATTTTGATTTTTATTGAATTTGAATCTTCGCACCATATATATATATATATATATATATATATATATATATATATTTCTCTATATATATATATATATACTCTTTCTGCTCTTCTTTCTCTATATATATATTATATATATATATATATATATTATTTTGTATTATTTTTTTTTTGGGAAGGTATATTATCTTTTATTTTTTAAGGGGGTTTTAGGGTTAGGTTTTTGGAGATCCTATAAATTAGAAGGGTAGAGATAAGAGAGGGGAAAATCAGAAAAAGACATTTAGGAGATAGACGACCAAGGATGGACGATCATAGAGGCGGGAAGAAGAAGAAATTTTTTGGAGGAGACAACAACTTTTGGAGGGGAAGAAAGAAAGGTCGATGGAAAGTGAGAAGGACAAGGCTGCTATTCCCGTATGTCTTTTTTTTTTTAGTTTTGACATCTCTTTATTCTCTATCATTTTGTTGCATTCACGTTTTAGATAAATATTTGTGGTTTCACTTCCTGCTTTTTTTTAGAGATTAGATGAATAGTGCTACAAACTATCATGGGTGAAATTATGAGCTTTAACCTTCAATAAATCCTTGGTGTTGCACCTTTTATTTGTGTTGTGAAATATTAATCCATATTTCAAGTTTAAAATATGTAATGTAGGTATGCTAATACTCGGATAGCCTTTCTTTTCTTTTCTCCTTATTTTTTTTATTGCAACCATCCGGGTAAGGTAGTTATGTTTTTTTTGTGAGACTATTTATTTAAATTTTTAGATTTCTTGTGTTTTAGACATTGTGTTTTATGCATAAAGTTTTTAGGCTTAGATATATAAATTTACTTTGACTTTTTTATTTTAATAAAACAATTTGTCATCAATCACTTTTTATATCACGTATCTTACCTATTCTATACATTTTTTCCATTTTCAAATTCCAGTCACCTTTTAGAATTCCTATCAAGGATCTCTCGGACTTTCCATTTCATATATTTACTTCTTATTTTGTATATTTATTTCTCCTTCCTTTCATATATTTAATTTTCCTATAAAAAAAATCTTATATATTTTTCAAATTAATATTCTTTGGGTCAAGTTTCTTATTTTTAAAATTATTATTACTCATTTTATTTAAAAATATGATTTTCCAATCTCTTAACACAAAATCTAATCTCTCTTAAGTATTTCAAAATTTGATTTTTTTTTAATTTTCATACTTTCCAAAATCATTTTCCTTAACAAGCCAAAAAATAGTTTTCTTTTAAAATTCTAAAAAAAAAAAATTTCAAAACTCATTTCCTTTGGATTTCAAAATTAAAAAAAAAAAACATTTTCTTTCAATTTCTAAAAAAAAACCAAGAATCATTTTTGTTAACTTTTAAAAATTTAAAAAAATCTTTAAATTTCTATAAAAAACATTTTTTTTAATTTCCAAAAGAATTAAAAATCATTTACTTTAATTTCAAAAATAATTTTCTTTAAAAATCAAAAATCAGTTTCTTTAGTTCAAAATTTTTAAAATTTATGATCTTTATATTAAAAAAATCTTTAATAGTCAATAATCAAGACTCACTTTAGTTAAATTTCTAAAATCAAATGTCTTTTTTTGGAGTTGATGATGTGACAAAGACAACAATAGATAGAGAACGATTAAAAGCAAAAGCAACAAGAGATGAAGCTGATGATACAAAGACATTTGAGAGCCAATGGTTTTGTAGCTCCAATTACCGATCCAAACCACACTATTAATGATGACGCGTAGGATGTGGATTAGGAGTAGATGATACTTAATTTATTACTATTTCGTAAACTTTGTTTTAGGATGTTAATTAGAAGTAAATGATAATTAATGATAACTTAATGCTATCTAGTAAATTTAGTTATTTCCATGCAGGTAGTAATTTAACAAATTTCTTATTTAAATATAAATATAAATGCTATAAAAAGAATACTATTAAACTTGAATTTATAGTTATACTATTTTGGATCTAAAAATTATAGTTTTCAATATTTATTTTTTTAATATATATGAAAAATACCAAAAGAATCAAAACGGATGTTATCTAACATATACCAATGTTAACAACGGAATATGTCATACATTTACCAACAAAATGAGAATCCGTTTCTATATTATCAATGGATAGACACTAAATTTAACAATGAATTATCATCAATTGGTAAAATACCTACGAATTGCCAACTAATTTTATCAACAGATTATGTTTTATATTTATTAATAGAACAAGAATTCGTTTCTATCTTCCCAACGGATTAACATCGGACATCATTCAACATTTACCAACCGATAAATAATCCGTTGGAAAACATATTAACAAACGGATTATCAACGAATAGACGTTATTACTTAACAATGGATAATTATCCGTTGGTACACTACCCACGAATTACCAACCGATTTTTGCCAAAAAAATAAAAAAATTTGCCAACGGATTACATTTCCCAACAATCACTTCGTTACTAATCCGTTGAAAATGTCCCATGGTAATCGGTTACTAATCTATTTGGTAAATATACTAACAAATTTATTTTGCTAACATATTTACTAATCCGTTGGTAAAAAAAGAAAAATATTGCCAATATCACTTTGTTACTATGTTGTTGGTAATTTACCAATGGACATAAAAATGTCTCTTACACCTGCTCCTAATCCGTTGGTAAATGTACTAATGGATATGTATTTTTGTTGGTAAAATTTAACTAAGAACACTTTACCTACTGACAAAATCCATCAAATCCATGAAATGTATTAACAACGGAGTTTCTCGTTTAACAACAAAATTTGGATGTTAGTAAACACCAGTTTTTTTGTAGTGTAATGTTTCGAATCTGAACATGAACATCGCGGGTCCCTCCATTACATCGTCGAACAACTAATTGTAGACGTCCTAGGAGACTTGTATCGGAAACCCATCGACTTCAATCTTATTTCCTTTAAATTTTCATTTCATACGCTTTATTTATGATAGGTTTTGGAAAATAAGCGCGCAGCCCACTCTGCCAGGACCGAAGGAGAAACTGAGGTCTCGACGCTGAGCAAGCCCGCTTGAGTGTTCCTCGGGGACATGACTACACGCCTGTGCTGAGGGCCCAAATCACGAGGAGGATAGCTTTAGGGTGCCCATGATCCACGAACCAAACCAAGGTGTGCCCGAGTACCATGGAAGACTCCCATAGGAACAGAGAATAGAATAACTCCTAACCATATATTACCCGCCGATCCAAATCTTGCCAATAAGGGAAGCGGAAAAATAATACATCATCGCCAATATCTCCCCCAATAAGGAAGGAGGATTATCTCAAGCGCATGTACCCTCTCTATATCCTATACCGAATCCGATACGACTAAAATAAGAAATATCCCATCCAATGGGAAAGACTCCTAATTACCATCCAACTGGTTGAACATCTACTATAAATATAAGACCACCCATCGATGGGAAAGGTACGCCCACCTAACGCATACACTCGCCCCCAAAGCGCCCTTTTCCTCGTAAAGAAATCGGGACGAGGCATCTGAGCGGCCACCGCATGCCCGCCGACCCCTTTTCTTGCAGCCAAGCAGAGAGAGCCACGTCTGGAGCCCGCAGATCGCCACGTGCGATCCTACCGCCTAACACAATCCAGACGCCCAGATCCCAAATTTCTCAAACGATCCGGTCCAGCCCAGCTCCGCTGAAAACAAGATCATCAATAGCGCCGCTCGTGGGAACGGCTGGCCTTTATAAATATAACCGATTTCGCCATCGATGGTATCAACAAGGAACACAAGCGTGAGTAACGCCAATCCAATCGAGGATGCAGTGATCCACTGTGCAATGCGCATAGCGCACTCCCGGGACAAGCAGCTAATGCAACCAATACAAACGGCGCTTAATTCGCCTCGCCAATCAACGCCCCGATGTAAGAATCGGGAAACAATCCTACCGTATTATAACATCCACTCCGAGATACGACGTAATCTCGTGGAAGGCCATGACCTCTCCCCACGGCATAACTCGACGCGACATTCCCGAGGCGCCAAACAAGGTAGCGTCCAGCCGATCCAGGCACTGACTTAATCGTCCCTCGCGAGGAGGAAAACGGGCAATACAAGCGTCGCGAACGGCACTACATCACCCGCCCAGATGTGGAGAGCACATGGGAGCAGAGGTTCAGAGTCTTCAACAGAGCTCCTGGCCGTAGGAAGGAGGTGGTTAAGGGACGCGCCTTGGACACCATGGATACCTTGGTACAACAAACCGAATCAATTCCTTCACCATCGAGGTACGTTATCCGCTCCTGAAATTCAATGCATTGTGGAATCTTTCATGGAGCCAAAGATCCCGTCGACCATCTCAATACTACAAGAACCAAATGGAGCTGAAAGGGTATCGATCTCAGACGTGTGTAGGTTTTCTACACGATCGAAAGGTCAAATTAATCGGTTTAATAGAATTCCCTTCATCGATTTCCTTCATTCTGTGGAACTATCCATCAAGGCTCACTTCCACTTCATCGGAGCAAGGGGATATACAGAAACCAGTACCAATTCTGCTAATCGTCACAGTGTTTCAGAAAGCCCCAAGCTTCATAATGCAAAGATTCAACGCCGAAGTCCCTCAAGATAGACGTGCATCTTACGAAAATTCGCCATCACAAGATTCACACAGATTAGTGCAAACAAAGACTTTATGTTTCATCTTAGAACCTTGGGCAAGCATGGTTTAGGTACTGGCCAAAGCTGAGAAATATATAAACGCGGTGAAGCCCGATCCATGGGAGGAGTTTCTTCACCATAAGAGAGAAATAATAGATAAACCAAGCAGGACGGGGTCTAAAAGATACATCATCAGATAAACCTCATCAGATTTAGAACTGGTCCTCTAAAAGGAGATGGTAATTCGCACCGTTTCAGCTCACTGGCAATCAAACATCAACGACGCATTTCGCTTCTCAAGCTGCTTACCTTTCTAACGGCTCATGTTGTGTCCCTAACAGGTACAAAACAGTAGTTTCTGATGTGGCCAACTCATGAATGATCCCATATGGTGATAACACTAAGATATAGTTCCATAGAGATTTATGTGGCACTTGATGACAACAGGTAACTGAAGAGAGAAATAGAATACTTATCATTAACGCGAGATACTTCATGCTTTCCTTATATTCTCAGAACTGTCACTGTTCCAGACCGTTCAAAAACAAACAGACTCCAACCAGTCCCAACTCAACAAATACCGCCGCAAACGATCGATCAAGACCAAAGAACTCTGGAGAAATCCACGTGATCTCTGGAGGATTCAAAGGCAGAGGAGGAGAATCTACTAACACCTCTAGTATCTTGATCAACAGAATGAGAATATATGATCAAACGCCATAATCGACACCACCATCACGTTTCTAATCCTCAGAATTAAGGATAACAAGATCTCATGATAAACTCAGCGGTGGTTCAGCATTCTGCATTAATATAAACATCAATGGGTTTTAATCGGCGTGAGTCTCAATACATCATCTTCATGTACTTTAATAAAATGGGCATTGGGAGAGAGGTGCTAGAACCCGCCAACACGTGATTCAAGGGGGATTTTCTGCAGAAAAGGTGCCATCATGGCTCGATTCAACTGTGTCACCTGCAGTTCTTGCTGTGCGACGGCATCACAAATAGTTGTTCCTTATCGGACGCCTGCCGCCTTATAACATGTTGCTAGCGCACTTCACGGCAATTAGTCATCCTCAAGATATCACATATTAACCAAATTCTGTCCTTACATGGAGTGGGGATGGTCCGAGAGATCGGCCAGGCTGGGGAATGCTACACAGCCTCCAGAAACAAAGAGCAAATACAACTGAGTTGGAGACGTAGCTTCGGACGCGACGTGCTCACCCGACCAAGCCCCTGAGGAATCCAGGAACCGGTGTTACTGGGTAACATCCCGAAACATTCCCGCCTACGATCGCCCAAACTGACTCAAGACCTCAAAAGCCTCCTCACCCGCGACACGTAATAGAGACGCTGCATAAGCACAGGACACGTAATCACCTCACACCATCATGATTGAACACCAATCCGCCCTTCAAACCAATCAAACAAAGCGCAGAGCTTCGCGCGCGCGTAAAGGCGTAGTCGCCATCAACGAGGAGGTCCAGAACTCCAAGGAGCTGATTGAGAGTAGACAATATCCCAGCGGTTTGCAATGTTGTACTGTCACAAAAAGCAAATGGCAAGTGACACTCACATTTCACTGAATCACATAAACAAAGTAGTCCGAAGGACACTCTTCCAGAACGTCAAGGATCATCTCTCATTGTGGAACGCTCACTCACTGACGAGCCCACTCCATCTGTGATAGGTTACAACTCGTGATTTGACCACTCAGTCATTGCCACTCTGGGCTGACATCACACTTGGGTACTGAACACCATTGACCAGCTTTCCTTCTCACAGATCACTCTGACGAGCTCACTCAACTGATCATCCACTGGTTTTCCTTCCTAGTTACTCACAGCTTCATTTACAAGAATCAATGCTGACTGGTTCTTCTCGATTTGACTCCATCGTGAGTCACCCGAACTCACCCCACGAGCCTTCCCTCCTCAAACCCACTCCTGACGAGCCCCACTCCAACTGACTCACCCGACAGCCCTCCCTCCGCTCCACTCTGACCGAGTCTCCACGCAGCATCCACACGACCCAGCCCCTTCCTCCTCGCACTCACCCGACGAGCCCCACTCCAACCATCCACCCGACGAGCCTTCCTCCTGGGCCCCACCCTGGGACGAGCCTCACGCCAAAGAACTCATCTCGACCCAGCTCCTCCCAACCACCCACAGCCTCACCCAATCACTGATCTCCACAGCCTCCTTCCTCCCGCCCCACCCCTGACCAGCCCACCTCAACCATTCTCCACCCCGACGCAGCCTCCCATCATTCCACGAGCCCCACAAGAATCCCATTGACTGTTCTTCCTCAGATCACCCCACTGCTTCCACCAACTATTCAGACCCCACTGAGCCTTCCTCCCAGCCACCTACAGCTCTAGCAGTAACTCATTTTGACGAGCTCTCCCGCATCACCCACGAGCTCCCACCCAACAACAACTCACCCCGACGAGCTCTTCCTCCCATCACCCTGACGAGCCTAGCCAAACGATTCACCCCACAGCCTTCCTCCTTAGTCTGCCCACGAGCTTCTACGCAAAGAACTCACCCCACTTGTTTTCCTCTCTGATCACTCTTATCGAGTGCTCACTGAACGATTCACTACTCCAGCTCTTTCCTTAGTTCACTCTCTACTAGGTCACGCTAGTACTCATTATCGATCGAAGCCTTCCTCTGTATTCACCCACGAGCTCTCCTACTAATCATCACCCCATCAGTTTTTCCTCTCGGGATCACTCCATCAGCTCTGGCCCAACCATTCACCACTTAGCCTCCTCCCGTCATCCCACAGCTCCCACAATGACTCACACACTGGCCCCCCGATCACTCCGCCTGACAAGCCCCACTCCAACCATTCACCCCGGACAGCCTCTTCCTCCCGCCCACTCCGGACAGCCCACTCAACTATTCCTCACCCCACAGCCTTCCCGCCCACTCCTGGACGAAGGCCCCACGCTGAAGAACT
Organism: Tetrastigma voinierianum; assembly: GCA_016808115.1. NCBI lineage: Eukaryota > Viridiplantae > Streptophyta > Magnoliopsida > Vitales > Vitaceae > Tetrastigma > Tetrastigma voinierianum. The sequence continues at coordinate 461,468 of JAEQBH010001862.1, read as the reverse complement.
CACATTGATCGAGTTCTTCCTCCTCGATCACCGGACCCAGCCCCACCAAAGAACCCCACCCCCACAGCTCTTCCTCCCCGACTCACTACTTTAGCTCATCAACCATTCATCCCACCAGCTTCCTTCCTCCGCCTCACTCCGACCCAGCCCCACAGCCAATCACACTGGACGAGCTCCTTCCTCTCGTGATCACTGACAAGCTCCTAATCAACTATTTGCCTCACAGCCTCTTCCTTGCTCAAGATGATTCCAGCTCCGCGCCATTCACATCGACGAGTCACCACTCCATTCGTATTGGCTTAATTCCTCACCGCCAAGACAGACACGCGAACCTGTTGAACTGCGTCAACTCGCGGTAAATTCAGCCCATAAAGGTCAACAGCTCGAATCGACGAGTTCAACCAAAAGCAAGTCACGCAACCCAAGGAATCATCGCCACTCAGGCAAATCAGCAGACGAAGCCCTACACACTCATTTTGACGACCTCATCATTCTACACACGCCATGCGTACAGGCTCATCTCACTTTGCTTAATAGCCCACGCAGCTGTTCAGCTTGACGTAGCCGAGCCTGCTTAACTAAACTCTCGATTCGCATCGTTCAAAAGGAAAGCGCGGAATGCACCTAAGCAGCAGAGACAAACAAAATAAAAAAAAAAAGAATATCAATAAAGTAGAGGCTATATATGTCTCGAGCCCCAAGCCCAAATAAAGACAAACAAGTATACATGAGAAGGAAAGTATGAAAGTTCCAACTGTAGACGAGTACAAGGATTTAGCGCCGCCAGAGGGACAGACGAGAAGAGGGGGAAGCCTGGGCTTCCGCAGAGCAATCCTGACCTGAAATACCTGAAAAGATTCCTCCGCCTCCCTCGTGGGGTCACTAGGAAGACTTAGCTGAAGTCTAAGTCCGCATAAGCATTAATCGCCTCGCCGAAAGCAGCCACCCGTAGCTTCTCCACCGAGCCGCCGGCTCGGGGTCTCTCAATCTTACGATAATCTCTGGGTCCCTCCGAGCAACCAAAGAAATCTCGCTGATAGGTCCCCATGCAATCCGTGACACCTCCCGCATCTCCGCCAAGCTACGCCCTGAGGCCCCGACGAGCTACCTTGGGAAGAAGACCTCGTTCTAGTTTCGCGATCCCAGTCGTGCATCCACTGTAGCTTATCACCTAGCCTCACCATTGACTCCACGTGCCTCCCGAGACTCCACAACTCACCCGGATGAAATAAGTTCTTCCCTTATCGCTTGAGCTCGTGATCACCGATTGCACCATCCCGGTCCACCTGCCGCTCAGCAATTTCACATGTTCATATCCGCCTTGGCCTTCTCAAACAAATCCTTCCAAATGAGGGCTACCCGCATCAAACATGGGGTCAACATCCCACGCGAGATTAGCACTGGGAAATAGACGCAAATGGAGACACGTAAACTACCAAGGCAACACCCAAAGAGACAGCAGCCCCGCTCGACAGTGGAACCCGCTCGACCTCCCAAGATCCGAACCCTCGTGATTTGACGATACTGACACTGTAGCCACAGCCCGAATTAAGAAGCAAGGGGAGTCCCCACTCAGCCGGCTTTCGATTCGGGGCCTTTTTCTTCAACCCTCCGTCCGGCGAGGCGACCTGACGCCTCCGTCTACGACTCCAGACGGCTGACGGTGCAACCCGCTCAACCACGTTTGACTGATTTCACCCAAGAGGTTTTTCACCTTCGCACGCACGGAAGGAGGCCACAGCGTCAAACGAGAGCTCACGGCAACCTGCACCCATCCTTCGAATCTCGAAAGCAAGAAATGTACCGAGAAGACGAGGATACTCCCAATACAACCTTGGCCAAAGTCGGCCTATCTTTATCAACGAAGCCCGATTTCTTCCGCTTCACACTCCGGGGCTTCCGGGACAGCGCTTCCAATTGAGCCAAAACCTCTCCCCGGGTGGGAGTGGCTGCGGAAGGCCCGACGGGAGAGATTTTCTTGGAAGGAGGAGGCGAGGGCCTCAAAGCAAATGCGGCGAGCAGAAGCTCAGCTCGAGGGGCCTAATAAACCGATGAATTAGCTCACAGAGGGGCTTAGTAACATCTGCCAATCTCAACACTAATAAAGATCATCTTCAAGACTCCAGATCAATCCGAGCGCCTAGGGGAAACAGAAGGACATGTAGTCAGAAATATTCGACAACCTCGCACAAGTCATACCATAAACGACACAAACACTTACGGAGATTCTCAGGGGTGGTCCAAGCCACCGGAACGCCCAGTGTGTCATCTTTGTTAAGGTGCCCATTCCCAACCCCTCACCACCACTAAAAAGAATCTTCCATGACCTATGAGAAGAAGGGAGATCGGAAATCACCAGAGGAGATCCAGAACGCCTAGAAAATAAAGGAAGCTCCTCGGTAGGTCCTTCTGAGTAAAAAGATAAAGAAGCCAGCCACACTGGGGGACACCGAGTCCCGCATCCCTAAAGAAGACCAATAGGCCAACTAAAATACCCCAACCGTTGGGTGCAAGTTGGGAAGGGCGTGACATTGAAAGGTAATAAACCCTTTATGCGGCAAAGGAAACGAAGACCATTCTCAAAGGCGACTTCGCAAGCACACCATTTTTGGTACAGAACTACGAAGGTCAAACATCGGGACCACACCCAACACCAAAAGGAGGTCAAGCTGCTCGCGAATGTGGCCCCATATGAAATGCATATGAAGGACTCCAATCTTTGCTAGGTCTCTTACTGCTATAGCGCATGTCGGAACTACGCAGGCCCAGATAATCAAATCCCTTAGGATAGTCAATCGCCCACCCTCCCCTTTCCTGCCTCACCTAGAGGAAGAGGGAGGTGCCTCAGAAACATCCCGAGTCTCGACCACGCCTCGGAGCCTGGGCCTGCCCCTCCTGGGCCCGCCGACATCGGCAAAGAATCAAATCACTAATTTTTAATCCGCAAAGAAGAAGAGCAACTGAATCAAGGACGGAGGTGTGCGATACAAGAAATAAAAGCCAACGGATGAACCTCTGCAATCGCTTTCGTCGTACTCAATCGAAAAAGAAACCGAAATGATACACACAATCTTGACCAAAGATATAACTGGAGAAAGATCAAGCGAAAAGGCGAATGTATATTAAGAAAGAAAGGGTCCCTTGAGCAGAAGTGCATGCGACTTTAAAGATATCCTAAAAAGAAACAAGGAAACTGGAAGGGAGTGAGAAAACGAACATGGTAACCTAAGAGTCATCATTACCCCAAGACATACGACGCGATGCGCTTTAACTAACTCCAAATGCATCAGACAGTGAAACCACACTGGGACACGCAGAAGACTTTACAATTTCTCGCCCACTACGTATACAAGGGTCACGTAAAGCACCTGATAGGGTTTCGTGAAAATACGTCACAAGCGCCCACCGCCAGACCACATGTGGAGAAACTGAGGCCCCTCGATCCGTTCAAGAAGTCCATTGAGTGTTCGGGACTCCTTGACAATGTACCCCAGTTTCTGAGTACTCCAAATCAGAGTGACAATTTTTAGCTGTACCCCACGATCCACTTAACCAAACCAAGCGTAAAGTTCTGAGTAATTATGGAAGACCCCATAGGAAATGTGTAGAATAAATAACTCATAACCGATATATTACTTCCCGTCATTCAACCAAATCTTGCCACGTAAGGAAAATAATAACATATCATCGCCACTGATCTCCACAAGGAAGCAGAATGATATAGTAAAGTAGAGACATTTAGATCATCAGGATTATCTCAAGCTATATACTCTTCATATCCTATACCGAATCCGATACTTCGACTAAAAATGTGTTAAATATCCCATCCAATAAAGACTCTAATTACCATCCAACTCAATAACATCTACTATAAATATAAGACTACCGATCGGTGAAAGGTACGCCTACCCTAACGCATACACTGCCTCTAGCGCCCCTTTTTCCCTCGTAAAGAAACCGGATTTAAGATCGAGCACGCTCACACGGCACACCCCTCGACCCCTTTCTTTCAAGGCAGAGGAGAGTTACGGCCCTGAGCCCGCAGACGCCAGCCGCCAAGCAGCGATCCTACTCCTCGCCCCATTACGAACTTAGACGCCAGATCCCAAATTTCAAACGATCCGGCCCACCCGGCGACCCCCCATACGCCTCTCCAACACCCAGCCTCCTGGGTTGAAAAACAAAGATCATCAATTTATAAACCTTTTTTGTTTATGTGAAGGTTGTTGATCATTTCTTCTCCTAACGTAGCGCTTGAATTGATTTTGTGTTCTAGGTGTTGCTTCAATCTCTATTATTGATTCAATGAATCGATTTCTTGTTTACATACGATTGTTTTGATACCGAGAAACAATGAGAAAATTGAAGAAAATTTTGAATGTAAAATGATACCATCTAGGGCTATAGAGTATAGGAAATGGAGTTTGCCTATAATTCTATGACTCTTTGATTTGTTTATTTTGGATTTTTGGCAACAAACAAAGTGAGAGAGATAATAGAGGTAACATTATGTGGTTTTTCTTTTCATCATTCTTCATTTTCTTGGTGACCAAACAGTAACAGGTTGGATTTCACTTTGAATTATAAAGTTTTTTCTGGGTGTGAGAGCTTCTAGGTGTAATGGAGACATTGGAGATTCTAGATCCAATGAGAGCTTCTAGGTGAGGGGAGGGGGGTATAGTAATATCAGGGATAAAGACAATTAACACCCCATTTGCCACCTATTGATTCCGTTAACAGCAGGTGCAAATATGTGTCACGATATAAACGTTAGGGGCATAGTTAGACCCAAAAAATCATTAAGAGCAAATTGGACTTACGGCCAAACGTTGGGTGACATTTATGTACATTTTCCCTATTTGTGTAAAGATTATTATTATTATTATTATTATTATACTTTTAAAATCTGAAAACAAAAAATGTATCCTATTCGCACCTAAGTTGAAAAAAACAAAATGGCATTTAGCCTTTGGAAAATAAACCGAGATGGAAAACATAAATGCTTTTTCAATCATATTTTAAAAATTTACATAATTTTATTTAATTTGGTGATCTTAATTTTGTACTAACCTCCAAAATGAATTCTTTAATATTATATAACAATAATAAATATAAAATACATTTTTAATGGTTTTTGTTAATTTTTCGGCGTTATTAAAGAGAAACAGAATTCTCTTAAAAATACCCTTCTTTATTTATTTAATTTCTTAACCAAAATTTAAAAATATAAATTAAAAAAACAAAAACTATTTAAAAATTATCTTCAAACTGGATTGATTAAAAAAGAATAAAAAAGAGGAGCAGAATTGTCTTTTTTTTTTTTTTTTTGATGCTTTCTCTTTAAGCCAAATTTTGATAAATACAAATTACAAAAAAAAAAAAAAATTTTAAAAATTATTATAAAAAATTTAATAATGAAAACAAGCTTTGAAAACAAATAGTAGAGCCTGTCAATAGTATAAAAGTTTAAAATCAAATACAATGGATTTGATCTTGATATCTTGGCGAATTCCTTCTCAAAAATAAATACAAGGGCTGTTCGTTTCCCTCAATAAATAGGAAAAAGGCAACAAAGGATCACTCACAATATGTCATTTCCATCCATATCCAAATGCAGAAGACTGCTGCCCAAACATTTCATCTTCAAACCAAACAGCCCAAATAATCAAGGAGATCTTTTGAGGAAAAGAAAAGAAAAGAAAGAAAAGAAAAACAAAACAGAAAATTGCTTGATCCTCAAGACCTGCCAGAGGCTGCTGGGAATGCTTACTCAACAAACACCCATATGGGAAACTTCTTTCTCCTCTCATCTATACAAACTACAATTTCAATTTCTAATTTTCCAAACACGGGATTCCGATTTCTAAATTTCTAGAGCTAGATTCTACAATTTTATTATCCCTAAAGAAAATGTCAAAAAAAAAAAAAAAACGGTGGAGACTGAGAATCTTGAATCTTCTTCTGTTCAAGAAACAGCCACGACATCTCCACCGCTATTCATGAGACAAAACCTGGTCGGCCGGGCTGAACCCAAGCGCCGGCGGGCGAAGCCGCGGCTGGACGGCTTGATGATCTGCATGAGGAAAGCCTTGAGAAGATTAGTCTTTGTTATCGTCTTCAGCTCCACCCTGTTCATATTTGCCGTCGATCTGCCCCCAGGTTTCCGATACCCCCGGTGGAGGCTGCACCGGAAAGAGCCTGGGTGGGCGGTCGGAGAGCACAGACATGTCCTTGAAGGAGATGAATTTTTTGTAGCCATTTCTGCATGCAATTCCCCAATGGTAAAGATGGCCTGCCCTTCATATTTCTAACTTCATTATATTATTAGACCAAATTACCCCTACTTTTCTTCTGGGTAGCACAAAAATCCCAATGGGCTTTTGCGTCATTTCCTTGGCTCATTTATGAAAATTAATAGAATCGCCATCTCAGTAAAGCTCCCACATGCCCCAGTATGTGAGTACTGTAATGATGTCAGTTTTGTTGTTTTAAGGAGATGACCCTTTGAGGCAAGAAATTTGGAGAAAATATTTTGAAACATTTAAACTCTAACTATTCTCGATGCCAAAAGCACTCCATTTATACAAATTTAGGCTGTTTTTATTTTGATCCAGTGGCCAATATTTGGTTCTGATTAGCTGGTTTTAGCTGTTCATGGCAGATTTAACAAATTTGAAACAAGCACGTGAGAGCACCCTTTAGATTTTCAGATGCATTACCTAAAAGTGTTTGCCTGAATTTTCTCAAAAACAAACAAGGTGGATTGTTCAGTATACTGCCATTATCTCATGCTCACCCACAAAGCTTCCAAGTCCCCAGCTCAATTCCTCGGGCCCAAATGCCTCGGGTGTTTCCCTCTTTTTGCCTTCCTTCAACAGAAAAAGCTCATCCCTTGTCTCTGGCTTTCAAAAATGTTCTCTTCTCGTTACATCAAAGTTTCTTCAACTTCTATATGCGTTTTGTTACCATTTAGCTGTTTCTTTGAATAAACTTTTGAGCAACTGCAGTTGGGATTTAAATGTTTATAGATTCAATCCACCACCATTCCTTGCTTATAAGGTCTCATAAAACAGTTTGAAAACATTTTTATAATCTTGATAAAACATTTTTATAAAACTGTTATATAAAAACTAAAAAGATGCTTAATAATGGTTCTAAAAACAAATTCTGAAAATATTTATATAAAATTTATTTATATGTTAAAATAATTTTAATTTCTAATATTTTATTTTAATTATATGACTATAATTATTTTTTAAAAATACTTTTAAAAGTGAAACTGTGGAGAATAATTAAAATATGTTATTCAATATAAATGACCTTAAGTTCAAGAAAAAGTATTTGAAAGTATTTAAAAATAATCTTGTACTTTTCTAAAGAAAGAAAAAGAAACAAATTATTTAAAATCATGTGATAGGGTATTATTTACAATTTTTTTTCACTCAAATTCCTAGTATTACCAAAGAGAAGAATGGAAACAAACAATCATTCATATGTAAAATTCCTAAACTAATCCAAATACTAAAAATAAAATCAAATTAATGATTCTATTCCTTGAAAAAAAAGAATAAAAAGAGATTTTTTTATTCTCATTCATCGTTTCAATATACCAAACACACCCTTGTTTCATTGAAGTAAATGGAAAGAAAAACCCTAGAACACAAGGTTAGGTAGTTCAATTTTATGGAAGTTTTGGCCACTAGTGGAACTGTTTGTCATATAGCCCTATTTAATAAACCATATAGCCAGACCTTGACACATGTGATCTCCACTTTGTCACGCATGCATGCAGCTTTATTTTTTGACTAAAGAGTTATGAGTGAAGGCATATATATATATATAGGCCAAATTTCAGTGACAAAACCAGGTTCTATTTGAACTAATTTTTCATGAGCGGTGCAAAGTTTTACATGGTTTTACATACACCACATAATACTTGGGCACACAGAAATAATATAGTAAGGGCCGTTGATTCTGTTGAATTCTTTTCCACAATTTTATAGTAAAAAAAAATGGAGCACATAGATCCATCTGGGTGTTCAACTTTCCTACTCCTTTTCCATTGACAAAACCAAAGTTTTTTTTCTTCTTAAATTAAGTTTTGTAATGAATGTGTGGTTTTTTATTCAGAAGTTGATGGGTGGGAGAGCACATAGAATTGGGAAAGGCCGGTGTTGGTTCTGAGGAAGGGCAGAGAGTGGTTGGTCACGCTTTCCCACCATATTTCATGATCTTGTCCCCTCCCATGTTGATTCCTCTCAGCCCATTGAGTAAACAATTGGTAAAGTAGTTGATATTTTCATTTTCATGGATGACATTGTCTTCAATCTTCATGTTGTCTTGTGAATTGTGCATATACTACTATAACGGCTCCATCTGTTTTATATATATAATAACATAAGATTTCAATGATTTGATGGTATAAAAAAAAAAAGAAATTATGAGCGTTGTTTGGTCCAACGTGAAATTGCTTCCATCTACAAATCCCAGAGAAAAGTTTTCACATATATTGGGCATCGACTATTCTCTAACTTAAGATACACGCCAGAACTCAAGCTCCATTATCAAAGTTAAACAATATTTATATTATCGGACAACTGGTATTAATTAATAAAAATAATTTATTTATATTATATTAAATAAAAGCAAAACAATTAATATGTTCCGTTGTAGTCTAGTTGGTTAGGATCCTCGGCTCTCACCCGGCAACGGAACATTCGTTTCTTTCTGAGAAAATTTTTGTTCATTGGGCCGTTATCCTGGGCTTTGAGATGAAGGGGCGGTTAAGGATTTGTTTGAATTGGTTTGTAGAAGCATAAAAAACCCTGTTTACGATTTGCTCCCACTTCGAAAATTAGACAATTTTTTTTTTCCTATTTTCTGCGGGTCGAGCCACTTTAAGGCCCATGTATACTTTTTTCTTGTCGGTTTTGTTTTTCTTTTCACCCAATGCTTAAAAGCATGTTTTTTTTAATTTTTTATTACACTTTAATTTCAAAATAGTTAACTATTCCATCAAGACTTGAACCAGAAATCTCCCTTCTTATAACTTGTGTCTATTTGAAACGGTGAATGTCCTATCACTTGAGCTGGACTTGATGAATTGCTTAAAAGCATATTCGGATTTAGTCTTTAACTTGTTCCATCCATTTTTACAGGTGCAATATATTAATTATGAACAGATAATAAAAAGAGTGTAATATGTAATGAAAATTTATAGTAACAGAATTACCTTACTTGTTCATTTACGTGGTTTTATTTGAATTGGTTTATTTATTTTTTCTCTTTCTTCAAAAAAAGCTTTAATGTTTGATTTGATTCTTTTGTAATTTATATTGAGGCTATAAGTTCTATTTCAATTGGTTTTATTTTCTATTCGAATCTTGGCAATGCATTTTCTTTGTTTTATTTTTCTTTGACTCTCTTTGTCGTGTAAACCACTGAGAGCCGCCACTAGACTTTTGTGTGTGTTTTTTTGTAATGTCTTACTATTTTGACTCATACCCTATATCGATTATAATTATCCTTACGAGATATTGGAAGAATATGTATTTGTATTAGTTTAAGTAAAAATTGTAGTACACTTTGACAACCTATTTATGCAATTGTCCTAAATAGTGAACAAAGGTCATGTTTTATAAGTTTTATTTAGTGACAATTAATTCGACAAAATTAAATGTCGTTAGCCTTATAGATGTTTCGACTGACTAAACTCCGTACAAAATTAATGGGCGAGCTTATTTTGCCTTGCTTTAACCCCAAATCGCCGGCCTCGCCTGCATCAACTGTGGAAAATATTTTATAGCTTACAAAAATAATTAATGAATTCAAAAAATTTAAACAAAAAATTTATTAACTAATATATTATCAAATAACTAATAATAAATACATGAAATAAAAATAGCTTAATATATTATATATGATATAATATATTATAAAATATAAATTTAACAATATATAAATTAGAATATATATTATATCCCAAAAATATATTATGAATTTTTATAAATTATTTAATAAAAATAAGATAATAATAATTATTATGTATATTGGGTAAATATAAAAAAATAAAATAATAATAAATTATTTTTAAAATATAATCGGGCGTTTATTATTATTATTTTGATACATGATTCATGACATCATTCAGTCTGCTTTCTACCCTTAAACCACTTCTCTAATCTTTCGAGATTTTCGTAAAAATCTCGTCCTTTGAGTCACTAACAACTTATCACCTGTAAAATCTAAACTCACAGGCTTGTCTCATAATTCGACGAAACTTTTTCTGTCACTAGATTTCTCACATGGTATTTAATTCTTAATCTTAGCTAGCTCTGTTTCATCATCCGAGATCTAGAGAATTTTCTGAGCTTTCTCTCGATCCCTTATGGCACTTATTATTTTTATTAACATTTTGCCATTTTTGAAAATTTCTAATTTTGGTTTTAAGGTAGAGTAACAATATTCTCGAAACTGCATCGATTTGAGAAAAATAAACTCAACCTATTAAACCCGATTAAAATTAAATTAAACCCGGGGTGCTGTATTAAGAATGAGTCGGACGGAATCCAAATAATCTATCTCAAGGTCATTATCCTTACTCATCACCCAGACAAAGAAACAAAACAACTTAATACTCAACGCTATTAAGACTATTCAGTATTAAGCCAAAAATTCATCCAAGATTAAGTAAAAAAAACACCACCTCATCCGTATGATTAAACGTGAGGATAAAAGTTCATAATTTTGTCTGGGGATCAGATCAGTTGTACAAGACAAGATTAAATCTGTCCCACCGGTCCGACCCATTAGTCCTACAAATCCGGAAGATAAAAATTAATCCCCGCTTAATCCTGCGTACCAAACATGGCCAAAGGGTTTGATTTCAATTTGTAAGCATGCAAAGTAGTGAAGCAATTAACCAAGTAAGAGAAGAGGAAGTGATTTGTGTTTGACTTATAAACTTTCACGATTAATGCTTAAGTTTTTCTATTTTATTCAAGGTTTTCCTTAATAAAGAAAGAAGATTTGAATATTACTCAAGTGCATATTGTGGCAAGACTCTTTGGCTTGAAAGTCCCTTTACAATTGTCACTAAAGCCAGTCCTTGTCTCAACCTAGGCTTTTCATGCAACTTTTAGAATATGGTGATGAACCCACAAATAAATTCCTCGAAGCCAGATGCCCTATTTACTGCTTTTTCAAATTCAAGATATCCTTAATACTTATTTTCATAGCTTAATCATGCCCTTGTCATTAGAAAATGTCACACATGGACAAACGCTCGTTAAACACCCAACAAGGTATCTTGAAATTGAAAAAATATTGAGGGGCAAAATGGGAGATATGTGTAAAACTAGGAGACATTTGTACACCTTATCCCCTATAATATGTCTAATATATGTTGGAGGAATTCTATAGGTTAGGCTTTGGTGAGAACACAACAAACAATCCCAATAACAAGACAAAATACAACTAATTTAGAACATATCATACCTAGCTATAAGATGGCATCCAAATATTAGTATTGGGAAACCCCAAGAAAAAGAAATATACAGCCAAAGATTATACTACAAGGCATGCTACAAGTTCAAGGGATCTGAAATCCAAAAAGTACATACATGTAAACTCAAGAGAGTAAAGAAACATGAACTCCTCCAAAGCTACTTCTGCATTCCTTTCGGTAATTCCAGAGAATCTCTAGAAGGCATATCTGCATATCGTCTAATATATTCCTTACCATTCCTGGGTCTGGTATACAACATCCAGATGATCAAAGAAAGCAATACTGCCGACGAGACCAAAGTCAGGCCAATGAAGATCCATTCACTATACAGCCTTAGTCCGGGACAATGCTCGCCGGTAATGTCAGTGAAGGTTTTTCGAACAAAAGAGCAATCCTGCAGATCAACAAGGAATGGCCCATAGTGATACAGTGCAGTGCTCACATTGACTGCAATACTCATCTGGTTATAAAACTTGGGGGTTAAACGGCCTGGAGTGGTGCATATACCACCTGCTGAAACTTCACAGACGTAATTCTTCCATACCTGCTTGAAAATATATATATTAGTATTAAAAGTAAAAAGAATAGAGAATATGCAACAACAAATGAAAAACAATAACAACCAACACATTATGAAGAAACCATGAATAGGAAAAAACCACGGGTAGAGAATGAAAAACCCTTCCAGTGTCTCAAGTATGGATATATGATTGAAGTGTTTAAGCATTAATAGCAAAACCACAACCCTAGAATGTCACTAATTACATTTCAATCTCTCATGTCATAAAAAATACACCATATATTTATGAAATATTTGGATAAAAGAACTCAAATAAGTTAAAATTTTTAAATGTAACCGTTCCCATGTTTTTTCTTGTAAAAAGATAAAAATACCCTTTGTCATTTAATGTATTTACATGTGTATGAGAAGAAATGATTATTTTTACAAGAAAACAATAAAGGAATTTTTGTCAACATGAGATAAAAAATTGATGAAAGGTATATTAATGAAATTTAGCTTTTAAAAGGTCTTTTAATCAAACCTATATATATAGGCATCTCAAAACTGAATAGATCAATTGCCTAATAAGATTAGTAATGGGCATGAACCCTTCACTAAAACTCCTAAAAAATCTACTATGTCACACCATAAAGCTTTTCTTCGTAAATCAAGCCGATAGAATTGATCAACCCACTCCCCAATAATTAGCCATGAGCCAAAGATTGTACTGTTTATTATGCAATGTGTTGTTTCAGCTTCATTACCTGATTTGCATTCCTGAAGTCTACTTCACCAGCTTTACAGTCCCGGGGAATCTTGTTAGGTTGATAAGGATTACAGAGGACCGGCACCAATGGACCGGTCTGATTGTAGGAGACGGAAGGTCCGGCTTGAGGCGGTAAATTCTGGTTAGAGACATTAGTGATGAACTGGCAATCATATCAAATCCAGCTACGTCGCTATACCCTCGCCTCGACAAGGGTTTCTGGGGTGTCAAAGGGTCCACACAAGGGAGGATGTCATCTAATGCTGTATGAGCCGTGGGGTTTTTAACCCACTCCTTCATTGCAACACAAGTGTCTGCTGTCGCACTGGAATGGAATGCAAAGGATAACAGTTCTGGTTATGGTTGTTGGCCAAAAATAATAACAACAGCCCTGCTCTTCTTAATAAGTATATATATAGAGTGACATGCATGGTTCCGTTACTGTGTAAACATCAATATACTTCCTAAAGTCTAATCAGGATCAATCAGTCTTCTAGGTTTAGCTCGGAAACTCCAGAAAGTACTAAGAAAAGAGAATAAAAGGAAAAGTGAAAGAAAAATAGGTTTAAAGTTGAATTCAAACTCATTTTGAATTCTCGTTTTTGTTTTATATAATACAGAAATTTAAAATATGTAAAATTTTGAGGAATTTTGATTATATTTAATTTTTTTTATACTTTTCACAATGAAACCAAACATGAGAAAATTATTTTTCTTAGTATTTTTTTCTTTTCTTTGTACCTAAATTATTTTGGTCGAGGAGAACTTACTTGTGAAGAAGAAGAAACACGCCGCACAAGATAAATGTGCCTGCAACTATAATCCAACCTATTGTAGCCAAACTGCAATCATATGAAATTTGTAAGCGTTTAACATTTGCAGAGAGCTAAAACTTGATGCACATCTCATAAACAACATGGAATATTAGGGCTTCCTTTGGAACCTCGAAAGTAGTAGGGAAAGAAAAAAAATACTAAAAAAAATTATTTTTTCATGTTTGATTTCACAATGAAAAATATAAATGTGCAAAATGTAATCAAAATTCCTCAAAATTTTACATATTTTTAAATTTTTTAATAAAGAAAGAAATACTTTTAAAAAAAAAAGAGAGAAAGAAATAAAATGAGTTTAAATGAACATATAGGATTAATATATTAAATTTAAACCTGCTTTTATTTTCCTTCAAATTTCCTTTTTTTTTCTCCTCTTCTGTTTTCTTTCCTTCGAAACTCCAAACTGAGCCTAAGGTAATAAATGAAAAGAGAGCAGTTAAGTGACTCACATGAATACAAGAAGTTTCAGGTTCAGAACGGAGACAACTGCAGCCAATGGTCACAGAAACAAAGTGAGACAAAAATCCTCAATGGTTTTTATATTACGTACCTAAAACTTGACCATTTCATCAATTCACTTACAGAAACCAGTGAGATTGCATTCTGTTTACTGCAAGGAGTAAATTATAATAAGAGATAGAAGCTGGTTCGAACACACAATTACAATTTAACAGCAGTTCATATCATAAAATTCAAGTCTTTTATCAGGTAATTAAGGAACATGTATAAAGAATCTAAATTTTCGGAAATTTTACTCACACTGAACTAAACATAGTGTATAGCATCTGAATTGTCATTTGTCTTTTTGTCAAGAAAGGTGGCAGAATCATTTATTTTTATTTGGATTTTGTCAATGTTGATCTGCACATCTGGAGCTATGAAATATTTGTCCACTTCAAGCTGCTTGGCTGTGGAAAGATAATATGATACATTCTTCAGATTGTCGACATGGTGTCTTGAGCGTGGTTCACAATGTAATTCAGTGTATTTGTTGTACTTCGTGGAACTTCCCTGCTCCAGTGCGTACAGAACCACGCATCCAACACTTAAATGATGCAATTCAAAACATGCTCGAGTTAGGCTAGCAGAGAGAGAAAGATAGTGTTCTAGTATGTGACTCATATTTTAGGGACTCACATTTATGGAGAAAAAGGAACAAATGCTGAAGCGGAGCCTGAGTGAGGGACGAAGCCTCTCCATCGAGCTTCACAACGGCATTTGTCTTTCATGCTTATTTTCTTTTGTTAGGTCATGCGAAGCCATGCATATATAATGGAGGGTATAGAGGTATTTTTATAATTTTCTTATACTTAGAGTTATTATAAATAATACTGTATATTCTTCCTCTTTTTTTTTTCCTCTGATTTTATCATTATTTGCTGCACTAATCACAACAGATAGAGAGAGATTGTTACATTGTAGCAGTGGTGAAAAGCACGAGAAAACTGAGGAAGAGAGCATCGGTATTTTTTGCATAGGCATAATGCTGTCGTTGGCTGCAGCAATGGTGGAAACAGATGATCAACAAATAGATGCCAAATCCCATAAACCAGAGTGCGGAAATGACGAACAGCGGAGCAGCGGTGAGCCCCACGGACTGTGCAAAAAAACCAAACATTTCTGTATATGGTTAAAATATTGAAAATTTCGACCAAACATTAAAACACTTTTTTGGCTGTTATCCCAAATCGTTTTGCTCAATTGTATTTCAGATTTTCTATATTTTTTGTGTTTTTGAAAAGAAGAAAGAAATGTATTTGCTGTTTTGCTTGTTTTGCTTGTTTTTTAAAGCAGAAAACGGTTTTTAAAAAAAAGAACCAAACGGACCGAATTATCAATCAAGAAAAAACCATAGAGAAAATTCAAAATAGGTTAAAGCCATATGTAAAAAACAGGACGAGTGACAATTTATGATAATCTTTTTTAAAGAACAAACCAAGCAGAACCCAGATGAGAGAAGGTTGAACCAAGTCAGAATTTAAACTAAAACCCCTCTGGGTTTGGTTAGTAAGAAACAGAGTGGGAGAAAAAATTGTGAATGTTTTATTAAGCCAAATAGTAGTTATAACCTTGTAGTGTTCCCTAAGAAACGTAAAATTCAATGTTTAATGCTTTCCTTTTTCTACACTTTATCAATTAATCACCAAGCAATCAATCATCTGTGAGACGCATTAAACCCTGGTGAGATGATTAACTCTAGAATTTAACAGAAGGAAAAATACACACATCATAAATAATTACAATGGCCTGTCCAGAAATCAAGAATGGCAATTTTATTGAATTTGGTAAGAAATTGACTTCTGCTCTGTTAATTTATGGATGGCGTGACTTTGAATCCTAACCGTCATAAACTTTGGGAGTTAAACAGTTTTTAAATGATGCGAATTTTGTGGAAACGATCTAAACTCCAACCAATTTTTATTGCAAAGAGAAAAAAAAGCATCATGGATTGGAAGAAAACTCACAGCAAAGTAGTGTCTGTTACTAATATTCCATCCACCAGTGTAGTGCTTGAAATGATCAAGTGGGTCTATCCTCTTTGTTCTCTTTGCTGCTAATGTCAAAGATGGATTCCTTTCAGAATCAGCATTCTGAAGCACTACTGACCTCCCATTTTCCAAGAAAATGACACCATGTCGGCCCACATCGTTGATCCCTAAGCAGAAAACGCAAAAAAGTAAAGTTTCCCCAGAAACAAACAACATTCTCTCATAAGAAGCAACGACTACGTTTCCAAATTCGTGTGCTTTTTTTGTACTTTCCTCAGTTTCTCGTCAACCAAACGGAAAGAAAATGAAAGATCAAACGGTGGAAAAGAAGAAAAAGAGAAAAAAAATAATACCCAGACTGTGCGATGCTTGTAGGTGATGAAACAGAGCATCGTCTCCATGACAGGGTGGAGAGAAGAATGAGGAAATAAGAATGAAGGAGGCAAGAAGGCGAAATGAGTTTGAGTTGATGGAATCCATGATTAATGGTTTTCTGGTTTGAAAGCTTTGTTCGGCGAAGAAAGCAATATAAATAGAAAATGTGTTACAAAGGGAGTTCCTATGGTGCCGTTCAATACCGCTTTTTGTAGTTATTCTGCAGAAGTGGGTAGTTGGAACAACGGCAAAGACGAACTACACTCCAAGAATGGGTTTTGTTTTTGTAGATTTCCCTTTCCAAATATGCTAAGAACCGTCTTGAACCATTCTTCCATAATTTATGTTAAACTTGGTAACATGGGTTTTGTGGCTTTGTCCTTAAAGCAACTTATGTAAATATACCAAGAATTTGGTAAGAGAATTGTTGAAGGGGGTTGGAAATGGTTGCAACTTGCAAGTTTTTCTATCATTAAAATTTTAAATATCATTTAGTCGGTATTATCTTCTCCAACTAAAATACATAAATATATTTTTATTTTTAATAAAAGGATTCATGGTTTCACAAATGACAGCTTATAAGCGCGCTATTGCAGTCACGCCTTTGATGCTCATACTGTGATCTTATTCGACTTTAGCGTAGAATGGCTAACCCGTCTATCGGCCTCTAAGTACTGTAGAGCAGATGCTGAGCATGATCAGAATAAAATTTAAGCACACACAATCTTTACGCTGCTCGATAACCCGCATACGTCCATGCGACGCGCCGCATATGCTGATTTCTACTGATCTAATTCAATATTTACAATTATTCTTATGTGTTATAAAACCCCTTTTTTACCCACATCCCTTCTTGAAACATAATCTATTGATCTGGAAACCTAGGCCCGTTTTCCAATTATAATATGTTACAGAAAAATGCCAACAAGATAAAATATGGGTCTGAAAGTGGCCCAACCCACAGAAAATAAGAATAGAGGGAATTGACTAATTTTCAGATTTTTATTGGGTTGTAACCAAGGCTTTAAGCTCAACCTCAACTGTAAAGCCCAAGAAGAATTTAGAAGGCCCAGAACTTCAAAATAAAAAAAGAACTTTCCGTTGCCGGGACTTGAACCCGGGTCTCTCGGGTGAGAGCCGAGTATCCTAACCAACTAGACTACAACGGAATTTGTGTACGTATATTTTAAGATTCTTATATAACATTATTTAATTTATAGTTTTTTTCATCTAATTATTAGAGAGTATTAATTTACATTTACATATTTCTCACGGTATAATTTCCCTTTTTTCGTCCCTGCGGAGGGGGAATACCCCAAGCAACACTAGTTACATCATATCAACTACTCTCCTAGATATTTCTGATTCTCGAAGAATAAGGGGCATCGAAAAAGATCTTTTATTCTTATTATAAGATCATGATTTGATCCGTATTTTTTTTTCTATGAAAGAAGATTATCGACCAAAAAATTTACAAAGACGATTGGAAAAAAACCCATAATAATCATGAAAGCTTATATTTGTAACATATTTAGGGAAATTAGACCACCAAAATTATAATCTAAATAGCTAAGCCATTTTTTTGCAAGACAATCAACAGTTATGTTACCTTCTCTGTAAACATGACGACAAACATAAATAGTTAAGCCCTGTGCCATATTCCAAATATCCTCCATTAATAACAAAATAGAACTAGGAATATTAATCCTCTTATTATAACAATCTATCACTATTTTTGAACCACCTTCAATCTCTAAAGTTAAAAAACCTTTTCTCTTGGCAGCTAACATACTACATCTTAAAGTCATACATTCAGCAACAATAATTGAGGAATTACAAATATGTCTACAAGCAGCCATTTTAATAATACCATTAGAATCTCTAATAACCCATCCTAAATCAATAATATTTTGAACTCTAGAACCATTAATTTGAACCTATTATTAATTAGAGGGATCCAACGAATCCATTTTTCCACCGTTTGAGAGACATTACGTCCTTCATTCTAAAGATCAGGGTAAAATATATACTCTTGAAGGTTTTTGAATATTAAAGTGGCTTTCTCAATGATGAGAAAGAGGTTTGATTTCATCTCCTTAAAGACAACATGATTTCTATGATTCCAAACATTCCACATAATTATGCCAATTTTTTCCATAGGGTGATTGAACAACTTGTAATTTGTTTTATAGTTTTTATAAATCATTTCCAACCAAGAAAGGAAGTCCCCCTCATAGAAGAGTGGAGTGGGACACTTATATTTGATCCAATCCCAAATACTTGTAACAAAAGGACATTTTCTAAAGACATGATTAATATTTTCAATATTATGATCGCAAAAATAACACATATTTAGAATTTCCAGCCTTCTAGCAGTCAGAAAATTACAAGTAGGATGGGCATTTCTAATAACTAGCCAAAGGAAAATTTTTATTTTTGGCAGGAGTTTTAATTTCCAAATCCAATTCAACAGCTTGGATCTAAGATGAGTCAAAGCCTTTCTCATTGCCTAAGTTGTTGACCTAAGGTTAAAATTACCATCCCGTAGAAGAACTCCCGTATAATCTTATCCTCTAGCTGAGAGAAATGAATGAGAATAGCTTTGATGTCTACTAAAAACATTGAAGGGAGAAAAGAAACAATAGATCTGAGATCCCATTCCTGGTTTCCTACTATTATCTCATGAACTTTAGCATTTCTACTCGATAAATGCAAATTGTTCATCCACAAATGAATTGGGAGGTCGCAAAGACCCAATTGTTTATCTCTACCATCTCCTATGCACCATTTTAATCTAGCTCTTATATATTTTCTATGATTTATAACTTCTTTCCAAACAACAAAATCTCCTTTTTTTGGTATGTTAAAGAAATTTGTTTTTAACATATTTATCCTTTCAGCCATTCTCGCTCACAAACTATCCTTATTCGTGAATATTCTCCATCCTAACTTAGCTATTGTAGCTCTCATTGCTAACATCTTCATTCATTCTTATTCCTAGTCCTCCTTCTCGACTTGTGGTCTATATACTTAATCCCCAAAGTTAACAAAGGAAACTCCTTGGCTTCCTTATAACCTATGTTTGGGGCCTATAAGAATTTCCTATTAATTTTATCAAGATCCTCATTATTAGTTTTTGTAAGTTTAAAACAATTCATGACATGAAGAGGAGAACTTGCTAAATTAGCCTTTATTAAAACTACTTTACCAACTCTTGAGAGAAACCGTGCTTTCCAAAATGCTAACTTCTTTTGGGATTTAAGAACCACTTCAGCAAAAGAGCTTCTATTAACTTCACCTTTAACCAATGGGCATCCAAGATATTTACTAACGCCTGGAAGTAAGGATGCTATGCCCTCTTAACCTCCTCAGAGTTCCTGAATATTGTTAGAAATTTGAATTGTAGACTTATGAAAATTCACAAGTTGACTAGATAAAGCATAAAACTTTTGTAGGATTCTATTAATGTTATTGCATGCATTTTGAGAAGCTTTAGCACAATTGATACAGTCATCTGTAAACATGAGAAACAAAATCTTTGGTCCACTACGATGAGTAGGAATTCCTATGTGATTTTTAGGGTTCTCAGCCTATTTCACCAACTCCCTACCTAGAAACTCAACACATATAATAAAAATGTAAGGCGATAACGGATCACCTTGTCTAATACCTCTTGAAGGATAGATTTTTCCTTTTGGGCTACCATTAATCAATATAGAGTACGACTGTTTGCTCGATTCCCGCTTTAGGCGACGGCGTGAGGATCGCATCGACTCTTACTTCTCTTTTTCGTACATTGTGGGCCTAAGTCTTATAATCGAATCAAAATATCATATATAAAAATGATACAAATAAAACCACCACCGTAGCTGGTGCTTACAAAGTGTCAATACATACGCTCCAGTCCCATTTATATATACAAAAATCAGACATTTACATTTACATAATCGTAGCGCGAATCCCATACGTGATAGACCCCCTTTAAGTACAGGCCGGCCCAAAAGTATGCGGAAGATCGCGGATCGCCCTCCTCCGTACCTACACGGATTAAAACCTCGCATAAGCTTTACGCCAAATGGGAAATATATAACTTATATGTATACACACGCACGATACGCGATTTACAAAGATATAATAAGAATCGACATCGGATTCATCATGAATTCATATAACAAACTTGTACATATACTTGTACTTATAATGTATTTATACTTTATCTCGCATCTCACGTGAGGGAGTGATGTAGCTTTTATGCTTATATTGATGTACCTCGAGGTACTACGTAGCTTATGCTTGTACGTATACCCGTGATGTACTATGCACACGAATACAATGTACATTTCTTTACTTTATTCATCTGTGTTCTTATCATATAACCGTTGACTACTCAGACTTGTTAATAAGAATAAGTAAGATACGCATAATGGCACTAAGGTACTGTAATATAGTATTGAGGTGTTGTAGCACAAAGCAAGAGTCGGAGCACCGATCGTAAACGTGGTTCGCCCATGTAATGTGGCGCAAGAAGATTCAAGCAGTGAAACACAAGATCGATCGTAACGTGCCTGCCCACATAACGACACTTAGCAGGAGGTCAAGACCGATTAGAACATGCCTCGCCCACGAATGTATGTCGTAGCATTCAGCAGGAGTGTCAAGCACCGATCAAAACGTGCTCCACGTAATGTATGTCGTGTCATTCAATATTTCGGTCTTAGGTATTCCTTACACTATATGTGTTTAGGAAATTAGAATGTCAATACCGAGGCATTTAGTTTAGGATCGGGATGAATCATGCGTGCTTTTTAGTTAAATTCTCAGCTTCTTTATAACTAAATGCATGATTCACAAATTTTTCATTAATATTATGCCAAACCCCTCATATTATATTATTTTTATAGAATATATAATGTTGGAATTAAAAGATAAAATAAAAGATATAAAATAAAGGTATAGAAATGACGTAAAAGGCAAGAGATCAAGTGATTACGATCTCGTCGCCGTGAAGACCCCCTTCACGTTAGGAATGAACTAGAAAGCCTCGAAAACAAAGGACTGTTCCCCGTCGGGCCACCTCACATGGAAGCAAGTCTCCCTTTCCATTAAGGTAATTCGAAAAAAACCCT
Source organism: Tetrastigma voinierianum (assembly GCA_016808115.1). Classification (NCBI taxonomy): domain Eukaryota; kingdom Viridiplantae; phylum Streptophyta; class Magnoliopsida; order Vitales; family Vitaceae; genus Tetrastigma; species Tetrastigma voinierianum. The sequence continues at coordinate 439,871 of JAEQBH010001862.1, read as the reverse complement.
AGTTTTCCGGACCATTGATGGGCCCGCATCTCGAGGTATAAAGGGAGAGTAATTTCGAAGCAAAAGGGGGATTTTTTTGGATTGAGAAGAAGGGGAGACAAGGGAGAGAAACCAAGATCGACGGATTCGGGAAAGATCGCGAAGACGGAGTTTTTTGCAGTTCTTCCTTCAACCTACTTCATGATTCAAATTCTTCAATCTGTAATGAATATTATGATGAACTAATTTTCTCTGTGTGGTTTTATTTGTAAATTTCCTTAACTTGCAGTTTGATGGATTGATTTTAAAAGCCAGCTTATTTACTTATTAATATGAGTTCATATGTTTGCTTTTAATTCTAGTTTAATTACATGTTATTGTCCTGCCAACTGTGACTCGCAAAGTCAGAGTTTGAGATCTAGAGAAGATAATTTCTGTGGATATGGTTAGCAACACTTGGATAAATAAGAATAGAGATATTCTAGACTCCGCGAGTGGCAGCACTGGGGCTGCACATTTCAGCTCTGTGTCCCAGCTCAGCAAAGATGGCCACACCATCGTGCAAGATAGGCAAATATATCTCTAGAGATAATACTTCGAGAGCATCAAACTCATTAATATAATTCATATAAATATCAATAAGTCCTTAATTTAGTCTGACACTCGCCAAGAGTGGTAGGAGAGAATGAAAGCCCTAGTTTCTTATTATCATATAATTCAAACACACGCAATTCTAAGTTTTCGTTAATTCTAATAATTTAGTCATAATTCACTCTAGGATTATATCCAAATATTGTCGAAGCCAACAAATTAGTCAACACACTCCTTCTCTTTCAGGAACGACACTCGACGACTCAACCACTACACTACATCAACCTGACGCTGCGAACTTGATATGCATTACCTGCTCATATTTCCAATTAATTTTACTACATTCAAGCGTCACTAAGTTTGCCATATCAAACCGTTCGCCTAAGGCGGCAAGGTACGTGTATAATTTTCTTATTACATTAGTAAACATGAATGAACCCTTCATACACTTATATGATCTCATTAGTCCAATGGACAAGTCTGAATAAATGTAATAGCGTAACAAAACAAAACACAACATTTTTCATGTTGTGAGTGAGGCTTCACACTGGTTTAACCCGAGGCTGGCTATTTTCTCCTCGTCATGCCTCATGCAGTATTCGTCACTAGGTCTCTACTCCGCAGCCAGAGGACCCCCTATTAGCTTTGCTTAGATTTTTGATGAGTTAGTCCATTTTTTTCAAAAATCCAACTCAAAAACAACAAAATAATCCATAAACATCACCAAAAACAACTCTCAAATGTGTTATAACCTCAATCACTAATCATAGAGATCAATTAGGGTTTTTCAAACCCTACTTCAAATACTTGTAAGTTAGGTTAACTTCCTAACACCCAAACCGGTATCCATACATCTTAAACCAAGAATCCATACCCAAGGGAGGATTCCTAACTCATCTTGTACAAAATAGGGTATTACCAACCCAACTTTCAACAAGTCTAGGGTTAGGATGGATTCCTAACTAAACCCTAGAAATGGAACCACTAATATCCATACAAACACTTCCATACTCAAAGTCTTGAATCCATACAAAAACATGGTTTCCATACCTTTCTTCTCTTCTTCCTCTTCTTTTTCTCTTCTCCTCTTCACGTTTGCTCTCCAAAAATCCCCAAATGAGAGACCAAAATTGGTCTTATTTGGTCGAATTCCCATAAAGCCTTGTTTGGCCACCAAAAATGCATTAATTTGACTTAAGTTTCATTTTATTGCACTTTGGTCCTTAAACTCTTTTCTCTTTACTCCACAAGTTATGTTATTTCTATAATAGTCTCACATCTTTTTATCTTATGACTTTTGTGTCCCAATTTGACAAATTACAAATTTAGCCTTGCTTATTTTCTGTTTCTCGTATTTCACGCTTGCATTTAAATTACGAAAATTTCAAATTATACCTGCAAAATACCCTAAACATATTGAAAACGACTAGGGTATATTTAAGGTTGTTACAACGACACTTGGAAATGCATTCCATAACCCAACCAATCCATTGGGGATGAAAACCTAATCTTGTAAGAATAGCTTAATGAGTTCATTCAAGTGCCCATTTATAAGCCTTTTCCATATTAAGCTTTAACCCGTCATGTAACCTATTCGCTTTATTTTAAAAGAGTGCATAATTTCATGGGCTAGCCTAATATTATCATTAATGAGTCTACCTGGTGCAAAAGCCCCTTGAAGTGGAGAGAGAAAATTTTTTATAAGAGGTTTTACTCTATTAGCAACAATTTTGGCTATTATTTTATAAGAAACATTGCATTGCATAGATTTATAGGTCTATAGTGATGTGAGGGTTCGGATATCTAACTTAGGAATCAATGTGATAAAGGTCCTATTTATCTCTTTCAATAAATGCCCATTGTGGAAGAAAGGTCTAACCATTTTACAAACAAATTTTCCAACAATCTTCCAATACTTTTGATAGAAGCTAGCTTGGAGTTCAACGGGACCAGGGGCTTTGAGGCTACTCATTTGTGACAGAGCTGCTAGAATTTATTCCTCTCTTAATTCTTTGCTTAAATCCATGTTTTCCTCCTCAGAGATGCAGGGGTTGAAGGAATCAAACCACTATGGGATCATCCTTGGTATTTCGGATTTGAACCTTTTAGAGAAGTCATTGATGAATACCCTTGCAATCTCATTTTGTTTGTCAAACCATAATCCATCCAAGTCTCTAATTTTCCAAATCCTATTTTTCCTCCTTCTATTGAGGGTAATTGTTTGAAAATATCGATTATTTCTATCTCCTAATTGGGTCTAATTATGTCTTGATTTTTAAACCCATTTTATTTCTTCTAACTTCAACACTTGGATCAAGCTTTACAAATCTCAGATTCTTTTTTGGAAGAGGTAACATTAAGGGAGGATCTACCATTACATCTCGTATCAATTCACCTTTTTTCCAACTTGTTTTATATTTATTTCTAAGTTATTAATCGTTTGTTTATTCCGTGTTTTTAACAAATTGTCTCAAGTATTGAATTTTTTTACTTAATCGGAAGGCATTAGGAGCTAACAAAATGAAACTCCAAGCTTCTTTAACAATAATATCACTAAAACCTGGAATATGGAACCAAAACTCTTCACATCTAAAAGGTCTAGCTTTACTCTCCCAAATTATTTTCTTAAGGTGCAAGACAATTGGCCCATGATTAGACCCAATAATCGGGATATTTTCAACTCTTGAATCCTTTATAAAAGAACTCCATTGTTCATTTATAAGAACCCTATCTAGCTTTTTGAAAATGGAGGCTGAATCTTTTCTCTTATTAAACCAAGTATAGGGTAATCCAAAAGATTCCAAATCTAGAAGTTGACAGTTATTAATAAAATCTACAAAATCTGCATTCTAGATGTGTTTCTTGATTTCACTCATTTTCCATGGGATATAAGATTTCATTGAAATTTCCAGTCAATAGCCTATGGTCCACTAATAGAGTCTTTATTATGCTAAGGTATCATCCCAAATCTTTTGTTTATGATAAGTTGAGATAATCCATACAAGAATGTAAAAAAACATTTAATGTTGTGATCAGGGACATAACCCATGCAATGAATCCTCCTATCATTTTTTAGAATAATGTCTAAGTTGATTACATTAGAATTCTAACAAAGCCATAAGCCACCAGAAAGTCTTATTGGATCAATAAATTCATAGCAATTGAACTGAAGTTTAGGAAAAATATTCATACTTCTATTAGCATTAACTTTAGTTGCACATAAAAACAAAATATCAAGAGCTACATTTTTCAAAAGCTTCTTGATTTGAGATACAAAAAAAGGGCGTCCAACCCCTCTTACATTTCAAGCAACAACCTTCATGGGGTAGGCTCAGTAGGGTCACAGGCCTCATGTCCTTCTTCTTCCATCCTCTTGCTCCCTTGTCTCTCGTCTGTTCCTTCCCTTCTTAGATGAGGAAGTGAGCCCTCGACTCTCTTTTTTCCCAAGATAGGCCCACCTCCATCAATTTCCATGTTAGCTACATTCTCCCCGTCCTCATTCTCATTAGCAGTCTCTTTTACCACATAATCTTGTGGTTGTTCCTCTTGAACCTGTATTTTGTCAACCTCGAGAACAACTTTAGGGATTTTTTCAAGGCTGTTGTTTCCCACAATCTCATTGGTGGTCACCTTTAAAGCATTAGATTTGTCATCTTTATCACTCTTAGTGCCCTTGGCCTGAATTTTGACCTAAATTAGAGTTCCCTTTCTAGTTAAACTAGACTTCAACCCAAAGTCCTGTCCTCCTTTGTTGACTTCAATCCAAGCATGTAAATCCCTTTAGATTGCTCATTCCTACTCCAGATTTTCAAGTTCACCGTAGCACCACTTAATTATGAGTTCTTTTCTCTATTTTGATGCTGAATCTTTTTCTCCATTTTAGGACAGACATCAACCTTATGGTCAACAAGACCACAACCAAAGTAGATTTCTAGGACTCCTTCATAGTCAATTCTAGCTAACTTAACCTCACCCCTTCTAATATACTTAAACTCGGATTTAAGGGGTTGGCATAGGTCCACTTCAAGACAAACCCTTAAGAAAAGACCTTTTCCAATTTCTTCATTCCTCTTATCTACTCTAAGTACCCCCAATCCTCGACCCATGATTACAATGTTGTCGGGCTCCTCAAAGCTTAATAAAGACTAATAACCCGCGGCCCAAAGACGGCAAACTTTAAGAGACTCATTGAAGGGATAAAACTCTTCTCTTCACCTTTGCAGGACAATGACTTGTTTTTGAATGAAGTATGGTCTATCCTCCCAAACCTTAGAGCAGTCTTCAGAAGTAGAGAACTTAATCAAGAAAAAATCATTTCCCAAATCCATAAAGCTAGACTCACTCGAGGTCTTCCACTATGCCTTCATCTTGAGGAAGAGATTGCGGCTTAATAGGCACCGACTCGAGACCTACCAATGAGGAAGACCTTAGAAAAGCTCTCACAACAGGCCAAATCCTCTTCATCACTCACTGCCTCCTACCATCAAGCATCGACATAGGTGCCTTGTGTGGGGACATTGGGTTCGGAAACTATGCCATAACCCTAAGTTAGGACAGTTTTGAAGTCCATAACAGGAGAGGAGAAACTCATAGAGTGAGAGAAGCAAAGCCCAAAATCAAAAGAAAGCTGAGTACCGAACATGAGGGCAAGCTTCTCTTTAAAAAAGAAAAAGAGATATGTTATCTAGTCATGAGATGGCGACATATCACAAAAGCCATATACTTATACCCATCCTTGCAGACTAAATTCCTAGGTGAAGGAGACTGAAGTAGACGCAGCCTACACAGTAGGCTAATGGCGCATTAAAAACCAGAAGGGACGTTAGAGAGAGGGTCCCACTTTCTCTATAACATTTTAAAGACTCAAATACCATTTTTGAAATATTTAAAAATATTTTGAAATTAGGCAGGACCCACCAAATACAAATAGTCCGAAAAACTAAAACCAAATTCAGGCCCCTACCAATGAACAAAGCACGAGCAACCCATAACAGCAAATAACTCATAACAATAATATCCCAAAAGCCAATTCTAATTAGGCTAAAAACAGGATAAGAACTTAGTATAGATGAAACATGAGTACCATATCCATGCACAGTTATTTTCCACCCCCAACCCCAGTCTTGCACTGACTCAGACTCCCACTCATCCAAGTGAGGGAGGTTAGGATCACGAAGCTGGAAGCTTTCCTTTTCTTGTTCTCTCCAAAATGGAAGATATGGCCACCACCGAATTACCTGGAAAATCAAAATAAAAACAAGAGCAATAAATCCCCAAATCTTAGAGTTTATGGCTCCCACCCCCACACAGGAAATTGAAACCCCATTAAAGGTTACAATATAACCAGTAGAAAAGTTAGTGAGAAGAGAAGCCCCTTTTTTTGATCTAAAGCTCTAAAACTCCCTTTTAAGAAGAAAACTGAAAGCTTCCCTTCCTTTATCAGGAATAAGAGACCTAAAAATATCTTCGATCCCCTTTCGATTCGTTGTGACAACTTTTCGTCCTACTCGCTGCAATACGATTCCATTGTTGACCTTCATGATTTTTCCCTTCATTATTCATTGAAAAACCTAACGCATCCCATTCATCGGTTTGAAACGAGGGTTTGTGGTCTTGGGAACACTGCTTGATATCTTCGACAGTGGCGTAGACGGAGTAGCCACGATGTAGAAGGAGGCAGACAACTAAGAACTGAAGAAGACGCTGCAGTCGGTGACGCACACCGTCGATTTTGCTCAACTACTATCACGCACACAGTGCAAAGACTTCTTGATCCGCATCTATTTGGTAAAAACGAATAATCTTCTGATTTGATTTGAGAATAATAAAAAATGGAAAGTGTTCAATTGAAACATGAAAACGTGATTAAATTGGTCCTAGTTACTCGGGACAGAGTGGAAGAGGGGAGGAGATTCTCAAGCGAGGAAAAGGATCCAATGACTTCAAAAGAATTGAACGAGGAGTCGTATGAGGTGAAAATCTCATGTATAGTTCTATAGATTGGCAGTAAGGGTGACTTATGTGTTAACTTTTCCATTATCACCCCGAAAAAACTAAACTTTGCCTTACGTAAAGTTGCCAGAGTACGATTAACCTATGGATTTGAAATCATTGCTTATATACCTAGCATTGGCTATAACTCACAAGAACATTTAGTAGTCTTAGTAAGAGGGGGACGGGTTAAGGATTTACTAGGTGTGAGATATCACATTGCTCGAGGAACTCTAGACGTTGTCGGAGTAAAAGATTGTCCATAAGCGCGTTCTAGTGCGACGTAGATTCTTATCCAAGGCTTGTATCATTTGATGTAGTGGCGGACCTAGAAATAAGTTGAGGGGGGCAAAAACAATAGGATTGTGTTTGGTTTTTGAAAAATACTAAGGAAAGAAAAAAATTCTAAGGAAAATGATTTTTTCATGTTTAGTTGTATAATAAAAAAAATTAGGTTGTGTTTGGTTCCCAAAAAAATGCTAAGGAAAATAATTTTCTTGTGTTTGATTGTCTACTAAAAAAATAAATGAAATATAAATAAATTACTTAAAATTTATTGACGCCTAATCCTAGTGGTTCTGACTAATTCATTAACTCATGGAATATCTCACAGGTCTCATATCAAGGAGACATGTACATGAGTAAAAACGGCCACTTGGGCCTATACATCAATACTCATCAAGAATACATCAACTATATAACAATAGTTCAAGAGTTATTACATTACTCTTAACCAAAACATATATAAAAAATTAAAGTTTTAGTTACATGTTACACAAAATGAATACCAAAGCCAAAATCTGGCTTTCTTCTAAAACGCAGCCTCTAGTGAGCGTCGGGTCCTCCCCGTACACTCCCAGACCGAAATAATGATCCATCGACAGGCGAGCAATGCCCAAGAATGATAATTTCATGATACTCCCCACCTAAGTGCACATGTCATAACAAAACAATCACACCAAGAACATACGATCCTACTCAATGCACGCCTAGTCCCATGTCTTTGTAGTCCTCACCGACTTCATACATGCTTCAGCTTCAAATGAAAGAAATTATAGTTTTCAAACAAAGCTTTTTTGTTCTTGAAAACACACTCACCGAAGTTTCGTAAATATATCGACTACCTCCGAGGCGACCATCGGGGACAATTTTTCCGAATACTCATGGGTCCGCCTCCAAGATGAACTCCGTTGACCACTCTCCAAGGCAATTTTAAAATCTTCCTGAAATTCCTTTTCACAAATGTTTTCATTTTTCTTTCAATTTCTTCACGTCATGCACTCACCTCCACTATATAGTAGCCCTGTGCCAAGATATTTAAATGCATTACGCCAATTCCAAAGACCACGCTAATATACCTTATATGTCTATATTAACAAAAATTAATTCGTTATAATTCATGCTTATTCATAATTCACAATCAATAATACCCAAAATTAAATTTCTCACATTGGCTAATAACAATCCAAGAATTCATTTTGAATCACTCCAACAACACACAAAAAATCACATTAACTACCAGCGTGGAATGTGAGAACTCCTAGGTAGACACTGCTCACGACCACAATGGAGATTTTTTCCAATTCTGCTCAAAGATTTTGAGATCGGTAAATACCACCATTCAAAGCCCTCAACAAACTCTGTTATCTATTAAAATGCTCTAATAAATAATAAATCAAGTAGAGATCCTCACCTCGGAGCGTCTAAACCCACAAAATCGTGTCCATCGCCAGAGCCCTCGCCGCGTGGATCAACTTTACCTTCAACCCTAGATGAAACTTACGAGTGCGATTTTCCATGTCGAGAAGAAAACAAAGAAAAGAAAATAAAAAATAAAACCTCTCTGTCTGAACTCTTACTCTCTACGAATTCTTTTTATTTCTGTACTGTTTTCTTTTCCCTTTTCTTTTTCTTTTTGTTTTCTTTATACTATATACGAACACTTTTCCTTTCTCTCGTTTTCTCTTTTCTTTTTGGGATTTTCTCGCAGCTGCGAGATCACATTGGCGCTATGGGTCAAAGGAAGCAATTTTCTTCCATTTTCCTCATGACATTGTGGTCGCCGTTTAGATTTTTCGACTAACATTTCATTTTATGACGTAAATAACCATGTAGTACCGTTTGGCAGTATCCTTTTAAAGTGAGAGCGGCGTAGAACTTAGCAAAGTGTCGCTCTCTTGGAGTGTCATTTGGCATCACTAATATCTTGTGTCATCCAGGCACCCTAGCTTCGAAAACGTGTAATTCCGTATCTCGGAATGCAACGGGGTCGACGTGATAAGCTAGATTTGAAGACGATTCATTTGTGAATCAGTTTGTCATCCAATATCTAGAAAAATTCTGATTTTTCGATCGAAATTACCGTTTTACTCTTTATCAGTAAATTTGGATTTTCCAGGGTTTCACAATTTAAGTAGTTTAAAATTATTTAATCTTTATATTGATGAGTTTAAATAAATAAAATTTATTTGAGATAGCAAATAAAAATTCTTTTTTTATGTTCCTTTATTTTTTTTTCCTTTTACTTTTTTTTCCTATTTTATTTCCTTTGCTTTTACCCTCAAAGTTTTCTAGAACCAAACATAGCCCTAAAGAAAATCAAATATAAATAAGAATTATTAAAGCACTAATTACTTAAATTATTTAATTTTTATATTAATGAATTAAAATAAATTTTGTTTGAATTAGTAATTAAAAATAATATGTCCAGATAACTCTATTTTTATTTTTCTTTATTTTTCTCCAATATTTTCTTTCCCTTATATTTTCCTTAGCAGAAACCGAACATAGCCTAGATTAATTCCACTGGGTAAATCAAAGCATAAATTACTTAAATGGTTTAATAACAATTAGATTTTATTTTGAATTAAAACATATGAATTTAAATCCGAATATAAATAATTTTTTCCCTGAATTTGAGGGGGCATTTGCCCCCGAGCCTATGCTATGTCACAGCTGCTGAAGTGGAACAGTATATTAATTACTTCATCCAATGACATCCATAAAGGTGGCCACAAATTCTGAACTGTTTGAGAGAGAAAAAAAAAGCAATTTACATTATGGGGTTAATAATTTCCCGAACTGAATATATAATGAATAATGTTAGGAAAAAAACCAAAACATCACTGATCTTCGGGGATCTGAAACGTTCGAGGGCAGCTATAAACAGAGCAGAATGATTGCAGTATCATCAACAACAAGATGGAAATGGTGGCCCGGAAATATTAGCAACTACTTAGGAGAACCAAACACGTAACGCTTCATAAACTTTCCTTCAACCTTCCATATACCACTGTGATACTTGTTCACATCTTCAATCACCTTATCTAGGAAGGCACTTTTGTCAACCTTATGACTTACTCATTCCGTTCCACAGGTTGGCCACCTCTTCATCACTCTTCAATCGGTTCAAAATAATACCTCTTTCTCTCAGAATCTTGGCGTCTTCCTCAGTATCAATAATCCCATTCATTAGCTCAGTGTATCGAGTAATAATCAACGGCCCTGATGCGTTTGATGATTCATATGCGACCAAATTTCTCAAAGTGACTTCTGTGTTTACGTCTAGACTCACGGTAGGGAGGTAAAGAGTGGCCGTTTTAGGATCGAAAGTGATGGATGAGATACTGCCGTTAGTAGGTAAGAAGCGAAGGCCGGAGTTGCAGAGCTCCGACACTGACGGAATGGAGATTTCTTCCATCAATGGAGATTTAGTGATGTTACTGTTGGAGTTGGAGTTGGAATTGGAGTTTCCATTTTCGGGATTTTTCTTTTGGTAAAAGATAGAAAACCCGGGGAGTTTGGAGATGTTTTCCCAAGGCAATTTCATTATGAATTTTACTGGACTGGAACATAAAGGGAGCTTGAGAAGACGTATAGGGCTTTGAGCCAATGCTGAGAGCATATCCCAGATCATCGGAAATAGTTGTTGAACATAATTGGATTCTGGAGAAGATCTTTCTTTGTTCTCGTTTGGTTCATCACCTTCGTTCTCTGGTTCTATTACTACTTCTACTTCAGATGTCTCTTTCAATCTCGGCGGCACGATGACATGATACAAGAAGTCCAGCAGGTGGGCTTGCTCCTCGACGTGTATCTGGTCCGACAAGTATGTCATCGGAAATGGACAAAGATCTTCTCCGAACCCGACTAATATCAAAAGCAACATATCATCAGCTTCATCTAAGGCGCTGAACTGAAATTCCAACAACTTCCGCAACACATACAATGGAATTTGATTCTCGATCATCACCATATCTCTAAGAATGGCATTATGAGCTGATTTAGTTCCTGCATAATCAACCAGATGAGTCATCATCTTGGACGAAGATTTCGTTATAGCCCGACCCGACTTGACGGCGTAGACTTGAAGGAAGTCGAGTAAGAAACAGGCGTCAATAGCCATCATCCATGCCAGGGTTTCGCCATTACATCTCAAGAACCTGTGGTAGCAGGCTCGAATCCTTGTCTCGTGCCTGGTCAGCTGATCAACAAAGCTTTCGAAATTTACTTCTGGAAGATTCTTTTGAGCTCTTTTGGCTGCTGCGAGCTTATACCTCTCCATCTCATAGAGCTCCGGCCGTAAGCGATGAAAAGGCCCCAGGGCTACTTCTTGAGGAACATAGCAGTCCGGTTTATTGGCCATTAGGGCTTTCGGCACATTGAAGATGTTGACGGGGACTTCATTATCTTCTTCAACCTCTTCATTGAGACTTCTACGCATCTCGATCACCCACATGTGCTCATTAAAGCTAATTGGGTTAGAGATGGAGGTCATGATCTGTGAAAGAAATTAAACAAGTTTGAGCTCTAATTTGTTTGAGTTGACAGTAGAATTTGGTGTATTAGAATTTAGATATGACCACTCTTTTATAGGGTACAGAATTGATAGATGAACATTGATAATACGTTTTCCACCTGTCTTTTCTTTTCTTTGATAATACATTTTCCACGTTCTTTTCTTGTCTTATATATATATCAGTTAGCCGAGGTTCTTTCTCACTTTGAGATTAGTTCAGAAGGCCGGCCGTTTGGTCAAGAATCAGATTCAAAGCGAGCAAATTAATTAAGGCCTGCGTTTTCCATATGGTTTTTTAAATACATAAACAAGCATTTAGCTAACTTCAAGTAAACTTTTTTTTTTCTCTTTGAAGTACTTGATTCAGAAGGACAGTTAGGCAACATGTGGTATGAATGCTGAAAAAGGAGTCGTGGAAATTTATTCTACAACCCCAAATTGACTGGTTTAAGACAGGAAAGATTCTGAATTAATAAAAAAGTGTGAAAATGGATTAGTTGAAAGATTCAGAGCTCGAATTTTGACATTTCAGAATTTCGAGTGTTGATGGATCATTGGAATTCTAATGAAACTATTGAAACGAATGTAAGCAAACATTTAGCCTATGCTTCAATAATTATAGTGGATTGTACGCTTTACATGCAAAAGAAACAATGGTTTTAGGTTTAGAATCGAATTAGACTTCCAGTAATTATAGACTGTTATAATAAAAAAAACTTGTATATAGTTCAATTATTTTAATAATTGAAGATATTTGGAAACTTTCTCATAATTTATTCATTCATTAATATAGTTATATCTATAGGAGGTAAATAGAGCGACAAATTGTTTAGCTAAGAAAAGTATATATATATAATTAATTGTAATGTTTGATGGTCAAACTTTTCTAAAGATGTTATAAAAGTTAGTTTTAAAGATTATCATGGTTATTCATTTAATAGGATTTGTAAGATTTCTCATCCCATATTTCTATTCATTAAAAAAAAAAAAAAAGTGGTGGACATTATCTTATTAGCATGAGACCTTTTAGAAAGTGCAAAAACAAAACTATCACTATCTCACGTTCAAAAGGAATTGTTTATTAATTTTGAATTAATTTTCAAGATATCATTGTTTTTCTTAAGAGGTTGCGTGAAGAAAGTATCCAGTATAGGTATGATATCACAGCATATATATATATACCCACCAGGCCCACTAGGATTTTTTGTTCTCAAATGTTTTTCCAACAAGGGCTTGGTTTTCTCTGATGAAAGATTAAAATATGGATATAGATGCGTAGATATGTACGTTTTAGATATGTTTTATGTTTCGTACCTGTTCAAAATTCCTCTCCCTCTTAAGTCTACCATGTTAAGTACTGGTTTGGATTTTTTTTTTTTTTTTGTGTATATTTTACCTTTAAAATATAAAATAGAAGTAATGTCTAATTTGACTTTTAGATAAAAACATGTGAACTTCATTAACTTATTTACTTAAAAATTATTCTTGAAATTTTTTGAATTAAAGTAGTAAATATATTTTGATTCCTCATGGGACGTCCCAAATCCCGGAGGTCCATTGACAACCCGTCAACTCGCGGAAGATTCATGGATATCGGGTAACCCGACACCATACCATTGAGTCCTTTTTCTTGGGATAGGATTTGCGAAAATCGGACAAATGCCTTTATGCGGGGGCTACGAAATGCAACATGTGCAATCCACACTATGACACATCGATATTATACAACTCTGGCGCTGAGATCGCATCACGGTAAAAATGGCCACATAGGGCCCGTTTAATATACTAAAACATAGCATACGACTATAGGACCATAGTCCGCAGAGTTTAAATATACACCACTCACATACAAAATATATCAAAATTAGAATTCTAATACATCTTTACAAAATATAAATCAAAGCTACAAATCCGACTTTCTTCTCATTATCGGCCCCTAGTGAGCGTCATCTCCTGCGCATCTCACGTGTGCCTGAAAGGAGGGTCCTGTTTGAGTGAGCAATGCGAGTAAAGTGAAATCGTCTGAAATCTGCTAAAAGCACAAATGTATCTGATAGTCGTACCACGAAACACATTCCAATCACGATTATGTTAATCTGAGAATGGAATCTACATGACATGAATGAGATGCTACTCCTCATGATCCTTGTGCAAGTCTCAGAGCTTCTCTCAAAATGCAATATGCCATGTATGAAAAACCGTTTTCAAAACAAAGATATTTGTTTTATTTGTGGGCAACCCTCCGATATAAATACGTTGGACAATCCTCCAAAGTGAATTTGTTGGGTAACTCTCCAAAACAATTCATGGGCCTCTCCGACGTGAATTGTTGGACGATTTTCACAACGATTATTCGGACAACTCGATAAAATTTTATTATTTTGGACAACCGTCAGATTTAATTCATGTCATGCACTCGCACCTCTTATTAAGGTGCCTTGGTGCATGTAATGCAATATGCCAATTCATGTTAATATATCTAGCATGCATATATTATGAATTAACACAGCAACGTATTAACGTTTCGTAGTCCTTTACCTAAATGAAAAATGACACACCTCATTTCCTAGGCTAATTCATGACCCATCATGCACCTAAGATAGCTTATAACCTGCCATGTAATGACCATTTCGACCTACAGTCCTCATCCACACAGCCTTGATTAGCACACTTGTTGTAACAATCATTTTTCAACAAGGATGTGGTGGTATTGCCATTAAGCGTGGTTAGATTACAGGCTCGAGAATCTTTCATAGAGTCCGGGGAACACACGAATCGGAGTTTGAATGAAAAAAGTTATAATTATCAAAGTTAGGCAAACAAACGAGAAAATGCGAACATGTCCTACATTTATAGCATGTGACTTGCTGCTGACCACTTGTTATATCGATGCTAGAGGGATTCCTAATGCTCCTCTTTGTGCTATTTTCACCCAATTCATCCGAGAAATTGTCCATTCACGACTATCAACCCGTCCCAATATGGAACGCTAAATAGGCCATAAATGTGGCACAAAACTCATCTCAAACACATTTTCAAGGCATACCACAAATTCCTGAAAAACCATGATTAAACACATAACCTTTCTCGAACACAATGATCCGGGAACATAGCAGGTTATAGAGGTCGATTTGAGGTGATTCAAAGCCCTAACTTCAAGTTCTCATATAGAGCTACAATTTCTTGAAGGATATAGCCCCTGAATCCTGTTTCCCAATCAGAAATCAGTCCCAAAACTTTGAGCGGCAGGTTCGGCCAAAGCGATGATGGTCCGGAAAGCGGTATGGCAGGTTATAGAGGCGATTTGGGTGATTCAAAGCCTAACATCAAGTTCTCATATGGGGCTACAATTTCCTTGAAGATCTGCCGAATCCTCATTTATCTGATCGAAAATCAGCCCCAAAAGCTGGACAGTATCGCGTCACAAGAAGCGGCGATATCTTTGTCCCAAAGCGAGTGACCTTCCTGACCCAAAATGTCCGTGCATAATGCAATCGATGCACCGTTGCATTCTATATCATGTCACAAACTTATGGTTTCCATACGCCGTTTATTCAAAGTCAATATAATTGCACGCCATGAACATTCCACAAAATCGACACCTTAAGCGACGTACATGGGTACATAAGAGCATGCTCTGATAGGGCCGTAAACCTTGCTTCAAAACCAGCCCTGACCCGGCTCTAAAAACAGCCTACGGGCTACAAAGCGGACTAGAGAGCAATCCCTGAGACGGAGTCGAAGTTAGTCCATTACACGGCGTGATCAACCCAAAATGGCCCTCTGGAAATCGGTCAAACACCTCTTTGAGCCCGAGCGTTTAATCACCACAAAAATATGATCCTAAATAGTCCCCAAAATGGGTAGGAATAAAACCAAATGTCCCCCTTACACTGGCCCACGGCTGAGGTTGGATCACGTGTCGTGGATGACCTTAGTAAGAATAAGCAGGAGTAGGAGAAAATCCGCCTCTTGAGCGAAGACGAAACTTTTGGAATCAGAAGACCCGAGACCACGGCTTTCTAGAATACGCTCCGATCTTATTGAAAATTCTTGATTTCGGTGTCCGTTGCCCTCGGCCCAGTCGCTCGACTTTAAGTCTTGGCAGACGGAGGCTTAGGCCAGGTCGATCGCAGAGTAAATCTTAGAGAAGGTAAGAGACTTCTCATTCAGATTTCTAACCTCGAGCCGAAATCTTCGATTGAGCGTATTGTTGTCGATTACCCACGTTAAGCCCTGCGTCCAGTAGATGAACTTTAAATCTTGTTTCCGTGATTAAATGCCCGATCTTCGTAGATCGTGAAAGAAGGAAGAGTACCTCTCACTACCATCTCTCTCACTCTCTCACGCTATGTTGCCAAAGAATGGGAGGAGAAAATATGATTTTCTTTCTTTTTTCTTTCCTCTTTTCCCTTTTTGTCCATTTAAGCATAAGTTGGACGTGAGACCCACTTTGCGCCACGCATCCACGATCAGTCCGAGTTCGTTTTTGTCCCGAAACAATTTATTTTAAATGAACTTAACTTAAGTCATTTCTTAACTCTCGAGATTTTTAAGAAAATCTCGTTTCTACGGTTAGTAGATACCTAACTGCAAAAATTCATAAAGAATTCCCACTACCTAGGAATTCAACGAAACTTTTTTGAGTTACTTATTTTCGTAGAGACTAATTTCAACTGGCCTTGATCCAGTTCGTCATCAAGGCTCTAGGAAATTTTCTAGGCTTCCCTGAGCTATTTCAGTAATTTATTATTTAATTTTATACTTTTAGAAAATTTTAAATTTTTCAGGTCTTACACCTCAACATTTTAAATAATTTTTAAAAAATCTTTAGGAAAGTTTCAAAGGATTTTTACTTGATATCATGCCCTTAATTTCCACCAAGCTATACCTAAGATACAACGATTTACAACTCAATTGTAATTGAAAGTAGTAAATATATTTTGATTCCTCAACATTTTAAATAATTTTTTACAAAAATATTTGGGAAAGTTTCAAAGGATTTTTTTTATATACATTATCATGCCCTTTCCACCAAGCTATACCTAAGATACAACGGTTACAACTCAATTAAATAATTGAAAATTGTTAAGTCATATAAATGAAAACTATATCATTATATTTGGCTGTCAAAAAATATAAAATTAAAATTATTTTTATATGATACTTCAAACCCGTTTTCTCATTTTAACTATTCAATATAAAGATAGAGTAATTTTCGGATACATAAAATTTTTTAGTTTGAATTACATTTGATTTTTAAATATTTTTGTTTAACATGATCAACTTTAAGAAAAATAAAAAATTTTTAAATATATTTTACCTTGATACTTTTAAATTCTACAAATGACACAAAACTTCTCAAAACTGGTTTAGGAAATTATACAACTTCAATAAAAATACTTTCATAAATTTTAATGCACAAAGTGTTGCAAAACTCATTATCATCCATTTTTTGGTTGTTGATATGAACCAATAGTATTTATGCTAATTTTTTGGTAGTTTGAATACGTTTTTTTAACGAATAATTTATATATATTCATAACATTCTATCAATATCATATTTTTGGAGTGAAAATTGGTGGGCGAATGTCTTTCTACTAATATTCAACAATCTATATAGGTAATATGATTTAAACTTTATCAGTAAATTGATTAAAAATAAGTGTCTAATATAGGAGAAGCAAAACACAACCACATAGGAGCAATACAAAGAGAGCCAAAAAGACAGCTATAAAAATAAGACTACTTTACCAATCATACTCCTCCCAAAATAGAGAATTCTTTTTTTTTAAAGATGTATAATTTCTTTTTTTGCAAATACTCTTATTTGTTTAGGTTATTAGAATTGTATGATTTGTTTGATTATTGAAATCTAATGGAAAATAAAAGAATATTTTGTATGAAGCAAGCAATTTGCTTTCAGAATTTAAGCCATTTTTTATTTATTTTGACATAACATATTTTTGAATTTTTAAAATTTTATTCTAAATAAAAAAAAGTCAAAATCTTTAGCTTTTAATTTCTAAATAGAAAAAAAAACATATTTTAAATGAAAAAAGTTATATTTTAAAATATTCCCAAAATATTTTAAAATCTTTAAAGTCCACACATAATATTTTAAACTAGCAACTCATTGTCCAACCCTTTTGCTCTCCTAGTCATGGATTCTACTCATCCTTGTATTCGGATGGACTTCATAGCTACTTTGAACGATCAAATTTATCAAAATAATTTTTTCTTCATTTTCTCTCAATCTTAGACTTTTTGAAAAGCGTATTTATTGTTTTGTTCATATGTTTTCTCGATAAGATGTATACTTTTCTAATAATCTATGATTTGCTTAGGTTATTAGAATTTCATGATTTGTTTGATTATTGAAATATAATGAAAAATAAAAAAATATTTTGGGTGAAACAAGCAAATGCTTTTTTTATTGGGTGGAGAATGTGCTTTTTTTGGCAAAAGCATTCGCATGAATACAAAGATCAAGATTCCCAAACTTCTTCAAAAGAAACAAAAACAAATGTAGATCAATCTATTTTTTTAATTATTAATTATATATATTCTAATTTAATTATATAAAATAGATAAATATAATAATTATTTTTTGTAACAATGATAATAATAAATTATTTATCATAATAATTTTATAATTTTAATTTTTATTAATATGTTAAGATGCTATTTATATATATATATATATATATATATACCATATATATATATACAAATATGTTTAATTTTATCCATAATAATAAATTTAAACAACTTGCTTTCTTCATAAAATTAAGATGTTAATTTTAAGCATATAAAAAACAAATAATTTAATACTTAAAAGAAATACAATATTGTTTTCAAAAAAAAAAAAAAATACAATATTGAAAAAGTAAATAATTTCATACTTAATAAGTAGTAACCTTTATTCAACTAAATAAAAGCTCTATTAAGCATTCAGTTAAAAAAAAAACAAAGGCCTTAGCATCAAAGGTAATGAATAGATGCTACCATTGGTAGCTATAAGATGAAGGTTTCCCCTATCGGAAATTTTCTAGTGTTTTTTTTTTTTTTTGGTCGTCTTCAAAAGAGAAGAAATGTTTAACGGTTTATAGAAAATCCTGAGATACTAGAGAAGATTTTCCTGGCAGTCTTGATATAAATTTGAT
Organism: Tetrastigma voinierianum; assembly: GCA_016808115.1. Taxonomy (NCBI): domain Eukaryota; kingdom Viridiplantae; phylum Streptophyta; class Magnoliopsida; order Vitales; family Vitaceae; genus Tetrastigma; species Tetrastigma voinierianum. The sequence goes on along the minus strand of JAEQBH010001862.1, from coordinate 421,346 downwards.
AGGCTTTTAGAATATAACTTTCCTTTTTTTTTTTTTTTTTTTTGATTACCAGAATATGATTTTCTTAAGAAATATTTTTACATGATTGGAGTTTTCAAGAGATCCTTCTTTTGATCGTCTTGTATTCATTCAAAGAAACAAATTTGAACGCTTTACTAATTTATTTTCCCTAAATTTTAATCATTCTTTTAGGATATTGGAGCAAAATAAAATATTTTTTTTCTTGTCTTTCTATATGCATGTATGGCTTCATTTATTTATTTGAAGAATAATGCTAGAAAAACTAAGAGAAAAAAAAAAGAAAGAAGTAGTAACGAAACAACAAAAATAAATTTAAAATCAATGTCCTATTATTTTATTCTACTATAAACTTCTTCTTTTTTTTTAAGAAACGATACTACTCTGAACTTATTCCCTGTACTTTATTACCCTTTTATATAAAGATCAAATATATAAATATATAAATTTTTTAACTAATTTTAATTATATTATTTAAAAAAATATTTATAACTTTATTTAATTTTTCATAAAATTCATACATGAGAAAATCGTTTTCTATCTCATGTTTAGTAGTTTCAGCCGCAGCAAAAAACGTTAAGAAAAATATTTTTTATATTTTGTTTCACTATATATGAAAATATCACAAGGTAATCTTGATAAATTTATACTCAATAAAATTGAGAACTTCTATTAAATAATATTTTACACATTGACATTATACTAAGCTAATAAATCAATAAATTTATTAGGTAATACATTATAGAAAATATGTGTAGTTTCATACCATACTCACTGCATAAATTAATAATTTCCTGATGTGCAAGTAAATACGTATTATTTGTCTACGACCTTTGTAAAATATGTAGATGATGTTACTTGTTTAATTAGCATAATGATATGCAACATAAGTAAAGCAAAAAAAAAAAAAAAACTATCAATTCAATAATGAAGGATGAACTAAAATTTGTTTAATTATATATATTTTTGAATTAAGTTATTTATATTAAGTTGTCAAAAAAAAGAAGAATTAATTAATTTATATTATAAAAAATTTACAGATAAATAAAATAAGTTTAAATATCCATAAATTAATTTGGTAATTTTAAATTAAAATTTTATTTTTGTGTTTTAAATGTTATATATTTGAGATAAAAATTTGTATGATCAATTCCCATCCAATGCAACCAAGGATCAAAATATCGGTAATCGGATATATTGATACTTGAATTTCTGGACTCTCTCCAAAATATTAGTAAATATCATAAACAAAAATTAACAAATATGCTTTGAAATTCATGGAATTACTTTGTTAAACTAAAAAAAAACATAAATAAGCAAATATATACTTGTTGAAGGGGATATTCAATTTAAATTATTGAGAAATTATATTACAATAGTATTTTAAAACCAAAATGAAGATCGATGTGGCTCAATTACATTATTTGATGAAGATATTTCATCTGGTTGAAGACAATATTCAAAACCAAGATCTTCAAAATATTGAGATAAATGACAAAGAAAAAAAATAATTTGAGTGTCAAATTGAGCTTGGATGTAGATGCATGAGTTTATAAAGAAATTGTATGATTTTAGGGGTATTTATAAAATTTTTTGGAGTCAAAATAGCCATTTGATCGTCAAAAAACTATTGTGATTTAATTCTAACCGTTGGATTTGATTTTAGTTTAAATATGACCGTTGGATCATTATGTATCCATTGGAAATCAATCTAAACCGTTTGATCAAGCTTCAAATTTAAAATCAACCGTTGGATCCAAAATATAGCCTTTTGATGCTTTTAAAAAAGTGGATGAAATTTAAACCTTTGGATCAAAGCAAGAACGGATCTAGGCCATCATATTGTTGATCAAGAAGTCAAAAGACATGGTCGATATTTTGAAAATATCAGTGATATATTTATGATATTTATCGATCATTTCTGCGAATTAATGTCGTGTGTGAAGTGCGGCTTTCGATGTTGTTGAAATATTGACATTTTAGATGTTAAGCTAATAAATCGGCAATTTTCGATGTTATCGATTTTGATCAATCGATATCGTTTATGATATAGTATCGATACCGGCCAATATTTGATATATCGGCCGATATTAATGCTTTTTTGTTCCTTGATCACAAATTCACAACCATAAAAAATTGTAGAGATTTTCAAAAGGGCAACTGATTTGGATTTAAAATACATAACATAGAATAAACCCTACGAAAAAAAGCCATAATAAAGTTATTTTTACATACTTCTTCTAACACACATCATTTATTTATTTTTATTTTGTAAATATTAAAAAACTTGAAAATACACAAACCTTTCACCGATTTTAATTTTTGTTTCCTTTCTTACTTTTTAAACAAAATTACAAAAATTTCTTAACATTTTTTTCCCATTCCTTCATATCATTTGTGAACCAAACATAGCATCAGATGTAGAAAATATGATAGATATGGTTAGGAAAATATCAAACAAAATAATTTATTCCTTATAAATGAAGAAACTAGACCATACCAGATCTAATTCCCAAGTTCACAATCATTTATACACATATCATAGCAAAAAATGAAGAAAATGGGGAATAACTAAAGGCATAAACAAAGAAACCAAATACAATTAATATCAACCATCTTAGGAATCCTTCTTGAGAGGCCCATAAAACACATGCATAGACCGCAACTTACAAGGATATCAGCAAATAGTTTGTGGCTAAATAACCTTTGCTGCTCAGCATGCTAATGTTGTGAATTTCTTCCAGTTGATGAACAACCGGGCATTGCACGTCAAAGTAAGTAATTAGTTGAAGCAAGCAAAGGAGACTTGTGGCTAGGCTGACTGATTTTAGGCCGAGATTAGTCTATTAAAGAAGTGCCCATACCAGGAGTCAGGATTCAAGCTCTGAAATGAAATAAATAAAAAAGAATCAATTCCCTGAAATGAGATGTAAGCCAACATTAGTAACAAACTCAAGCTATTTTCTGATGCAAGAGCTTAAACATTCATCATTTCTACAAATCTATGAATTTTCTGCCTTATTATAATCAAAGTTACCTGAATTGCATGCCTTGTTAAGTCCTGAAAATAGCCTTCACAAACTAATAATCAAACAAAATTTCTTTGATGAATACTTGTCATATACTTCCAAGCCTTTTGCATCATTGTTCGGAGCACTATAGGTGAAGTAATGCTGAAACCTTTGTTCCCCCTTGCAGAGAATGAAAAAAGGCTGGAAAATTTCCAAGTCTTATAGGTGGGGACTAGATACCAATTCAGCAAAATCTAGATCAGTCATTGTTAAATTTCACGGAATAATCTAACCACCCATTTCCCTTGGCTCAGCTAAAGTCCTTCAGTGTGCATCTTTTTGCTATGGTATTCACTTGTATCTCATCTTCATTTGCCAAACCACAAAGCAACAAAACTATCAATGGGGTTAAATCTCCTAAATTCCAACATAAGCATTATGCAGGTAGCATCATTCTTCCCATAAGCCTACTTACTACTAACATTCATCAAGAGATCATTCAGTATGCGGCTTAGTCCCAATATCTACCCTTGGTTTAGAAGAAAGCCCTTTTGCTAGCATCTCTTCCTGATACATCTGAGCCGCATCTACCTAGACCTTCTGCACTAAAGCATCAATAAGAGCGCTATACTCTAAACCTTCACCAAATAATCATCAGATAGAAATCTATTTGCTGAAACCTTCTCTTATACTTCTAACCCTTTTGCATCACTGTTCGAGGCACTGAGAAGTCATGCCAGACAATGGAAATATGACACCAAAATTCCAAGTCTTACAGGTGGGAAGTAGAAACCAATTCAGAAAAATCTATTTTTTGTTTTGATAAATTCAGCAAGATTTTGATCAACCATTGTTAAAAATCACTGAATAATCGAACCACCTATTTACCTTGGCTCAGCCAAAGTCCTTCAGTGTACATCCTTTGGCTATGGTATTTCACTAGTATGTATCTCTCCAATGTACATCTTCTGAATTCCAACATAAGCATCAAGCAGGTAGTATCAATCTCCTCATAGGCCTGGCCACTACTACCAGTCATCAAGAGATCATTCGGTGTGCGGCTTACTCCCAAGATCTACCCTTGGTTTAGAAGAAAGCCCTTTTTCCAGCATCTGTTCCTCATACATCCGAGCCTCATCTACCAAACCCTTCTGCACTAAAGCATTAATAAGAGCGCTATATGCACATGCATCTGGACTGCACCCTTGTTCTTCCATCTTCTTCCAAATGATAAAAACAGGACGAAGAAATCCCCACCTCCCAAACTTCTTCATCAGCATCACATAAGCGTCCATCCTAGGCCTAACCCCACCATTCATCATCCTATATCAAATATCCTAAGAATCTGTCTAGGCTTCTCCAGGCAACCTAAAAAGCAATGATAAGTCATCACATTTGGCGCACAACCCTTCTCACGCATTTGATCAAACACCTTATAGGCATCTCTAATTCTCCCATTGTCAAACAAAAGTTTGACAATTGTATTGTAAGTCCCAACATTGGGTTCACAACCCACCTCTTTCATCTCCCGATACACCCGAATCGAAAATTCTACACCCTCCGAAAGACCAATTGCATGAATGACTGTTATATGCCACAACATCCAATCTAATCCCCTTTTTTTTCATCTCCTTATACAATTTCACGGCTTTCCATGGGTTCCCACTCTTGCATTGTATATCCATATAAATGGAATAAGAATACAGACTTTTACAAAGACCTCTCCGATCCATCTCATCCCAAAACTCCCTACACTTCTTCCACCACCCCATTTTGAACCACCCACGAAGAATAATGTTATAAATTTTCACATCATCGATAAAAAACTAAATCTTTGCTCTTCTTTAGGAACAAATCTTCAGCTTCAATTACATGCTTATGCTCACAAAGCGCGTCAATCAAATTCGAATACGAAGTTTCATCCCTCAGACCAAACTCCTCTGTTCGATAATAAGCATTCGTCGCTTCTTCAACTAGATGCGCCGACGCATAGCGCTTGAACACTATACGAAAAGTGACATGATTGTGGTACGCAACTGGGTTTTCTTTCATGCGTTTGATCAAATCCCATATGAGATCGAATTCGAAAAACTTGCCCAGAATATCAATCATACCATTATAGGTATCAGTGGTGTGATTGAAGCCGCTTTGGATTTGGACCCAATTGAAGAACTCGAGCGCGCGTTTCCAATCATTGGCGTAGCAGGAGAGGGTTTGGCGCACATTGGAATGATCAAAACTGGTTGAATATGCGGGGATTATGGGGTTTGATTGAGGCTCTGGTTCAATGGGTTTAAAGGGTTTTGTGGAAAAGGATTCAGTGAATGGACGAAGAAGAGTTCGAATGCATCGAACAGAATTGCAGTGTAGAGCGGAGATCAAAGAAAGCATTGCCATGTTAGTGACTTTCCACCACGATTATCGTCATGTTTTCGGATTGGCTAATCTGACCCACTTTACGGGTTAGACTAAAACCTTAAAAATGTTAAAAAGAATATTATTTTACAAATTCTATTATTCTTTCTATAAAAATAAATAATATATAAATATATAATAATAATTAATATATAAAATAATTTAGTCTAAACAAGATAATTATATTAAACAATTTAAATAAATAAATAATGATGAAAAGACTCTTATGTCAAAATCTGCATTGGCAATAAAGTAAATAATATCGAACAAATAAAGTAATAAACTTGTCGCATGCTCACGAGAAAAAGCTTGAAGTATCGAATGAAATGTATTAACATAATTTTACCATCATTTTCCCTTATGTCAATCATAATATGTGACTATATATATTATAAAGATGTATGTCGTCTTGGTTAGTGTCATCCATTATATTAATTAATTTTTTTAGAATATTATGATATAAAATTAATTTATATTTGATAATTTTTTCTTAAAAAAATGCATCTCAATATAATAATAAATACCTTATTGATTTTTTGAAAATTCATATTGTAGAGATATAATTATATTAAGAAAGAAATAAGTGTATAATTTATGTTAATTATTTTTAAAATAATAATAATTTTTATTAATACTAGTTTAAGTAATAAATTATTTAAAATATATAATAATTTAGTTATTTAATTTAATTTATAAATTACTACAACTTTGTTTTTATAAAAAAAACATTAAATAAAATTTAAAGGATAAATACAACAAAAATGAAATTATAAATATTTAAAATATAATTAATGATATAAATAAAAATATATTCAATATTAAAACTATAATTTATTTAATTCCATTGCATTACGTAATTTTTAGATATTAAATTATCTATATAAATTATATTAAAAGATTACATTAAAAATTGAAAATAAAATAGTTAAAAAAAAAAGGTTAAGATATTAATCATATATTATAATAATAATAATTATTATTATTATTTTTAAAACTCATATGCTATAAAAGCAAAGATTTGACTCCATGTTAAAAGACTAAAATATCAAATTTTATAGATAAATCCTTAAAAATCTCAATTACTAAGTTAGTTACTTGAAAAAAAATTAAATAAAGATTTCGGGTCAATCGAGCCAATTCGGACAAAACTCACATGGCGACGGATCAAAATGGATCGGATCAATTTGTCTTTGTAGTTTTATTAGTGCTTAAAATTTTACGACTCAGCCCTTGAAAAATCAGGTTAAAATTAAGAATTTAGTTCGTTTGGGAACAATACATTATTATCATTTCTACTTTAAACCATTTTCCCAGGTAAAAATGACCTTTTTATTCAAAAATTTTTTTTACTGATTTTTAGGCCACTTTAAAAACTATGTTCAATTTTCTAACGGTTAGAAACTAGGAATTCATTTTTGAACTAAACTCATACATAGGAACTGACATTTCATTTTAAAAGTAAAATCATAATTAAAGGGTCATGTGACGTGTAACGCCTCGTCCCGAGATGGTGTACGGTAGTAGGGGCACACATGAGCACTAAGTGTCATTGTAGTATTTTTGGAAGAAATTGTGAAATGATAATTTATGGGCAGGAATGTTGTAATAGAGCAAGGAGTAAAATGTTAATTGATTAAATGGGATATGAAAACCGTAATCAAAAAGAAAGAAGAAAGTATCGTAAATAACTTAAAGTTGAAGTGCAAATGTTAAAGAGATGGAGGACTTAATTGCAATTAAGGCATAAATGATAATATGAAAGGAGGAGGGCAAACCCAAAATTCATTTTGGTCTCCTTTTGCTAGGAGCAAAACATTGGAGAAGGTTGGAGAAAAGAGAAAAGAAGAGGAAGAGGAGGAAGAGGAGGAAGAAGAAGAAGGAGATGAAGAATTTCAGGTATGAAATCCTTTAATTTGGGTTTTTGATATGAATTCTAAGATTTCCATAGATGATTAGTTGCTCCTTTCCTAAGGTTTGTTAGGAAATAAGATTATCCTAACCTAAGTGCTTGAAGTTTATGGGTAAAACCTTAATTGGTATACAATAAACATGGAATCCATCAAAATTTTATGGGTTGAGATAGTTAATTGGACTTAATTAAGAGTTCTTCGTTTTCACCTAAGGTTTGTTGTAAGAAGTTACAAACCGCAATACAAGTGTGGTGGAGTTGTTTTGGGTAAATTTCGTGTTGGTTTGAGGAATGGTTGTAAAAGAGAATGTTGGATTTTTAAAGGGTCTGTCCAAAAATTTGGTAAAACCCCTGTTTTGTTTTAGGCCCATAGATTAAGTTATAATCATCCGAATGAATTGATTCAATTTGTTAAAAAACCGTAAGAATAGGGCTACAAATGTATAGAAGGGACCAAGAGCAAATTGTAGCTCTGAAAGCTCCAAAATACGGACTGAAAAGGTGACTCATTAGCTCAGTTATGCTTCTGTTTTAGGTATTGTTGTAGTGTTTTGGCCATAAGTGGATTTTCACTCATCCAAATTGAGTGATTCAAAATTCTGGGTCAAATAGAATTCTAGGGGAATAAGTTAGCTAAAGGAAGTGCATGCAAATTGTAATCCCAAAGTGCCCAGAAATTTGTCAAAGTGGAGCTATGTGCAGATTTTGTTTTACCAAATTGAGTAATATAGATGTAAAATACAATAACTTGAGTTTTTGTCATCCAAATTGGGGGATTCCAATTGGAGAAGAAACCTTAGAACCATAACTTCAAATGAGTGAAACAATTTCCAATTTATGGAGTTAAGACCCCGAAATCAAAGGATAACAATAGGTGATTAATTGAGCTAACCAATTTGGCATCAAAGTGCTTTGTAACTTGTGTTATGTGGTTGAGGCCTTATAGAAGGAATTTTAAATTGAAAATTTAAAGAGATGTCGTGGATATAAAGGACTGATCTGGAGAGTTTCATAATTTTGAGGAGCCGTTTGAATAATTTTGGGTAATAAAGTCAGAGAGTATTGTTGGAAAAAGGTTTACGAAAATGAGTGGTTTTTTTTTTTTTTTTGTTGAGGGCTTTTAGTGCTCGAGGTAAATTGTTAATTTGGCTTTATATGAATGTTGTGTGACCTTAAAGTGACTTGCGTGTAAAGTCACGTTAAGTTTTCACCGCTATCTGCGACGATTAATGTTTCGCCGTATTCGTTTGAGTGTGTAGGCCCTAAAAGCGAGGCGGAAGGTTATTGGAGTCGTGCTCAAGTTTTGGTAAACAAAAAGGTGAGTGTTTTAAACCTATTTTTCAAATACTAGTGTATTATTATTATAAACTTTTTTACACTGGTATTTAATGGTTTTGATTGTAAACTATATTTGAAAAGCAAGCAATGAGTTTACCAAACAAGTAATGGTTTTGATTTATTCAACCATACTTTTAAAAAGCAATCAATGAGTTTAGTAAGAAAGCAATGGTTTTGGAATAGTCAAGCCATATTCAAGCTAACAATGGTTTGATTATTCAGCGTATAATTTCAAAAGAGCAAGTAAAAGAATATTTACCGGCAATTTAACTAAAATCCTGGTTTTAAGCGGCATCGGTCAGAAGTGTGCAATCGTGCGGTGGTGTTAAAGATATCATTTCATGCATTTTAGATTTGCTGGGTCAGCAAACTGGTCATTAAAAAATCATGGCGTTTGAGAGGCAGTAATGTGTCTTTGGGAGTATGGGGTTAACGTGTTAACTAAATTATGGTGATGGAGACCCAGGTCAATTCTACCATATTTACCGGAAAAAGGGGAATTGAGCTAAGACTCTTCCACCTAGGTGATGCGGACCGAGTCCGATGCCAGGCACGATCTAAATCGCCTTGGCTCCCATGTTCGCTGGAGTATATGACGGGAAAGAGCCTCAGTTTGGTTGATGGTTGCCAGCATATTTTATACATTTTGAAATTAACTACGGAATTTGCTGATGACAGGCTTAGTGTGTTTGTTTTAAAAACAAGCGGTTGAGCCAGACTCTCGTTTTATTTTAAAGCAAGCGGTTGAGACGAGACTCAGTTTTATTTTAAAGCATGCGGTTGACGAACTCCGTGTTTATAAAAGTTTTATAAACTTTTAAGCGGGTGATAAAGTTTTATAAACTTTTAAAAGCGAAAATAAGGTAAAGCAAGCAAGCGAGATTTGAGAAAAGTTTTATAAACTTTTGAGAAAACAAACAAAGCAAGCGAAGTAAGTATGAAAAGTTTTATAAACTTTTTAAAAGCGGCAAGAAATGCAAGAAAGTTTTAGAAACTTTAAGTAAAGCGACAAAGTTTGGAAAATATCTGTAAAAAGAGAGTTTTCTAAGTTTTGAGATCATTTCAAGAAAAGTAAACGGTTTATCAGCATACACTCAGGCTCGTTTAAGCAATTGTTCGTGTTTTAAAGCTATTTTCAGTCTGAACCTTTCGGTTGTTGCGGAGCATTAAGTTATCGACTTTTGTATAAGTCATCAAATTAACAATCTTTTTATGAGAAATGCTGGTTGTATATTGGAGTAACAATATGCGTACATAGTGGATTTGTGAAAAATGTGTTGGAGCACGAGGCTCTGAGTGAAAGAATGTTGTTGAGTTGCCATATTTGGAAATGTGTAAGTGTGTATACGGGATTTGGGACATGTCTAGAATCTGATTTGTTATCTTCTTAGAGATTTTCTAAAATCCTAAGTGGAGAAAAGGGAAAAAAAAAATTTTTATAAGAGATTTAAGCAAGCAATACGGCTGCTTCATAGGATTTTCTGGTCGTTAAGGGCAGTGAGGTTTCTATGGAGTGGCGAGGCACACACAAATAGTAGGGGGTGGGGGTGTGACAAGTTGGTATCAGAGCAGGATCTTAGGAAACCTATGTTATTAAGCATCGTAGTTTTCGTATGCAACTGTTACCTTTACGGCAGCCATGCATTTTCAAACTCAAAGTACATACATGAGGTGATTGAGTAGAGTTAGTTTTTTTTTGCAAATGCGCACTATGTCGGGCGGGCGTGAATCGTCTAGGAGAGTCATTCGGGGTTCAGGCGTCTGCGATACGAGAGAGATGAGCATAGTTGGTTCCCTTCTTAGCCTCTATGGAATCGGCCTCCAGCCCGAGTCGAGGCGGACCATCACGGGCCGCGAGGAGCTGAGTGCGGGATTGTTTACGGTAGAGCGGGTGGCCTGGAGTGCTCGGATAGTGGCCATAGCGACACGTCGGTCGCAGCCTCCGCAGCCACCTAGAAGTTCTCGAAGAACTGGGAGATACATCGAGGAAACCTGAAGGCTGGGCGCCAAGCCGGCTATGACCGGTGGCGATCGAATGATGCAGTTATGGTTGCAGGCGAGTGAACAAGGTTCACGGAGTTATGGGGCACGGATGAGAGCCCGGAGAGTCTTGTTTTCCGGTTTTTCGATGGAGGGCAGAGGGCTAAGTTGGTGGGATCTTGTGGACGGGAGGTATCACAAAGGGTATAACATGGGACTGAACAACAGAGTTTGCGACATATTCTTTCCTCGAAGTTACAAAGTTCGAAGATTGAGGAGTTTTGATTAAGACGAAGAACATGTGATATATCGGAATATGAGAAGAGGTTCTCGGAACTAGTTAGATTGATTCCTTATACATAGGCTGATGAAGTCACGAAGTGCGAGTTTTTGAAGGATTCTGACAGGATCGAGTGCATTTGTTTGTGGTTCCTCGGAATGGGTTGGGGACTTAGTTGAAGTATCATGAGAGTTGAGCAAAGTCTTTGTGTGTCAGTAGGCGGGAAAGGAAAGGAGTACCCAGGCACTTCCAATGAGCTACAGTGGAGTCCATCAAAAGAGACGAGGGCGGAGATTACGAGGCCCGAGGTGTAGGTCGGGGGGCGCCTCACAGTCGAGGATCAGTGGGGCCTAGTTGTCGGGATTGACACGAGCATTCCTCCTATACGTCATATGTGTTAGAGGCGTGCAGGTAAGGAGTGTAGGAGATATAGTACAAGGTGTTTCATTTGGCCCGGGAAGGCCATTTCATTAGAGTGCCCTCGGTTGATTGGTGCGGAGACATGTTGCTTGGCTAAGTACCCTTTTGAGATGAGCACTCGAGAGGTCTTTAGGGAGAGGTTTCCCAATGGAGGGACCGGTGCGTAGTAGGTAGGCGGCCGTGGTAGAGGTAGAGGTAGTGCCCTAGGGATCGAGACCAGAGGGAGCCAGTACTCGGGCGGGAGTTTATCTTTGTGACTCGTGAATGCGAGATCTCGACTCAGGATGTAATTCTTTTAGTATTATTTCTATCCTTGATCATGATCACGTATACATTAGTGGACTGGGAGCCACGCATTCATTTGCATCGAGCCTTTCCTGTGGGCCGGCTTCGGATAGAGACCTAGCCATTAGAGGGTCGTATGAGTTCCTTCCAGGCGGAGATGCGATTATTCTCGGAGGGCGAGTAGTCGAGGAGATAGTAGAGTTCGATTGGGACGGAGTTCAGTGGATCTTGTGGCCATAGATATGAGGGATTTTGTTGTGGTTCGGCATGGATTGGCTATCTCGCCATAGAGCCATTAGATTGTTATAAAGGAGTAAGTTGCATAGGCACGGGAAGTGGAGTAAGGTCCGGAGGAATGCGCGAGGATTATCTTCAGTATGATCTCGCCTTGGCGACCTGAGAGGATGACTAGCGTAGGGTTGTCGGAAGTTATCGGATTTATGTAGTGGAGACAGGGAAGGAGGGGACTCTAGTGGATGAGATTCAAGTTGTTAGAGAGTTCCCAGATGTATTCTCGGATGATATCGCAAGATTACCTCCAGAAAGAGAGGTGGAGTTCACCATTGATTTGATCCCAGGGACTGAGCCTGTTTCCATTCCTCCTTATAGGATGGCTCCTGTAGAGTTGAGAGAGCTTAAGGCTCAGTTAGAAGAATTGTTAAGTAGGGATTCATTCGATGAGCATATCCCCATGGGAGCTCCGAGTTCTCTTCATGAAAAAGAAAGATGGGAGTTTGCGTTGTGTATAGATTACGACGGTTGAGCAGAGTTACCATCGCCAATCGATTATCCACTCCTAGGATCGATGAGTTATTGATCAACTCCGAGGGTCTCGGTATACTCAGATAGACTTGAAGTCGGAATTATCATCGGTTGAGAGTGCGGGAGGTGATGTTACAAAGGCGCATTCGGGACACGCTACGGACATTATGAGTTTACGGTGATGCGTTTGGCTTTGACTAAAATGCTCAGGCAGCGTTTATGGATTTGATGAATCGGGTATTCCAGCCGTATTTGGATAGGTTTGTCATAGGTTTTATCGATGATATCCTAGTGTATTCAGGTAGTTCAGAGGAACATTCAGAGCACCTGAGGATTGTGTTGTAGACCCTAAGGGAGCGGCAGTTGTATGCTAAGTTGAGCAAGTGCCAGTTTTGAGAAGCAACCGAGGGGGTGGCATTCTAGGTCGTATGATCTCGGCGAGGGTAGTGTGGATCCCCGAGAAAATAGAAGGCACGTAGTAAATTGGAAACCGCCCGAAAAGAGAATGTGTCGGAGATTCGAAGCTTCCTTTTGGTTTAGTAGGGTAATCTGGGAAGTTTGTTGGGGGTTCTCGAATCGCATTGTAATAAGCTAACAAGGAAAGATGTCAAGTATGATTGGGTGGATGCACGCGACAAGGAGTTTCGAGGGAGTTGAAGGGGTAGATTGACTTCAGCTCCGGGTTCTAGCTTTACCCATGGGAGGAGATGGGTTTGTGGTTTACGGTGATGCTTTGTGAGGCCTTGGTTGTGTTTTGATGCGAGAATGATAGGGTGATTGCATATGCCTCTAGGCTGATTGACGTAGGAGAATTACCTTACACCACGACTTAGAGCTGCGGCGGTCGTGTTAGCTCGAAGATATGGAACATTACTTATATGGTGTTCCTTGCCAGGGATCTTTCACGGATCATAAGAGTCTTGATATATTTTCACACGAAGGAGTTAAACTTGGGGCAAAGAAGATGGCAGGTTGATTAAAATTCTGGCCCCATGCTATTGAGTACCATCGGGAAAAGCTAATGTCGTATGATTTTGTAGTAGCGACCATAGAGTTCTTTTGTCTCATGAGATTAGGTTATCTTCCCACTTTGTTGGTGGATCTACAAGAGCTTTAGAGGTGATATTGGAGGCGGGGATTCGGGGCATTGTTGGCAGCGTTTCATATTAGACCTCTCCTAGTGGATCAGTTCTAGCGGGGCGATCGCGGGATCCAGCGATGATTAAGCAAGGAAGAGATAGAAAAAGGAAGGAAAGAGTTTCAAATTAGAGATAATGACATGATAGTGAAAAGGACGGAGAATGTGCGTGCTAGAGTATGGGTACAGTTGAAGAGACATTATGAAGAAGCACATTCATCTGCGTATCTTGTCACATCAGTGTTATTAAGATAATAAGACTTTGAAAAGAACATTACTGGTGGAATGGGATAAAGAAAGAGATTGCAAGTTTTGTCTCAGGATGTCTAACACAATGTGTCGGCCCGGTGAAAGCGAGCATCGAGGCGTAGGGAAGATCACGGTTGCTCCCTATTCCGGGTATGGAAATGGGAGAAGATCATATGGATTTGTGGCCGAGGTCTTCCATGGACTCAAAGGTAGCATGATGCTATATGGGTGATAGTTGATCGATTGACGAAGTTTGCTCATTTTCTGCCAGTTAATGTTGAGGATTCTCTAGAAAAGTTGGCCCAGTTGTATGTGGATGAGATAGTGAGACTTCATGGGGTTAGGTTTAGATAGTTTCATGTCGAGACCCGGGTTCACATCCGGGTTTGGCTGGATTTGCAAAGCGGCTTTAAGGTACTTTCGCCTTCATTTCGACACAACATTTCATCCTCAGACGAATGGCGATCGAGGAGAGGACCATTGGACAGTAGAGGATATCTTTGAGCTTGTGTGATGGAATTGAGGGGAGTTAGGATGCTCATTGTGATGGAGTTCGCCTACAAGCAACTGACCCCTATCGGTCGATATAGAGATGGCTCCATTTGAGGCACTATATGGTAGGAAATGTAGAACTCCATTGTCTTTGGGATAGGAGTTGAGTGAGAAAATTTAGTAGGCCACTGAATTAGTCACGAGATCTTGGGAAATCTTAAAGCGAGATAGACGAAAAGTTATCGCGGACAAGCAGTCGTAGAGACACCGGTTGAGATAGGTGACCGGGTCTTTTTGAAGATTTTCCCTTGGAAGGGTGTTTTGAGATTTGGGAGCGAGGCATTCGATCCAGGAATTTATAGGACCTTATGAGATTGTGAAGCCAGTGGGGCCCGATAACTTATAGGTTGGGAGATTGCACGAAAGTTATCAAGGATTTATGACCACGTTCCATTGTGTCATTATGAAAAATTACATCCACAGATCCTTCATGTCTGAAGCGGCCGGTGTAGCTAAGGAGAATCTGACTTATGAAGCACCTATGCCAGTTATATAGATCGCCCAGAAGGCAGTGTTGAGGAGTAAGGTGATCACTGGTTAAGTCTATGGAAGAATCATGAGAGGCGGTGCTTGGGAGCCGGAGGCTCGGATGCAGCCGTCGGTGCCCTCGATTATTTTTAGAGATGAGGTATTTTCCTTTCCTTTGAGTTTAGTTTGTTCGTTTCGGGCGGAAATGTTAAAGGAAGGAGGATTTATGCTTGCCCGAGTCAGGAGGGTGTATGAATGAATGTAGTAGGGAATTTGTGAGCACTAATTATCCTTGTAGTATTTTTGGAAGAAATTGTGAAATGATAATTTATGGAACCGGGAATGTTGTAATAGAACAAGGTAAAATCGTAATTGATCAAATGGGATATGAAAACCATAATCAGAAAAGAGAGAAGAGGCCATAATAGAAATAACGAAGTTGAAGTGCAAATGTTAAAGAGATGGAGGACTTAGTACAGGTAGGCATAAATGATAATATAAAAGGAGGAGAGACAAACCCAAAATTCATTTTGGTCCTTTCTTGGAGCAAAACATTGGAGAAAGGTTGGAGGAAGAGAGAAAGAAGAGGAAGAAGAAGAGGAGGAAGAGGAGGAAGAAGAAGAAGGAGAGGAAGAATTTCAGGTATGGAATCCTTTAATTTGGGTTTTTGATATGAATTCTAAGATTTCCATAGATGATTAGTTGCTCCTTTCCTAAGGTTTTGTTAGGAGATAAGATTATCCTAACCCTAGAATTCTTGAAGTGTTTTGGGTAAAACCTTAATTGGTATACAATAAACATGGAATCCATCAAAATTTTATGGGTTGAATGAATTGGTGGACTTGAGTAAGAGTTCTTGGATTTTCACCTAGGGTTTGTTGTAAGAGTTCTAAACCACCAATACCACAAGTGTGTTCTGGAGTTGTTTTAAGGTAAATTTCATGTTAGTTTGAGGAATGGTTGTAAAAAAAAAAGAATGTTGGGTTTTTAAAGGAAATTCTGTCAAAATTTGGTAAAACCCTGTTTTTGTTTTTACTATAGATTAAGTTATAATCATCCAAATGAATTGATTCCAATTGTTAAAGAACCATAAGAGATAGGGATACAAATGTATAGAAGGGACAAAGATCAAATTGTAGCTCTAAGGCTCCCAAATACGGACTGAAGGTGAGCCGTGTAGCTAATGATTATGCTGTTTTGGGTATTGTTGTAGTGTTTTGGCCATAAGTGGAGTTTGCTCATCCAAATTGAGTGATTCAAAATTATGGGGTCAAATATGCTTCTAGAATAAGATTAAGCTAAAGGAAGTGCATGCAAATTGTATTTAAAGTGCTTGAAATTTGTCAAAGTGGAGCTATGTGCAGATTCTGTTATGCCAAATTGAGTATTATATATATAAAATACAATAGCAGGTTTTGTGATCCAAATTGGGTGATTCCAATTGTAGAAGAAACCTTAGAACCATAGCTTCAAATGGGTGAAGAACAATTTCCAATTTATGAGTTAAGACCCGAAATCAAGGATAACAGTAGGTGATTGGGTGAGTTAACCAATTTGGCATCAAAAAGATTGTTGTAACGGCGTTTATTTGGTTGAGGGCCTTATAGAAGGAATTTTAAAGTGAAAATTTAAAGAGATTTCATTGGATATATAAGGACTGATCTGGAGAGTTTCATAATTTTGAAGACCGTTTAGATAATTTTTTGTTAATAAAGTCAAGAGAGTATTGTTGAAAAGGTTTACCAAAATGAGTGGTTTTTTTTTTTGTTAGGAACTTTAGTGCTCAGGTAAATTGTTAATTTAGTTTGAATGTTGTGTGACCCTAAAGTGACTTGCATGTAGAAATGCGTTAAGTTTTAAGCTATCGCTTGGGCGGTCAATGTTTTCGTCGTATTCGTTTGAGTGTGTGGAGAGAAGCTAAAAGCAAAGGCGGGAAAGTTGTGGAGTCGTGCTTTCGAGTTTTGGTAAACAAAAGGTAGTGTTATAAACCTATTTTCAAATACTAGTGTATTATTATTATAAAATGTTTATTTACTGGTATTTAATGGTTCTGATTGTAAACCATGTTGAAAAGCAAGCAATGAGTTTAGCAAACAAGTAATGGTTTGATTTATTCAGCCATACTTTTAAAAAGCAAGCAATGAGTTTAGTAAGCGAGAAATGGTTTTGAATTATCAAACCCATATTAAGCAATGATAGTTTTGAATTATTAAACCATGTTACAAAGAGCAAGCAAAGAATATTTTCTAAAACGGGCCTAACTAAAATCCACTGGTTTTAAGCGAGCATCTGGTCGGAGGTATTAAGTCGTCTTGGCAGTGGTGTTAAGGATATCATTCATGCATTTAGAATTTACAGTCGGCAAACTTAGGTCATGCATTATGGCATTTAAAGGAGACCGTGTCTGGAGTATATAGGGTTAACGCGTTAACTAAATTATGTTGATGGAGATTGGTCAGTTCCACGTATTTACGAGAATTGGGCCAAGGCTCTTCCACACAGGTGGTGCGGACCCCGGAGTCCCGACCGGCACGTGATGCCGAGGGCTCCCATGTTCACTAAGTGCAGTGAAGCAGGAAAGGCTCCAGGTGGTTGATGATTTATAAGCATATTTTATACGGTTTGAAATCGGCCACTGGGCGCATAGTTGAGCCCGGGCTCCTGTGTTTGTTTTAAAGCAAGCTGGTTAAGCCCGGAGCTCCGGATTTTATTTTAAAGCATGCGGTTGAGCCCCGGACTCGAGTGTTTATAAAAGTTTATAAACTTTTAAGCGGAATTGAGAAAAGTTTATAAACTTTTAAAGCAAAGCAAGGTAAAAGCGAGCAAGCAAAAGATTTGAAAAGTTTTATAAACTTTTAAGAAAACAAAGCAAAGCAACCATTATAGAAAGTTTTATAAACTTTTAAAAGCAAGCAAGTCTGAGAAAGTTTTGAAACTTTAAAGTAAGCAACAGGCTTAAATATCACCCGTAAAAGAGAGTTTCTGAGTTTGAAAGGATGTTTTTCGAGGAAAAAGTAAACATTTTATAAAGCATACACTCATGACTCATTTAGCTCATTATTTTCTGTTTAAAAACTATTTTCAGTCTGACACTCACGAATGGACGAGTTAAGTTCTCGACTTTGTATAAGTCTTTGTAATTAACAATATTTTGTAAGGAAATACTTTGAATTTGTATATTAGATGTCATTATGTACATAGTGTAGTTTTGTGAAAATGTGTTGAGCACAGGCTTTGGTGAAAGAATGTTGTTGGATTTCATATGTTGGAAATGTGTAAATTATTAATATCTACAGGGATTTGGACATGTCTATATCTGAATTTGTTATCTTTCTTAGAGATTTTCTAAAATCTAAGTGGAGAAAAGGAAAAAAAAAAAAGAATTTTATTGAGTTAAGCAAGCAAATACGACTTTGATTCTGAGTTTTCTAGTCGGTAAAGGTAACGGCAGGATTTACGTGGAGTGGTAGCTGCGATAGTAGGGTGGGGTGTGACATGGCGCCACGAATCTCGGGGTTGGACTAACCCATCAACCGCGGAAGATTCGTGGATGTTGGGTAACGACACCACACCATTAGTCCCTTTTTCGGGACCCGAGTTGCTAAATCGGGCGAGTCTCATTTGTGCGGGAACTACACCCAAAATCTGACATGTGCGATCACATGGCAACTTATTCTGTATGTTATACAACGATCTGCAGGGTCCACATACAGTAAAAATGGCCCGTGGGCCCGTTTTATCCACTACTAAAACATATAAGCACATGACTATAGGACCATAGTCCATAAGAGTTCAAACATACACCACTCTTATAAAACATATCAAAATTAAGATTACAATACATGTTTTACAAAATATAAATCCAACCCTTGTCTGAACTTCTTGCTGTCTATCGGCTTCTAGTAGGCGCCGTCTCCACCGCAAAGTCTCATTGCAGAAGGGGGTCCCTTGAATTAGTTAGTGTGCCCAGTAGAGTGAAATCCTACAGGCTCCTCACCTAGTGCCCATATACAATGGTCATGCACCCTGACACATTCAGTACAATTATATCCAATGCTAGAATGGAATCTATGACATGAATGAGATCTTTCTCTATCATGATCCTGGCTGCAAGTCCTCAGGCTTCTCTCAGCATGAAATATGCCATGTATGAAAAATTGTTTTCAAAACAAGATATTTGTTTTATTTGTGGACAACCCTCAAATAAATTTTAGTAGACATGCCCGATGAATAATTTATGTATTGGACAACCCTCAGGCATATATTGTGGACATACTCTGATAATAATTATGTGGGACCCAACCCTGGAGTATATTGTAGTGGACATACTCAGATAATAATTATGTGAATGACCCTCAGATATAAATTAGTGGACATACTCGGATCGCGCTTTGTTCAAAAGCCATGTTAATGACCTCTGATCATTCATGTGACCTTTTTGGACTTGTCCACTAGCCAAGAAACCAACATCGACACTAAACACAATCTTGATTTTCCATTGCACTCCACATTTCATCTGATGTACTTGAGCACCCGATGTAGCTGGTGTGCCATTACACTCACAAGTCATGCTCGATGTATAAAGACCTCTACATGGACACCCACTATATCATTACACTACACAGTGTACCATGGACGCATATGTCTAATGCACACAAATCCATACATTCATTAAAAACGTTAATATACATGCAGTCATACTAACATTTATTAACATTCATGTCAACACATCGAACAAGCATCATCGACATCATTCCAGCTACTACTTAGACAAGTATTGTCATACTCAAATCCCTAGGCTACATCATGGCACATAATGCCCATAAAACCGTAACCTCTGACATGTATGCAATGGCGTATCACACGAAACATATCATGAGCCAGTATGTTAGAGCACACATATTGGCATCGAGCATGGCCTCTTAACCAAAAAATGCCATTTCAATCAATCACACAAACACATGTTAACATTTCATCAAGTCACTACCTAGAGCGAGAAGTAATGACACACCTCATTTCCTAGGCTAATTCATGACATATCATGTACCTAAGATAGCTACAACATGCCGTATATTCGCCCGACACACAACTCCTCACATCCACACAGCGATAATTCAGCACACTTGTTTGTAACAATCATTTTTTCAACAAGGATGTGAGGCACCAATTTTCATTGAAAGAAAGTGGTCAGATTCCTAGACTCCAAGATCTTTCCATAGAGTCCGAACGCAGCGAATCAGTTGAGAAAGTTATGGCCGTCCGAAGTTGGAGGCCTCGTATGAACAGTGACTGACGCACGGAGCCAGCAGGGGCCTACTGTTTTTCGTCATTTTCGGGCCAAATATGAGTTCAAATTTTAGCAAGCTATATATGGATGGATTCTAGACTCAAAGGGCTTTCCATAGAGTATAAGAACACTCAAAACGAAGCTCGGACGAGAAAGTTACAACTGTCCGAAGTTAGAGGCCTTGCACAAACAGTGCAGCTGTGTGAAACCCACGAAATTGCATTCGCAGGGCTCCTTTAAAGCTCCGGTATGCTATTTTCCTACCTAACTCACCAGGAAACAACTCATTCACCCGACAACAAACCCGTCCCAATTGGGACCACAAATTGGCCATAAACATGGAACAAAACTCGTCTCGAACTCAGTCCAAAATCAGCTTCAAAGCTACCAAAAAAAAACTGGACATCATAGCTCAAAACTAGAAAAAAAAAAATCAGTTTTTGTGTCTAGGAACACAACCAAACAGCCCCTAGGCCTCAACCAAGACCAAAACAACATTTAGATGAAATATAAACACATTAGGAAGGTTCCCTACCTTTTAGGCGAAATGAAACTTTTTGGAGTCAGAAGACCGATACCTGGCCTTCGAGCTTGGCTCAAATCTTAGGCAGAAAAATCGCTGATTTCGGTGTCACGCGTTGCCTTCGACGAGTACTTAGAGCTTTAAGTCTTGGCAGATGAAAAGCGGGCGCGATGTAGTAAATCTTAGAGAGAAGGTAGAGCTTCTCTCACTTGCTGCCTTCTCGAACCCGAAATCTTCGATTAGCGATGTTGTCGGTACTTGCAGCGTAGCTCTTGTCAGTAGATGAAGCTTTAAATCTTGGTTAAACCCAGTTCGACCACCAGAGCCGTGAGTCGTAAAGAGAAGGAGAAATTTCTCTCATTTCTCACTCTAACTCACCCCTTCCTCACTGCCTGCTAGTTCCAGCCCCCAAAAAAATGAGTTTTTTCCTTCTCTTTTCCCTTTTTGTCCATTTAAGCATAAGTTGGACGTGGGGCCCACTTTGCGCCACGTGTCCACTACCCGTCCGGATTCGTTTAAATAAAAGCAGTTTGTTTTAAATGAAACAACTCAGGATTATTTAGCTACCGAGATTTTTAAAATCTAGTGTAGGATTCTTGAATCCTGTCTTGCAATTAAGTAAGAATTCCCACTACCTAGGAATCTAGCCCCGAAACTTTACGAGTTCTTGTTTTTGTGAGACCCGGACTCAACGGCGTGATCCCGTTTAGATCATCAAACTCTAGGAAATTTTCAAGGCTTCCCTGAGCCATTTTAGCAATTTATTATTTAAAATATTTTTTTTTTTTTACTTTTAGAAAATTTTAAATTTTCTGGGGTTTTGCATGTCATTTTTTAACTAAAGCTGCAGTTAGGCTTCTAAATTAATTTTAAAGAACCAAAAAAATCTAAACATATTTCTATGAGTCATCTTGAACAAAAGTTTTAAAGTTGTTTAAAATAAATATATTTTTTATATAAGAGTCATTTTGAACCCAAACTCCTTCCATGCTGAAGTAGTTGTGACACTCTAATTTTTCATTAGAGTAAAATAGGAAAAAATAATTTAATTAATTTAACTATTTTATTAATTGTATAAAAGTCTTTTACCCTAAAGATTACTCTAGATATAAGCCTTGTTTGGTTGAGCTGAATGGGGGTAACAATAAGGAGTTGATAGCTTATTCACCTCTAATAAGCTTTTATATGATGTTTGGTAATGATACATAATTAGCACTTGATAGCTTATTATAGCCAATCTAGAGGTGATGGGAAAAAACTACAAATGGTATCTTTTTCTCTATACAAATATCCAATTTCCCTTTTTATCATTCTCTCCATATTTATATGGGATGGTATCATGATTTCACTTGATTTTATTTTTATTTTTAAATCTTATATATATTATGTAAATTATCTTTTTATAGTACCACTATAATTTTATAAAACTTAATTTTATTAAATGATAGATAAATGAGATTATAAAAATCCTTTTTCTTCATAATTTTTATTTAAAATTTGAATTTCATGAATATTAAAGATTATAAAAATATTTCAGGTTTTATTATAGTAATTAAAAATTAAAATTTTTATTATTAATTAAAATCCTAATAAAAATATTTTTATTTTATATTTTATCATAACTAGATTTTTTTTATTATTTTATAGTGATGGATAAAATAAAACATATATTATTTCAATAAATTATGATATTCATGTAAATATCATGGTGAAAATATTTATTCGTGTAATTTTTTTTTACATATGTAATAAATAGTCTTTTAATAAATCTTTCGAAAGAAAAACATTAAGAACACAAAAAGAATTCTCAGAGAACACAATTTTGGTGTTCTTCATGTTTTTAAAAATTATTCTTAAGAACGACAAACAGAGCCTAAGATACCGTTTGTTTTTTTGTCTCTTTTTCTATATATATTATATTAATATATTTCTCAATCATTTTTATGTAGGTAATTAACCTTTAATCAACTATTTTTAATAAGCTACTTAATCAAGTAGTAGTTTATACTCAGCTATCATCTATGAACTATTTTACTAAACAGTAATTTATAATAAACTATTAGGTATCTGAACCAACTATTAATTATCAACTCAATCAAACATACTCATAGATTTGAGAGCGTTGGTTGAAGAGATATATGGCTTTTCCAAATGTATAAGAATTGAGTACTTTCCATGGTTTGTTTGTATAGATTATTTTGTCAGAGATATGAGACGATGAGTTTTAACAAAGTCTAAAATTTTGAAGATTGAGTTTTCCAAAGGTCTAGGAATTCAGAGATCGGTTTTCCAGGTAAAATCCTAGTCCTTAGGTTTTTGTTTTCGGTTTATTGGATGAATATGAATAGGTTTCATTTATTTTTATTTCCATTAAATGAATCCGAATATAAGGTGTTCTAGGTTTTAAAACAAATTAAAATAAATTAGGGTTTGTTTATTCAGGTTATAAAATAAAAGATTTAAGCTTTTTAGAATAAGTTTATTAGCGAAGGAAAAACATGGAAATTGATAAAATAATAGTCATAATTATCTGGAAAAAGAATCACAAAATAAAATACTAAGAAATTATTTTTGTAGACTTGTGATAAAGCTATAGAAATTTTGAGATCCAAAAAAGAAAGAAAAAGGTTGTAGGACCTTAGCCTTGAGGATGAAAAGAAAAAAACAAGAAAGACAGCGGGGACCATCCTACTTTGAGATTGTGGATAAAAAAAACAATGATTGACGTTGTTGTACTTTGAATGTGGGAATGAAAGAGTAAAGTAAATAAATAAATAAAAGAATAGAGGACATACTTATGTGGTATAGGTTGGTAGGATTAAAAATAAAATGAAGGAGAAAGTGGGAGGTGTAGAGATGGGGATCGCATAAGGGGTGTGTATGACATGTGGGGTTGAAAAGTAAAAAAGGCATCGTAAATTATGGGTAGTTGAATTATTTTAAAAAAAACTGTTAAGTATTGGTCAAGTAACCACCATAGAGTGAATGAGATTTGTGGAACAGAGTAAGTTGGTGTTTGTTTTTTTTACTTAATATTGAATAGAATTTTTTTTGAGCTTAATATTGAATAGTAATTAATAGTATTAAGTATAAGTTGTTGTTTTTTGCGTTGGGTAGCGAGTAGAGATAGCGACGGGCCAATTATTTCGGGTTCTCATTCCGTTCGTTCTTAATGGGGCCAGTTTGATTTGTTATAATCGAGTTTTTAGCGGGTTTGAGTTTATTTTACCGAATCAGGGTGGGTCAGGCGTTCAAGTATTGTTACTCACGCCTGGCCTATTATATTTTAAAAATAATTTTTTTATTATTTTATTTTATATACTTTAATATAAATAATAATAATAATTAGGAATGTTTTAATAAATAATTTATAAAATTCATAATACTATTTATTTTTATGAAATATATTATTTTTAATGTAATAAAATATAAAAAAATAAAAACAAAAATCAAATGTAAACGGGTTTAGGAATTTTCCCATCCCCATCTCGTTTAATTTTTAAATGGGCAAGTTTGAAATTAGAAAAAAAATAAACGGCGGGTTGAGATGGGCCGCCAAAGTCTGAGCCTCTCGTTGTCATCCCTAATAGTAGAGTGTGCTAGCCTTCTCCTTGTTGGATATTGGTGATTTTTTAACTTTGTTTTTAATGGACAACGACTTTTTTGAATAGAAAAAGCCAAATATTTTCACTTTTTCTATTTAGAATTTTTTTTAAAAATTTCAACAATAAGTCATGAAAATTTTAAAAAAACAAACAGCTTAATGCTAAAAACTGAATAACTTTTAGCATTAAGACAAAAAACAAACGCCACCTAAGACAACAAAAGCTTGAAAAGATAAAAATGGCCATGACATATTATTATGGTTAATATCTTTAAAAAATTAATTAGGCCTATGAACCTACTTCTTGAAAACCTAGGTATTAAATACCTAGAAAATTGAGGTATGGATAGATGATTGAAAATGATAACAACAACAACAATAATAATAATAATAATAATAATAATAATAATAATAATAATAATAATAATGTGTGTATTATTGTGTGTATTAATGATAAATAAATAAATAAAAATAAAATATGAATAATTTAACCTTGAAAAAAAGTAAGTTTACATTATTTCAATGATTTATTTTATTATACTTTTAGGTAAAATAATTTCTTAGTTGGATATTTTCAGAATTATATTCAAAATTTTTCGAGTTTGTTTTGGGAGTAAAGGAAAAATTAATGTAATTTTTTTAAAATGTATTTTTATACCTATGATTTGAAAATGTTTACTATGTTTTTTTTCATAAAATATGGATCAAATATATTTTGTGTGAAAAGTATGTTGGACTTTATGTTTTGTTGTGATATAAATTATGGAGATATTATGTTTTGTGAATGAAATTATTGAAAATATGTTTTTTACTCTAGTAGTTCGGCAATGTCAACATGGATAATAGTTGACACTATTCGACACTTGTTAATAAAAATAATAGTTGACCTTTAAATTTCTCAATGGGAAATGTAATTGATTTGAACCCCAAATTTAAGAGGTTTCAGTTAGAGATTACTAGTACTAGTAGTGTTTGGTTCTATCTATCTTAAAATGAACAATTTGAGGCTAGCCACCCTTTTGAAATCTTACATGACTGGGCATCATTCGATATTTGTGACCAGAGAAATTTTATTTTATTTTATTTGAATGTTTCAAATGAAAGTGTTTGGATCTGGAAAGGAATAACTTTGTTTGAATATTTGAATGTATTGAATTTTGTTTTTATGGAAATGACTAATGATAATATCTCCAATTTTGCAAGTGAACTGAAAAGATTTTATTCATGAACTGCATTAATCTATCTTATTAGGCTTCGAGTTCATTCTTGTTATTGAATATTTTTCTGATACTCTTAGTTTTGGCGAAGAGTGAGGCTAGCTTGGGAAATTCGTCATCATTATGACTTGATTTGGAAATTTGTGTTGGACGTTGGACTATTTAGTTCATTATTTGAATTGTCCGGTTTTGGAAGTTTTTTGGAAAATTACTTGAAGAATTAGACATTTCATTTCATTCTTATTTCTTATATTAGTTTGAAGTTAGAATGTGGAGATCCTTAACTCTTTCTTTTTGTATTTTGAACAACTCATTGGATATTCGTATTTCAAAAATTGGAGATTTAGAAAATGTTTATTAGTATGGAATTTTGATAATTGGTGATATTAGAATGTCGTGCATTTACTTTGAACATGTATTTGGCAATTTGAATTCATCCAGTTACAAGAAAGGAAGGTTTATGTCTTTTCGTACTTCGAGCCTTAGGGCTTGAGATGTCAAATGGTAGTCATGCCTCAAGACCGGGTTTCGGGGCGTGACAGAGTGATATCAGAGCTATAAATTTATAATCTTGATGAAAACTTGTTTAAGTTTGTCTATGAGATAGATGAGTGATATATTAATTAATGTTCATCTTTGTCTTGTCTAAATTCCTAACATTCCTTACAAATCTAAGTTAGTCAATTGATTTTTTGGTGACTAGTTAAAGTTTAATACACTATTTTATTGTTTGATGGCTTATTGGTTATACTTTTACCAATATGAATTCTGATTTGAATTTGCCACTTCTATGGAACATGTCATTATGAACAATATAGTAGTTTGAAGTTATCTTATAACGATTGAAATAAGAATATGTGAATTCACTCAATACTCCTTGAACCTTAGGGTTTTTGTTTGGTTTTGAGGATGAATTGAGGAGTTTCCTACCTTATATTTGTTTATTGTTTTGGAAAAAAGGTTAACTTTCCATATTCTTAGTTACCTTAAGTTTAGTTTGAAGGAAAACATGTGAATAAATTAATTGTTGCGCATAAGCTTATTCTTGCAATGCAGTTTTTTGCTTAGAAAGGTTGTTAAGACTTTGGTCAATATGATGAGTGATGAAAATAATTTGAAATTTGAAAGAATCTAATACTGTTATTGAAGTTTGAAGTTACTTGGGATTTACTAATTATTATAAATAATTTATTGAGGGATCTCCAAGATCATCATACATTTTTAGGTTAACATAGAAAGGGGTTAAGTTTGATTAGTCAATGACATGAACATGGCTTCCTAGAGTTGATTGAAGAGCAAATTAGTGCTAATACTTTGATTATTTCATTAGGTTCAAATGGATTTGTTTGGCATAATGATGTCTTTCATTAGGATTTAGGTTGTGTTCTTATTCAACATGGAATAGTGATATGCACTTTTAAACATTTGAAATCTTAAGATAGAAACTACCGAATTATGATTTGAAGTTAGTAATGTGAATTTTGCACTTAAGATTTGGACACATTTTTCTTTATGGTGAAACCTATGGAATATTCATATATTATGAGGATTTGAAATCTTTGTTTTCTTAAAAAGATTTTTAAACAAGAAATAGAGGATATTGATTCAATTACTTAAGGATTATAACGATATTATCTGGAATTACTAAAACAATGAGAATTCTGTGTTTGACGCCTTAAATTTGAAAATTAGTTGATTCCTTGGAATTGGAGGTTATTACAAGTGATTATTATATGATTTGAGTTGTTTGCAAGTCTATGTCATACCTTTAGACTTTAGAATTCTTAGGTTGAATATTATACAACAACCAAGCCTATTGGGAGAGTTAAAACCTTAAAAAGAATGATTTGCTTTTAGTTGAACTTATAGAATAAGTTACGAAAGATGGTAAGATTGACTTTGTTTATTAGATTATGAAATTTGGGGACTCATTACTAGACTTTATATCTTAAATTATGGAGACATAAAGAGACAACTTTTGAAAGAAGTTTACCGTCTTAAACTTACTATTCACCATAGATGACGCAAATATATAAAGATGTGAGATAGAGTTTTGGGTGGTCAAGTATGAAGTCTAATATTGTATGATTTGCGGCTTTGGGTTAAGTGTGTTTGTGTATGGAAGGTTACATCAATAGCCAATAGATTTTTGCGACTACTTGTATTTCTAAATGAATGTGGAAACATACAAACATGTATTTTGTGATAAAGTTACCCAAAACCTTAGTTGGTGATAATACTTTGTTGTGATGATTGGTTTATTGATAAAGTCTACCTATTTTATATCAAACTAGTAAGAATGTTTTGAGAATGCAAGAGATGTCCAATTCTGTGATATATGATAAGAAATTTTCTTTTACTTCTAGATTTTGACTTTGTCTAAAAAGAAAAAAAAAAAAAAACTAAGTACTAAGTTGAGTTTTGATAATAGCTTTCATACTTAGGTTGATGACCATGAGGAAAGTAATCGCAAGTTGAAAATATTTGTTGAAAGATTGTGTTTTGGACTTGAAAAGTAATTAAAATGAGCACTTACATTTGGTAAATTTTCCTGTAGTAATAGTTTTTTTACCTAGCAATGAGATAGTAATAATTTTCCTGTAGTAATGTCCTATTTGTTATAATCATATTGGAAAGAGAAAACTTTTATGATTTGAACTTAAACAATTGACTATTAAAAAGATAGTCTTGATTAAAGAAAAAAATGGAAGAAACTCAAAGTACACATAAGAGTGATGTTGATATTTTCAAGCAATATTTGGAAGTTGAATTTGGTGTTTATGTTCTCCTAGAAGTTGCTTGTTAAGTTGTAATGAGATTTAAGAGAAAAAAAAAGTCCTAGGTTTATAAGATTGTTTGAAAGATTAGAAAAATAGGTATTTGTGTGTAGTAAGTGGTCTTACTTTGATGCACTATCTAAGTACATATGTATTTTATGTTTTGACTTTGAGGAAATAAGTTCTTGATCCCTTTTATGTTTTGAAATAGGAGCATATTCAATTTTTTTGGAGATTAAACTTAAGAAAATTATATGTTCAAATTAGAGATGTGATGGAAAAAGGAAATATTGTCTGCTATTGTCAACTCGGTAACGGTGGAGTGAAATAATCAGAATATTTGAAAGACCACTTGGGAATTGGAGTAGAGCTTTGAGAAAATATCCTTCATCATTTAAGCATTTAGTTATATCAAGTTTAGATGACTAAAATTTAATTAAGGAGAAGACGATGTGACACTCCCGATTTTTCATTAGGGGTAAAATAGGAAACAAAAATAATTTAATTAATTTTACTATTTTATTAAGGGTATAAATGTCTTTTATCCTCAAGATTACCATAGCTATAAATTATAAGTTTCAGATTCTTTTTCTTAATATACACCTTTTTAGAAGAGATTTGAGAGCATTTGGAGAAGAGATTCGAGAATATGGGGCTTTTCCAAATGTGTAGGAATTCGACTAACTTTCTAGTGAAATGGAGTGTCTGTTTGCACCTTCTAGACCTGTCAATAAGAAAAATGCTCTCCCAAAACTATTTTAACTCAAAGTCTATTTCTCCTTAAGTTCCTCTCTTTGAAAGCAGGAAGGACCAAATTTCGTTGCTCTCTTCATTGTACTAAAACTTGCTTGAATCTTTAAAAATTCCTTAAGTCCCTCAAAAACCTTTAGTTAATTCGATCAAACTTTCTTCAAAACTTTAATTACAAAAGCTGCTTTCCCCCCAAACTTAAACTTTGTAGATGTGCTAATTACCATCAAAAGCTCATGGATGTAGTCCCCAGATTAGACTCAGACTGAGTTCTGTATGTGTAATAGCCATCATAATGGCTAAGTGTGTCTTTCCCTCACAGTCGAGTTGTAGCTGCTGCCCCACCTAAAGTGATTGTGCTCCCCACAATTGGAAAACATGTAAACGTTCAATTAAGAGAACAAGCTTTATCATGGACAGATTTCCTTTCCTGTGTTGGTCATCTTCCAAGGTAATATAAACACCTTTGGTGTTAGTTTGTTTAGCTGGAATAAGTATTTTTGTGATTGATGGACATGTCTATAAAATTCAACATGATACCAAAGTTTGTTTGTGTAGCATTCAATTTGAATATGCGAACCTTTAAAATCCAAAGATTTTGACAGTGGTAAATAAGAATTCGATGAAAATCCGTAATTTTTCTAGATCTCGAATGACGAAACGGACTTCTCCGTTGAAATCGTCTTGCGAAATTTAGCTACCACGTCGAATTTCGTTGGATTTCGAGGTGGTCGGGATTTCACGTTGGAAAGGAAAGGCTTCATTTATTACACTTATTAAAGAAAAGCTGATGCGACATGGCACCCTAAAAGTGTGACACTTTAAGATGGAGTGCTGAAAGCGCCACATCGGGAGCATACTGGATTTGCTTAATTCCATGTCTACATTGAGCCACGTGGTGGGATGATGTCAAGTAAAGAAGAATTAGAAATGAAAGAAAAATGATGCACTACGATAATTTGTACATTTTACTGGCGAAAAGAGAATGGGAGCTTTCCTTCTGACGATACGGTCAACGCTCATCCAAAATGAGAATTGACTGTTAATATAAATGAGTGAGTAAAATGAAAGAGAGGCGATGAGAAAATGAGAAAAAGGAAAAAGAAAAGCAAAAGGAAAGAAAAGAAAAGAGCATGAACAAAGAGAAAAGAATCTGTAGAGAGAAAAGTGAGGAAGAACACCGAGGAAATCCCGCGATAAGTCTTCGTGAAAATGTTGAAAAGGCGCGCGACGCCCCATTTGTAAACCCTAAACTGCGGGCCCACAAAAGAAAAGAAAAAGTAAATCAAGCTTTGATAAAATAAAATTGAGGGTCATTCAACCTATTAGTCACCGTGATAAATATTACGTATTTATCTTGTTTTAGTCACACTCTGGCGCCCATGAGCCTGCAGATCAAAGCGCGAAAGTACGGCGTCGATCTCTACGATGATATAGATACTCATATAATAGTGAAAATCAGGCTGGAATGTGATTTCTCGTTTATATCCGCCATTGCATATGCATTTTAGGCGAGTAACCCTCGTAGGGAAACTTTCTACTCCGCTTTGCTCACCTGCCGCGACCCCTTTCGCGCACAGTATCATCCTGCGGAGATGACACACTCTCAAGAGTGCAAATTTTCGGAGTAAGAGGTCAAATGTTGCTTTGAGTAACATTGTAAATACGTATAAATCTTTTGTAAAACAAAAACATGGAAACTAAGGGAGAATATAGTCGATTATTATTTTTATGAGTATAGATGTATGGGCCCTATGTGGCCATTTTATTTACGCGCTGCCTCTCGTAACACGAGGCACGTAGATTTCCACGGCCGACGGCAGGCCAACGGACACCCCGCGCTTGGGGGCGCCGCGTATCAGGCCCTTCAACTTCCAATATGTATTAAATACTAGGCTGACAATTTTTTTGACATTTTTTCACAGACCAAATTACTACTCCCCGGTATATCAACCAATAGATGTTGTTACTAATATCCTCTTTTCATCTGGAACCACAGGTAAGGATTGCCTAAACATAAAAGTTCTTGTTTACTCTGCTATGGTAATTCCTATAATGGATATACAATGATCGTCTCTCCCTTAGCTTTCAACGGGAGATCCTAAAGCTATTCCATGGACTCAAGTTCCTCCAATTCAATCTGCTACTGATGCATGGCCACATATCAATATTCAAGTTGGAGATGTCTTCTTCTAGCCAACAAATTTAGGGTGGCTGATGGGACCTACAATCCTATATGCATCCTTTCTAAGTGATTAAAAACGTTTTAATCATTCTTATTCAGGAACAGAGACAGAAAAAGAGAAAATGCTTAGTCAAGTATCAAAGTATTGTGATCAGAGAAGGGAGTAAACTAACTCAATCAAGTTTGTTCTTCAACCGAATTCTTCAATAAACAAACCACCTAATTTCTCAGTGTTCAGTTTTGGTTTCAATTGAGATTTTGCATCAAAATTGAATTCCTAAGATCAAAGT
Organism: Tetrastigma voinierianum; assembly: GCA_016808115.1. Classification (NCBI taxonomy): domain Eukaryota; kingdom Viridiplantae; phylum Streptophyta; class Magnoliopsida; order Vitales; family Vitaceae; genus Tetrastigma; species Tetrastigma voinierianum. The sequence goes on along the minus strand of JAEQBH010001862.1, from coordinate 389,888 downwards.
TGGAACAATCTGACTCAATCCAACCTGTTCTTCACCAGAATCTATTGAATTTTTCATCGAAGAAGCCTCTGTTGGCATTCAAATGCCATAAAAGTTTTTTTCCCGTACAAAGGCTTAAAAAAAATGAAACCCTAAAAAGAAACTAATATTTACAAATAGAACCACCCACGAAACCTTTTTTAAATCCCTAACCTTAGTGTCTATTTGGTAGTAAAGAAAACTGAGGCAAACAAAAGATAAGAAAATATATATATATAAAAAAATCCAAATTGATTGAAACAAATAGCTACATTACATTTGATCGACCAGATAGAAAAAAACAAAGCAACAACAGTACTTAAACAAATTCCTCATGAAAAATAAAACACCCAACCTAACAAATCTCCAAACACCTAAAATGTTGTACGCGCACACACCCTAGGGACATACAAGCCCTGGATACCGCCACAATCGATTCAAACAACTACCTCGAACACAATATCTAAGGTCTCCAAAACTCAAATCAAGCACAAAATAAAACGAAACAAATTAAAGGTCTCTTATTTATCTCATCCCATAAAACAAGCACAGACATAAAGCAAAGAGAAAATCAAATCTAGCAGATGAAAAAACACTGATAATACTTGGAAAATGGAGATGAAAGCAAAGAGACTCGGAGAAACGAAGTACGAAGAGCAAGATAATGGACTTGATCCCGTCGGAATTGGGCATGGCCTAAACCACAAACTTATGTTACAAACTTTCTTTTCTTACAGGGAAACAAAAGACAGAGGAGAAAATTTACAAGGAAAGAAGAAATAAAACAATTACAAGAGAAATATTGTTTATCAGAGATGGTGGATGCCGAGTCTTGTGAGGAGTCACATTCACCTTAAAACATATTAGCAGTCTCCTTCTATGCTCGGAGAAAATCACATCGACGTTTATCTCCCAGAATAAAATGGCATATGAGCAACATTTGAGCACCTTGATACTACTTCCGGCGACCTAAACCGTGATCAAGCTATCACCTAATCGCCAGCACTCAGACCATACCTACCGTATCTCACTTTTCCTTTCCTTTTTCCACACAACAAACTCGTGTGGAAATTTTTTTTTTTCTATATCCAACAAGAGAAGTTTCACTCTTAAAGGCATAAAGTGGGAGACTTTAGTTTTCGCAAGCCAAACGTCAGTAAGATAAACGTGGTTGGGTCATTAAGCAATGTATTCATTGATCACCCGCAATGAATGGGCCCATCATTTTACTAACAATTTCCTCATGAATGGCATTCAAAAACTAAAGATTCCAAAGGATCGGGTGATAGGATTCATCATTGAACTCGCATGGGGGAGAGGTAGGGCTACTAACCTCCCTCAGAGAAAAATGTTTACTCTAATTAACTAAACAATAGACACGATGTCTCGAACTCGTCGGCTGGCTGTGTGCACGATGACATATTCCACAGAATCTTCTCCTAACACATTTCGCCTTCTCACTTTTATGTCCATTCGCCATGGACATGTGCCTGCCAGGAAAGCAGTTTAATAGAAATTGCGGCCTTGGTCTAATTCCTCCGAAGCGGCCCCACTTCACTCTTACATAGGTGATCTCTCTTTAAATTGAGAGTAGCTCATGTTACTCTTCTCAAATGCATAGAGATCATTAAAAGTATGGCTTAACCTTCTTATGAGCATCACTGATTCCTCACAGGAATGGACACGATGATATCCCCACAGTGTTGTATCCAAGTCTTCACAATTTAGTTGTCCCTTTGAACCTAGATCTTGGGATCTCCAAATACCTAGGTCAGGGTATCCATTGTATCAACTTGTTCTTTACGCATGGAATATTCCATTCCCTTCGATGACTTTTCAACAAACTCTCTGTTTAACCCTTTGGTTAGCAGATCCGCAATGTTATCCTTAGATTTTACATAATCTACAGAGGTAACTCCAATTGAGTAGTTGTCTCATGGTATTGTGTCTACGACAAATATGTCTAGACTTACCATCAGACATATTGTTTCAGGCTCTACCAACAGCGTAATGATTGTCATACCAGCGCATATTGAGGCACCGGCTGGGTAACCTTGAACGCCCTTCAGGAAGTGGCGTAGCCATTCCGCCTATTCCCCACATTTGTCTAGTGCTATAAACTCAGATTCCATTGTGGATTTGGCAATAACTGTTTATTTTGAGGACTTCCATGATATCGCGACACCTCCCAATGTAACGACATAACCACCCTGGGATTTTGAGTCTTTAACATTAGATATCCAATTAGCATCACTGTATTCTTCAAGTACAATAGGATATCTTATGTAGTGCAGCCCATAATCATGAGTGAATCGTAAGTATTTTAATACTCTCATTATTCCTTACCAATGCATAGTTTCAAGATTACTCGAGTATCTACTCAGTTTATTAACTGCATAGGCTATGTCTGGTGTTGTACAACTTATTAAGTACATTAGACTGCCTATCACCCTAGAGTATTCTACTTGAGAAACACTCTCTTCTTTATTCTTGGACAAGTGTAGAGTTACAACTAACGGTGTTCTGGCTATACCATAGTTATCCTTATCAAACTTCCTAAGAATATTGTCAACATAGTGTGATTGATTTACAATGAGTCCATCTGATATTCTTTTGATTTTTATTCCCAAAATAACATCAGCAAGTGTCACGCCCCAAAACCCACCCTTGCGGCATGATCATTAATTCACACTCTTCAAGCCTCAAAATTTCCTAGTTTGAAGTGTGAAACTATTAATTAACCTTCCTTGTAACTGGATTTCTGTCCAATTACCACCACATGTTCAAAGTAAAATCACAACTTTCTAAATTCATAAATTCTCCAAATTCAAAATTGCATGCATACAAAAATTACTTCTAAATATCCAAATCTCAATTATGCATGTCATGTAAAGCTGTTCAGAATATAACAATATTTAGGATCTCTCAAATCCAACTTTGTACTAATATAAAAAGGAATGTTATCATCCAAGTGACTTTCTCAATTAACTTTCAAAACCCAACATTTCACATAAACATGAACTTATGAGTTCAACATGATTCAACATAAAGTTCGAATCAAATCCTAATGATGACGAATCCCCAACCTAGCCATCACTCCTCGTAGAAACTAAAAGTACCTGAAAATATGTCAACGAATGGGAGTGAGCTTTTAAAAAGCCTAATAAGAAATACTAATACATTTTCATGGATAAAAAGTTTTCAATCATATAACAAATAGTAGATGTTTTTCACCAAACTTTATATTCAAATATAAGTTGGAACATTAACAAAATTTACTTCAAAACATTCTCACATCCATTTCAAATTAGTTTCATATCAAATGTGATCCAAACAATTTCATATCCAGTCCAAAATCAAATACATTTAAAATATATTTTTCTCTGGTCATCAAATATCAAATGGTGCCCAGTCATGTGGGACTTTCAAATGGGGAGTCTAGTCACAAATTGCCTTTAAGGTTAATTTTAACCAAACACTACTAAGACTAAAGAACCTCTAACCAAACCCCTAGAGGTCGGGTTCAAATCAATTACATTCCCCACTAAGAAAATGTAAATGTCAACTATTATATCCCATTGACAAGGGCTAAATATTGTCAACTATTATTCCCATTGACAGGGCCGAACTAGCCAGTGTCAAATATTTCATTCAAAAGTTCAAATTACAAAACATCATATCTCCACATTTTCTTTCATAAACAAAACAAATCTCAAAAGCACAATCATACAAAACTACTTTTTGATCCATGGATAATCAAATAAATAAAAAAGTAAAACTTTTCTCAAACCAAGATTATATATAATTCAATTAAAACAATTTTCATCCTCAAATGAAGTAAAAACAAACAATTTTCTTTTTAAAGATCTGCATTAATATCCCTTGCCTCAAAGAAGTACTCAAAAGCTTTGAAAGAGCTAATCCGAATAATTTCACCTCAATGAAATATTTATCCTAAAATAATAAGGAAGAAACTATCATCATTATTTATTTATTCTTAAAACTTTCCTAATTTGATATTCTTAACAATGATATTATTTTTAATTTTAATCCATAATAATAAAAGTTAATGGGTTTCTAAATATTTTATAAAATTTGTGATTTATAAAGTTTATTCTATCAATATGATTTTTTTGTTCACCTCAAACATATCGATTAACCTGCTCAAATGATAACTATTTGAATTAGGTAGTTTTACAAATTTTATAGAACTCATATTCCTTTCGGATCTTATTTTAATAATTTATTTATTTTTATGCTCTTAATTCAAACTAAATCTTTTAGTAGAAAGAAATAATATTAATAATATTTTACAAATTATATTATTACACAATACACATCTAGCATTTTTACCTAACAATTATCATACATGACAACAAGTATTATTAACGGATCTTTTTTCCTATAATTGCTAAATAATTATTCTAATCATATATGCCTTATCTAATAAATTGTCAATCCTTAATAAAATATTTACTTGCCAAAATACATATATCTTTAAATACTTATCAAATACACATTTTATACAAAATTCAGCATTTTCAAATTTATCTTATTTGTTTATTATTATTTTCTTTCAAAAATTATTCTTAAATACTTTTTCATTCTCATACTCAAAGTAATTCAATATGACACCACCAATTCTTATTTTATTTATTTATTTATTTTTAAAGAACGAGAGTGAAATCTAAATCTGACTTCTTCAGGGTTCATCTAAACTGAAAGAAAAATTAAAGAATCTACATCAAAGAAATAAAAATAAAATAAAATAAGGAAGATCTTACCTAGAGAAATTTGTTCTTAAAATCCTAGATCCGAAAGCCGTACGTCCTTTGGAATTCTACCAGCCAGAAATAAATTCAAAGATGAATAGAAAGGATTTTCTTTTCTTATTCCAATTTATACTAGGGTATCTATTAGAAAAATTACCTTTTTACCCCTCTTCCATTAAATTAATTAATTAATTACTAATTGAATTATCAATATTATTTTCATAATGTATGCCTATAAAAATTCTCTCATTATTATTTTCCTAATTTATACTCTATACAAATTCCTGTCATTATTATTTTTCGTAACTTATACCTATACAAATTCCTGTCATTATTATTTTCCCTAACTTATACCTATACAAATTCCTGGGTGTTACAGCAAGTCCCATGTCTTTCATGTCAAATCTTGAATTCAACATGTTCATGGTAGATGTAATTATCTTACCATCACTACCGACAATAAGCATGCCATCTACGTACAAACATACAATGACATATCTATGTTCATCGCCTTTGACATAAACACACTTGTCACATTCATTGATTTTGAATCCATGTGACAACATAACATTGTCAAATTTCTCATGCCATTGTTTCGGTGCTTGTTTTAATCCATACAAAGACTTCATCAATCTACATACTTTTCTTTCTTGTCCTGTAGCAGAACCCCTCAGAAACCAAAGGAAAAATTGAAAATTTATGAAAAACGGTAAAACAAAGGATTCGGTCGATACGCAAAGATCAAAACCGAAGTTTTTCTAGATCTCGGATGATGAAATGGACCTTACCATTGGGTTTGTCTCACGAAATTTAGTTGCACAAGCGAATTTAATTGAATTCCGAGATAGTTAGCATTTCATGTTTTTAGAGGCATCGGGTGTCGGGTGACACATGGCAAGCCATGTGTCAACATGCATGGGTTTTGATTTGTGTATATAATGGGAGTTCACAACCAGTTTGTAGAAGAAGGAGGGGGGGAGTAGGAAAGGAAAAGAGAAAGAGAGAAAAGAAAGAAAAGAAAGGAAAAGGAAAAGAAAGAGAGAAAGAGGGAAAGGAGGCTCTGTGGTTTCCTTCCTAGTTCATCATGCCCGACCGTTGGAACTCGCCGGGACTGCTGACCAAAGTCCGAAGTGATTCGACGAGGGGCTACGCTTCGAGAGGTTGAGATTCTTCCTACTTTGGTTTATACCTAGGCTTTGGGCTATTGTTTTGGGTTGATTTTGAAACCGTGTTGTGCCATGTTAATGGCATGGGATGGGTTTATTGATGATTTAAAGGGTTGCTTCCGGGTAAATTTGGGTTAAAAAATTGCATTTACGGGAGTTTCCAAAATGCTCCTGCAACCCTCGGGCACGCTATTGCGTGGATTGTCGCAATAGTGTGGCTCTTGGTGTACTCCAACTTCGGACGACCATATTTTTCTTGTTCGAAATCCGAATTGTGCCTTCTTGGACTCTATGAAAAGATATTTGAGTGTAGAATCTAGCCATATGCTAGTGATTGGCATTTGGTGCTCACATAATTGCTGAAATTTTGATCATAACACCAAGTGTACAAATTGCATGGCATGACATGCTTGTTTGATGAAATGTTGATATGTGTATTAATATATTGACATGTGATGAATTGTATGTGTATAAATGGCCATTACATGGTATGTTGTAGGCTATTTTGTGGACATGTTATGTCGTAATTTAGCATAAATGATAAAGTGCTTCATTACTTGACTAAGTAATGATTTGTATGTGATTTAAATATATGCTTGTGTGATATATTGACATGAATGAATTAATGTAGGGAAATTATATGCACGTATGATATAATTGCCTAGGATGCATTGGTGATATGCACGTTTGATAAAATTTTCCATATAACATTTATCATATATGTGACATGGTACAAATTGGCAATGGCAACTTGCATTGCATATGCACGGGGACATAGCATTAAATAGGTGTGAGTGCATGGTTGGTAAATTGACACTGCGTTTGGTGTTTGATTGGGTGGGCTAGGTTAAATGGGACAACGTCTAAAAAATTCACACGGTTGATTAAAATGGTAAAGAAAATATGTGCCGGGTATAAGCAAGAAAGGATAAATCCCCCCTCGGGTGAAAGACCTGTCAATTATGGTCAAACATAGTCCCCAGTGGTGAAAGGCCTTAAAAGTGTCTAGGTTTGCGGAGCCCGCAGTGCGACACCAAAAATCCGCTATCCACATAAAGGCGATGGATTTTGAATGAGAAATGATCATTATGATGTATCATCCAAAAAGCTTTTGGTTTATAAACAAATGAAATTTGTTTTGAAAATGATTATTGGATGTCATCTAGAATGACTCCGCTTATCACACATAGCTTAAAGGCCGCGGAAGCCGGAAATGCGGCCATGGCGACTTGGAAGGTAGGATACATGATGAGTCACATCTCATTTCATGGCATGGCATGTAGGATTCCATATAGAATTGGCATGTTCTTAGTAGAGTGTGAATGTAAAATGTTGAGTGAACAATGCATGTGCACTTAGGTGGGGAGTAGCCCTTTTAGGAGATATTCTCTACTAGCGCCTGCTCACTCCTTTATTGACAACCCTGTGCATGTGGTCGATAACGATGGATGGTACCCGACAGAAAGCCATGATTGTGAAGAAGGCTGACATGTGGCCTTAATATATCTTTTGTAAAAAGTGATTGGAACAAACTAGTCCTAGCATATAATTTTGTATAAAAGAATTGTAATTAAATTCTTTCTACCATCACAATATAGTCTGCATCGGTAATTATGGTAAGAGGGTCATGATCGGACTCTTACAGACTGTATTTAAGCACATTATTCTCACATTTTAGATTTAAATATGAATGAATGGGTCCCGGAGTAAAGGCATTCAGGTGGTGCGTGCTTGGTGTCCATGAGTAATTAGTGCGAGGGTCCGATTACTAAGACTTAGGTGCATAATGACCTAAGATAGAAATTCCGTAGGTTGACATCTAGTCAACGGGACCCTCGGATTTTAGGGCGTCACAGCTTGGTATAAGAGCATAGGTATACGACTACCTAGGGCTTGATGGATATGGGTCTAGGTCATTAGATTCATTGAGTTATGGTGTCATAGTTTGTACGTCAGAACATAGGTATGTGATTACCTAGGGTTTGATGGGCATGGGTTTAGACCATTACATTCATTGTGTTCATTTCATGTTTTGTGCCTAAATGTGCTACGTGATTTGGTGATGTATGTTGTGAAATAAATACATGGTGAAGTGTATATAGGAAAAAGGAACAATATGGTTAGAAAACATAACCTTAGGGGTTCAGAAAAGAATGAACGAGATAGTTCTGGATGTTGAGGTCTATTAGTAGTTGGCAGATGCACTACTAGTTAGACAAAAAAAGAAATTTCAATTTTCTATTTGACATGTGTAGATGTGAGTGGGAAAGAGGACATAGAGGCGATGGGCCGGAAACAACCAACCACCAGGCTTTGATCAATAAACAGCTGTGGAGGCTATTAGTATTTGTGATTGCTACTATTGTGTAGGCGAGCGTTATGGCTGCCACCATTGCACATGCCAGTGCAAATGGGGTTAGGGAGAGTCGAGTAATCTTCAAAGGTTTAAAGCACATTATCCCCCAACATTCATGGGAGGAGGGGATCGATGGTGATTGACTATTGGTTCCGACAGGTCGAGAAGGTATTGGAGGCTATGAAGATCACCTCCGATGCGGTAAAGATTACTAGCTGTGTTCCAGCTAGAAGGTGAATCCCATGTATGGTGGGATTGGGTTAAGACCTCAAAGAATCTGGAGGCAATGACATGGGGAGAGTTCCGTGAGCTCTTCATGGGCAAGTTTTTCCCAGCATCTGCTAAACATGCAAAGGCTTGGGAATTTCTTGAGTTGAGACAGGGAGCCATGACAGTACTCGAATATGTGGCTAAGTTCACCGAATTAGCATGTTTTGAGGATGATTATGTGGCCACAGACAAGGCTAAGGTGAGAAAGTTTGAGGATGTTATGAAATTGTCCATCCGAGGTAAGATTGTAGGACTTCTCCTACAAGATATGGACTCTATGGTCAAGACAGCTATGGCCATTGAGATGGAGGTAAATGACATAAAGAGCATTTGAGATGCAAGTGCTAGTGATAAGAGGAAGGAGAACCAGCCGTCTTTTTCTAGCTTGGGCTAGAAGCAGAGGACTTCTATTCCACGAGGGATTCAGGGATAGGGTCGCGGCTATCAGGGCCAAGGCTAGGTCAAGGCTCTTAGCCAGTCAGGGTTGATGACATGTTTCTATTGTCATCAGCCGGAACACATGAAGCAGAATTACCCTCAGAAGGCAGGGATCCCAGAGTTATAGGACACCACAGTCCCAGTCATCAGTGGGACATGCATAGGCAGTTTGTTCCTCCCTACCCTGCCATAGGCCAAGGAGGATAGTATCAGTCCCAGGGTGCCACACAAGCACCTGCTATTTCGTAGATAGGGTATGGGTCGAGGTCAAGGACAAGGCTCACAAGCCGGGACTTCGGGGACTTAGGGGCCTGTCTACGCCATTACACCACAGATTGAGGCGGCAGATCAGTTGGTTATTCAAGGTATGTTTATGCTATCTTGCCTATGGGTAAGGATACTGTTTGATTATGGTGCATCGCATTCATTCATCGCTGCATCATGTATGAAGAGTTGGGCTTAGAGGTTGAGACTTGATTCGCGGTGTATTTATGTGTAGCCCGTAGGATATTCTGAATCAACAATATTTATAACCTAACACCTTGTACTGGCGTAACATAGCTACTATAGCACAGTGATTCTAGGATCGTCCACAGGGATGGGTTTTCTTCGTGTAAATGACTCAGAATGAAATTTAAACTTGTGAATTCATTTTGGATTTTGGTTTGTTATAAAAGAGGGGGTTTTGGTAGTTGAAATCGTAACTAAAGTGATGTAAAAATATAGAAAGAATTCCCTTGAAGTGTTAGGCCCCTGGGCTTAGGTTCCTAGGGCAAATAAGGGGTTCTCGAGGTCTTTTCCTCGCATTGGGGATAGTAACCTATAGTTACCTCCCGAATCGGATTTTGATTTAGCTATAAAACTTGACCCTCAATAACTATCATTTGAAAATGACATTCAATGTCCATTAATGTTCTCAATCAGTTAAAAACCTATCTCCTTGAATTACCTTCAAATGGATCATAAATGATAACTATTCAACATCACAGGATCTAGCAATAAGCATCCAATGAGCTGTAAAAGCTTACCATATACTAACCATTCAAGGTGAATCGAAGGGATCGAAACCTAAGGTTGGAAGAGTGACATCAATGGAAGAGAATACCTACATAGAAAACATGAGAGCCCTTGCGTTACCACAAGTTCCCTTGCCCAGTGTCCTCTACTTCAAGGAAGGAGGGAGTTTAGCCACTCATCCTCTAAGTTGTCATCCTCAGAGGGTGTTTGGCTAGTGAGAAAATGAGAAAAGCAGGGCTTGTTAAATGACCTCCCAAAAATTATCTTGAAAAGATTTTTTTTAAAGATGGTTTACAAAGTGCTGTTTTAAGGAATATATACCACCAAAACCATACAAATTACCAAAATAAACAAAAGTGGTAAACTATTACAAGGACAAAAATGGAAGAAATCAACAAATAAGGGACAAAAAGTCAACAAAAATTTATAGCCTGCGACAAAAAGTCAACAAAATTCTGACACATGGAAATTTCGTAGAGGCTGCAATTTTCATCTTGCGATACCACGGGTTCCCTTGCTGAGTGCCCTCTGCTTTAAGGAAGGAGAGTTTAGCCACTCATCCTGCGAGTTGTCATCCTCGGAGGGTGTTTGGCTAGTGAAAATGAGGAAAAAGGCAGGGCTTGTTCAAATGACCCTCCCACAAATTATCTTGAAAGATTTTTTTTTTAAAGGTGCTTTACAAAGTGTTGTTTTAGGGAATATATACTACCAAAACCATACAAATTACCAAAATAAACAAAAGTGGTAAACTATTACAGGGACAAAAAGGGAAGAAATCAACAAATGAGGGACAAAAAGTCAACAAAAATTCACAGGGGTTGCGAAATTTCACAACCCTTGCGAAATTTGCAGGGGTTCGCTGCTTCACTCTGCATGCTTCTAATTTTGCAGCTTTGAGTTCCAATTGATTTCTTCATGCTCGAGCTGCATCCCTATCTTCAATACAAATAGCACTATTGAAAACTACAAAATGACTAAAAAATTAATCAGAAGCACTGCTAGGTCCTTAACTTGCCAACTGGGGTCAATTTGGATGATTACTACACAAAAAATGCTCAAAACACGGAGTGTTAAGAGTATGGAACAACACTATTTGGGTAGTAATCAAGACCTTGGAAAAGTCGTTGCATGTAAGCTCTCCCCTAGGAACTAGGGTGAGTGTCGATCGGATATGTTGGGATTGTGAGTTAGAGATCTCTGGGATTCTACTCACTGTGGACCTAAGGGTCATGGACATGTAGGAGTTTGATGTCATCCTCGGGATGAATTGGTTGATGGCACACCGAGTCATCATTGATTGTGATCGTAGAAGAGTTACTACCTACACATAGGATGGTATTCGTGTTATGTTTTAGGGGGATAAGCATGATGCTTTACCTCAAGCCGTGTATGACTGTAGGTGGTGCGGGCAATTGACGGGTTGGCTGGTAGGCCTTAACTTAGAGCACGAGGTGAGACAGGATTTGCGTCTACCTCAAGTGGTTTGTGAGTATGAGGATGTTTTTTCGGACAAACTACTGGGATTACCTTCGTATAGGGATGTAGACTTCACGATTGAGTTACACCCTAGTATGACGCTTATTTCTATGACTCCGCATAGAATGGCACCTGTTGAGTTGTAGGAACTTAAGGTCCAATTATAAGACTTATTGGACAGAGGATTTATTAGACCGAGCACTTCACCTTGGGGGTGCTTTGGTGTTGTTTTCCAAGAAGAAGGACAAGACCCTTCGGCTTTGCATCGATTACTAGCTGTTGAAGGGGGTAAGTATCAAGAATAGGTATCCTTTGTTGAGGATTGACAATTTGTTTGATCAGTTGAGAGGGGCGCGAGTGTATTCCAAGATAGATCTCCGCACTAGGTACCATCAGTTGAGGGTTAGGGAGACAGATATCCCTAAGACAGTGTTTTGGACGTGGTATGGGCATTTTGAGTTCATAGTGATGTCTTTTGGATTGACGAATGCTCTTGCAGCATTCATAGATCTCATGCATAGGGTATTCTAACTCTATCTAGATCAGTTTGTGGTAGTCTTTGTTGATGAAATCCTAGTCTACTCCAAGTTTGAGGAGGAGCATGAGGATCATTTGAGGGTTGTTCTCCAGGCCTTGAGAGAACATTGGTTTGTATGCAAGGATTCGGTAAGTCACGAGGTTAAGCTTGTGGTAAGGTTCTTGGGGCACGTGATGTTGGCTAAGGCGTGATAGTTGACCTAGAGAAGGTAGAGCATTGTAGGTTGGGAGGCTAAGGTTAGTCTTGAATCACGTAGTTTCTTGGGATTGTAGGGTACTACATGAGATTTATTTAGGACTTCTCCAGATTAGTTGCACCTACGACGAGGTTGACCCGGAAGGAGATCAAATTTGAGTAGAATGACTTGTGTAAGAAGGCATTCTAGGAACTAAAAATGAGGCTTACTTCGGCTCCTATTCTGATAGTCTCGGACAGGGGACAGGGGTACACAGTGTACTGTGATGCCTCCAAAGACAGAATGGGATGTGTTCGGATGTAGTCCGGGAGGGTTTTGGCTTATGGTTCTCGGCAGTTAAAGAATCATGAGCAGAATTATCCTACCCATTATATGGAGTTGGCAACCATTGTCTTTGCCTTGAAGATATGGCGCCACTACCTATACAATGAGTAGTTCGAGGTGTTTTCGGACCACAAAGGTCTGAAATACATCTTTACCTAGCGAGACCTTAATATGAGACAATGCAGGTGGATGGAGTACTTGGAGGATTATGACTTCACTTTGCATTACCATCCTGGTAAAGAAAATGTGGTGGATGATGCGCTCAGCCGGATGTCGTGGGGAGTATTATCTAGTATAGCTTCCTAGGAGTGGCAAATGCTCGAGACTATGGATTAGTTCATATTACACTATAGAGATCAGGCTCAGGGTGTTTTAAGAAGTTTGGTGGCTACACCTTCCCTACTAAGCAGGGTGATTGAGTCTTAGGGGAAGGACACAAAGATAGCATCCATTAGGGATCGGGTATGGTTGGGTACAAGTGACGAAGGCTGGGCCATGCACATAGATGGTAGTCTTCGGTACAGGGGACGGGTTATGGTTCCCGGTTGGCGGATTTGAGAGAGGAGATCCTCAAAGAGTGTCATTACTCTCGTTTTGCTATACACCCAAGTGGCACGAAGATGTATCATGATCTCCGTCGCCAGTATTATTGGAGTGGAATGAAACATCAAGTTGGGAACTTTATTTTTCGGTGTCTCACGTGTCAGCTGGTAAATGCTGAATACTAGAGGCCGGCGGGGCTACTCCAGCCGTTAGAGGTAGCAGAGTGGAAGTGGGAGCAAATCACGATGGATTTTGTGACTCACTTGCCACGGACATTGCTAGGGCATGACGCGGTGTGGGTGATCGTGGACCGACTCACCAAGTTGGCACACTTTCTGGCTGTGCGGATGAACTTCACTCTGGAGGCATTCTGTAGATTATATATACAAGAGATTGTCCGGTTACATGTAATACCAGTCTCTATCGTATCGGACTGAGATCCCAGGTTTACAACTTGTTTTGGGTAGAGTTTCCAGTGAGCCATAGGGACACAATTGGTGATGAGCACCGCTTTTCATTCCCAGACGGGCAATTAATCAGAGAAGACCATCCAAACATTAGAGGACATGCTATGCGCATGCATCCTCGATCTTAAAGGTAGATGGGAAGAGCATTTACCCTTAGTGGAGTTCGCCTACAACAACAGTTATCAGGCAAGTATACAGATGGCACCCTATGAGACACTATATGGGAGGCCATGTCGATCTCTGGTATATTGGACGGATGTGGGAGAGAGATCAGCTATAGGTCCGGATTTGGTAAAGGACACCTCGAAAAAGATAGAATTGATACGGAAACATCTTCTCATGGCTCAGAGCTAACAGAAGAGCTACGCTAATAGATGGCAGTGACCTTTATAATTTGAGGTAGGGGATCATGCCTTCTTGAAGGTGACGCCTAAGAGAGGAGTGGTCAGATTCGGTAAACGGGGAAAATTATCGCCGAGGTATATCGGGCCCATCGAGGTACTCGAGAGGGTAAGTACAGTTGCTTATCGGTTGGCATTACTACTGAGTTTGTTGGGTGTTCATGTGGTATTCCATGTCTCCATGCTCCAAAAGTACACTCAAGATCAAACTCATATAGTGGATTGGGGCGAGCTTGTTGTAGATGTAGATGAGACCTTTCAGGAGGGACTTGTGCATATTATGGATAGTCGAGATCAGGTTTTGCAATGCAAGACTATGAGGCTAGTAAAGGTGTTGTGGAAGCACCAAGGAGTGGAGGAGGCAACATGGGAGTGCGAGGACACGATGCGTACCACTTATCCTTTCTTATTCGAGGATGAAGGTATGTTGTTTATTCATTTGATAATGAAAATGAATGTTGCATATGCATGTGATAGTATGTATATGTGTGTGTGAATTTCGGGACGAAATTCTTTTAATGGGGGAGAATGTAAAACTTGGGAAAAAAAGTTGAAAATTTACTTATGAAAAAGAGCCATGATGATATAATTGACATGAAATAGAATGTTGCATGCTTGTGGCGATATATTGACATGAATGAATTAATGTGAAATAATATGCATATGCGATATAATTTCCTAGGATGCATTGGTGATATGCACGTTTGATAAAATTGTCCATATAGCATTCATCATATATGTGACATGGTACAAATAGGCAATGGCATCTTGCATTGCATATGCATAGGGACATCACATTAAATGGGTGTGAGTGCATAGTTGGTAAATCAACACTGCGTTTGGTTTTTGATTGGGTGGGCTTGGTTAAATGGGACAACGTCTAATAGAGGCACACGGTTGATTAAAATGGTAAAGAAAATATGTGCCGAGTATCAGAAAGAAGGGATAGATCCCCCCTCGGGTGAAAGACCCGTCAATTATGGTCAGACATAGTCCCTAGTGGTGAAAGGCTGTAAAAGTGTCTGAATTTGCGGAGCCCGCAGTGTGACACAAAAAATCCGCTACCCACATAAAGGCGCATGCATTTTGAATGAAAAATGATCATTGCGATGTTTCATCCAAAAAGCTTTCAGTTTATAAGCAAATGAAATTTGTTTGAATATATGTCGATGGATGTCATCGGAATGTGGTTTATCACCACGTAGACAGGCGTTATGTGAAGGAGTGGGTGAGGACTTGGGTGCATGGTATATGATGAGTCGCATCTCATTTAATGGCATGATATGTAGGATTCCATATAGAGTTGACATGTTCTTGTTGGAGTGTGAATGTAAAATGTTGAGTGAACATTGCTTGTGCACTTAGGTGGGGAGTAGCCCTTGTAGGAGATATTCTCAACTGGGCGTGGCTCACCGTTATGGGACCCTGACCCTTACAGTATAGGGTGACACGATGGACAGCCTTCCCGGACGGGGAGCACGTGATTGAAGAATGTCGACATGTGGCCTTGATATATCTTTTGTAAAAAGTGCTTGGGACAAACTAGTCCTAGCATATAATTTTGTATAAAAGAATTGTAATTAAATTTTTTTGGACTATTGTCAATATAGTCGGGTATGTAATTATGGTAAGAGAGTCGTGATCGGACTCTTATGGACTATATTTAAATTACATTATTCTCATTTAGATTTAAATATATGAATGAATGAGTCCGTTAAAGGGACGTATTGAGGTAGTCTTGAGGTAACTCGATGTCCACAGTGAGGTGAATCTTGGTCCGGTACCAAGACTTTGGTACACAATGACCTAAGATAGAAATTCCGGAGGTTGGGACCTAGTTTTTGGAATTAATCACATACTTAGGATCTCCATGTAGATTTCTTCATTTCAAATCTATTTTAAAAGGTTGTCTTGACATCCATTTGGTATATCTCAAGATCTTTTAGTGCGTGATTGCAAGCCTTGTATCCTTAGAGTTTATTCGTCCACGAGGAGAATACGTGTCAAAATAATCTTAGCCCTCTGTTTGCCTATAGCCTTTGATCACAAGTCTTGCCTTGTATTTGTCTATTGACCCATCTACTTTCTGTTTCCTCTTAAAATCCCAGTTGGAACTTAGAGGTTTACAACCCGATGGAAGATCCACTTGTTCAAATGTATGGTTATGCGATATGGAATCAATTTGGCTTACACACACACATTACCAGCCTCTTTCCACATGAGACTCTTCGTAGAGTTCACTGCCTCTTATAAGTTTGAGGTTCTCTTTCGAGCTTGTACGTTAGAAAATCTGGACCAAATGTTTTTTCTGTCCTTGCTCTTTTACTATACCCGGGTTCTACCTCTCCATCAGTATTTTCATCTTGACTATTTTCATGAATAGTCTCCAACACTCGTTTTGATGAACTAGGCTTTTCCTTGGATCTGCATGGAAACACATTCTCAAAGAATAATGCATTCCTCGATTCCATTATCCTGTTCTTGTGAATATCTGGGATATTCGACTCATGAACATGAAATCCATGAACAGCACTGTTATGTGCATAACCAATGAAGACGCAGTCAATCGTTTTAAGTCATATTTTCACTTTTTTAGGTGGAGGAACTGCCACTTTAGTCAGACATCCCCACACTCGCAAGTATTTGTAGGATGGCTTTATTCCTTTCCATAACTCATATGGATTCAGCACTTCTGCTTTTCTTTTAGGTACCTTATTCAAAGGTAATTAGCAGATAAAATGAGCTACTCACAATGTTTTGTGATGAGCCAAAACTTATGAGCATTACGTCATCATTTCCTTTAGAGGTGCTATTCTTTTGCTCAAGCCTCCACATTTGGACAGGGAATAAGGTGCTGTGGTTTCATGTATAATCCCATGTTGAGCACAAACATCAACAAATGATGATTCATACTCACCACCTCAATCACTTCTCAACACTTTAATTTTCTTGTTGAGTTGATTCTCAACTTCTTTTTTGTAGAGAACAAATTTCTCTATCGCCTTATCCTTACTTTTGAGTAAGTACACATAATAGTACTTGGTGCTATCATCCACAAAGGTAATAAAATATTTATTATAACTTCTTGTTTGTACAAGCTTCAAATCACATATATCACTATAGATTAAGTCAAGAGGTTCAGTGTGTCTTTCAACACTTTGAAAAGAGGACCTGGTTAGTTTTGCCTCAACAGAAGTTTCACACTTGTGTTTTGCATCAATTTGGAATGTCGGTATATGATTTAAGTTAATTAATCTGCACAATGTATCATAATTTACATGTCATAATCTACCATGCCATAGATTAGAGGACTCAAGAATATAAGCAGAAGAACTAGCTTTATTCGTTTCTGACTTAACAAGAGTCATTACATTGAGCTTCCACATACCATTGCTCATGTAGCCTTTCCCGACATACATTCCACTTTTGGATAATACAAATTTGTCTGACTCAAAAACCATCCTAAATCCATGACTGTTTAGTAAAGAACCAGACACGGGTTCTTTAATTCAAGGACATACGAGACGTTAGTCGAGTCATCTCGCTTTGACGTTATCTTGATACCACTTTTCCTTGGCCTTTGATTTCTGAAGTGGCAAAGTTCCCCATGAACACCTTTTCCCTAGTCTCAATTGGTTCAAAAGTGGAGAACATCTTCTTGTCAAAACACACATGACGGGTAACACCAGTGTCAATTTACCATTCCTTGGATTGGATCCTACTAAGTTCACCTTTGAGATTACAATTGTGAGGTCAATGTCAGACACGTCCTTAGAGACGTCGCCAATTACATTGGCTTCCTTGGGTTTGTTCCTCTTTGGCAGTTAGCAATCCGAATATCCATGACCTTGTTTCCCACAGTTGAAGCATTTCCCTAGGAGCTTTTTCTTCTTGGAGACTTCCCCTTTAGGTCCCAACTTAGTGCCTTTCCCTTTGTTGTTGCCTTTCTTGAACTTGGAACTTTGACCATATTCCACGAAGTTGTATAGCCTCATTGGTTTAATGTATTTTTATTCTCATATCAGCTGACCCAATATTCTGGTGCTAAGTCTAATAACAGATCTTGTTATCTCCTTTCCTCTTATGTAGAGGTAGTTCTTGAGTCTTTTTAATGGAGCAGGTTTATAATAATGTTTGTAGAAAAGTTTCTCAAACATCATTCCTCGACATGGATCTCGTGGAGGATTACTTGAAGTTCTTGGACTTCACTGACCACAGTCTTGGAATTTACATTTTATAGTGGGAATCAGCCCTCGACAAATTTTGGCCTGGCATCCTCATTTTATATTTAGGGTCTGAGTGAGTTCCATAGCTCCTTAGGCGTTTTCTTATATGTACACATTGTATAGAGATGTCAGTCAAACGCATTCATGACATAGTTCACACGAAAGTCAAAACGCACCTGGCGATGATAACGGAGATATCCGCTCTTCTTGCAGAGCTTTGGAGTTCTTCGTCGAGAATCCACGCGGATATCAGGTTGTGGAGGTGAACATAACATCACTGGCGCCATCTGCTTTTGAGAATTGAGTCCACTGAATTTCTCCATTTGCATATCCAGTGAGGCAGAGATGATGATCTGTAATGCCATAGGCATCCAGCTGGCGCCATGCCCTGATAGGGGTTGTCACTTGGGCGGTCGGTGGGAGCGATGAGTGTACAGACGGTCATTTATCACGCAAAATTGTAAACCCAGTGTGTCAATTTGTTTTTTCCATTCCCAAAATAATTGAAAACCTTATGCTTGGGAGTATTCCCCGAGAAAAATTTTGGTAAGTATAGAAGCCCGCTAAAACCAAAGCTCAGCAGACATAATTTCTTGCCCATTGTAATTTTCAATTTCCTAAGACCACAAAGGAATTGACTCAAACTCACAAGGAATACCACAACTAAGCATGTAGCCTAGTGGTAGAGCATTTACTACTTGAATGCTAGGTCATGAGTTCAAAACCTTTGCTTGTACTTTTGTACTAGGATTTTTATTTAATAAACCAACAAACCACTTGTTTGTTTGGCTTTTTCTTAAATAAACCAACAAACTACTTGTTTGTTTGGTTTTTCAAACTTGCATAATTTTCTATTTTAAAAACATTTTCCTTTGCACTTATCTTCTTCCTCAAAAAAACATTCCAAAGATATGTTTTAATCTAATTGAAGGAAACCAAACCTTATTGTTTCACTAGCATTGAAATGTCAATTCTCAAAAAAAAAAATCACTTTAAAAAATAATAATTGGAAAACAAAATTATTTGTTTATTTATATTATTTTCAAAAAAACCTAAGAATCTAGATAAGAGAACTAGCCAAAAAATGAGTCAAAAATTTTTTTTTTCCAAAAAAATATAACTCATAAATTCTTGAATTTCATTTTTTCCCCAAACTTCCTCCAGTTCTAGTCCCTTGACGACTTCTCTGTTCCCCGATCAATTTTTTCGGTGAACCAACAACATTTTCTTCTGTGTTTTTTTCCACGATATCTTTAAAATGTGTGAACTTTCTTTTTCTTAGGCAAAAGATGAGAGGAAATTTACAAAGAAAGAAGAAATAAAACAATTACAAGAAATATTGTTTATCGGGGCGATGGATCTTAGGAGTCTCGTGAGAATCACAATCTCTTTAAAATAGGTCGCCATCTCCTTCGATTGCTCGAGAGAAAATCACGTCGATAAAGAAACGACATACGAAGGCGACACCATAAATGATGCTACTCAGGTGAATTGGGCGTGATCGAGAGCTATCACTTGATCAACACTCTCAGTCATGCCTAACGGAGACTCACTTTTCCTTTTCCTTTTTTCCACATAGCAAACTCAAAAGGGAAATTTTTTTTCTATATCTGAACAAGAGAAGCCTCACCTTTAAAGGCATAAAGGTGAGACCCTTAGCCTTTAGCAAGCCAAATGTTTGGGCTCCTGCCATGTAAATGACATTCATTCACCTGTGAATGTCATTCTATCCATTACACCGCTGTTTAGCTATCGGGGAAAAATTTTCTTTACCACCTATATAGTATGATTAGCTTACTCTACATGTCTATTAGGCAATATATTACTTGCATGATCTTAAAATGATGCGCCTATTAGTGTAGCACTATATATAGTAGTGGTTTTTTTCTTCATCCAACTGTGAGAATTCATATAGTGGCGGCCAATTAATTTCCCCAGCTAAAACATTATTTTAGTTATGAATTTTGTTGACCCCTCCTAAAGTTATGTCACTATATCTCATTTTTCTAGTAGTGCTAACTCTTGTTTTCTTTCTTTCTTTCTTTCTTTTTTGTTGGATGTGTACTCAAAGTCTCACAAATGTACCACACATGGGTTAGGGATGGGAAGGCTTATGAATGTATAAGCATGGATGTCATCCAATTGGTATAAGGCCTTTTGGGGAGAAAGCCCAAAAACAAAACCATGAGGGCTTAGACCCAAAATGGACAATATCATACTAATTTGGATAGGAAAATGGTCCATGAAATTAACTAACATTGGTATCAGAGCTAAGACATGGGTAGAAGTTGAACAAAATGATGTGGAGGGTTGGTAGATGGTGCTTCACGTTAGACGTGTGCTCGAACGCAGTGAAGGAAATCCTGGTTTGAGTATATATTAGAGTCCAATGCCATGAATGAGAAGGTTTATGAGTATAAAAACGGTTTATAAGTATACAAATATGGATAACATCTAACTGGTATGAGGGCGGATAGAAAAATGGTCCATCAAGTTTCCCAACATTTTTTAATCAAAAATTATTTAAGTTTTATGGTTGAGTTAATTCTTTGTTTCCCACACCTTCTGCCGGCTTTAGACACATGCTTTATCACTCCTATCCAAAGGTAAGTTTCTTCTTTGCTCCTTACACTTAAAGTCCTATCAATGCCTCTCTCTGCCATTCAAAAACACAGACCCCGTTTGGAACCCTGATAATGCTGGGAAAGGAAAAAAATGGTGAGGAAAATCATTTTCTTAAGTTTGAGTAAAATGGAAAATTCAAAGGAAAAAAATGTGAAGAAACTACGAAGGAAAATAATATGATATTCTCCCTACTATTTTCCTCAAAAACTTTGAGGAAAATAAAGAAGAAAACTGGGGAAAGTATTGAGGAGAATTTCTCGGGCTCCGTCTCATTTTCACCACTATATCAGTCTTATTGGATTTCCTTTTCTCTTATATTTAGAATCGCCACTTGGAGCAAACTTTGAGTGCTGTTTAGTTGTGCGGTTTCTTTCTCTAATATTTTTGAGGAACTAACATAACCTTTTTTCTTTAATCTATGCACTTTGCAATACATCATATTAAGTTATTCCTTCACAAATTTGTTTCTACTATGACTCGAACCCTGGACCCCTCCTCTTCCCTACTTGGAACTAACATAACCTTTTTTTTATTGAAGACAAAAAATAATTTCATTGATTCAAATTAGTAATACATCAAAACTTAGAATCAAAATTGCTAAAAACCACAAAGGATGAAAAGCATCCTGATTAATATCATAATGAAACGACTTAAATCCTATACATTTGATAATTGAGTCTACACATTTGATATTACTATTATGACTAGAATATATACCTATTACTCAACATACTGACAATCGTTGATTTGATTTCTTATGTTGATCAGTGCCATATCCTTTGCTGTTTGAATCACTAAACTCAAATGCTGTTTGCCTTTGCGGCAAAGCCAGTGTCAGTGGTATAGAATCAGCAACCACCTGCACAAGGCGGTAAACAACCACACACGCACGAAGGCGATAACTTTTAATTGTGTTTGATTCTCGTAAATCAAAGAAGAAAAAGTATGCAAAGAGGTTGGTTTTCTGCTGTCATTCAATAAAAATTCAAAAGAAGATCAAATATAAATAAAATTATTTAAATAAATCAATGATTCAAAAACAAATCAAATAAGTTTGAAGTAACAAATAAAAATCATATGTTCTATTTGCTCTATTTTCATTTTAATCTCTTGTCTTTCCTCTTACGTTTACTTTTCCTATCTAGTTTTTTTTTCTTACAGTTCTCAAATTTTATGGGAACCAAATATAGCCATATTAATATTCATGTATCTTGGGGTAATACAAAAGAATGAGAGCAGTTGAGTGTGACACGATTTCATTTTTTGATATAAATTACTAAATCCATATCATGTATATATACCCATTCCATTTGACACATCATTCTATGCATAGATAAAGAGATCGGTAAAGCATAACATGTTGGAAGCCATATCAGAAGTGCTTGCACTATTTGGATATTCAATTCAAGCTCATCTCTACGATAATAAAATAAAATAATATCTAAAATAAAACATATGAATTACATACAGTTTGAAGAACACGACCATGAGGAATTTCCCTTGAGTTTATAGATCTTAAATCCTTGATCTCTTTCCCTTTAGTTTATAGATCTTAAATCCTTGATCTCTTCTTCATATCAGAGCTTTTATATTTTGAATTGTTTTGTAATTGATCGAAGAGTGCTCTATTACATATAGAGGGTTTCTATAACCTATTGATAGGAGAAGAGGGCTGAGAATAGTTCAGGATTTCTAGCGTAGATTGAATCTTCATTCTTATAATAAATTATATTATTGCCAATAAATTCATTCTTATAATAAATTACATTTATTATAAATAACCGTTCATATAATAAATTATATTTATTATATGAATCAGCAGTTCTATAGCCAATTCTATTTATTATAATTTTACCCACTCCATCGAGGGTATCTTTCTCGCAGGTTTAAAGATATTGGGTATTCTTTAATTGGCTAAATACTAGGTTAGTGGAGCCACCCACTTAATTTTAATGTGGAAATAACATTCTCTCCCTTGGCCCACAAACTGATTATGAAAGCTATACGTGATCACGATTTCAATAAAAACAGCCAAATACGTCCAAAATCATATACCATATCTTGAATCGATTTAGATCATATAAATGCGAGTCATAGGCGGTCACATGACCATAATGTCATGTTTTCTATGCACCACATCATCTGCCACCACTAACCAGTCCATATTTTAAAATAATACCATAATTTGCATGTTTATATTGGGGACAATTCTTGTTTATCAAACAATAAGCGTGCACCCATAATTGAAAACAAGAATAGCGAAACAATTTTAATGCACAAATTGTTAAATTTACTAATACCATTCATTATCATATATATTATATAGTTACTCCAAAGGCCCATCCTCATAACAGTATCTACCATCCTGCTTTGAGTAATCCTTTAGTTAATGGATCAGCAACCATAAAGTGATCTTTAATAACAGTGAAACTTTATTTGTTTTGGACTCTTAACAACAACTAATACTTTAAATCCATGTGTTTGATCCACTAGAAAATTTGTCATTCTTAGAAGAGAAAAGCAGTTGCGATTATTTATCACAATATATTCTCAAGGTTTGCTGTGGGGTGACAACACCAAGCTGCGAGACAAAATTCACCCAACCATAAAAAGCATGACGGGAAGCTTCAAACAAGCAACAAACTTAGCGCCATCGTGGATGAAAGCGATGAGGTGATTGTTTTCACTCTTCAAGGATTGCATAATTTGCTAGCATAAAGACAAATCTGGTGGGCTTTAAGCTATGAGATAACCCGCATAATCAGAGATCAGAAGTATTAACAACACTCTAATTGTTTCAGATCTTTATATGAGCATGCAATGTACATCTTATAAGTACCTCATCAATATTTGACTCAGTTACGAATCACCAGGTCAGCGGTATCATACTGTTGTACTAAATGAGGCGATATCAGGTCTTAATACGTGTTTGGCGTGCATCAAACTCCCCCTGGCTTTGTTGCATGAAATTTTCTTCATTTAACCCACTTTTCCATATTATTCTGACACTTTTTTATTTCCCTTGGTATACATACCAATATAGGTGCAATGCAAATGAACATATTTACATATTAAATCTCTCAAAACGATCAATATATCGCTACGAGATAAACCCTAGCACTCCCCTCGAGATCGATCCACAAGAGATATAGTACAATCCATGGTTTTTTGCCTACCCCATATCAACCATATGAAAGTTTTAGAAATATTCCTTAGTTTCACCTAATAAAACAAGATCATTCTTGTGAGAAAAATATCATCCACATACGTATCGAGAAAATATAAACTTGCTCCCACTAACATTAAGATATATACGCGATCAACAATTTCTCTTTATTAAGAAAGATATAATGGTATTATTAAACTTAATATACCATTGTGCGGAAACTTGTTTAAGACCGTAAATGGATTTCTTTAATTTGCAAACTAGGTGTTCCATTCCTTTCTTTGTGAACCCCTTCGGGTTGTTAATATGATATCTTTATCAAATTCCCATTTAAGAGTAAATTTTTTCACATCCATTGATGTAACTCCTAAATCAAAAAATGAGCTACAAGTGCCATGATGATTCTAGCGAATCTTTCTTAGGCCCCGGAAGGTATCTTTGTCAGTACGCTGCTTTTGAGTGAGCAACTGGCCTGCAGTGGCGCCAAAATCGTTCGATATTGCCTTTAAGCGTTGCGCTTTGTGTAGAGCTTGTTTACAGTCGACGGGTTTTACAACTATTAGGCAATTCGATGAGATCCCAGACACCGTTATGGTCCATAGATTTCAACTCTTCATTCCATAGCTTCCATCCATTTACTAGAATCATCACTTTCCATGGCTTGTGAAAACGAGCCGGGTCCTTCCTTATCCCGATATCAAAATCGATTCCTGCCAAATACACCACATAATCACCTTGTAATGGCGAGTCTCCTTACTTTTTGAGATCTCCTCCAAAGGGTGCGGTTGTGGTGGCTCTCGGCTTATTTTCAGTAACATCTTACTACAGGTGATGACGAACCATCTCTATTATGTTGCTCATTTTCCTCAACTTGTTGAACAAGTTTGAGGGACCAAATGTTTCTTGAGGTAAAAGAGTGGTGGGATATCCACTCTTATCTCTTCAAGCATCTACCTAGCAGTTCATTACTCCACTAATTTCACATTCTCTAGAATGCGGCATTACCGGTTTCAACTATTCTCACAATGTGGTTAGGACAATAAAAATCACTTTTTAGTTTATGGGATCAACCCGATGAAATCACATCCCGGATCTCGTTTTTGAATCAGCTTGCTCTCATGAGTTATAGATTCTTGCCTCTCAGTGGACATTCTATCCATGTATATGTCTCTCAAGCTGGTTTTCCTACAGTCAACTTCCCGAAGGAGTTATTAGGCCCCTTTACCAGACTCTGTTCAAGATATACATTGCGGTTTTAGGCTTCACCTGATGAAATAGGTATAGAAGAGTAACTCGTCATACTGCAGCATTTCAGTATGCGGTCGCCTTTGGCCTTACCATGGTAGTACCGGGCATTGTTGTGTGCGAGCAAGATACCATGCTTTCAAGGAATTTGGCAAAAGGACCAGTTTGTCCCGATTCATCACTCCTCACCATAATATTCTGCCTCAGTCAGATCTACAATTTTAATCTTTTATCTAATTGTCTCTCGACCTCTTATTATGAACATGCAGAAGATATCGTGCTTTGAGACTTTTCATGCATTAGATAAACATAACCATAACTAAGATAGATCATCTATAAAGGTGATAGAATATTTCTCTCCTATAAAACATGGAGCAAGTGGTCCACAAATATACCATTATGAATTATCTCGAGGAGCGCTCATTACTTCTTGTGGCACCTTTCTTTGTATGTTTAGTTTGCTTTCCCTTTTATACCAATCCGCATACATAGTAGTCAAAGTCAAGATTTTGTAAAAATTCCTTCCTTCACTAACTTCTCTATTCTTTTACAGAGATATTACCCCTGATCTTACCTTACAAAGATTGAAAATTTTCATGCCATTCAAACACGTTTGAACCAACATTTGAATGCATGGTTATTAAACGTGCAAAATTCATGATTCAAAAATTTATATAAACCATCACATAAAATACGGAACCAAGCGTAGCAGAATTTAACATCAAACTTAATTGTCAGTGAATAAAAGCAGAATATCTGAAAGTAGCATCTGTTTGGACGAGAAACTAAATTCCTAGAGATGAAGGTACATAAAAAGTGTTTAAAAGATCCATCCGATGACCGTCTCTAATAGTAGCGATAGTATACGAGATATCACTCCAACGAACTTGGTTTCCCATATACAAGAACTTTTCACTTTCCTTTGGTTTCTGGTTGCCAAAGATCTTTGCTTTAAATTAGTCCCTTGAGTTGTGGCTCGATCAATCCACCAAGTATTTGGAAGGAACTTGACAGATTGGATTCATAACATACAAAGAAAGATTTATACCTCTCTTTGAACCAAGACTTGCGCTTTGATACAATCCTTCTTTATGCCTTTCTTGTCACAAAGTAGCAACTTCACGCCAGATTTTCCATCATGACTCGGCTACCTTCCCGAGTCCGCTTTTCTTAGGTGGGAAAGTTCTTTCCACTTTTGAATTCCATATTCTTCGTGACTCCATAAAGTTGACAAAGCAAAATTATATCCTTCTTGTCTTAATCTCACTTCCTCATACATATCTTTTCGGTGAGCTCCATTTAAGTTCCTTGATCCTGTTAGTATTATAGTGGATTTTTGAATGGAGCAAAGCTGTGATGGAAGTGAGTTAAGGACAAAGCAGCCACCAAGAAGGACTCATCCATCACTATGCCTAGTGCCTTAAGCTTTGACCTTGCTAGTCCATGTTTAAAATGTTCTTGAATACTTCGGTATCATGTTTCATGGTGGTCAATTCAATATCATTACTTTGAGGACTTGCTCAGGCGCGTTTGAAGCACCCCTCAACATATTTCAGATATTCCGAGGCAAACTCGGTTTAGGAAAGTTTGATATTACGCAATAGTCATTCTCTGGCATGGGCCCGATACGACCAGGATCTTGCCAGGCTTTTGATTGTTCCACTTGCTCAGTCTTGTCATTCGTAGCTTAGGAGGTTTATCCGTTATTAAAGCCATATAGAGTCCAATACGCCCGATGAAATTGAACCCTTTCATACCATTGAGAAAAGTTCGACCCATCAAAAGCGGTCATTCGGATGCAAGAGATTATGTGAAGTGGGGCTGTACAAAAAATAGAACAATGCTCCGCAATGGAGCCTCTCAGTAGCAAATAAATAGCAATGAACTGTGATATCATTAGGAATTCTCCTTTGAATTTGAAATTTAACATATCCAGTGTTCACTTGGAAGGCAAAACCGCACACTATTTTCATTTATATGTTACCTTTAGGTAACCATTTTACCTTTCTAAGCAACACAAAAATAAAACCATTAATTAATAATTGGCAGTGACTCTCCCTTTGGGTTAGTCTCATTCTCCCCCAATTATAAAGAGAATTATTAAAATTTTATAAGTCTCCCTTTATTCCTTTATGCAGTTCAAATAAATACAAGGCTCACTAATTTGGATTACTTTTGGCAACTATCTAGATTAGTTAATACCCCATTTATAAATTGTCATTTGAATAAAAAATTTCACAAAGTAAGTGATTCTTTTTATTTGAGTTAAAAAATCAAGGAAATAGTATCTTTTTAATAATCATGATTCAATAATCAATCATAATAAAATCAAAAGAAATGACATTCAATAAGATAATTTCACAAGGTTCAAATCACGGGATATATGGACATTTAAAAATTTTAGTTTCTGCATTAGAATAAGTGATAATGACAATCGGCTAACGAGTCTTTGTGATTACATGTTTCTCTGCCATTTATTGGGACTTCTAATCCCGGTGTCACGAAGCGGCGCTGAAAGCGACCCAGTGTCAGTAGCTTATAATGTGGCGAAATATTACAGGTGGCGCCAAACCGGCGCCCCTCACCCAGAGCATTGATCCAGTCAGCGTTGCAAGGAAAAATAAAAAATATTCCTTCTACGCGTTGAGGTTGGTCTTTATTTTGTTTAAGTAAAGTTTTTTTATTCATTTTAGTGAGCAGTGCATCGAAGATATATCCTCAAAAATTTAATCTTTATAAAACAGCCGGGTCAAATATTTAAATTCAATCTTGCTACGATACGATTGTTGACCTTAATACGGAAATTAACACACGATATTTCGAGATCACTTCGAATTCAAACTCATCTCAGATAATAAAAAATAAAATAATAATAAAATAAAAAAAGCATATAATTTATACCGTTTAAGAAGAACACACAGCCGTGAGAGATTTCCGCAGTTTATAGATCTTAAATCCTTGATCTCTTTCCCTTTGGTTTATGATCTTGTCAGCCGATCTCTTACCATTATCAAACTTTGATCTACGCGAAATTGTTTTTACATAGAAAGTGATGGAAGAAGAGGTACTCTAACCGCATATGAAGGGGTTTCTATATAACTTATTGATAGGAAGATGACAGAGAATCTGTGCCAAGCCAGTTAAATGTGTAATTCGAATAGCTGTTCTTATAATAAATTATATTTATTATAAATAGCTGATATTATAATAAATTATATTTATTATAAATAACACGTTCTTATAATAAATTATATTTATTATAATTTACCACTCCATCAGGGTAAATATCTTTATACTTCAGTTTAAAGATATTGAGTATTCTTTTAATTGGCTAAATACTAGGTTAGTGGGCCACCCTCTTAATTTTAATGTGGAAATAACATAACATAGATTACATTGAAAAAAGAGATGAAACATATTTTAGTTTACAGAAGCTAGTGATTCGGACGGGAGCTTCTGAATTAAAGTAGTCAAAGACATGTACAAGAGAGAAAAGAAAAAAAAAATCAAGTCATAAATTAACTCCATCATCGAACCTATTATTTGTAAATATTTTTATGGACTGGCACCAAAGCAGATCTATCAATGTTTATCCATGATTGTTGCAGTGACCATTCCCCGGGGTGGGGATGTGAGTGCATGGAGAAGGACTGGACGGTGGCACCGGACCGGCATGATCCGGGAACAATGGCTCGGCGCTAGCGCCATATCGGCTTCTCCTCTAAAGGCCGAGCAGCTGCTTGGTAAGCTATGGAACTAGCCAGTATGAACATCAGAAGAAGCAAGTTTCTGGCGGTGCTCATTATTGTATTGACCCTCTGGGAAAAAATGAAGGATGGTTGATTAACGTGCGAGAGCTGGATGTGGTTTACAAGGGCTTGGCTAGTTGTGTATGATGAAGTGATGCAGATTCCGGAATATACTTGGGGATGAAGAGGATAGCGTGTGGAAACAAGGATAATGGGGAGAGAAAGGTAATTTTCCATTAATTCCCGAAATTAATTAAGTTCGCACATTTCATTTTAACAGGAGTCACCAAGAAAGCTCTTGCATAGTGGCTTTTCACTTGATATATCATGAAGAGCAGAATGGAAGGTGTCCATGGTTATTGCATGTACATTAGTCAAATTTGTGGTGCTGGTGTAGGTGGTTTCATATTTCAATGGTACTGGTGGTTTTTCCAGTTATATCCGTTTCTGGTCGATAAAACTAAAGACAGCCGTTTCTTAATTATATACTGTATTTTATTATTTACAATCAATCTTCAAGGTTTTTTTTGCTCTACTTTTTTCATAGAAATCAACTTCCATTTTTCCATCTTTTAAATAAATTAAATTTTATAATTTTTAATTAATGTTATAAGATAATATCTTGTTTCACTTATTTTGAAAATATACTTAACAAATTTTTTTTAAAAAATTTTAATCATTGATTTATTCAATAAAAAAATTATTTATTCATTTATTTTATTTTTATTAGATTTTTTATTAATTAGATAAATAATTCTAAAATTTTAATTAATTTTAAATTTTAATTTTATTAAATAAATTTAAAAATTTAAAATTTAATTAATAAAAATGCCTTTATTTTTAAAATTTTCATTATTCAATAATTTTACATTTTAATTATATTTTTATTTTGTGTAATTAACATATTAAATATAAACATATTCACATGTAACAATTAATAAGCAAAAAATATATAAAGTATAATAAAATAATAACATAAACACACATATAATGGATAATGGATATAAACTAGATTTGAATTCATTATTTTTTCTACATCATAACAACAAAACAAATGCATATGGTCACATTTATAGGGATTACTAGATTTGTTACTGCTTGTAGAAGGTATTTCCACTAATTGTACAAAGCATGTGAACTAAGTGTACAAGTCGTGTACAAGTTACTCTTCTTCAAGGATTTCAATTGATTTTTAAAAACTCAAATAACGATTATTTCCTTAAAAGAAGGATGAAGATTCATTATAAATATTGCTTTATCTCACATTCATCCTATGCATTTTTTTTAATTTCATACATATTCATTTTATATAACTACTTTAATTATAATTTTGAAAAATAGGGTTTCAATTCCTTTTCCTTTGTTTTTAACAATGAAGATGAAAATATGTCTATGCTCACATTTAGTCTTGAGGGGCCTATGAAGTTCTGATGTACAAGAGGAATCTTATACTAATTGTTTAGGTAGATGAACTGAGTGTACAAGGGATGTACATGCCTATAATTTTCAAAAGTTTTTAATTTATTTTAAAAACAATTAATCTTAAAAGCGAGTGGAGGAGACTTTTCTCGACTCAGAGTCATGACATGGCAGAACGTGAGCAGTTATTGTTAGTGGATAAATGACTTGGAGAACAAGATGTTAGTGAATAAATGGCAGAGGCAAGACTCTGGAGTGTGTGACCAGTTCATTGGAAGGTGGGTTGGAGGCGATTATTCGAGAATGCCTATAAAATGAAGACTCAACGAGGAAGCAAGGGCCGACAAATCAATCATCAGCAACACTTCAAACCAAAGCATTTAGCATTTTTTCTTAGTTTGTTTTACGGGTTCATCAACCATCTTTCAAATTCTCAGTTGATTTTGAATATTCTTTCCAAACATTTATTACTTTAAAAACTTTGTTGCTTCTTTTTCCATTTGAGTCTATTCTATATTAATTTGTTATCTTTCAACCTAGTTTATTTCAACTTTTTCTCTGGCTTTTTCATCGTTGCAAATTTTCAAACATTTTTCATAGATTCTAGGAGCTAGCATCCAAGGGAGCCCAGGGAATCCATTAAACGAGCGAAGTTAGATTTCGGCATAGTTTCAGTTTGGAAATACTATAATTTCTTGGCACGCTCGTACATTCATCAATTCCTATGCTTTTGTATGTTCTGGACCAAAATTCAGTAGAAACATATTTTTATGCCTTGGTGGAACATCTTTTTGAACACCAGATACATCACTTTTGTTACACATATGTTCAGTGTGCACTCATTCTGTGGTGGGACATGCTTTTTATGAAGAATGCCCTTTAAAATTGAGGAGTAAGACAAGGCTGTAAGTCTCTAGACTCGAATTTGATCTTTGTGAAGCGGTGTAGAAGGAAAGAGTTCTAGCCACAATTGAGACGGATAAAGGAACGATCGATTCTCAGAATTGAACAATGGAATCATCGACTGCCCAATTAAGCATGTGTGGAGGAAGAAGTGCAGTGTAGCTGAATAATGCTATTCTTTCTCTAATATTCTAAATGAATTTGGGACTGCCAAGAAATTAAAAGCCGGGGATTGATCATAATTTGTCATTTTGGAAGAAATGAAGCAACAAACTTAATCCAGCACAGGAGAACCCTTGAAGAGGAACGAAAAACGATTTTCTAATAGACCAGGCATTTTGAGAACTTCACAGAGATTTGGTGAGAATCTGCGGGCTCCGCCTATACGACGAGGATTAAGATGCCTTCCTCCCACGGAGAAGAGGGAGGAGGTACTTTAAGAGAGCGTAACGGGAAAGACTTAATGCAACCATAACAACAACCCCTCAAAGGATTTTTGCTTAGACTAATCTAATTACACAACTTGGAGTATGTGAAGGAGGCTTGGGGGGCATCATGTAGCCACCTACAGGAGTAAATGGAAACTGGGGACAACAAGTTCAATAAGTTCCTCAGCAAGTTCAACAAGTTCCTCAGCAAGTTCAATAAGTTCCTCAAGTTCTTTAGCTGGTTCAACAAGTTCCTCAATAACATTTTGTCGCGACAGTCGCGATACAAAGTTAGAGCAATTAAGAGGTGGTACAAGAGTTAAATAGGTACCGGGTTTAGGCAAATCCAGCAGCAGATTCCTACAAGGCATAAGCCAGGATATGATGAATAGGAAAACCCCCTACCCAAGGGGTACATAGGATCACGATTTCTTCTTGTTCTGGAAAAGATGGCCCAGTCACCACAGAACATATTGCTAGATTCGCTCTATGATGTGGGGAGTTAGCTAATTATGAAATTTTTATCATTTCAAGCAAATTTGTTTCCTAACTCTTGTGAGGCAACATTCACTTAGTATACAACATTACCAGGAACTCAGCACAAAAGTTGGTAGGATGGAAGGCGACACCACACTCGAGTTAACGAGAGTGAGTTTGAGTATCATCGAAAACGTCGAATGACTCGAGGCTGGGAGACCCATACCGGTTGTTCGTCTCTTGTTTCAAGAAGATGAGAAATGAGTATAATGTGATGGATTGAAAATGAGTGTGTCAGAGTGGGAAGTGACCGCCAGGACTCGTGGCCTTAGTATATGCGTCGAGGTTCACGTACCTCGAAGCGATTATTGAATCTATTGAAACAATGACTGTAATGTTGGATATCCCCGATCTTAAGGCTGAAATTACTGCTGGAAATTCTTGAATTAATGACAAGCGAAATTGGTTTTACTAAATTATATAGATGATGAGATGCTTAGGGGTTTCTTTGTCTCTGCTTGCACGAATGGATGTCATTCGATTATAGACTTATTGAAAGTTTCATATGAGTTTATGTGAGTTGATCTTTCCTGCAAATATTCTCTCTTAAAGGAATATATTTGCCTATCTCACTAATTAGGATTTATTGCATCTCTACCTCGGCCCAGGCTTGGCGGCTTGATCTGTGGCCGGAGTGCCACACCCAGGCTGGGATATCTCTATTCTTCGACTACCCAGTGGCTGCTACCCATGTCCCTGAAATCCTTTGGCACCTCTCGATCTCAGATTCTAGCTTTAGCATGTCACGATTGGCTGATAATAACATGCGATTAAGTGCGGGAATTAAAGCAAACATATGAACTCATATTAAAGTTCCAAAATAGAGTGTGAAAATCAATCAAATATTAGGTTAAATTTGACAAAACCCTGGAGTAAGGAATTAGTTCATTATATTATTCATTACAGATTGAAGAATTCAAATCATGAAGTAAATTGAGGGAAGCACTATAGAAAAAGCCGTCTTCACGATCTCTCTCCGAATTTGTCTCTATTGATCTCCCTCTTCATGTCTTCTTCTCTTCAGTCTCCCACTTTTTCCTCTCCCCTCTACTTTGAAATTACTTCCCTTTTATAGCTTGGGGCACGGTCCCATCAATGGCCCATAAAATTAGGGTTATTCGCGTTCCTGTTTTGGAAAAGGGTGCCTTGCTACGCCGCGGTGAAGGTTGCTTCTGGCTGCGTAGCGAGATACTAAACTACGGTCTCCCTGGTTCGTTGTTCGCGAAAGGGTCTTTCTTTGCGGCGAAGGGTCTCTTGTTCTTCATCTCGATACAGCACTATGTTATCCGCCTTTTGTCATTTCTTCAACCACATTTATGTTTTTCTGCCTTTTAGATGCCGCAGTTCAACATCGTAAAGCATTCGCCAGAGCAATATAATATGAGGGATTAGCGTAATGTGTGAAAGAAATTGTGAACCATGCATTTGCTTCTCAGGCATCGAATTCAACTGAAGTGCAAGCATGATTCATCAATCAACACCCCAAGGCTTGGCCTTGCGTCTAGCGAGAATAGGCTCGCCCAGGCCTTTCCAGAATAACGTGAAACTATATGACGATATGGGTTAAGCACACATGACAACAGCAAGAAGGAGTCCATATTAACTAGTTCAAAAGATCTAGGGGCTACCTTGATTGTTTAGCTTTCAAGAATTTACTTTGGTGGTCTTGATTTGACAATTAAAATTGACCAGATTTTAGTGCTCCAATAATTTTCCCGAAAGTCTAAAGTGCGGTTAAGGTGTGATCCCATGTATAGTTTGAGGCTGCGGTACCCCCGAACTTGAATCAAACTCGCCTATTTGGGAATAGCTTAACCCTTTGGAAGGATGAGAATGCACCAATTTATTCACTTGACTACTCCTAAAGGATTCAACTCAGGAACGAATCGAGAAAGGTACTAGTACTAGAGGTTTTAGAGTGAGGTTCTGTAGCGGGGATCCATTGGTGACTCCTATCCCGGGTTTGTTAAGAGACCATAGGGCATTCGAGTTCCCCTAGACTTCCTCGAATCACGCCTTGAGCCTGCAGGATGCAGATTTGTGGAGATCATCCATCTTTTGTCCCATGTAGCGGGCAGTGATTGAAGTTAATGGCTCCGGCAAGTTGGCTCAGGGCATTAGGCTTTGAAAAGCCCCTCGGACTGTGCCCAGGATTTCGATTGGATGATCCACATTGTTATTGTTATTATTATTATTATTTTATTATTTTATTATTTATTATTTATTTTTATTTTTTTGTATTATTTGGGGCTCAAAGGCGATCCTCTTTTTTCTAAGGTGTCCCATCACTTAAGTGTTTACTTCCTAAGGTTCGTAGAACTCTTGCATGGTAGTCAGTCAAAGCCTTTTCCCAAGAAGATCACGTGTGTGTGTGTGTAAGATAGCCTACTTCGGGAATTGAGTTCTTGAGATCTAAAAAGGGTGGCTAGACATGGTTATTCTCGACTTTACACAACGTAGTCCCAATTTTCAAACAACCTCTGATTAGTGCCCCAAGTCTTTGTTTTGAGCCCTATTCAGATAGGTTTAGTGCTTTTTGCGCACTAATCATATCAATTAAGCCAATTGATGTGTTCAGGTCCACTTAGTACCACTGATGCCATTTCGAGTTTGTTTTTGGTGATTTTGCAGGTCTTTGCGTACCTCAGCCATTATGTTCAAGTTTGATGACAAGTTGTGTGCTGAATGCGGAGGATTTACAATGTTTTCAACCATAAAATGAAGGAATATGAAGTGGATTTTGAGGAAGGAGGATGCGGAGTGGGGATGCAGTAGAAAGGCCCGGGCCAGCGGTAGGCAAGCGGGAATTTTTGCTATGATTGCGAAATTTTAGCTGGGATTGCGAGAGATTTACGCAATCTATAGCAAAAATTCGCAATCCTAGCGAGGAAATTGAGAATTTTAAGCTGGGCTAGTAATTCGCTAGCTAAGCGAAATTCTTTGTGCCTAGCGAAATTCCCAATTTCGCTATCTCACACAAATTTAAGTAGGCTAGCGGCAGAGTAGTAGCTTAAGTCTGTAATCAGAGGAATTTCATGAGTTTGGCTATCTGAACTGTAGGCTAGCGAGTGCCTAGGCTCGCGAAATTTACCCCACGCCATGCTAGAGAATTTACTGCTATAGCGAGTGCCGCCCTTGTGTTTTTGGTATTTTTGGTTCTAAACGACCACGTTTTGATGTATTACCATTTTGGCCCTTATGTAAGCCTTAGGCAATTTTGTATTTTCACACTTTGGGGTTGACTATATAAGCCCCTCAAACTTTGTAACCCTAAGCAACTTTTCATTTTATAAAGTTTCCATGGAAACCATTTAGGTTCATTGCTCTCTTCTCTCCCTTTCTTTCAGAAACTCTGGGATTGTGATACCCCTTGAGGATGACAACTCAAGGGATGTAACTAAGCCTCATAACTTTGAAGAGGAGGTTGCTAGATTGGTTTGGGGCCTACTGAGTTGTATCTTATTTTAAATAATCTGATCACCCCGAATTTATGGTTCCATACATGGCTTCAAGGTTTAATACCATTTAATGTTGTTCCTTTAGTCAATACTTGCCATGCTTTAGGGTTAGTGCATGTAATATGAATCTCTGATGCATCATGATGCATTGAACCATTGAAATGAGAGTTTGAGTGCTAGGTTTAAGCGGAATGAGGACTTTGATGCATAATACTTGTCATGACTCAAATAGGAATGGTTCAAGGTTGGTTTTATATTAAGCAAAGATCCGGTTTTGGCTTTGACTATATCGCGCCTAATGCGAGGAAATGACCCGAGGACACTTCATTACTCCCATGTTATCAAGCTAGTGACCTAAACCTTCAAGGTTACCATTTCACACTGCACTTTCAGCCATTACAGTTAGTCAGTAAACAAACAACTTCCACTGTTTTGAACCAAATCCAGAAATCCAAATAAAAGCCTCACCTTTAAACATGTTAAATCATTCATAAGGACCGAAAACCCATCCGAGTGTTCGACCCTAGACCGCTATCTTGCATTGAAAGCTTGATTCTACGAGGTAAGAAGGAACTAAAGACCACAAATATGATTTGGAATCTTCGTCGACGCGTCGATAGTAGTTCGGGGATGGTGAAACTAAATTATGATGGTTGATGTGTACTTGTAATCCACATTACAAGTGTGGGTGACTACTTCCGGATCCTTTTGAAATTTTATTAAGCGCCAAGCTGCCGAGGTTTCATGGCAATTCTTACCTTTGTTTTGTTTCTTGCGATCAGTTTTGTTTTTGTAGCACCATGACCCTTTTCAGCAAGTTTTCTGTATTCTTTAATTTGTGTAATTTTATTATATGAGTGTTTATGGCCAACAGGGATGAAAGTTTGAGTAGGCTGCCAAAGTGAGTACACAGTTGAACAAAGTTGTGAAATCAGTGTACACAGTGAAAATATGGATCCTCTACCTGAAGAACAGCAAAGTCAGCCGGGTACCCGAGTGAATCGGCGTACAGGTGTGGGGATATATACACCCTCCTACCAGAGTTAGTGCTCCTTCTGCATCATACCTCATCTTGAAGATGTGGCGGTGGGACCACCACCTAGTGCCTGCTTCCCACATTTCATGGTATGGAAAATGAAATCCATATTCACACATCTGCGATTTTGAGGAGGTATGCACTACTTTTAAGGAAGGTATCATGAGCATGGGTTGCTTTCGAGCTGAAGGCATTCCCATTGACCTCCGGGATAAAGCCGTCATGACCAGCTCAGCGGAGCCGAGAGCAGTTAGAAGTGGGCGATCTTCAGTGAATTTTGAGTGCTTGAGTGCCACAAAGACCAACAGGTTTGAAAGGTGGATCATACCTACTCATTGACATAGAAGTTTTATATTATTAGGAAAAGTTAACAGAACCATCGTGCATACCCGCCATAGTTTTGACCCATGGATTACTAGTGAACCATTTTATGATGGTATCTCCAACCATGAAGCAACTAATGGAAACTATGTGTGGAGGTAACTTTTGAGCAAAAAGCCGGGATGAGGCCCCATGGACTTTTAGACTACTGTAACGAGCCTCAAGGCATGGGATGGTAGAGATCCAGGGGCGAAAGAGATCAAAGCCTTCGAGCCACACAGGGGGGCATTTATGCACTCTCGAAAGTGCAGGAGATAAAGCAAAATTGACCACTTTGACTCAGAGGTTGGAATTTGGAGATGAGAAGCCGGCGCAGTGCAATGATAAATGGGTTCCACCGCATCTCATCCGACTTGTTTGATTATCAGGACAAATAGTCATCTGGGGAGCATCGAAACATGCCCATGTCCTAGATCAAATGACTACCATAGATGCTCCATATGGGAAACACCTATAACCCTAATTGGAGAAATCATCCAAACACATCATGGAAGCAAACCCCACATATGTCCTTAAGGAGCACAAGCAATGAGTTTGGCTCCTTTGACCTATGACTGACCTACTCCAATATCTTCTCCGGTTGAGTAGGTGATCTGAATTTAAGTAAAGTGGTAGGCACATTTGTAGAAGAACAAAAGATACTGAATGTCGAGACTAACCAAAAAATTGAAGCCGATTGAGACTCACTCAATAGAAAGGCTGGACGATAATACTCTGAGATTTCAAGGTTGTCGACCAGGTACGGGGTTCGAGAAAAAGGAGAGGTTCCCTCCAGTCCGATAATATGGAAAGAGTGCCACCTGACCAGGCTCAATAATGATCCAAATGCAAGAATTGATGAAGTAAAGGCAGGTGACACTAAAAGTGGTAAGAACTGAGATCGCGGTCCCAACTCTAGCCAAATCATTTATGTAGTGACCGCCATAGAAGATCGACCCGACAAACGAGAGAGGTGAAACGGGGTCTGCCCCTCCATTCCCACAGGCTCTCCGAAAAAAGAAAAATTCCGTTAACCAAACAGAAATGCTAGAGGTTTTGCGGCAAGTAAAAGTTAACATTCCTCATATGGCTTGTGATCAAAGCAAAGTCCCCACCTATGCAAAATTTTGAAGGACTTATGCCTTTGTAAAAGGGTTTAATGTAAACAAGAAGGCCTTTCGGCGAGCAAGTGAGTGCTATCATTGAGTGCAAGACTCGGTGAAATATAAAACGGGATGTCCCTCTGATCTCGGTTAATATTGGAGAGCATTAAGCGTGGAGAAAGCAACATTGAACTTAGACTAGTGTAGACACATTCTTGTATTCCATGTACAAGCAACTTGGTTTGGGTGAACCAAGCCCACGTCCATCCTGCCCATCACTAGCGATGGGTCTATTAAGATGCAAATGGGACCATTGAGGACGTGTTAATACAAGTGGAATGGATTCTACTACCCGGTGGACTTTGTGTGCAACTGACCTGTTAGTGATGGGAACCAAATCTTATGCATCATTTTGGGTAGACCATTCTGTAATGCTTGATATAATCTTGCCAGATGAGAGTTTATCCATTTCTCATTTGGGAATATGACCTTAGAACTCAATATCTTTCAATACAGGTAAAGATACAGACCAGGGAGGAAGTAGTGAAGAAATACGTATGATAGATGCAATTCTTGAAGAGCAGGCTAACGAGCAACAAGTGCAAGATGTATTAACCCAGAATTCATCAGGAGTGCCAGAACAACAGACCTCAATGCGCTTGAAACTTAATGCAGAGTATGGAGAAAAATAGAAATCCTACCTCTATTAACTGGTGACGAACCAAGGGAACCCCAACAGTTAGAGCTCAAACCCCTCCCAGTTGAGTTGAAGTATGCATTTCTGGAAGAAAATGGGCAATGTCCAGTTGTGATTTCATCACTGTTGACCACTTCACAAGAGAATAACCTGCTGCACCTTCTCAAAAGGAACAAGCGAGCATTAGGGTGGAAAATTTCTGATTTAAAAGGCATAAACCCAGCAATCTGCACCCATCACATTTACCTAGAAGAGGAGTCTAAAGTACGTTGGCGACCACGAGTTGAACCCCAGCAGTAGGAAGTAGTTCGCATTGAAGTCCTGAAATTGCTCGAGGCCGGTATCATTTACCCGTTTACGATAGCGCTTGGGTGAGCCCGGCTTCAATTGGTGCCTAAGAAGTCGGGAGTGACAAGCGTGAGAAAAATGAAAAGGGTGAAGAATTGTCTACCGATCTCACTACCCGGTTGGAGAGTGTGCATAGATTATAGGAGGCTCAATGAGGTAACAAGAAAGATCAATGGGTGCCATTCATCGATCAGCTCCTTGAGAGGTTTCCGGACACCCGTTATTGCTTTTTGGATGGAAGGTATAGGTGTTCCGGATAGAGATTGCCTAAGAGGATCGGAAAGAACCACTTTCACTTGTCCATTTTGGTACACATATGCCTATAGAAGGATGCCTTTTGGTCTGCGCAACACTTGACCACTTTTGGAGATGTATGCTTAGCATGTTCGGCGATATGGTGGGTAGCGGTGGGAGTATACATGGATGACATCCTTTGTATATGGAGCGATTTTGAAGAATGTACGGCTAGAAAATGGAGGCCATCCTGCAAAGGTGCATAGAGAAGAACCTGGTGCTTAACTGGGAGAAGTGCCATTTTATGGTTAACCAAGGAATTGTTTTAGGGCATTGGCTTGCTTGGGGGAATAGAGGGTTGACAAGCAAAGAAGTGAACTTATCTCAAGCTGCTAGTCCCCCGACGGTGTAAGCAGTGAGAGGCAATTCCTTGGTCATACGAGGCTTCTGACTTGAGAAGATTCATAAAGACTTCTCGAATTTTCAAACCCCTCTACAAGCTCCTAGAAAAGATGCTAGAATTTGTTGGGAGAAAGAATGCCGGAGAGTTTTGAAGAGGCGAAGTCCCATTTGACTCTGTGATAGAGTTAGAGCACTAATTGGCGGTTGCCTTTTGAGGTGATGTGATGCAAGCGATCTTACCTGGAATACTCGGCCAAAGAGAGGATGGGAAACCTGTGTATATTATGCCGGCCAAAACCTTGGAATGAAAACTAAGGTGCCACTCTGCGAGAAGAATTGGTAGCGATGGTCTATGCTTTAGACAAATTCGAGCATACTTGGTCGGGTGCGATATAGTCATTTTTCACGGACCATTCGGCTTTGAAACCATCTGAAGCCAAGCAAAATCACGAGAAAGCAAGAGCTCATCAGATGGGTTCTTTTACTTAGGAGTTTAACTTGCAAATTAAAGACAAGAAGGGGTAGAGAATGTAGTAGCGGATCATCTTTCAAGGTTAACAATAGCCCATGGCACTCATGACCACCCATCAATGATGAATTTCACGAAGAATCCTTGATGCGGATCAGAAAAAACACTGACATTCCTCCACATATTGTTTCTCGCCACGGGAAACCACATCAAAGTGGAAAAACCGAGGATATATTTCTTTGCGAAGATCTATTCTTTTTTATTGGGAAGAGCCCTTCTTGTTCAATCTTTGTGCGGATCTCGAGATAATCGGAAGTGTGTGCCTGAGAGAACGGCAGAGAATTGACCATGCACCACGAAAGTGCACAATGGTGGTCACTTTGCTTCAGAAGGCAACAATAGAAGATCAGCTGCAGTCTGGTTTCTACTTGCCTTCCTTGTTTAAGGAATCACCAAATGTGCCGAGTGTGTGATAGGTGCCAAAGACTCGGGAAGTTGTCTCGCCGTCATATGATGCCCCTGAACCCATTTACAATTAGTTGACTATTTGATGTTTGAGCACTCCGATTTGTGGTTTCCCATCTTATGGTCCTTGTATTTTAATTGGGAGTGGACTATGTGTCCAGAGTGGGTTAGGAAGCAATCCACAACAAAACAAACTGACCCTGAGTGGTACTTAAATTCTTGAAAGCAAACATCTTTTCAGTTTGGTACCAAAAGCCATTGTCAGATGGAGGTTCACATTACGCAACAAACCTTTGAAAACCTCATGGCTAAATATGGTGCTAAAAATCTGAGTGGCCCACCCCTTACCATCCTCGAAACAAGTGGTCAAGTGGAACTTGCTAACGGAGAGATTAAACCATTACGATGAGTGGTAAATAGCAACGAAAAGCGGTCCATCAAGCGCCAGGTGCATTTGTGGGCTAAGGCGGCTTTGAAGAGACAATACTTGGAATGTCCCTTATCGGTTGGTATATGGTAAAGCGTGTCACCTTCCAGTGGAGATCGAATATAAGGCATGGTGGGCAATCAAAAAGCTGAACATGGATCTAAGCAGGGCCGGAGTCAAGAGATTCCTCGATCTCAATGAAATTTGGAAGAAATACGAAATGATGCCTACTTGAATTAGGAAAGTTGCAAAGGAAAGATAAAAAAATGGCATGACGGATGATAAGCTAGGAAGAATTTGTGAGAGGACCAGTCTCTGTATGACTCCAAACTCCATCTATTTAGGGCAGAAGCAGAAGTCGCGATGGACGGGTCCATTCATTGTTCAGCGGGCATACCCCAATGGTTCCGTGGACCTACTCGATCCAAATGATGATAGGGTGATCGAGTCAATGAGGTAAACCCTATGTGGTGCGCCAGGTATCGGGAGAAATTCTCTCTTGGACCCTCCCTGAGTCCTACAGTCCACACGTTTAAGGGTGGCTACTGCTTGGTTCCAGCAGCCACTGTTCTCATTGTTTAGTTTCGATTAAATTTCCTTCTGTTTAAAATTTGTGGTTGCAATCAGAGTTTGACATTTGATTTCCTTTTGTTGACAGCTGCAGTAACACCAACAAATGGAAATGCCCCTTCTCCAGCCATCATGTTTGAGGTGATACAGTCCCACCCATTAGTTTGCATTCCATGCTAAGCCAGTTAAAAGTAATTTTCATATTATTAAAATTTCGGGTTCTTGGTACATCTGGATCTCTTGATGGCCCGGCTTCGAATTTTCTTCAATTTTTTTTTAATCATTTTTGTGTCACCACATTTTGTGTTCTCTTGCCTTTAGTTGGAGGTGAAACCACAGCGTATGTTACCTTAATGTTAGAACAATTCCATGCATGATTTAGTTTTGGTGATTGAAGTTTCAGCATGTTCAACCTTAGACATTCCCAGCACTAGCTAATTCACACCTTGCACACCCGGGTTGGCACCATTAGGTTCTGGCTTTATACCTCTCCACTTTGCAAAGCCGGCCTTAAATTTGTTGACGACCCATAATAGGTTTGTGTTACCCATTTATGAAGACCAATGAAGTCTTCCAAAAAGGAAAAGAAAAAGCAAAAAGAAAAAGAAAAGAAGAAAAAGAAAAATAAAAGTCGTGACGCTTTGCCTTGAAACCCGAACACGGTTCGAGGGGTATATGGCTAAAACATTTAAAACGATGCCCTAAGCCTTGATTGGTTGGGGTCTATCGACTTAGTGTTAGATTACACGGGTGAATGGGTAGAGTTTAGCGTGTTGTAGGTGCTTAATTCTCGAAGTCATTCGGATCAGAATAGGAACCTACGAGTTTGTGGTGAAGTGATCCTTTTGGCTTGATGCCTAAACCTTAATTGAGTTTAGAGGTCATCGGTGGACCCCGTTACGGACTTTGGTGAAGTCGAGTTTTAGCATTACCTTACATAGCAATCAAGGAAGAAATAAGAGTGTAGCTAGTCCTAGTGGGTTGAGTGTCGGCGGTTTAAGGCCGTAGCGTGTAGCTAGGTTGGGGGGAGGGAATAACTTTGCAATTTATTGGCTCGAACTGGTTACCTTAGGAACAATTAGATTTCGG
Organism: Tetrastigma voinierianum; assembly: GCA_016808115.1. Taxonomy (NCBI): domain Eukaryota; kingdom Viridiplantae; phylum Streptophyta; class Magnoliopsida; order Vitales; family Vitaceae; genus Tetrastigma; species Tetrastigma voinierianum. Next base: position 346,950 of record JAEQBH010001862.1, on the reverse strand, counting down.
TGGAAATTCAGGTTTATTTCCTTGAAATTGGCATTGCCTTAAAACTTGTTCTTATATGATTTTTGTTCTCTTATGTCGGTTTTCGAACAGGGTGTAAATTATTCATGCTAAAGGTAAGGCTTACACGGCGCACCAGACATAACTATTCTTGTAAAAGCACAGCATGCATCCCATTATTGTTTTAGCATTGCTAAGGGACTATCAACGTGTCGGTTGGGGGGTGTGATTAGTGCCCAAAAAGTGCTGTTTTGAGCCCTATTCAAGATAGGTTTTGAGTGCTTTTGCTCAATCCATCTCAGTCAGCTGATTGATGTGTTAAAGTTATATTACCAGCGATACATTTCAGGTTTGTTTGGTGATTTTGTAGGCCTTTGCGTACCTCAGCCATTATGTTCAAGTTTGATGACAAGTTGTGTGCTGAATGCGGAGGATTTACAATGTTTTCAACCATAAAAAATGAAGGAATATGAAGTGGATTTTGAAGGAAGGAGGATGCAGTGGGGATGCAGTAGAAAAGCTGGACGCAGTAGGCAAAGCAGGAATTTTCGCTATGATTGCGAAAATTTCGCTAGGATTGCGAAAATTTCGCAATCATAGCGAAAATTTCGCAATCCTAATAAGATGCAGTACTAGCTAAACCTTCAGCGAAATTTACTGATAACAGCGAAAATTCCCAATTTCGCTATCTCACACAAATTTCGCTAGGCTAATGAAATTTCGCTAGCTATCGAAATTCACTATTGATAGCGAAATTTCTTGATTTAAGCTATCTCACCATGGGCCAGCTAGGCCCTAACGAAATTCGTAAACTAAGCGAATTTTCGCTATGCTAGCGAAATTCCCCTGCATAGCGAAATTGCTGCCCCTGTGTTTTTGGTATTTTTGGTTCTAAACGACCACGTTTTGATGTATTACCATTTTGGCCCTTATGTAAGCCATTATTTTAGGCAATTTTGTATTTTCACACTTTGGGGTTGACTATATAAGCCCCTCAAACTTTGTAACCCTAAGCAACTTTTCATTTTATAAAGTTTCCCGCAGCTTTCATTTTAGGGTTTCATTTGCTCTCTTCTCTCTCCTCTTTCTTTCATTTTCTAGGCTGCCAAACACACCCCTTGAGGATGACAACTCAAGGGATGCTTGGCTAAGCCTCATAGCTTTGAAGAGGAGGGTTGCTAGCTTGGTTTTGGGGCTACTGCCAGGTTATATCTGCTTTGTGTCTGATCTTGAATTTATGGTTCCTTACCTTCCAAACTAGGGTTTAATGCCATTTAATGTTGTTCGCTGGTCAACACTTGCCATGCTTTAGGGTTCGGTGCATGTAATGCTGAATTACTGCTTGATATCCTTTAGATACCATTCTGAGCCATTGAAATGAGGTTGAGTGCTAGGTTTTATTGAATGGGACTTTGAATGCATAATACTTGTCTTGACTCAAATAGGTGGTTCTAGGGTTAGGTTTTATAGCTAAACAAAGATCGGTTTTAGCTTTGACTATATGTCAACTTGCCATAATGCGAGAAATGACCGAGGACCTTGTTGCCACCCATGTTATCAAGCTAGTGACCTAAACCTTTAAGGTTACCATTTCACACTTCACTTTCAGCCATTACAGTTAGTCAGTAAACAAACAACTTCCACTGTTTTGAACCAAATCCAGAAATCCAAACAAAAGCCTCACCATTTTCCAAACACTGATGCAAATCATTCATAGGATGAAAACCCATCCACATTGTTTGGAAATACTGATTGCTCTCTTCTGTTAGCTTGACTAAATTAGGAGAACAAGGATACAAATATTGTTGATTCGAATCACCACTACCGTGTACGAATCAACCTGGAGTCCTACTTCATTGAACATGGGTTGTTTTTGTGATTACTATAACTCCCTTTTGTTGCCATCATGCTCAAAATTAAGGCGGGATACTCAATACCAACTCTGGAGACTGTCATATTATAATATGTGCAATTTGCATACATGTTGGTGCATGGGAAACAACCTAACACATGCCTAAAAAAAAAAAAGGACCTAAACATGAAAAAATAGCAAAAATAACCCAAGTCAAAATAAAACTAAGTCAAAATAACAGTCAAAATAAACTAAGTCACACCATTACACCACCCTCAAAGCTTAAAACTAAGTGTGATCGATGGAAGAAGAAAAGGGTAAAAGAAATACGATCCTAGAAAATCCAGCACAGTTGTGTGGTAGTATTGTGTGAAATGATAGAAGGCGGCTGCGTGTTGAGCAATCCCAGTCTGGGTGGCGCGGATGAGTGGTCATCGGCCACGGTGGAATCCGTAATCACGGCTGGGGCGACACCGGTCTTGCTCCCGGACTCGTCCCAAATAGCGTCGAGCGGGTGGTGAGTGCATGGATGCAGTCGGTCGGGAGGCTGGGGTGCGAGACTAAGGACTGGGGTCGCGAATCAACTACGTCCTTCCTTGTTGGGTGTGGCCAGCACAGGACATCGTCGGTCTCATCATCAAACTCGTGGGGGCTCGAGCTTCCTGCAGGCGGTGGAATGGGCGGGCAGCTAACATGCTGCTCGAGGTCCAACATCGAAGGTGCTCCCAAGGCGATAGGCACCATTTGGCTGGTGATCGGGGGATGGATCGGGGCTCTAGTGCGGCGTCAGTGGTCGGCTCGATCAGCCCCGGCTCGTGGCGTCGATGTCAGGTGGATCCCTTGGTGTGGCGTAGGGAGGATTAGTCGCTGTCGCTATCTTGATCTTTGAGATGTAAGGGTGGGGCTTGAGATTTTAACACAAGAAAGTGTACCAAAACTTAGCCACGGGCGTGGCGGCCAGCAGCTAAAATGTGGTGGCCTTTTGATCGACGGATGGCGCCTCCACACGCCCTGGCCCTGTGTGAACTCATGCATCAGGCTCTCAAAGTTGGTGGCCACAAATAACGCCTGGTACTCCTCACTATCATTGTCCCGCAGTTGATAGATCTGGTTGATGGTCTGGGCCCCAAACTCGACCACCACCGGAAAAACACGATTAGTTACTTGCCACGACTCAAGTTAGAATGGAACTCGTGCCCTATGAGGCCCTCGAAGTGAGGGAGCACCAGGAGGTTTGCCGTCCCTATTACATGGTCTGGAAGTTGAAGAAAGCGTTGAAATTTGGGAAAACCTTTGCCTTGCCTTGTTTTGTGCATTGTATTTGTTGCTTTGTTTTGTTTTGTACAACACAAAATCAGAATGAAGGAAAGGTTGTATAGCGACTCGTGGTAGAGCCGCTTGGCCTCTCGTCGTCAAAGGGGAGGGTTTGCCCATGATGTGGAGCCGGAGTGATGTCGTTATCGGGACGGACTTCTTGGGGGCCATGGTGGTTAATTTCAGCTCTCAATTTGCAAAAATCAGAAACCAGACACAAGCAGGAGACGAAAGGGCGCAAGAAAATCGGTTGGAGGGGCTGGATGGTAGTGTTTATGGAATGTTCAAAATGTGTGCGCCACGGCGAAGGGGTCTACCTGTGCGGCAAAGCCCTGTACTGACGCGGACTATGCTTATTTGACAGCGGACTGAGGAAAATCTTCAGGCGGGCGGCGACAAGTTTTCTTCTGTGCCAGAGAGCGGCTTAAGATTTTCTCTTCACAGCGATAGCAAGAAAACCGTGAGGTAGACGAGAATTAGGAAAATGAGTTCTTTGCTCCTTGTGATTGTAAGAGGGCCCCAAATCGCAAATGGGTGATATTGGTTAAATTTCACCCTCCTCTTAGACTGTGTGCTTTAAATACTTGGTGGGACCTTAAAAACAAAAAATTCACCTTAAGCAATAAAAGAATGGAAATACTCTTTCAGTTTTGGAAAAAAACTCACAAAGCTTAGGTTGATACAAAATATTATGTTTAATCATGAGTGGCTCATTTCATCACTCTGATTATAATTGTTCAAAAGCAAGAACACATTGGGGTTGACTTTGCATTTGTAATCCTCTGGGAGTGTTCCTCAGAAAACCGATCACCGCCTCTATTCCTTCAGATTCTCCTCCAAAATCTGGTTTCAAACTCTGAAGTTGACTTTGACTATCTTTCTGAGGTCCACGCTAATGCTCAACTCCTCCATAGGGAAATCTTGAACCAGTGTGTGGACTAACTGTTGGGACTTTAAACACAGGGAAGGGGTTTTAGTCTGAGGTTAACGGGACACATTAACCGGGTCAAACTCTTTCCTCCATAATATGTTTTGTCAGCCTTGCGCTTTTGTCTTTCCTTGTAGTTGGGGCATTTTCATAAGCCTGTTCTTGGGTCGTCTAATTCACTAAGGCACATGAAGTAAGCAAGCATAAGGCGGGCTTCTGCAGTCCATGTTCATTTGCCTCGTTACTCATCTTACTCATCTTCCTCTCATTCTGATGAGTGGCATTAGCCTTATGTTTCGTGGAATGGTGTTATTATAATCAGGGTTTAAAGGTATGTGCCCTTTGAGGTGTCATCAATCTTCATTTTATTATGTTTCTTGAATTACCAGTTTTCTCTGATGGTTAATCACGGGTTGACCTCATTTGTCATTAACTGGAACATTAAAGCAAGCGAGGTGATGCAAATCACCATATTTTTGCAGACTTTATCAACTGACTTATGGAAAGAGTGGTACACCATATTGTTCATGATGATATACCGTCATAGATCGTAACAAGTGGTCTTGACAGAAATAAATATGTGGCTCTTGAAGAACTTGACTACCACACTGGCATCATTGGTGGTGTGGTGTTATCTACAAATATTTAAGGCGTAGTCTGATCAAGAAATATCTGGGGTGACCATGTGAAGATGAACTCATGAGTCTAACCTCAAGTCAATGCTCAAACCTCCTAAATTGGGCGCGCTGGTGGTTCATCCTGTTTGGAAATCATGTCCTTTGGCACTTATCAGATGGATTCAATGATGAGCAATATTAAACATTTAAGACCAGGTGAAACTGATTAAATTATATACCAGTTCCATTCTCACGGCTCACATTCATGATGAGATGTGGCGACCAGTTATTTCACCATTTCCTCTTCCGGTATGCATCTCAAGTGCCCAGTTATTGCTTTGTGTTATACAAATAGTTCTACAATTAATGGTGCTTTAACGCTGCCGAACCTCTTTTCTCATTAAAGTAGCTCAAATACTAGGAGGATCACCTTTGCCACTAAATCGTTACGTAATTAATGACCATGGAAGCCCGATCATTATCAATGCCAATTAAGGCTGCCTCGTTTGAAATTATCATTCCGCTTACCTTATCATCCGACATTATGTAACAAAATGATTAAACCTAAGTTCTCCACGTTTCCTTCTTATCTTTCATCTCTGATTAGCTCTTGTTAAACACCGTCATCGTCAGCCATAGTTTTGTCACCGATTAATTAGTTATAATGTTTCAGGTGGTTAAGGTGTCTTAATGCATGTTACCAATCAAGTAGGGCCTAAATTTATCAAAAGTAAAACAATATTAATAAATCTTTCAGTGGTGGCATAGTTCATTGAGACATCATTCGATTAATTGTAGCATTGTGGACTAACATGAAATATCCTTTCTCTTTTACGCCCGAAAGCACTGCTCAAAATTACTTTGAGTCATGGCGTCGTACATTAACAAGCGGAAGGTCCCAATTTGATTGCTACTCTTATGAGTTGAAATGAGTTTATATCTTAGAAATGAGAAAGCTTGCAATTATTTATCATCAGAAATCCGAATGGTGTTCCACTGATATGAGCGGATAGCAGTTTTATTAGAGAAAAATATTTTATGAACAAGATTAAATTCTCATTGCCTAAGAAACTGCCATGCCCTTCCCTGATGATGGTGGAGGTAGTTTCTCTATTGACTCGATCTTAGCTCGGTCGACCTCTATTCCTCTTGCATAAATCCGGTGGCTAAGTACGATGCCTTCCTGTACCATAAAGTTACTTTTCCCAATTCAACACAAGATTGGTTTCTTCACACCTAACAAGCACCGACCTCAAGTTTTCCAATAATTTATGAAGACCTAATCTTGAAAGTCATCCATGAACTGTGGTTGTCTTTTCGACCCATGCATCAGAAGAATATGTTGTCATGCCGACAGATCTTTTCAGTGCGTTACCTGATGACGACGATGCTTTGAATCTTGAATGTACCATAAGAGAGAAGCGGTGGATGTAAATCTTCCTCACGGTCTTTAGGGGCTATGGCGATCTAATTATTGCCGAATACTGTTCGAAGCAGGTGTATTCATGTGCTTGTATATCGCGTGATTGAAGCGATAATGAAGTGATCTTTTGGGTGTACTATTCATTTTAGTGATCATTAAGTCTCCAGCACGGTGCTCTGGCGTTAACTGTTTTGTTCTCCATACTCTTCAGACACTATATTGTTGGACTTGCCCGTGTATAAATGGATAATATCTTTGGCATCATTGCCACCATTTATTGTTGTTCCCTTTACTGTGTGGTTGGATTTAAGTCTCTCACATTGCCTCACAATGACATGGCCTCTTGAGGCGAATTGTTGCTTGAAGTGCAGGATCCCTTTAAATCAACTAGAGACCCGACCAAAGCGCATTTTGCTTGATCTCGAGTACTCTATTAATTATATTTACATTGATGTTATTAGAGATGTTTAGAAATGATCACTGGTAAGGTGAGACATTCCAGAGATCAAGCATCTCAGTGCAGCTGAATGTGGCTTTTTGCTCCATCTTGTTTCATTCATGGATCAAAGGAGTCCATCATTCCTGCTCTTACCTCCTCCCTGGGTTATAAGTCACTCACATTTTGAAATAGCCCTCTAATAGATTGGTGAGGACCTTTGAAACAAACCTTTATCAGCCTCTGTCTCTACTATAGGCATGTTTCACTCTGCTTTGGGTGTCTCTCAAACTAAATACATTGAACTTAGGCCTCATCAATCATAAAAATCTGAGTTTAAGCTCTCCATACATGCGTGATCATTACCTTTTTGTTGTGAAAGTAGCTGCCAGTATTCACCAGTGTACAACACTAATCTTCACTACTTCCTCAGCGTTGAAATCTGTCGGAAGATGAACTTATGTCACCATGGCCCGAGCGTCATCTATCACCCCCTAAGAGGTGTTTGGTATAGCCTGTCGTAAGTAAGAGTCATGAAACTATAGTTGTTGCTTCCTCAATCCAGGTGGCAATAAATGTGAATGACATAGTTCAGTCTTTCGCTCCAAGATTCTTTAGGCCTTCACCGAAGATGGAGCTTCGATGGTTTGCGAGATAGTAGCTATAAAGTTCTTTCCAGCTTTTTGTGGCGGAGTTTTCTGCGGATAACCACTTCCACGCATATCAGTTGAGATTCACGTCTAAAATCAGTAATCTATTCTTTTCTTGTGATTATCTCATTAGCCAGTTTCACCTGATGAACATCTGTTTCTCTATTATTCAAATAATGGAATGTTTATATACAATCTTGAACCTTTATAAACAGTGATTAGCATCAGATTTGCGTACTCTTTGAGCGATGAAATTGCAAATTTGGATGTGGCGGTTAGGTCATGGATAGAGATTGTCCCTTAGCCTCTGTTTCTTCTTCTACCGAATTTTGCTGATGGGGTTGTTCCCCTTCTACTCTGCCACTCTCGATGGTCTGGATTGCTTCTTCCTTTTCTAACTCCCCTATCATATAATTGGTTTATACCAGTGTTATTTAGTTCTTTGCCATTCTTAATAGTGTGACTTTACCACCATTCATTTTACCCTCGTCTCGGGTTCTGTCAGGTTATAGGTAATGTTTAATGGCTGCCTCTCGATTCACCAGTATGGCCATTTGGCCTATTTGTACTTCTAGGTTTCTGAGTTGGGCTCCTTGGTTTTGTAATTGTGTGGACTAGTTTTGCAACTGTTGAGCTTGGTTTTGGAATGTGGCCTTTGTCTCATTCATAAATGTGGTGTGGGAAGTCATCATATGAGCTAAGGCTTCTTCCAAATTTACCTTCTTTTTTGGTGGTGGTTTGTTTGCTTGAAATGGTGTCATATTGTTTTGATTATTCCTCCAACCATAGTTACGATTGCTCTGATTGTCGGTTTCCTCTCAACCCTAGCCTTGATTCACGATTCGATTCGAGATTTTGTTACGTCACGTGTATTGCTTCCATCGCATCCTGCTTTGTTGTTGATTTAGTTGATTCACATCTGCGGGCGATCTAGTGTCATCTGCCTCGGTGACTGATCCATAGTCTTGTATTTGTCCACCACCAAGATTCACAAATTCCACCGGATTATTACGAATAACATTCTTGTACCTGTTGCTTCTAGTATACAAATTCTAATGCGACTTGGATTACGAGGTTCTTGAGAACTCTCATGCGCTCTTGCTAAGGGTTTCTTGAGTCTTAGATCTATACCAGACCAGTGAGTTGTGCTGTGTGGCTCATGTCCTCCAAGATCTCATAGGCTTGATATGTGGTTTTCTTCATCAGTGCACCTCTTGATGAGGCGTCAATGGTGTCCTAAGTAGAATAAAACAGCAGGCTGGTAGCCAGAATGTGTGCACACTGCATCCCTTAGTTAATACATGAGTGGCGGAATCACTCATTAGCTCATGAAATCTCTCGAGCCCTCTCAAATTGGGTTCCTCCCCCTCAAATTGTGCGAATGTGTTAATTTCCGGCTACCAATTAGGTATCTTAGAAATTGGGAAAATTTTGGTCAGAAATTTCTACACCAAGTCATTCCATGAGGTAATGAAATCTGGAGGTTGGCTGGTCAACTAGTGCTTAGCCCGATCGCTAAGTGATAATAGGAATAGTCATAGTTTGAGAGCTTCTTCGATTACCCCATTATACTTGACTGTGTCATAGACTTCAATAAAGCTGGTCAAATGTGCATTCAAATTCTCACTAGGTAGCCCATTGGGCTTGTATGTGTGAGCATTTACAAGTTACTCCCTTTTAGCTGAGGAATTGTTCGCTTGTATGGGTGGTCGACGTATGGTGATGAACAAGTTGTGAGTGTTAGCATAGGCCTCAAGTAGCATATCTGCAGTTATCAAAGGCTATGCAGAGACGGTGTGGTGGCGGTTTCTATGATTTGTCTATTATGTTCCTCGTGTGGTTCAAAATACATCATGAATAAATCCTTAAATCTACTTAGTCTTTGCGACTTCAGACTAGGTTACGCGGGCTTCTCTACGTATTTGATGAAATGTCCGTTCTGGTTTAGGATCGAATGGAAGTAGTGCCCTGTGATCTTGTCTTTGCATACCTCCTAATCTAACTCAAAAATCGCAATTTATGAGATCAGACAAATAAACCTGGATACAGCCAAGAGAACACGTAAACCAGGAATAAAAGTAAAAAATAGAAAAAATAGAAAATGATCAATAGAGGTGAGAAGAACCTTTGAAAGTAAAAATTAATCCAAGTATATCTATGGCAGGTTGTCAATATCAACACTAAACTTCTCACGACAGCGACAAAACTTAGCGAAAAGAAAGTGAGTGTGATTAGATGGAAAGCGCTGCCCGTAGGCGTAGAAATTATCGCAGCGTGAGTTCACGTAGTGTAGTGGTCATTCAAGTGTCGTTCCCTAGAAGATAAGCGTGTTGAATACTGGCTTAATGACTTTCGACAATATTTGGATCTAGTCTTGGCGATTCTGAGCTAAATTACTGAATTAATGACAAGCGAAAAATTGGTTTACTAAATTATATAGATGATAGAGATGCACAAGGTTTCTTTGTCTCTGCTGGGATGGATGTCAGATTGGTATAAACTTGCCAATTTGCCATAGAGTTATGTTGGCGGGTTGATCTTTCCTACAAAATATTCTCTCTCGAGATATATTTTTCTATCTCACTAGTGGGATGTATTGCATCTCTACCTCAACCCCTCGACTCCGAAACACTTAAATGTGTAAACCCCAGTGCCATACTTGTAACCTAGAATATCTCTATTCTTCGACTACCCAAGTGTTGCTTTACCCATGTCCCTAGAAATCTTCTTCTCTCAATCTCAGATTCCTAGCTTTAGCATGTCATAGTTGGCCTGACAATAACATGTGATTAAGTGCAGAATTAAAGCAAACATATGAACTCATACTAAGATTCAAATAAGTCAAAACTGAAAATCAATCTATCAAACTGCGGTTAGGGTTGACAAGACCCTGGAGCAAGGGATTAGTTCATCATATTATTCATTACATATTGAAGAATTCGAATCACGAAGTAAATTGAGGGAAGCACTATAGAAAAATCCGTCTTCGCGATCTCTCTCCGAATCCGTCTCTGTTGATCTCCCTTTCCTTGTCTTCTTCTCTTTAGTCTCCCTTTTTTTCCTCTTCCCTCTGCTTCAAAATTACTTCGCACATACCTCGGGACATTATCAATAGCGGAAAATTAGGGTTCTTCACGTTCTGTTTTTGGAAAGGAATTTTCAATATTAGCAAACAGCGAGAAGATTTGCTGCTCTGTATTTAGAGACGCTAAACTCTGTGGTCTCTGGTTCGTTCTGCGAAGGGTCTTCGTTGTAATGAAGTGCTACCGTGTGAAGAGATTCTCTTTGCCGCTCACGTACCAGTAGCGCCTGCTTTGTCACGCCCTTTTGTCATTTATGCTTTTGTTATGTTTTTACATATTTTGTTTGCCCTTTTGATTCGAACGCCATATGACTCTATGGAACAATATAATATATGAGATTAGCGTAATATTAATAGAAAAGACCGTGAACCATGCATTTTAGCTCTAAGAACAGAAATTCAAAGCGAAATGCCGCGTGATTCATCAGATCAAAAAGATCCATCTTAGAGGCAGTATGTGAAAATGGCTCAAAGAGGTTTGGGCATTAAGTTGAGGAAGAAATTCCAAGGTATGGAATGTAAAGATTTTCTTGAACTTGCATATAAGGTGACAGAATATGAAGAGTTGCTCAAGGAAGAAAGTTACCGAAGGAAGAAGTCCATGGGAACCTACTGTCAAGAGGTGAACCAGGAAGTAGCAGTGGCAAATCTATCTACTACAAGGACGTTTACTTGTCCTCTTTTGGTAGAAATGGCACCTGATGTGTGGACGAAGGCACAAATTATTGATACATAAGACCAATATTCTTTTGAGGTAGTGAAGACAGAGGAAATATTTGATTTCCTAGTGAAAGAAAAATCCATTACCTTCCTTAAAGACCATCGGATCCCCAACAAGGACGAACTAAGGGGAAAGACTTACTGTAAGTACCACAATTCATGGAACCATACTACTAATGCATGTTGGGGTTTCAGAAATATCATACAGGACAGGATAACCAAAGGGATACTTAAGTTCCCTAAAAGGAGGCTATGGCAATCGATGAGGATCCTTTCCCACTAGTGGCCTTAATCAACACTACAAGCTTTGATCTAAGAGCATTGATATAATCAAAGAAGGTGGGAAAACTCTCTCCTGGAAAGATATGGGTCCCTAAATATTGTCTGGTTCGTGTTGATAGGTTGAAAAAGGAATGGGTTGTAGTTTGTATAGATCTTCCCTTAAAATCAATTCGATGTGGATCTGTGAGGGGAATGAAGCGGCATAGTCCGATTCTCGAGGAAAGGAAATTTTCACCAAAAGGCAAGACGAATTCCCCAGAAGATGAATTTGTTCCTCTTAGAGAAAAGGTTGCAGAAAGGACCATCTCATGGGTGATTAATTTATCAAGGAGAATGATGTGGGTAGGTTTAGAGAATGTTCCTTAAGAAATAGAGCCTTTTCCTCAAGGGGTAAGTTCACTCCTCTAAATGACAAAGTTGTAGGGAAAGTAATTGTTCTAAGGGAAAGAGTAGAGAGCATATTTCTAAGAGGAGGATCTAGGGATAAGTGGTTCTCTAATCAAAGAAGGTTTTCTACAGAGGGGATAAATTACTTCTCGAGGTTGATTCTTTCTCAGAGAAGGTGTAGACAATTTCACTTCTCGAGGAAAAGGCAAAGGAAAGACATGTTTCTCTAGCTAGACGCTGTTTTTTGCGGAGGTGGCCAAGATTCTCCAAGGGAGGAGGTTGTAGAGAAGGAAAAGCATGTGAGGTGTATCATTCCTCTTGTGGTTTCTCCTAGTCAAAGGTGGCATGTGGTATAACATAAAAAATTTCCCCAAAGGCAGTCCAAGACCAAAAAAAGGAGGATGCAGAGGAAAAGAGTAGCTGATGGAAGGAAGCTCATTGATGTACCTGTGGAAATCCAAAAGGAAGATGCCACGGAGTTAGAGAAAGTGAAGGAAGGAATGGTTCCTAACTTGGAAAAAAACAAAGTTTGGGAGGAAAGCGACTGAGGATATGGAGTCAATGAGCAGTATAGATGAAGTGATGTTCCGGAGGCCTTATTGATAGGTGAAATCCACATTTCTTTATTCTTCACCATTTCTCTAACATTGCCAACTATTTTCATGTAAAAAAAGACAGAGGATGACCTAGTGGAGGTAGAAGGAAAGCACTCGATCACAGAGGAAGATGTGGGCTATGGTGGAGTTACCATAGAATCCTATGAATAATATAGACCTTAGAAGGATATACTTGAGAAACCCTCTATGGAAATGTGAGACATATAAAACCTTTGTACCTAAGAGCCCATCTCAATGGCATACCAGTATCCAAAGTACTGATAGATAATGGATGAGTGGTAAATGTAATGCCATTGAGAATGCTAATACCTCTGGGAAAGATCATTAATGATTTGATAGAAATAGAGGTGGTTGTGTCTGCCTTTATTGGAGATGTATCCAAGACCCTGGGGATACTACCCATAGATTGATCCATTGGCAACAAAACTATACTATTTGCCTTTTTTGTGATAGACTCTACTGCAAATAGACTCTACTGCAAATTACAACATTTTGTTAGGAAGGGATTGGATTCATGCCAATTGGTGTGTGTTGTCCTCTCTTCATCAGTTCTTATTGTTTTGGAAAGGTAATGAAGTGGAAGTTGTGCAAGAAGATAAGCAACCCTTCATGGTAGCTACAGGCTCTGTGGAAGCTAGGTATTATGATTAAGAATTAGGTCATATCAAGTTCACTAGCAGAAGGAAATATGGGGTCCCAAGGAAAGCATACATGGAATTAAAGGGTTTTGTGGAAATCCAAAATGAGGCGGCAAAACTCCTAAAGGTGACTTCAATTGTGCCTTAGAGGCCGATGAGTGACCTAATCATCAAGGAGACCGATGCGATTGATTACTCCTCGAAGAAAAGGCGTCTTTCTGACCATATTCAAAATGAAATCTGTGAGACAGTGGAAAAATTTGTGGAAGAGCACCTCTAAGGATTACGGTGGTGAGATGATTTTTGAAGATGATGCACATGAAGAAGATGAATAAATACAGATGGAGGATTTGGAGCAAGCCCCTCCTAAGTTTGAAGACACGTAGCCTCAAGTACACGACCCTATGGAGAAAGTGAACCTCGACATTGTGGAAGAGCCGAGGATTACTTATATTGGTTCCTTGCCGCCTTCTGAATTCAAAGAAGGGATTATTGCAACACTACAGGAATTTAAAAACTGTTTTTCTTGGAATTATGATGAGATGCCAGGATTAGATAGAAGCTTATTAGAACACCGCTTGCCTATCAAGCCAAAATTTCACCCATTTCAGCAACCGCCTAGAAGAATGTCTAAGGAGGTAGAGCTGAAGGTGAAAGAGGAGACTAAGAAGCTTTTGAATGCTAAATTTATCAGACTTACAAGGTTTGTGCAGTGGTTAGCAAATATTGTCCCTATGATGAAAAAGAATGGGAAAATTAGAGTTTGTGTGTACTTTAGGGATTTAAATGCTGCCACTCTTAAAGACATGTATGTAATGCCTATTGCTAACATGTTAGTTGACTCCTCTTGCCACTTTAGGTGTGTCCTTCATGGACGGTTTCTCTTGGTATAATCAAATCCTAATAGTTGTTGATGATATATCTAAGATCGCCTTTAGATGTCCTAGTTCCTTAGGAACGTTTGAATGGCTTGTCATGCCTTTTGGTTTGAAGAATTTTGGTGCAACTTACCAAAGGGCTATGAATGCCATCTTTCATGATATGTTAGGCCACCACATGGAGATTTATATCGATGATATTGTGGTTAAATCTAAGGAAAATTTGCGAGAATATGAATGTCCCGGTTAAGGAAAAGTTTTGAAAGGATGGGCTTCATCTGGTGAAACTCAATCCACTAAAATGTTCTTTTAGAGTTCAAGCCGGAAATTTTCTAGGGTTTTTGGTTCACTGAAGAGGAGTGGAAGTTGATAAAAAAAAAAGCCAAGACTATCATTTTAGTCGAGGCTCCTTAAAATTAGAAAGAAATTTAAAAGTTCTTGGGTCAAGTTAACTATTTAAGGAGGTTCATCTCTAATCTGGCAAGGAAGACTAAGGTATTCTCTAGCAATCAAAAATTGAAAGAAGTGGAAGAGTTTAAGGAGAAACAACACTAGACAACTTTTGATGGAATCAATGATTACCTTTTTAAACCCCTTGTTTTAATGCCACCTCTGAAGGGTCGGCCACTCAAACTCTATCTATCAACTGCAAAAGAGTCTATAGGATGCCTCCTGGCACAAAATAATGTTGAAGGCCATGAAGCGAAATTTGTTTACTATTTGAGTAGAGTCCTAAATTCAGCAGAGACAAGGTATACACCCATTGAGAAGTTTTATTTTTTATGATACTTTGCGTATGAAATTGAGACATTACTTGATTAAGTTTCAAGTGTATGTGGTCTCTCAAACTAACTTGATGAAATACATGCTAAGTCAACCCTTAATCACTGGACGAATCGGAAAATGGTCCCTTGCTTTGTTAGAGTTCACCTTGGTCTATTTTCAATAGAAATTGGTCAAGGGTCAAGCTTTAGCTAACTTTATGGTTGATCATTCTTCATTTGAAATGCAACTAGAAAAGGATGTGGAATTAAGGATATATGAAGTAGAAAGGCGGCTATGGATTCTTAAGTTAGATGGCTTTAGCATGGAGAAATCCATTGGAGCTGGGATAGTAATCATTTCACCAAAAGGGATAAAGACTACTATATCTTTCAAGTGGCCTTCAAGTTCTAGCAATCAAAGCAGATATGTGGCTTTAGTGATCGACTTGGAGATCTTGATGGAACTTGGAGCATAAGAGGTACACATTATTGGGGACTCTCAATTAGTACTTTGGCAGCTAACAGGGGAATATAAATGTAACACCTTATTGCTGGCTTCTTATTATACTGCTTCTACTCAATTGTTAGATACTTTTCATTATGTGGATTTTAAATATGTGCCTAGAGAATCTAATTAGGAGGCAGATGAGCTAGCAAAAGTAGCCTTAGATGTGAAGATGAGCGAAGAATTACCCCTCAATTTATGAAAGGGGAATAATATTAGAAGTCGTTAATACAGATGGAAATGTTGCAGGAGACTGGAGAATTAAGATCATAGAGTATTTAGAAGATCCTAACAAGAAAGTTGCCCATAGGGTGAAAGCTCAATCGTAGAACTTCGTCGAAATGGAAGGGGAATCGTACATAAAGGGACTTGATGCTTATCCTTCCTAGACAACATGGAAGTGATGAAACGAGTTCATGAAAGGGTCTGTGGAGCTCATAAAGCTGAGATAAAATGCGGTAGTTGATTAGGAGACATGGCTATTTTTGGTCAATCATCTTAAGTGACTGCATCAATTACTCTAAGGGTTGCCAGTAGTGTAAAAATATGGTAGCATACAGAAGATACCTGCTGTGGAACTCTATTCAATTGTGAAGCCGTGGCCTTTCAAAGGATGGGTCATGGACTTAATTTGGAAAATCTACCCAGCTTCATCAAAGTGACACAACTTCATCTTAGGTTCTACAGACTACTTCACTAAATGGGTGGAAGCAGTACCCTTGAAGAATGCAGAGCAAAAGGATGTGATCCAATTCATCAAGGTACAAATCATTTATAGGTTTGGAATTCCTCAATCCATTACAACCGACTAAGGCACTATGTTCACTGGGAATGAGATGACTTATTTTGCCAAGGACTATGGAATTCAACTCATCAGATCAACTCAATTTTATGCTTAAGATAATGGGTAGGCAGAAGCTTCTAATAAGGTATTGATAAACATCTTGGAGAATATGCTAGAAGACAATCCCAGAGATTGGCACAAAATTTTATTTGAGACCTTATGGGCTTATAGAACTTTTAAAAGAGATTCTACAGGGGTAAGTCCTTATTCTCTAACATATGGATAAGATGTAATGCTTCGATAGGTGGTAGTTCCTTCTCTAGAGTATCAAAGTGAAATGGCGTAATCCTCAAGAATACAGTGAGGCCATAATAATGGAAATCAAGGCATTGGATGGGTAAAGATTACAAGCGCTTAACCACATCATGATCCAGAAAAAGAAGGTGGCTAAGGCCTACCATAAGTGGGTTAGAATAAAAGAGTTTTGAAGAAGGGAGCTTGTTTATGGGTGGTGCTACCCATCGATGCTAAAACCAGAAGAATTGGGGAAATGGTCTCTTAAATTTGGGAGGACCATTCAAAGTTCACCAAGTATTGCCCAAAAAAGCCTATTGGCTATCAAACCTTGAAGGAGAGCCACACAAAAGGTTCATCAATGGAAAGTACCCTAAGAAATATTTTCCTGATATGAAATCTTTGAATACTACGAAAAATTAAGATAGGGAATGAGGAAGTATGAGAAAAATAGGTCTCATTGACCATTTTTATTGAAAATATTCCTAGTAACTTTTGAGTGATAAAGTAGACTATTTTGGTTACTCATTACTCAAACCTTTGTATTCCTCAATGACATGCTTGTTATACCCTCAATTTAAACTGAATAAACAAAGTATGCTCCATGACCACTTTAGGATTGAAGAAATATGGGAGGACTTAATAATAAAGTGGCTTCTTGTCCATTACATTCGTCAGCACATCAATTACTCCAGGGGTGTCCTTGTTCACTCTTGGGGTAGGTCCTAGGATTATTAAGGTCACTGGAGAAATTGGTATGAACAGTTCCCATATAAGA
The DNA here is from genome assembly GCA_016808115.1 of Tetrastigma voinierianum. Classification (NCBI taxonomy): domain Eukaryota; kingdom Viridiplantae; phylum Streptophyta; class Magnoliopsida; order Vitales; family Vitaceae; genus Tetrastigma; species Tetrastigma voinierianum. The sequence continues at coordinate 330,004 of JAEQBH010001862.1, read as the reverse complement.
TTTGAGGAAGTAAAGTTGGCCTTTGGTCACTTCACCTCAAAAAACATAAACTTCTTTAAGATTCCCTAATGATTCCCCAAGGAAGACTTTTTTACTATCTTAAATGATTCCCTAAGGTAAGCCTCTAGGCATTGGATACACATATTTCCCCAAATAGATCATCGGGTCAAGTTCATAAGAGGACTTTGTAGCCACTACACATTCAAATGCAAGATTTCTCTGAAAAAGTGGACTTGTTACATCATTACACCTAGTGACAGGTTATTCCTTGGGTGTAAATGGAAAAAAATCAAGTTAAGTTGAAAGGGAAGTCTCGGGATTGCCATGGCAAAGATGATGTTCACCTCGAGAAAGATGTTCGCTAAGGCGAGGATGCTGTTCCCCGCAACGAAGAGAGAACATATGTTTCTATCCTAGTTTTGAGTCAAAGAAGACTTCTTAGCTGCAGTTCTTAAGCATCCAACTTCTTCTCTAACACACGACAAGAAATATATATATTCAGAAATAAATAGTTGGCTTTTAGCCACTATTTCATCAATTTCTCTAGAGTAGTACCTGATAGATGCAGTATATCATCATACACATGCAAGCACACTTCCAAAGGTAGGCCTAGAGCCACCTTGGTCAACTAATGCAATGTCATAGCTATAATTGCACGTGTGCTAGTGTTCATTGAATCCATAAGTAGTACACACAAGTTCATCAAATCCATAGGTAGGCCTAGTGCCAACTTGGTCCACGAATGCAATGTTATGCTTGTGAGTGCGCTTGCGCAATGTCAGTGGGTTTCCATCAACAATCTAAGCATAAGAAGCAAGTATCTCAAGAGCAAGTCTTCAAGCAATGGTTGGCTTTTGGCCACCTAGAAAAAAGAGATAAACTAGTATGATAAGGTCAAGGGTCATGTCAAAATCATTAACCATGTTTGAAATGGTGGGAGATCAGATCTTAGAAAAATCAAAAGATCTTAGTGATTCCAAGAACTCTAAGCGTTCTTGTTGGGAAGCGTCAATCTACTGCAATTAGGAGGTCAGATCAATAGTCATTCCTCTCATAGAGGATAGAAAATCACCCAAGGAAATGGTCTTTTGTTGGTGCTTTAGGTCTTGAGCATGATGAACATCACCCTGTCGTATCACAGAAGACAACTTGGCTTTTTCTTGCTCCATTTCTTTAGCCAACAATTTGATTCGCTCATCCTGGGCATGATACTCATTTTTTACTTATTCCAATCTCTTGATGCTTTGGTCAGTAGATAATTTGGATTGCTCATACTTAGATTTTTTTTCTCCCTCAATTTCTCCAACTTAGATATCACTTGAGCATTCTCCTTTACTGCATGCTTAATGGAAGAAAATACCTCAAGGGAATGGTGTGTAACTCTAGAAAGGAAAGTCCCAACCTCAGGATCAAGAGAAGCGGATTGTAATACTACTATAGCTGCATGAAAAACATCTTTTTGGATAATGGATAGGGAGAGCAAGTCCAAGCTCAGTAGATGACTAATAGTGGAGCGGGCAAAAGCTACATCCGGATCGGCAGGAGATCTAGATGGTGGCTCAACATGAGTGGCTTGGTCAAGAAAGGAAAGATATAAGGAAGGAACTGCTCTTACGTTAAGATGTAAGGTAGACTAGATAGAGACTTGTGGAAGACAAAGGTAAGGAAAATAAAAATGGACAAATAGAAATGAAATGAGAGGTAAAGTGTTCACATGAGGAATTGAAAGTAAAAGAGTTGGAGGAGTTTACCCAATGGAGCCTTGACCAGCTGAAAAATGTCTATCTTCTGATTCTAAAAGATCATTGAAGGAATGACCTCTCTTAAACGCAACTGAACTACCTTGCTTTTGATTGGAGTTCTGCGTAAAGATATTTCTTCCTGTGCATCAATACTTTGTTGCCCGACTTCTTCAATCTACAAAGTTTCTTGTGTGTTTATAAAATTCAAGCAGTATCCTATGAGATCTCCGGTTGAGTTTGGAAGAGGTATTCTTCACTTTAGCCAGTTTAGCAGCAGGAGGCTTAAATTGTCCATCCATTTTATTCAATTTTGCAATGGGCTTGCTGGAAGAGGAAGTAAAACTTATATAGCACACGACAAAGTTAGAGGTCGAGGTTAAAGTCAAAGAACAGGATGCAAGAAACAAGGAATAAAATTTCATGTATCTGAGGAAGAAGGGTAGGAGCTGATAAGATCATCAAATCTAATGAACCACTAGGCAGAGAAGGATTCTACATCTGATAGCATAATGGTCTTTAGGCCATAGGTAGAAGTTTGATAGGATTCGGTTAGTTGCTCTACTAATGCTGCAGTAGGTGGTCTCGAGGGTAAGGAAGGGAATGAATGGATAAACTGAGTAAATCCGAATTGGCGAGCCCATAAGTGGGGTTAGTAGGGTAAGAAAACTATAGAAAAGGAAGACAATTGAGGGGGAAAAGCATAACAACCCCCAGAGATCAAGACCTTACAAATTGTGTTGAGGAATGCTGATGAATATTTAAAATCCAACAAGCTGAAATTGGAAAGAGTGAATTCACTTTACTTGATTTGGGTGGAAATAGTGTCGAGCTTAATTACAATTGAGAGTGCATGACTAAGGAAAAGAAGAAAGGGAGAATTTGAAGATATAGTCCGAATGGATTGGGCCACATTAAGACCCAAAGACATGGAGGGACAAGAGTCAACACTTGATAGCTCGGGAAATGGCGAAGATCGATCTATATAGCTAAGTATATACCTTTATGGTAAAGGAATCTCACTCACATATTTTCCCATGGATTGGATTCAGAGATACTAAGAGAATGGTACCTAAAACATGGGGTCACTTGATAAACGAGGGCCACAGCAGGAAGATACTCCATGAAAACACTTGGAATGAGGAAAAAAAAAGAACAAAGCGACAAAAAGAACCCACAGGAATTCTATGTGCTATGTGGTAGAAGGTACCTTAGTAGAAGTTCACCACTTCCATATGGCGGATGAGTAAGAAGTCTAGGAAGTGGAAGAAACTTTAAGATGAGGAAGTGATGGGTCATGGACATCTAGGAGACATACGGCCTCTAAACCCTTAACATGCAATCGGTAAAAAGAGATAAGAAGTAACTCCTTGAGGGTAATGGATGCGGGTAGAAAGGGAAGACAGATGAATTGAATCAACCCAGACCAAAATCTCGAGGCGGTACTTTCGTCGTCCAAATGTGAGATTCCTTACCTTAGTGAGCTTGATGGATGGGCAATACCTAAGTTCTATTGTCCTTGGAAATGAGGAGATAGTCTGTTTACCTAGGTTATCCAATCCTCAGATGCCTTAGGCCATGACTTGGCTGGTAGAGCCATAGGTAAGAGTTCTTTTCCAAGAAGTATCTCTGATGACGACGTCAGAGGAATGGAAAAGCCAGGACAAAAATAGCCACATCCCCAATAGCATGAGCAATCTTAAATTGGAACAGGAGAGGAAGAGATGGCAGTACACTGGAACACATAAAAATAGTATCAGTGAGCCAAGGGTAAAAGAAAAGAATGAAAAAAAGAAATAATAAGGAAATGCCTTTACCTTGAGCCCAGCCATGTCAGGAAATGAAGTAAAATATGCATAGGGAAAACCAAGAAGAAATTAGGGGATGAAATGTTGAAATTAATTAACAGGACGGGCTCTTTTTGATTGGAGTTTTCAAAAATTTCAAATAAGCAATTCTTGCCATAGTATGAGAAGTCTTGAGTCATATGTTGGGAAGACATATGAGAAAATCTCTTAAAAATACTAGGTATGCATGACCCATCCTATATTCTCCAAGGCAATATCTTTAAGTCCATCAAATAAAAGGTTGAGAAGTTACCTTTGTGATGCTTCAGTTGGTAGATGAGGCGAAAAGATCGAGTAGAGCGAGAAAGACCAAGATCTACAAACAAAGAAGGAAAGCTTCGTAAAGCTTTGGAAAGAACCAAACTTGATGTTAATTTTTTAAACACTTTTTCGTTGAAGAACAAAGGGTGTTGGAGTCCTAATAAAACGAAAAAGAGTATTTCTTGGTTTTTTAAAGACTTTTTTGTTGAAGAACAAAGGATTTAAAGTTCAAAAAAAAAAAAAAAAAAAAACGAAAAGGACTTCCTAGTTTTTGAAAATATGTGAAAACTCTCTTGGATTATGGGATTAGAGAACATATGGAACATTAATTGCAAATCACTTCGAAAAAAGGGATAGATCTACTTACCAGTGCAAGAGTTAAGTTTTAGGGCTGTGGAAGATGGTAGAGAAAAATTAGAACTAGCGGCAGAAGGAGGATCGATGGAGGCCTGGCGTCGTGCGTGACGTCGGCCCGAATATCGCAGATCACGCCAGCGTCAGGTTTGAGGAGTGATGATCTTGGCTTTGAGGCTGCAGTCAGGCATAGGTTCGAGTAGCAGCAACGTCTTCACCAACAACGTAGGAATTTTTGGCCAAGAATGGGTTTGAGGAAGAAGAGAAAGAAAGAAGGTGGAGAGGAGAATATGGAAGGTTTTGTACGTAAATTAAAGGGTTTTCTTCCTATGAACTTGCCCCGATCCGAAGGAGAGTCACGATCTGCGAAGGAATCGAAGGAGAAGGAAGAAGATCAAAAGTCGTAGGTTTGAAAGAAAAATTGGTGTGAGGTTTTTCTTGGGATATTACTTTGGGCTTTTTCAACTCATCTAACCGGGCTCGGGTTTTGTCTCGTTCTTCTTGTTGGTAATCCACATCCAAAGGGGTAAGTTGCACTTTGGGCCTCATGGTAGAATGATGAGAGAAGAGATAAGAGAGCCTTCGACATGTAAAAGCTTTTTCATACAAACATGACCTATGTGCAATTTTTTTTTGGGTGGGGGGGAGGCGCTAATTGTTTACAAAAAAAAAAAAAAAAAAAGGGCCCAAATGGTATTTGAATAATTATTCATTGAAGGTGATGGAATAGGCTAGATGGATATATCAAGCTGACATTGACCTAGTCAGAAAGCTCTTGTCCATGATAATAAGCCCATGAAATGGTCGAAGGATTTACAGGAAATTTTAATTTGTAAGTGACCGGTAAAGATGGTAAGACTTTGTCTAAAAGAAAGTGGTGGAGACTTTTTCTCGGCTCCGAGAATCATGACATGGCGAGCGTGGCTTGACTATTGTTAGTGGATAAATGACTTGGAGAACAAGACTCTAGTTTTAAAACCCGAGAAAATTCTAATTTTCTGAAAAATGGTAAAATGGTAATTTCGGTCAAAATCTAGAATTTTTCTAGATCTCGGATAGCCAGCTTGGCCTTCAGATTGAAATCCTCGCGAAATCTAGCTGCCGCGTCGAATTTCGTCGAATTTGAGGCCGATCATAATTTCATGTTTTTCGAGCCTTGGGATGAGTGCGCTATGAGGGCTTGTGAGAGACATGTGATGTGACAAAAGTCACCTACTACATGTACCTATGTGACACATGTTGCATGATTAGTGAGAGGATGGAGATGAATGGCTTAGATTAAGTCATGTGTCAAAAAGCTTTTAAAGCAAGCCCCAAGGACCTGAGAATTAAGAAAAGATTTAAAATAAAGACAAAAAGGCTTCATCTTCTCCATGGGGCTGGCAGCGTGCGATAGGTGTAGAACCGAGTTTAGAGAAAGAGTGATGCTCCTCTAGATTTCCGGCATTCGGATAGTCGGTTCTCGTTGGACGAAGCAAAGTTGATCCCTACGTTATAAAGAATTTCTGGCGTGAATGTGGAATTTGTGGAGTTAAAGCAACTCCAAAGTAGGGATCTTTTCCTACTTTGTTTATTCTTTGGCTAAGAGCCATTTTATGGATGGGGATTTGTTGAGGCTGGATAGCGTGTTTCGATCTCAAAATCTTTTAGTAGGAGTGGAGAAAATCCTGTGTGTGGCGAGTGAGTGATCTGAGGCCTAGGATTTTACTGTTCACATGATATGTTGTGTGATTCAAAATGAATTTCTTGGATTGTTATTGGCCCATGTGAGCTAATTTTGGTGTTATTGCTTGTGAATTGAATAACATGAATTATGTAAATTAATTTTTGTTAATATATACATGTAAAATATATTAGCATGAATTGTTTGGAAATGACGCATTTCATATGCACTGGGGCACCCTAGAATGGTAGGTGTGAGTGCATGACATGAAAAATGAAAGAAAATGAAAATGGTTGTGAAAGGAATTTCAAGGAAGATTTTCAAGGTACCGCCAGAGTTATCCAGCCAGTTCATCTCGGAGCGGACCCGTAGGCTGTTTGGAGAATTACTAGCAAATTCACCTTAGAAGAGGTTATTAATATATTTCAGAAAACTCATTAGTAAGTTTTGAGAGCAGAACAAAAAACCTTTTGTTTTGAAAACTGTATTTTTGCTCGCATTTGGCTTAGGCATGTGTGAGGGAGTCAGTGAGGACTCGAGACATGGGATTGGGCATATTCAAGTAGGATCATGTATTTGCTTGAGTGTGTTTGGTTGCCATGACATGTGCACTTAGGTGGGAGTAACGCGTAGGAGATTATCGCACTGAGGCATTGCTCGCCCTGTCGAGGGATCATTATTTCAGGTACAGGGAGTGTACGGGAGGATGACGCTCACTAAAGGCCTCTTTTTAGAAGAAAGTCGGATTGTGGCTTTGGTATTTATTTTGTAATACATGTATTAGAATGTTAAATTTCGATATATGTTTTGATTAAGAGTAATGTAATAACTCTTGAACTATTGTAATATAGTTGTTGTATTTTTGTGAGTATTGATGCATGGACCCAAGGGCCATTTTTACTCGCATGTGGACCTGGTGTGGTCGTTGTACAATGTTGGGACAGGTTGTATCTTGGGTAGAGCTCCCCGTACAAATGAGACTCTGCCCGATTTTCATTAAATCTTAAGTCTTGGAAAAAAAGGAACTCAATGGAGTGGTGTCGGGTTGCAGGCATCCACGAATGTCCATGAGGAGTTGTGGGTTGTCAGCGAGACACCCGCAGGAAATGGGGTGTCCTGCTTGTAGCTATGTGATCGATTATTCGAAGGTAGGTTGGAGCGATTATTTAGAATGCCTATAAAGGAAGACTCGACTTGAGCAAAGGGTAGAAAAATCATCAGCTCAATGACATTTAAAACAAAGCATTTGACATTTTCTTAGTTTACATCTCTGAGTTCATCAAGCTGTTTTTTTAGATTCTAGCTTAGTTTTAAATGATATTGTTAATGATTTTATGCTTTAAAAACTTTTGCACATTACATGGTGATTTTCAGTCTGACCTACAATGAAATTTGTTATATTTCAAGCTAGTCCGTACAACTGTTCTCTCAGCTTTCAATACAGTACAATTTTCAAACATTTCATAGATTCTAGGAAGCTACATCCAAGGGAACTAGAGAATCCATTTTTACTTGAAGTAGAAGTTAAACTTAGACACAGTTTTAGTTTGGAAATCTTTTAAGATTTCTGCACGCCTCATTCATCAATTCTCGTGCTTTTGTATGTTCTGGACCAAAATTCAGTAGAAATAGGGTGGTTTGACGAACTCTTTATTAAATAAGGGGTCCTATATAATCCTAAAGCATAATTGCCCCGAAGATTAATTAGTGTAAAATCTTGTACATAAATAGGTCAACCAATCAAATTGCCCACTTCATTATAAGGGCATATGTGTTTCTCAGCTCTTGAGTGGCTTACCAATGTCCCTCTCTTCATAGCTGATGTATTGAAAAATTATCTTTATTAATAAAATTTATCTTCATTTTAGTTCAAAAACTGTTTATTATAATGAAATGTTTATTAATTTTTTATATTTGAAAAGAACTTAGGTTTAATATTCTATAAAAAAAAAAAGACAATGATTATAAAATGTTATAAATAAAAATTTATTATATTATATATATATATATATATATATATATATATATATATATATATACTCCTCTATGTGTGTGTGTGTGTGTGTGTGTGTGTGTGTGTGTGTGTGTGTGTGTGTGTGTGTGTGTGTGTGTGTGTGTGTGTGTGTGTGTGTGTATAGATAAAACAAAGATAATATAAAGTATTAATATTTATTGAATTATTAATTATTATTATTATTATTATAGGTGAATGTATTTTAATGTTAAAATAAATTTCATCTACTGCACTAATGACATTTGGTGTTAAAATAGAAAAGCTAATAAAAATGAATACAAAATTTTACTTTTAAAAGATAAAGTTTTTTAATTGAGTAATTTTGTAATAAAGTTTTTTAATTGAGTAATTTTTTTTAAATAAGGAAAACATTAATAAATCATATTATAAAATTAATTAAAATAAATAAATAAAAATAAAAATATTAAAAATAATAAATCCTAATTTATTTAAGGCAATAAAAAAGGTTAATTTAATCCAGTTTAAAAAAAAGGATTCTAAAATAAGTGGTAATGGGAGGGCTTGATAATAAAAAAAAGAAGCATTATTTATGAAATAAGCCACGTTGTCTTTTCTTCTTGGCTATGTTTGGGTAAATAGCTTAATTAAACACTTATTTTATAAAAGCTTATTATATGAGAACTTATGTTATAAGTACTTTATGTTAGATTAGATACACAAGAATAAACACATAGATGTGATTTTTATTACTGTTACACCAAATAGAATGAAAACCCATAACCTAGAATCATGCATACTAATCAAAGATCAAATATTAATATTGCTTGTAGAAAGACATACACGAATCCATTGCAATTAGACAATGCGATAACGAAGCTCTGAGTATGGAGGCTGAGGTTTGTCTTACGGATTGTAAAACCTAATGATAAATCGTTCTCTCTCAATGGAAATTCTTGAGATAACGTCTTGCTTGGGTTTTAAACCCGGGGACCCCGCTCCTCAAATTACTTGGTACTTGCTAATGTTATTGACCCATCAAGAAACAACATTAAGGGCAAAACGAAACCACACATTAATTCCATATTTTATAAGTGTGGAAATAATTATAATTATTTACGTGAACCTAATTCAGCGGGAATAGATCACTAACCTTTATGGGTTACTGAATAGACAACACAATCATATCTAGAATTTAACACTTATTATTACAAGGAAATCTAACAATCTCCCGCAGGCTCTGAAGTGTTATGAATATGTGCATGATTGAATACTAAAGTTGCGAGCAATCATACATTGTCCAATCCATGAAATACTTTAAACAATCAGTCGTATTGTACTAGATGGGATCAAGCGGCCTTTATTGCATTCATGCGTATGAGACCTATCTTTGTCGACCATGTACAATCAATGACATAGATCAAATATAGGTGTGTGGCTCGGAGATTGCATAAAAATGTGATCTATAGTATGCCTATCTCAAAAGGTCCTCTTATGACTCAAATGAGTCTAGTATCATATTTTCAAATACCACATGCTAAGCAGTGGTAGAAAATCATGACATCTGTGAGTGATCGAAACATAACATAAATTCATTCAAATAATCATAACATGTACGTACATATAAAATGAAATAACATAGTGTCAATCCGTAATTACATAAACCAATGACCTCCCTCATCTTCCTATATCGTCTAGACTAAGTACACCCATCTGAGCAACATGCTCATAGTACCTTAGGTGGCAAGCCCAACTAGTGGTAGGTGCGCAATCATAGGTTCGTACTAATAACCGATTGACATGAAACCCTTATGAACTCTTAACACAGCGAAACTTAATGTCAATGTCAACGTTTTGATGAGACTCCGGTTGTTTTAGAATATAACTTCTATGACTTTTATTATCGAATTATCCTAAAAACATTGTGCTGCTAATGTCCCGAAGTCCGTGATAAGTTTGCAGCCATATTCCTTGATTAGATGCCTCGAAGCAGGCTATAAATTCAGCTTCCATGGTTGAAGAGGCTACTAGTGTCTGTTTGACACTTTTCCATGAAATAGCCCCTCCTGCCAACATGAAGATGTAGCCTGAGGTCGATTTCCTGCTATCTTGACATCCTATGAGAGTGCGCATCGAGTACTGATAACCTCCCGAGATGATTGGATCGTGATATGTGAGCATACGATCCTTTGTCTTACGAAGATATCATCACTCGTTTAGCGCTGGTGATCCATACTGGGGATTACTGGGATATCTGCCAACGTTTACAATGTACGCTATGTCTGGGACGCGTACACACTTGTGCATACATACAAGACTCCCTATTCTTGACGAATAAGGTGATTCTCCATTTCTTTTCTCTCAAGTTCAATTTTGGGGCATTGACCTAAAATTTGAATTTATCACCCTTTACTTAGGTGTATCACATGGTGCACAATTCTGCATATTAAACCTTTCAAGCACCTTATTGATATGACCTTTGGAGGAGATAATGAAGTATACATCTTGAACGATCCTATGGTTGTATACCCCAAGCATATGATGCATCACCAAGGTCTTTCATTTCAAAATGAATGGATAAGAACCTTTGGTGTCATGCAATAGACCTATCCATTGCTTGCTAGCAAAATGTCATCCACATAGAACATAATATAACAAACTTGCTCCCCACTAAACTTAAGATATATACCTTGAGTCATGATTATTCTCTAACGAAACCATATGAAAATCACCATATCAAATTTAGGGTACCATTGAAGGGATGCCTTTAAATATAATGGACTGTGAGTCTACATACCCAAATTGCTGAGTTTCCTAACTCAAAGTTCTCTGGATTGCACCATGTATATAGTTTCATCAATGTCTCCATTGGGGAAAGGCTGTCTTAACTACGTCCATTTGGTATGACTACAGATCCTGATGAGCTACAAGTGCCATTATAATTAAAGACCAGGTCTTTTCGTCGAAACTAGCGAAAGGTCTCCTTATAATCTAGCCCACTTCTTTGGGTAAAGCCCTTGGCGACTAAGCGTACCTTATATCTCTGGCATTACCTTTTGAATCACGTTTGGTTTGAATATCCATTACAACCAATTGGTTTTTATACCTTTAAGCGGTCGGCGGATCAACGCCATTATCTTTCATGGACTTCATTTCCTCTTGCATAGGCTACGATCCACTTTTACGGGCCAGTGCGTTGTTTGGCTTGATTAGGCGTGAGATCGTCTCCAATCTGTATTAAACTCATGCTCTTGAGAGAAAGACTACATAGTCATACGAAATTGCCTTTCTCCTTTCTCTAGTGGACCGCCTTAGTAGCACTTTGGAGTTGAAATTTATTGGGATTTATTCCTTATTTTCTTGATGTGGTTCCTCAAATCTAGTGGGTGGAGCCTGTTATATTAGAAGTTGCACGGGGAATATCATCATTTACCTAACACTTGGCACAATAATAGGAATGGGTACCTAATTGTCACCAATAACTGATAGTAGTTGTGGTTGGAGCATTTACATACTCTCCCTCAAAAATGACCTCCTTAACCCAGTTATCCCTGTCCTCAATGACTTGGCATTACCCGTCTCAAAGAAGGACCTACTTGAAGGGTCATAAGACTTATACCCTTTAGACTTCTCAGGGTATCCCACAAAATAACAGCTAACAGTCCTTGAGTCCAGTTTTCTTTCATTGGGCCTATAAGGCCTTAGTAGACTGTTTGAGGCGATGCGAATGTCTAATACTAGGCTTCTTACCGTCATAACTCATATGGGGTTTGTTAAGCTGCTTTCTTGGGAACTCTATTGGTATATAATTTGCTTGATCTTTAATGCTTCACCATATTGAATTAGGTAGAGAAGAATGACTAATCATACTTCTTACCATGTCTTTAAGGGTTCTATTACGTCTCTCGGCTACACCATTTGACTCGGAGTTCAGGCGTAGTGTATTGAGGGTGTGCACGCGTTCGAGGAAAGTGTTTGGCAAAGGCCACGGTCGTTGTTCTGATCCATCACCATATCCTCTAGTAATATTCCCTCCACGGTCGGTGTGGCTTTAATTTTTTCTTACTTACAAATGATTTTCAGCTTCTGAACTGAAAATTTTGAACATAGGGCTTGTGCCTTTTCATATAATGAAGTCACAAGTAACCGTATCGTGAGGTAATCGATGCATAAATGTGATAATTATGTGTGCCCACATTCAAAAAGAGTGTAGAGATAGTCCACATATATCACGTCATATCAACTCTAAGGCGTTGCTACGATTTTACACTGTCTTTCTTCTTTATTCAATGATTCATTTTCCCTTTAATGCAATCTACACATATGTCAGAAAATCGACATGTCGAGAATCAATTCATTGAGTTATTAGCCTTTCAATTCATTGTTTAAGAATATGTCCCATGCGCATGCCATAACATCCAAGGGATTTCTCATTATTTAATTTGGCTTTGATCCATTAATGGTTGCATTCATTATTAAATTTATGCTGGACTTTACTATTTAATTTATATGGCTTATCAATTAGACTACCGGAAGTTCAGTAACTTTAGAATTTTCAGGAAAGACTAAATGTTTATTTCGAATGAACAAAGATAACCAGATTTGTCGAACGCGGAAACATAAATCGAGTGTCTAAATGACGGTATAATAGAAATGTGTTTCCAAATTAAAATAAGGCAGTCCCAACATAAATTTGAAATATTGTGAAACTGTGTGGGCTTTCTTGCGGGCTCAGTATAGATGTATCTTTCACCGTCGATTGGCGATCGGCTCAGTGGCAAGCATAATGACACTTATGTGAAGTAGTGTTTCACGTATCTATCAGTGAAGTGTGTTTCCCGATGCTAAAGCGAATTAGCAGAACTAACAAGAGTTGTTAAGCTTAGGAATGCTCACGATATTGGTGAAATAGCGGACATAGTAGATCTTGAGAAATAAACACAAAATACTCACATTAATACTACGTATATATTAAAGCCTGAAATATATATACATGGGCCTTAATAAAGATACTGAAGCACAACATTGTATTTAGTCTTTGGGCGTAAAAACAATTTGAAAGCAGTACTCTCAATTATAGCCCTAAATGTAGACAATATTATAACGGCTAAACATTATGCCTTTCTTTGGGCCAGAAGCATGAAAATGTTTGCATGTTAAAAACTTTATTTTATCTCACATTTAGACTATTATTCCCTACCACCATACGGCATAAAATAATCATCATTTGAAATTACGACTACTTTAGCATAGATATAGAAAGTTCATTTATTATAAAATTAATTTAATTAAATTAACGAAGTTACTTCAGTAACATATTAATTTAAAATTAATTCTAAAATAAATAAACATATCATACTTCATCATAATTGAATTAGGCGTTATGGAAATAATGATGATTCAATTTAGGCGTTATATGAAAATAATAATGGTAATTCAATTAGGCGTTATGAAAATAATAATGGTAAGTCAAATTGTGAATTAATTAATTACTTTAATGAAAAAGACGTTATGAAAATAATAATAATGATAATCATGGCGTCGGCCACTCCAACGACACGCGTTTGGTGAAAATCTTCAACGTTGCGGCGTTGACGTAGGTATAAGCCCAGCTTTGACCGCCTCTGCTTGTGGTCAAACGTCCGTTTAAACGATTCAAGTTGGAGTTTCTGCGTCTCTTTATTAGGAACCGTCTGATGCCCAATTTTGCAGAAATTTTTTTTTTTTTTCAGATTAGGCATCCATGGGTTTTAATTCCACAATATACTAGTTTAACCTGATAATCATCTTGAAATCTCACTCAAACAACCCAAAAACACATTATGTGTCAAGCCCATACATCGATTTCAACCAAAAACAAAATTATTGAATTTTGCATAGGTGGAGTTCCCTAAAAAATATGTTTTGATAAGTATGATCAAATTGGCACCAAATACTAACTTATTAATCAGAGTAGTCGGTATGATCAGCTCACGATACCACTTGTTAGATTAGATACACAAGAATAAACACATGAATGTGATTTTATTAACATTCTATAAATACGAATAAAGCCACATAACCCGAAAGAATCATGCATACTAATCAAAGATCAAATGAAAGCGATATTGCTTAGAAGACATACTTGAATCCGTTGCGAATTAGACAATGTGTATTAGCAGGAAGCTCTACCAGTATGGAAGTAGGAGTTGTCTTCTGGATTGTAAAACCTAAGAAAACAATAAATCAAAACCTCTCAATGGAGCTGCGAGATAACGTCTTTGTGGGTTTTAAAGCAGGGACCCAGCTCAAATTCTTGAATTGCCCCTTAATGTTATTGACCCATCAAAACAACATTAAGAAGACTAAAACGAAGCTCCACACGTAATTCCATATTTTATAATTAATGAAATAATTATATAATTATTTACGTAGACCTAATTCAATGAGAATAGATCACTAACTTTATTGGGTTACTGAATAAATAGCACAATCATGTCCAAAATTTAACACTTGTCAGCCCACCTAAAGGAAATCTAACACTTTATTCAATAAGCTATTTGTATTTGGATGTATTACTACACAAACACTTATATTATCGGAAATTTTCCTTACGTTTGATTATCCATGGAAATTTTAAAGAAAAAGATAAGAAATTCAATATTCCTTGGTTAACCATAGAAAACTAAAGGAAAAATTGTTATAAATTTTATATTTTTAAAAATATATCAAAAATAATTTTTATAAAAACTAAATATGTGATTGTGTTCTTAGACTAAGATGTATCTTGACTAAGTGGGTAAAACAACTTGTTTATTAGGAAAAATTTTTTTGTAGGGGCTTTTATGATAAATTCTTCTTCCTTTTTCTCTTACTTTTCTCACATTTTTAAGGAAAGTAATAAGCAAAATAATACATTGTTTTCTTCGTATTTTCCTTTATATTTTTCCATCATATTTTTTTCCCTTCTCTAATATTTTTCAAGAACTAACATAACCTTTTTTTTACATCTTTGCACTTTGCAATACATCATAATAATTTGTTCCTTCACAAATTTGTTCATAATGTGTTTGAACCTAGACCTGTCTTCTCCTTGGAACTAGCATAACATACGAAGAAAATAATTTTATTGATTCAAAATAGCAATACATCAATATAAACATAGAATCAAAATTGCTAAAAATCATAGATGATGAAAATCATCCAGGTTAATAGAATAATGAAACGACTCATAGGCTATACATTTGATAATTGAGTCTACACATTTGATATTATTATTGTGACTAAAATACACATGACTCTGGATTATGACAGCATTCGACGATTGATTTGATTTCTTGTATACGATCGTATATACTCGTTTAAGATTGTGTCCCAAAGCCACAAATAAATCTTTGTAACGCTGATGTGAAAACCAAGCGAGTCTTATTGGATGATCTGACCACCATTTGCAACCAGATGTGGCAGCCACACATGCCTGAAGCGATAACCTTTAATTGTGTTTGATTCTCGTAAAGTACTAAAGAAAGGAAAAAATATTAAGGAAATTGGTTTTCTCACCTTTAATTGTTCAATAAAAAATTTGAAAGAAGATCAAATATAAATCAAATAATTTAAAAATAAATCAAATGAGTTAAAATAAATAAAATAAGTTTGAAGCAACAAATAAAAATAATATGTTCTATTTAACTCTATTTTTATTTTTTTAATATTTTTTTGTCTTTCCTTTTGCTTTTACTTTTTCTATCTAGTTTTTTTCCTTACAGTTCTCAAATTTTATGTGAACCAAATATAGCCATATTAACTCATTATATAAGTATATAAGATGAAAATACAAAAGAATGAGAACAGATATAGTGTGACACGATTTCATTTTTTGATATAAATTACTAAATCCATATCCATGTATATAACCCATTCCATTTCAGAAAACACCCCATCCATTCCGTGCCTTAGATAAGATATCAGTAAAGCATAATATAGATTACATTGAAAAAAAAGATGGAACATATTTTAGTTTACAGCAGCTAGTGCTTCGGACGGGAGCTTCTGAATTTAAGTAATCAAAGACATGTACAAGAGAGAAAAGAAAAAAAAATTCAAGTCATAAATTAACTCCATCATCGAACCTATTATTTGTAAATATTTTTATGGACAGGCAGCAAAGCAGATCTATCAATGTTTATCCATGATTGTTGCAGTGACCATTCCCCGGGGGGGGATGTGAGTGCATGGAGAAGGACTGGACGGTGGCACCGGACCTGCTTGATCTGGAAACAATGGCTCGGCGCTAGCGCCGAATATCGGCTTGCTGCTTGGTAAGCTATGGAACTAGCCAGTATGAACATCAGAAGAAGCAAGTTTCTGGCGGTGCTCATTATTGTATTGACCCTCCTGGGAAAAATGAAGGATGGCTGATTAATGTGCGAGAGAGCTGGATGTAGTTTAAGGGCTTGGCTAGTTGTGTATGATGAAGTGATGCACATTCGGAATATATAGAGAGGGGATAGAAGAGGATAGCCTGTGGGAAACAAGGATAATGGGGAGAGAGAAGGAAAATTTCCCAGTAATTCCCGAGAAATCAATTAAGTTCGTGCATTTCATTTCAACAGTACTCACCAAGATTAATGGTAAATAATAAATTTCTCAAGGCCTTTTTTTACTTTTTTTACTTTCTATGATCCATCCAAATGCAATGTAATATAAAGACAAAGCAAGTATCCCATTTATGATGTGAATAGAATTTATGTTTTGGCCTTTTTAGGGTGAGTGATGTAGAAATAGTAATATATGACAAAGAAAGTGACAAATAATGAAGAAAAAAGTGGCCCAAAAATGGACCTCCCTACCTTTGAAGAGTAAAGCAAAATAAAGGAAGGTCAAAGGAAAATTATTGCATATGGACGTTCCCCCACTTAGTTCATAATGGAAAGGTCAAAATCCAATTTTAATTGCAACTGTAGATAAGCCAAGGAGGCCTCATTCATTAGTTAAGGGTTCGTCAAGCCATAAGAAAGAGAACAGGTTTGATTGTATATGAGAACAAAATACTACAATGTTATAATGCAACGTGAATAGATGTCAAAATAATAATAATAATAATAATAATAAAAAGCCTATGTGTTATAATTTGAGTGAAAGCAAAAGGAAAATAAATAAGGAGAAAAAGTAATAAAAAGTTAATAAAATTAAAAAATAGATTCTTAATAAATAAATAATTTTAGGATTATTTGATTAAAATAAATTTTGAACACCCAATTTCATAAAACTAACCCTTTATCAATTTTTGGCTTCATTTCGACAGCTCATTATAAATTTTAAAATCTACTTCATAAAAATGCCTTTAATTTTATAATTTTCATTTATTCAATATTTTTACATTTTAATTATATTTTTATTTTGTGTAATTAACGTATTAAATATAAACATATTAACATGTAACAATTAATAAACAAAAAATCTATAAATATATAATAAATCAAATAATAACATAAACACACATATAATGGATAATGGATATAAACTAGATTTGAGTTCATTATTTATTTATTTATTTATTCTAAATCATAACAATAAAACACATGCATAAAGGTCACATTTATGGGGATTACTAGATTTGTTATGCTTTACAAGGTATTTCCACTAATTGTACAAAGCATGTGAACTAAGTGTACAAGCCTTGTACAAGTTACTCTTCTTCAAGAATTTCAATGGATTTTTAAGAACTCAAATAATGATTATTTCCTTAACCGAAGGATGAAGGACATTCATTATATATATTGCTTTATCTCATATTCATCCTATGCATTTTTTTTTTTAATATTGTACATATTCATTTTATAAACTACTTTAATAATAATTTTTGAAAAAATAGATTTGAATTCATTTTCCTTTTTTTTTGAACTACGAAGATGAAAAGATGTCATGCTCACATTTAGTACCGAGGGGCCTATGATATTTCCTACAATGTACAAGGTATTTATACTAATTGTGCATGGTAGATGAACTGAGTGCACAAGGGATGTACATACCTATTATTTTTCAAGGATTTTAATTGATTTTAAAAACAATTAAATAATAAAATGAATATATATATATATATATATATATATATATATATATATATATATATATATATATATATATATATATATATATATGTATATATATATTATAATCAATAATATTTATAATACATTATTAGGTAGGTAAATGTATTTGTATATTAAAATTAAATATAAAAACAATAATTAATAAATAAAATATAAAATAATGAATAATGTTAAAATCATAAAATAGAAATGGCAAAAAAAAATGGTGTGTGTCTAAGGGAAAGAGGTTGGGGTTTGTGAGAAATAGGGAGACAGCTGATTTGTTCATATCCCCCATTTCAAGAAGATGAGAAACAAATGCAAGATCCATCTTCGGAGCTGAATTATGTGAAACTAGCTGAAGGTTTGGACATTAGGTTGAGGAAAAAAATTACCCGCTCTGAGAAATTCCCACGGTTCTGACAAAATTGCAGAAGCGGATTAAGTCTGTTGGTAATTGCAGAAAACCGGAATATCGTGGAACAAAGCATATTATTTTCACATTTTGCTACCATTTACCGTGATACCTACGGAAAATTCTGTGGAAGTGTTAAAGTAGGTAGTACCTCTGTATATAGTGTGACTTTTGGAAATTATCGTTCTGGAATGAGTCACACAAAGAAAATAGATGGAGTGTTAAGTGGAGTGAATTTTATGCTATATATAGGCGCCAGCTTTGGGTACCATTTCTTAGATGGGAATACCTGCGAGGAGTACCGACGGAAGTGTTCAGTAGGTAATTTTCGTTCTCGACAGGAATTACCTCGAAAAATTACCGGCGGAAGTGTTAAAGTGGTAATTTTCCATTTATATGAATACCTACGAACATTACCGTAGTGTTAGTAGGTATTATCTTGTCTTTTGAAATATTTATCTTTAATACTTGATATTATTAAATATAAGTGTAATTATAATAATATTTTTAAATTTTATAAAATGAAATAATTTTAATGTTTTAAACCTAATATATCCAAAAGAATTAAATTAATTATTTTATTCTAACCAATATATATATATATATATATATATATATATATATATATATATATATATATATATGCTTATTTGCAATTAATATAACAAGTTGATGAATGATATATATAATATTTTCAGATTTATCTTAACATTAGTCATTGGTACTTAGTGGATCCTCCATGTTTTCCCAAGTTCAAGGTGCAGGTTCAAAGCCCTTGAATGCATATTTTTCTTGATTTTGGTAAACTAAAAAAATACCAACGGACTTTAAAGTGAGTAAATTACTACGGAATTTTGTTCAGTATTTCGTCACGAATTTGTGAATTTTCATAGCTTTCTCTGGCTTTTACGCAATTTACCGTAGATTTAAAGTAGGTAATTTACCTACGGTTGATTTTAATTCGTGATTTATTTACCTCACATACAACAACCTACGAAATATAGTTGTCGGTATTCCGTAGGTAAATTTAATTACCAACGGAATTGTTTATATTACCTACAGAATTTTCCGTAGGTAAATTGCCAATTTGTTGTAGTGTACAAGGTACGAAATTTAGAGATTTTTATGAACTTCTAGTTAAGGTGACAAAATATGAAGAGCTTCTTAAGGAAGAAAGTTATCGGAGGAAGAAGTCCATGGTAACCTATTATCGAAAGTGAACCGAGTAAACGTGTGGTCTATCACACTACGGGACGTTCGGTTTGTCATCTTTTTTGGTAGAAAAGGCACTTGATGTGTGGAAGAAGGTACAAATTGTGGAAACACAGGTCCAATATACTTTTGAGGTAGCGAAGACAGAGGAAATATTGATTTCCTAGTGAAAGAAAAATTCATTACCTACCCTAAAGACCACCGGATCCCCAGCAAGGACAAAATAAGGGGAAAGGCTAACTGTAAGTACCACAATTCATGGAACCATACTACTAATGTATGTTGGGATTTTAGAAATATCATACAAGACATGATCAACAAAGGGATAGTTAAGGCCCCTAACAAAAAAATAAAATAAAAATAGGCTATGGCAATCGATGAGGATCCTTTCCCACCAGTAGCCTCAGTCAACATTGCTAGCTTCGATCTAAAAGCATTGATATAATCAAAGAAGGTGGGAAAACTCTCTCCAGGAAAGGTATGGGTCCCTAAATATTGTCTGGTTCGTGTTGATATGTTGAAAAAGGAATGGGCTACAATTTGTACAGATCTTCCCTTAAGAAGAATTCAATTGGGATACAACAGGGAACAGAGCAGCATAACCGATTCTCCGAGGAAAGGAAATTTTTCAGTAAAAGGAAAGATGAATTCCCTAGAAGATGAATTCGTTCCTCTTAGAGAAAAGTTTGCATAGAGGACCACCTCTCTATGGGGTAGGTTCATTGTTCAAGAGGAATGATGCGAGGCGGAGTTTGGAGATGTGTTTCCTTAAGAAGAGAGCCTTTTGAGGTAGGATTCACTCCTCTAGTGACAACGCTATAAGGGAGGATTCTTTGTTCCCGAGGAAGAGCGAGTGGCCCAGTTTCCGAGCGGTGGTTAGGAGATAAAATTTGAGCCTCTAAGCAAGAGAAGGTTTCCATAGGAGGATAGAATCACTTCTCCAAGAGGTAGATTCTTTTCCTCAAGATAAAAGATTGCAAACAACTTCACTTCTCCAAGGAAAAAGGCATGGGAAAGACATGTTTCTCCAGCTAGACCTGTTTTTTTGGGAGGTAGACCCTGTTCTCCTAGGGAGGAGGTTGTGGGAGGAAGAGTGCTGGGTGTATCCTCTTATGGTTTCTCTTTGGTCAAGGTGGCATGTAGTGCAAACACAAGAAGAAATTTCCCAGGCATCGGGACCCAGAACAAGAGGAGGAACAAAGAGTAAGGAAACAGGCGATGAAGGTAGCTCATTGATGTGCACAATGGAAATCAAAGGAAGATGCCATAGAGTTAGAAAGTGAGATAGGAATGATTCTGGCTTGGAAAAACAGGGATTTGGGAGGAAAGATCTTTGGGGATATGGAATCGATGAGCGTGCTAGATGAGTGATGGACTCAAAGGCCTTATTGATAGGTGAAAACACTATTTCTTTAAATTGTTCTCCTATTTCTCTAACATTGCCAACCATTTTCAAGTCAAAAAAGATAGAGGAAGATCTAGTGGAGGTAGTAGAGAGCACCAGACCACAGAGTAAGATGTGGGCCACGATGGAGTTACCATAGAATCCTCTGAAGAATGCAAACCACAAAAGGTGATACTTGAGAAACCCTTTATGGAAATGATGAGGCATATAAAGCCTTTGTACGTAAGAGCCCATCTCAATGGCAGACTAGTATCTAAGGTATTGATAGATAATAGATTAGCGGTAAATGTAATCCGTGAGAATCTGACTCACGGGAAGGGACGTGTGATCGATAGAAACGAGGAGGTGGTTGTGTTTGCCTTTCTTAGAGAAGTACCCAAGACCGTGGGAATATTACCTATAGATATTACCATTGGTAGAAAAACTACACTATCTACATTTTTTTTGTGATATACTCACTGCAAATTACAACATTTTGTTAGGAAGGGACTAGATTCATGCCAATTGGTTTGTGCCTTTCTCTCTTCATCAGTTCTTATTGTTTTGGAAAGGTAATGAAGTGGAAGTGGTGCGGGCGGATATGTAACCCTTCATGGTGGCTACAGGCTTTATGGAAGGTAGGTATTATGATCAAGAATTCGGTCCTATCAAGTTCACTAGCTGAAGGAAATATAGGGTCCCAAGGAAAGCATACATGGTTAAAAGGGTTATGTGGAAATCCAAAAGGAGGCAGCCAAATTCCTAAAGGTGACTACAGTAAAATTGCCTTCTGAGGGCGATGGTAGCGATCATGTGAGGAGATCGATGATGATAGATTACTCTCCAAGAAGAGAAAAACGATGGGATTCGTACCATATTGAAATGAAAGTGCAGTAGACGATGGAAAAGACTATGGAAGAGCACCTCCAGGTTACCTTAAGGGTTGAGATGATTTTTGAAGAGGATGCACATGGAAAAGATGAAGAAATACATATGGAGGATTTGGAGCAAGCCCCTTCTATGTTCAAAGACATGCAGCCTCAAGTACCGACCTTATGGAGGAAGTGAACATCAGCACTATGGAAGAGCCGAGGGATTATTTATATTAGTTCCTTGCTACCTTATGAATTCAAAGAAGGGATTATTGCAACACTACAGAATTCAAAAACTACTTTGCTTGGAATTACGACGAGACGCCAGGATTGGACAAACACTTGGTGGAACACCGCTTTCATATCAAGCCAAAATTTCACCCATTTCAACGACCACCTAAAAGAATGTCTAAAGAGGTAGAGCTGAAGGTGAAAGAGGAGATTGAGAAGCTTTTGAAGGCTAAATTCATTAGATCCCTACAAGGTATGTGTAGTGGTACTTAGAGTTTGTGTAGACTTTAGGGATTTAAATGCTTCCACTCCTAAAGACATGTATGTAATGTCTATTGCTGACATGTTAGTTGACTCTACTGCAAATAATGAATTAATGTCCTTCATGGACAGTTTCTCTAGGTATAATCAAATCCTAATAGATGTTGATGATATATCTAAGACCGCCTTTAAATATCACAGTTTCACTTAGGAACGTTTGAATAGCCGATCATGCCCTTTGGTTTGAAGAATCTTTGATGACACTTGCAAGGGCTATGAATGCCATCTTTCATGATATATGTTGGAGCACACACCACTTGCCACGGAGATTTATATCGATGATATTGTGGTTAAATCTAAGAAGGCCGCAGAACATGTGAATAATTTAAGGAAAAGTTTTGAAAGGATGAGACTTCATCAATTGAAATTTAATCCACTAAAATGTGCTTTTGGAGTTTAAGCCGGAAATTTTCTAGGGTTTTTGGTTCACCAAAGAGGAGTGGAAGTTGATCAAAACAAAGCCAAGGCTATCATTTTAGCCAAGGCTCCTCAATATAAGAAAGAACTTCAGAAGTCCTTGGGTTAAGTGAACTATTTAAGGAGGTTCATCTCTAATAGTGGAAGAATTTAAATAGGAGAAACAACACTAGACAACTTTTTATGGAATCAAAGGTTACCTTTCTAAGCCCCTTGTTTCAATGCCACCTCTAAAGGGTCGGTCACTCAAACTCTATTTATCAACTGCAAAAGAGTCTATAGAATGCCTTCTGGCACAAAATAATTCTGAAGGCCATGAGCAGGTTGTTTATTATTTGAGTAGAGTCCTAAATTCAATAGAGACAAGGTATACACCCATTGAGAAGTTGTGTTTGGCCTTATGCTTTGCACGTGTGAAATTGAGACATTACTTGATCAAGTTTCAAGTGTATGTGGTCTCTCAAAGGACTTGATGAAATACATGCTAAGCCGACCCTTAATCACTAGAAGAATCGAAAATTGGTCCTTTGCTTTGTTAGAGTTCACCTTGGTCCATTTTCCATAAAAATCAGTCAAGGGGCAAGCTTTAGCTAAATTTTTAGCTGATCATCCTTCATTAGAAATCCAACCATAAAAGGATATGGAATTAGGGATATATGAAGTAGAAAGGCGACCATAGATTCTTAAGTTTGATGGCTCTAGCACGGAGAAATCCATTCGATCTGGGATAGTAATCATTTCACCAAAAGGGATAAACGACTATCCTATCTTTCAAATTGGCCTTCAAGAGCACCAACAATCAAGCTAAATATGAGGTTTTAGTGATCAGCTTGGAGATCTTGATGGAACTTAGAGCACAAGAGGTACACATTATTGGGGACTCTCAATTAGTACTTCGACATCTAATAGGGGAATATAAATGCAACAACTTATTGTTGGCTCCTTATTATACTGATTCCACTCAATTGTTAGATTTTTTTCTTTCGGTGAATTTTGAATATATGCCTAGGGAATCTAATTTGGAGGCAAATGAGCTAGCACAAGTAGCCTCAGGTGTGAAGATGAACGAAGAATTGACTCATAAGCTCATGGTGATAGGAAAGAAGAATCACCCCTCAATTTATGAAAGGGGAATCATATTAGAAGTCGTTAATACAGCTGCAAATGTTGTAGTAGACTAGAGAATTAAGATCATAGACTATTTAGAAGATCCTAATAGGCAGGTTCCCCATAGGGTGGAAGCTCAATCATAGAACTTCATCTTAATGGAAGGGGAATTGTACATAAATGGACTTGATGGGTTACTGCTCAGATTCCTATCCTTCCCAGACAACATGGAAGTGATGAAGCAATTTCATGAAGGGGTTTGTGGAGCCCATCAAGCCGGGATAAAAATGCGATGGTTGATTAGGAGACATGGTTATTTTTCCAGCCATCTAAGTATTTGCATCGATTACTCGAGGTTGCCAGAGTGTAAGCAGAAGATACATGTTGTGGAACTCCATTCAATTGTGAAGTCGCGACCTTTCAAAGGATGGGTAATGCACTTAATTGCGAAAATCTACCCAACTTCATCAAAGGGACACAACTTCATCTTAGTTTCTATAGACTACTTCACTAAATGGGTGGGGGCAATACCCTTGAAGAAGGTAGAGTAGAAGGATGTGATCTAATTCATCAAGGAACATATCATTTATAGGTTTGGAATTCCTCAATCCATTACAACCGACCAAGGCACTATGTTCACTGGAGATGAGATGACTTATTTTGCCAAGGGCTATGACATTCAACTCATTAGATCTACTCCCTCTATGCCTAATCAAATGGGCAGGCGTAAGCTTCTAATAAGGTATTGATAAACATCCCAAAGAAGATGCTAGAGGACAATCCTAGTGATTGGCACATAATGTTATCTGAGACCTTATGGGCTTATAGAACTTCTAAAAGAGATTCTATAGGGGCAAGTCCTTACTCTCTAACATATGGACAGGATGTAGTGCTTCCAATGGATGTGGTCGTTTCTTCTCTAAGAGTATTCAAGCAGAATAACCTTAATCCTTAAGAATACAATGTGGCCATGATGATGGAACTCGAGGCATTGGATGGGAAAAGATTACAAGTACTTGACCGCATCATGATCCAAAAAAAGAAGGTGGCTAGGGCCTATAACAAGCGGGTCAAAAGAAAGAGTTTTGAAGAATAGGAGCTCGTTTGGAAGGTGGTGCTGCCCATTGGTGCTAAAGACAGAGGAGTGGGGAAATGGTTTTCTAACTGGGAGGGACCATTCAAAGTTCACTAAGTATTGCTCGGAAATGCTTATTGGCTATCAAACCTTGAAGGAGAGCCACACAAAAGGTTCATCAAATGGAAGTACCCTAAGAAATATTTTGCCATAAGAAAAATTAAGATAGGGAATGAGGGAGTAACAAGAAAAATAGGTCTAATTGACCATTTTTTATTAGGGAAAATATTCCTAGTAGTTACTTTGAGGGATAAAGTAGGCTATTTTGGCCACCCAATACCTAAACCTTTGTATTTCTCTAAGACATGCTTGTTATACCCTCAATTGTTTTATGAATAAACAAAGTAGGTTCCATGACCACTTTAGGACTGGAGAAATATGGGAGGACTTGATGATAAAGTGGCTTCTTGGCCATTGCATTCGTCAGCACATCAATTACTCCAAGGGTATCCTTGGTCACTCTCTAGGTAGGTCTCGAGATTATTAAGGTCACAAAGAGAAATAGGTATGAGACCAGTTCCCATATAAGATTTGAGGAAGTAAAGTTGGTCTTTGGCCACTACACCCTAAAAAACACAAACTTCTTCAAGATTCCCTATTGATTCCCTAAGGAGAACTTTTTTACCATCTCAAGATTGGGAAAAAAATATCATAGTTGAAATAAGGTAGGCCTCTAGGTCACTAGATACACATATTTCCCCAAACAGAGCACCGGGACAAGTTCATAACAGGATATCATAATCACTCTAAGATTGAAGTAAGCCCTTATCTTTGAATTAAGGGTAAAGGAAAGTGGACTTTGTAGCCACTACACATCCAAATGCAAGATTTCTCTGAAAAAGTGGACTTGTTACATCATTACACCAAGTGACAGGTTTTTCCTTGGGTGTAAAGGGAAAAAAATAAAGCTAAGTTGAAAGAGAAGTCTTAGGCTTGCCATGACGAAGATGATGTTCGTCACGGTGAAGATGTTTGCCACGGCGAAGGCTATTGCTCGCCATGACGAAGAGAAAGTTTTTTGAAATACCAGTCTCAGGTTCGCCACGGCAAAGATGCTTTGTGCTGAGGCGAAGAGGTTCGCTACGACAAAGATTGTTGTTCACCGCGGTGAAGAGAGAACATATGCTTATATCCTAGTTTTGAGTCAAAGTAGACTTCTTAGCTACAGTTCTCAAGAATTCAAGTTCTTCCCCAACACACAATAGTCAATATATTTATTTAGAAATAAATAGTAGGCTTTTAGCCACTGTTTCATCAATTTCTCTAGAGTAGTACCTGATAGACGTTGTATATCATCATACACACACAAGCACACTTCCAAAGGTAAGCATAGAGCCACCTTGGTCCACTAATGCAATGTAATGGCTTTAATTGCATGTGTGCTAGTGTTTAGTGAATCTGCAAGTAGAACACACAAGTTCATGACATCCAAAGGTTGGCTTAGTGCCACCTTGGTCCACTAAAGCAATGTTATGCTTATGAGTGCGCCCTTGCAATGTTGGTAAGTTTCCATCAACAATCTAAGCATAAGAAGCAAGTATCTCAAGATCAAGTCTTCCAAACATTGAGTTAACTTTAGTACTAGCAAAGAAATAAACTAGTATATGATGGAGTCAGGGTCATGTTAAAATCATTAACCATGTCTAAAATGGTGGGAGATCAGATCTTAGAAAAATCAAAAGATCTCAGTGATTCCCATAACTCCAAGCATTCTTTGTGGGAAGCGTTAATATGCTACAATTAGGAGGTCAAAACAATTGCCTTTCCTCTCATAGAGGATAGAAAATCACCTAAGGAATAGGTATTTTTCTGGTGCTTTTGGCCTTGAGCATGAAAAACATCACCTTGTCGTATTAGAGAAGACAATTTGGCTTTTCTCGCTTCATTTCTTCAACCAACAGTTTGATTCACTCTTCCTGGGCATGATACTCAGTTTTTACTCCCTCCAATCTCTAGATGCTCTGGTAAGTAGATAACTTGGATTGCTTATACTCAAATTTTTTCTCCCTCAATTTCTCTAACTCAGATATCACTTGAGCATTCTCCTTTACTACATGCTCAGTGGAAGAAAATAATTCAAGATCACGGTGTGTAACTCAAGAAAGGAAAGTCCTAGCCTCAGGATCAAGAGAAACAAATTGTAATACCGCCATAGCTGCATGAAAAGCATATTTTTGGATAATGGAGAAAAAGAGAAGGTTTAAGCTCAGCATATGATTAATAGTGGAGCGGGTAACAACTACATTAAGTTCAGTAGGAGGTTTAGATGGTGGCTTAACATGAGGACTGACTTGGTAAAAAAAGAAAGATCTAAGGAAGGAACTGCTCCAACTTCAAGATGCAAGGTAGACCAAGGAGAGACCAATGAAAGACAAAGGTAAGGAAAATAAAAATGGACAAATAGAAGGTAAATGAGAAGTGAAGTGTTCATATGAGGAATTGAAAGTAAAAGAGTTGGAGGTGTTTTCCCAATGGAGCCTTGGCCAGCTAAAAAATGGCCATCTTCTGATTCTGAAAGATCATTGAAGGAATGACCTCCCTCAGAGGCAGCTGAACTATTGTGTTTTTTGGATTCGTCAGTAAAGACTATTTCTTCCCTATGCATTGATAATTCCTCTTCAGCTTCTTTAATCTCTATAGGATAGTCTTGTGTGTTAGAAAATTCAAGCTTGGAAGCTATCCTATGAGATCTTCGCTTGAGTTTGGAAGAGGTATTCTTTACTATAGCCAATTTAGCAGTAGGAGACTTAGATTGCCCAACCCTTTTCTTTAATTTTGCAATGGGCTTGTTGGAAGAAGAAGTAAAACCTATATATCACAAGGCAAAGTTATAGTTGGAAGTGAAAGTCAAAGAAATGTATGCAAAAAACAATGAATAAAATTTCAAGCACTCGAGGAAGAAGGGCAGAAGCTGATGAGATCATCAAATCTAATGAATCACCAAATAGAGAAGGATTCTACATCTGATATAATAATGGTCTTCAGGCCACAGGTAGGAGTCTAATAGGATTGGGTCAGTTGCTCTACTAATGCTATAGTAGGTGGTCCTGAGGGTAAGGGAGGGAATGAATGGATAAACTGAGTAAATCAGAATTGGTGAGCCCATACAAGTAGGGTAAGAAAACTACAGAAGAGGAAGACCACTAAAGGGAAAAATCATAACAACCCCTAGAGATCAAGACCCTGCAAACTGTGTTGAGGAAAATTTAAGATCTAATAAGTAAGGGGTGGAAGAATTAGTCTATTTCTTTAGTTGTGCTAGAAGCAGTGTAGGCTTCCGAGTGCAGTCGAGGACAGGAAGCAGTCACCTTAGAAGCTAAGGAAAAAAGAAGAAAGGGAGGTTGAAGATATAATCCTAGTGGATTGAGCCGCACTAAGACCTAAAGACATGGAGGGAAAAAAATTATTTTGATAGCTCGAAGAAATAGGCAAGATTCAAATGCATAAACCGAGAGGCTCCCTCTCACTCTGTAGTAGGGATCATGCGCATATTATCCATGGAGTGGTACAAGGAGGCCAAGAGGAATGAGTACCCAAACATAAGGCCGCTAATGGCAAGAGCTAACGAGGAGGAAGATATTCATGGAGAACACCCAATGGGGAAGAAAAAATGAAAAGGGTAAGAACCCACTTAGAATTCTATGTGCTATCTTGGTAGAAAGGTACCCTTGTAGAGAAGTTAAGCCACTTAAAGTATGGAGGATAGAAGTAAAGTTTGGGAAGTGGAAGAAACTTCAAGATGAGACGATGGGTCATGGACATGGAGACATACGGCCTCTAAACCTGATAGGCGATCTAGTAAAGATAGAAATGTCCTGGTGTAATGGATCTTTGAAGTAGAAAGGAAGATAAATGAATTCAAATCCTTAGACCAAAACCTTAAGGCAATACTCATCAAATCCAAATCAATAGTTATGCTCACCTTGGTAAGCTTGATGAATTAGACAATACCTTAGGATTCCCAACGTCCTTGGAAGTAAGGAGATAGTCTGTCTACCTAGGTTATCCAATCCTTAGATGCCTTAGGCCATGACTTGGTAGGTTGAGCCATAGGTCAGAGTTCTTTTCAAGAAGTATATGGCAGCAGTGGAAAATCAGGGGATGACAGCACGTCTCGATGACATGATGTAATTTTGACAGAAGGAAGAGATGACAGTCTTGTGGGACTGCATAAAATAGTGGTGGGCCAAGGCAGAGGATGAATGAAGGATGGTTTGATACAGTTGTAGGAGATGCTTTTGTGAGGAGGTGCCTAGCCATGTCAAGAAATGAAGTAAAATATGCACAAGGAAAACTAAGAAGAAATTAGGGGAAGAAATGTTGAAAGAGATTGACAGGATGAGCTCTTTTTTATGGGAGTTTTCAAAATTTTCAAATGGAAACTACTGCCATGGTAGTCATGAAGTCTTGTAGTCATATGTTGGGAAGACATATGAGAAACTCTTTTAAAAATACTAGTATGCGCTGACCCAGCCTGTTCTCCCAGTGATATCTTCAAGTCCAACAAATAAAAGGTTGAGAAGTTACCTTTGCAATGCTTCCATTGGTAGACAAGGAGAAAAGATCGAGTAGAGCGGGAGAGACCAAGATCTACATACAAAGAAGGAAAGCTTTGGTAAAGCTTTGGTAAGAACTAGACTCAGTTTTAATTTTTTAAAGACTTTTTCGTTGATGAACAAAGGGTGTTGGAGTTCTAAAAAAAGAAAAAGGTATTTCTTGGTTTTTAAAGACTTTTTTTTTATTGAAGAACAAAGGATTTGAAGTTCCCAAAAAAAAGAAAAAATACCGAAAAAGACTTCCTAGTTGTTGAAAATCTTGGAAAACTCTCTAGGATTATGAGATTAGAGATCATATGGAACATTAATTACATATCATTTCGACAAAAAGGTATAGATCTACTTCTAGTGCAAGAGGTAAGTTCGGGTTGTGGAAGATGGCCGAAAAAATAAGAACTTGAGGTAGAAGGAGGATCGATGGAGGCCACAAGGTCATCTACTACATCGGCCCGAACGTCGCCTTCCTCGACGTCGATTTGAGGAACGGCGATGTTGCTTCGAGCTATAATGGTGGCATCGGTCCTAGTAGCAGCAATGTCTTCACCAGCAGCGCATGAATTTTCAACCAAGAATGGGTTTGAAGAAGAAGAGAAATAAGAAGAAGGTGGAGAAGAGAATATGGAAAGTTTTTTACACAAATCAAAGGGATTTCTTCATATGAACTTACCAAATCCCAAAGGAGAGTCTTTTGATACAGAAGGAATCGAAGGAGAAGGAAGAAGATCAAAAGTCGAGGGTTTGAAAGAAAAATTGGCGGGAGGTTTTTCTCGAGGTATTACTTTGGGCTTTTTCAACTCATCTAACCGGGCTTGGATTTTGGCTCGTTATTCCCGTTGGTAATCCACATCCAAAGGGGTAAGTTGCACTTTGGGCCTCATGGTAGAGTGATGAGAGAAGAGAGAAAAGAGCCTTTGACATATAAATTTTTTTCCATACAAACATGGCCCTCATGGTATGCGGGGGGCAATTGTTTACACTAAAAAATAAATTTTTGGGCCCAAATGATATTTGAATAATTATTCAGCCCACAGGGTAGTGGAAGAGGCCGAATGGATATATCGAGCCCAACCTAGTCTGAGAAAGCCCAAGTCCATGATAATCAACCCATGAAAGGGTATAAGGACATATATGGAAATTTTCAATTTGTTAAGGTGGCTAGCTAAGAATTGTGAGACTTTGTCTCAAAAGCAAGTGGAGGAGACTTTTTCTCCAACTCAAGTTATGACATGCCAGAACATGAGCAGTTATTGATAGTGGATAAATGACTTGGAGAACAAGACTCCAGTGGGTATGTGACTAGTTATTGGAGAATGTGGGTTAGAGCAGTTATTCAGAATGCCTATAAAAGGGATACTCAACTTCAGAGCAAAGGACAGGAAAATCAATCATCAACCAACACTTAAAACAAAGCATTTCAACATTTTTCTTAGTTTGTCTACAAGTTCATTAGTCGTCTATTCAGATTCCTAACTTACTTTTAGATATTATTTCCAAGCATTTATTACTTTAAAGCTTTGTTGCTTCAACATTTCATTTTGATCTAATCTCTGATAGGTACATCTTTGAAGCTAGTTAAGTGCGGCTTCTCTCGAGGTTTCAATACAGTACAATTTTCAAAGCATTTTCCACTTAGATTCTAGGGAACTATCAAGGGAACTAGGGAATCCATTTTTTCGCTTGAGCAGAAGTTAGATTTCGGCACAGTTTGGAAATACTATAATTTCCTAGCACGCCTGTGCATTCATCAATTCCCTTGTTTTTATATGTTCTGGAGCAAAATTCAACAGAAACAAGGTGGTTTGCTAGACTCTTTATTAAATAAGGGGTCCTATCTAACCCTAAAGCATAATTGCCTCAGAGATTAATTAGTGTAAAATCTCGTACGTAAATAGGTCAACCAATCTGGTTGCCCACTTCATTGTACATTTGTGTTTCTCAACTCTTGAGTGGCTTACCAATGAGCTGATGTATTGAAAAATGATCTTTATTAATAAAATTTATCTTCATTTTAGATCAAAAAGATATTGCTATTGTGACACCCCATTTCTCGAGGATCCGTTGACAACCCGTCAACCCGCAGAATATTCGTGGATGTCGGGTAACCCGACACCACTCATGAAAATCGGGTAGAGTTTCCTTTGTGCGAGGGAGCTCTGCAGCTCTGACTTGTCCCGATCACATGGCAACTTTGTCCCAATATTTTACAAGACCACAACGGGTCCATATCTGATTAAAATGGTAAAAATGGCCCCCGTGGGCCCATACATCAATACTCCTTTAAAAATATCCCGACCAAGCTATATTGCATGGTTGAAGTTAGAAATCACTCTTAATCTGACATATATTAAGATTGATAATTTTTAATACATGTTATACAAAAACATCAAACCACAATCTGGCTTTCTTCTGAAGCGACCTCTAGTGAGCGTCGATTATCTATACACTCCACATTGCACAAATAGTGATCCCTCGACAAGGTGAGCAATGCCCAGTAGTGATAATTTCCTACATGGGTTGCTCCCCACCTAAGTGCACATGTCATGGAAAACAATCACACCCAAGAAAATACATGATCATACTTGAATGTCTACATGCCCAATCCCATGTCTCGAGTCCTCATCGACTCCCTCACACATGCCTAAGCGAATCTGCGAGTAAAATCCTGTTTCCATGAAGCTTTTTATTCTCGAAAACTTACTACTGAGTTTCGGTAAAATTTATTGGACAACCCTCTGAGGCGAATCTGTTGGATAACCTTCCGAAACAATTCATGGGCCCCTCCGATGTGAATTGTTGGACAATCTCCCAACACAATTTTTGGAAAATCTTATGTTGAAATTCCTTTCACAAACATTTTCCTTTTTATTTTCTTTCATGTCATGCACTCACTCCTAATATTATAGGGTGCCCCAGTGCATATGGAATGCATTATGCCAATTCCAACAACTCATGCCAATATATAAAACATGTATATACTAACATAATTAACTCACATAAATCATGTTATTTAATTTGCAACCAATAACACCAAAATTAGCTCACATGGGCTAATTAACTAATCAAGTAATTCATTTTGAATCACTCAAAACACAAAAAAATACACAACAATACACGTGGTGGTGAAACCTAGGGTCGGCCTTTATTCACGCGGCCTATAGGGATCTTCTCATTACGGTTCAAGTATTTTGAGACCTTGAGAACAAAGACTAATTCAAGCCTAAGAGTATCCTAACCATTCACACGATCTCTTGGCCAAAGAATAACTTACAAGTGGGAGAAGACCCTACCTCTTGGAGGTTGTCGGAACTCCACAAATAAGGAGTGTCACGTGTAGCCCATGCGCGTAGAACAACTTTGCTTCTTGGCCGACGGGCAGGTGGTTTTGAACGGCGGAAATCTAGAGAGAAGTAGCTCTCTCTCTCTAAAACTTGAAAACCCAACCTCCTGCACGATTTCTTCTTTTCTTTGGAGAAGAAAACTATTCCTTCCTTTTGTCTTTATTCATTTAAACATTTTCATTAATTCCCATCTTGTCCCTTTTTAAGTGACTTTTGACACATGGCAATCTAAGTCATTCATCTCCACCCTCTCTCTGTCATGCAACATGTCACATGGGTACATGTAGTATGTAACTTTTGTCACATCTGTATGTCTCTCTGACCGTTTTAAGGCACGGGCACGGTGCCTCGAAAACGTGAAATTTGAATGTCTCGAGTGAAGCGAAATTACCGTATTAGCTAGATTTTGCGAGACGATTCCAACGGTGAAGTACGTTTCATCATCCGAGATCTAGAAAAATTTCGGGTTTTGACCGAAATTATAGTTTTACCCTTTTTCAGAAAATTCAAATTTTCTCGGGTTTTACATTCTCCCCTCCTAAAAAGGAATTTCGTCTCGAAATTCTTTACAATCACTAAGAATCACATGCATATGCAACGCACTATGTCATGCATGTAAACTAGTCATTTAAGTGTTAAACGACTAAACCATGTACCTTCATCCCTAAACAAGAAGGGATAGGTGGCCCACGCATCGTGTCCTCACGCTCCCACGTTGACTCCTCCACTCCACGGTGCCGCCATAGCACCCTCACTAGCCTCACAGTCTTGCGTTGCAAAACGATCAGGCTATCCATAATGCCTGCTTGGTCCCTCCTTAAAGGTCACATCAGGTGTCAGCCTCAATCTCCCCCGATCCATTACATGGTTGGATCTGAAGTGTACCTGGGAGCATGGACGTGAAATACCTCATGGACACGACATCTTTGGGGCGGTAAAATAGCCGTGCGCTCTTGTGCCTGCCCTCTCGGAGTATCTCGGGGGCCCGATGAACCTCGCGTCTTCCCTCGCTTGCCAAACGACCTCCTCTCTTAGGCATCACCTTTAGAGAGCGTCTCAACCTCGAACTCTGGGGTCGCGTCTTACATGACATAGCTCTTCTACACGACTTTAGTCGTGAAAAGGCGTTGTGTATAGCTGCCTTCTCGGAATGTCTCTAATCGGATCGGGATCGATGATGGAGCTCTCTCCCGCTCGATCCAACATATCGGTGATCTGCGTGGCCTCCTTACAATGCCTCGTGCATGGTGCCATCTTGTATGCTAGCCTGTTGTTGTAGGCGAATTCCACTAAGGGTAAGTGCTCTTCCCAGCTACCATATGATCAGGGCATGCTCCCGACATGTCCTCTAACACTGTATGGTCCTTTACGGTGACCATCTGTGCAGTTGGAAAGTTGTCATCATGATCGGCCCAGGTGTGCCCATAGCCTTTTGGAAACTCTTTAAAAGTGCGCGAAACCAAACCTCGGATCTCCATCCAGCTATGGATCTTAACCTCGTGTAACTGACGATCTCTCGGATATACAGCAGTGAGAATCTCGATGTGAAGGTCATCATACGACTGAAAAATGTCAAGGCTTAGTGAAGCGGGTCCACTATCACCCATACATCATGTCCTTGCGATTGTCGGGTGTCAAGTGGTCACAAAATCCATCGTGACATGCTCCCACTTCCTCGACCACCTCCGATGGCTGGAAGCTAATACCTATTGGCAAATTGCTCGACCTTAACACAGTTGACATGTGAGACATTGTCAAACAAAGTCCTCTCGTGTCTCTTGTCCCTCTCCAATAGTGCGGCAACAAAGATCTGGTACATCTTCATGCCACACAGTACGACAAATCGAAGCGATGAAACTCCACGAGAATCTCCTCTCCATCGGTCAACTAGGAACCACTACCCTTCTTCTACTTCCAAGACTACCATCCACGTGGGACGGTCCGGCCCTGCGTCACCTATACTGTTGTACCATCACGATGGACCTTGTATCTACGCGTCTGTCCACATGACTCAATCACTCTGCTTAAAAGAGATGGTGTAGCTACTAAACTCCCCAACATACCTTGAGCACCGCTCATTTGTCACGTAACTTAATTGTCCCGCGAGTCTTAAGCATCCGTAACTCTTGGGGAAGCTATACTGTGATGCTCCCCGTGACTTTCGATTGAGTGCATCAGCCACAACATTTGCCTTACTAGGGTGGTAATGCAAAGTGAAGTCATAGTCCTCTAGAAGCTCCATCCATTTGCGTTGCCTCATATTGAGGTCCCGCTACATGAAAATATACTTCAGACTTTTATGGTCTGAGTACACCTCGAACTCCTCGCCGTATAGGTAGTGGTGCCAAATCTTCAAGGTGAAGACTACGGCAGCCAACTCCATGTCGTGTGTGGGGTAATTCTGCTCATGATTCTTCAACCGATGGGAACCATAAGCTACTACCCTCCCGGACTACATCAAAACACATCTGATCCATTTGAGTATCTGGCCTGCCCATGTGCCCCTGTCCCTGTCAAAGGACTATCAAGATAGGAGTTGAAGTAAGCCTCATTTTCAACTCTTGGAATGCCCAGCCTGCCGCATCGGAGTCATCGATCAAACGACCTCCTTAGGGTTAATCTGTACATGAGTGTAGCTAATGCGGAGAAATCCTCAATGATCCTATAATGCCTAGCGATCCCGAAACTACGTATGCAATGACTTGGCCTCCCGACTCATGGCTGACCTAGACCTTCTGCGGGTCCACTGCAGCCTGATGCTAACACCATGTGTCTGAAATCACCTCGGTAGCCAAACTGCATGAACTTGGCGTGTAACATAGTCTCTAAACCAGTATGTCTGATCCTCTGATAGTCCTCATGCTCCCACGGCGGGAGTAGATCAAGGAATTCATCCTTTGAAGACTACGACAAAGCCCAGTCTAAATAGGGTTGGAATACCACATGAGGTCCATGAATGCAGTTAGGCGCATTCGTCAAATCAAGGGCATCTTTGTAAACTCAAAGTGTTTGATACCGCGTCCTAAAATGTTGTCTTAGGGATATCTGTCTCCACAACCTCTTTGATGTGTAAACCCCACATGTCTAAACCATCAATAATCATCCAATTAGTTTTGTTGCGATTAACATTAACACACCTCTTAAATCCAAAGTATAAAAATGATAAATATAAAAATGGTTACATAAATCATAGAAATAAGGTTTTAGGTTAAAATAGCATTAAAATGAATGCGGAGCATTCAGAAAAACCTTGAAGTAGTCCTATAGACTGAATTTGAGGTGTAGTGGCAAGCGTAATTTTGAAAGAAAAACTAAAAATGCTTGATGAGCAATTAAAAATGTCGGGGCTGCTAGGTTTAAAACCCTTTTCACTCATTTCTCTCATTTTTCTTTGACTTCCTCTCGCACCCTCGAGCCTAGGGATCGTTGGAGAGGCAAAACCGGGGATTGAAGGATAAATTCAAGATCAAAGCTAAAGATCATCCTACAAACTAAGGGTTTGAGGTGGGGGTTTTCTCCCATTCACTTACATTGAGGCTAGGGTATTTATACATGTATGTTTTGGGGTTATAAATGCTATATATTTATGTTCTGAAACCATTCTCTCTCTGTACGTAGGAATGAGGAATTTCATTCTTAAATGGGTTCTTTGAGGTGTTCCTAACTCCTGTTGATTTGTGAGTAGTGAAATAACGTGGGTATGATCTCTTGTATTTTCTAATTATTTCTTGAATTGTTTTATGATTGTTTGTGAATTCTTAGAAGTTTTTCCGGTAAATTGGAGATGTATGGAATGATTGGTTGTGAGATTGATTGTTGGTAGGATAAATTTTTGATATAGTGATTGGAAATAAAAAGGAGATGAGAGGTTCCTTGTAAGGATGTTCAACCTATGCTCAAGAGGTTCCTTGTAAGGATGCTTGAGAAACACTACTATGATGAATGAGAGGTTTCTTGTAGGGATGCTCCAACCTATGTAAAGGAGTTCCTTGTAAGGATCATGAGAAACACTACTATGATGAATGAGAGGTTCCTTGTAAAGATACTCGACATGCTCTGAGAGGTTCCTTGTAAGGTGCTTGAGAAACCTTACTATGATGAATAGAGGTTCCTTGCTTCAAGGATGCTCTAAATATTCTTAAGAGGTTCTAGTAAGGATGCTTGAGAAATACTACTATGAAGAGTGAGAAGTTTATTACAAGGGTGCTCATTTTATCTCAAGAGGTTCCCGGTAAGGATGCTTGAGAAACAAAAATTACGCGATAGGGGTGGAGGTTACGGTTTAGTATGCCACTTGTCAAAAATAACGGATGGAAATGGTATTTGGTGAAACTGTTTATAATTTTGTTTACGCGTTGCTTGAGTGTACATTGCTTAGGTGTTTCATATAAACTTGAGATCTATTTGCGTATCATTGTTTTACGCAAATGGTACATCCTATGATATGTTATAAAAAATGAGACCCGATTGTTTTCATACTTTTCTAAACCTTGTCGGGAGTTTGAGGAGATTTTTCCTACAAAGCTTTATGCTCACCCCCTACTTACATTCCTTTTCGGATTTTGCAGAGGAGGTGGTAGGAGCTGAGGAACCCGATGCATTGGGGCCTCGCTTCAAGGAGAAGTTAGATTCAGGAGTTCCCTCAGGTGAAGGAACTCGGAGAATTTGAGGCCAAGGTGGTGAAAAAGAGCTGATTTTCCTAAGAAAAATGGTCATTGTTGACATATATTACCTTGACATAAACCAATATATATCAATAATTTTATTTAAATGGGTAACTATGACATATAAAACTTAGATTTAAAATGAATAATGACATATGAATTATATTGATTATTTAAACATGATAATGCAACTTTGACACATAAATTTTTTTTTAAGTGAATATAAAATTAATATATTCATATGTCCAAGACATCTAAATAAAACAATAATGACATATATGATAATAACCTTGATAAAAATTAAAGAATCAATATATATAGTTCAAATAGTATATGTTAAGGATGGTAAAGTTTATCTTAACAAATAATTTTACAGCCAATATGACCTCATTTATAAATCTATTAAGGTTATATTACTAAAATATTTAAAAATCTTACTTCTCGATTTTATTTTATTTTATTTTTAATTTTTCTCTGTCTAGACTTAATCTCATCTACAAATAACTTGAAAGAAAATTCTAAGGCGATAGGCAAATTTGAAAATTTTGTGAAAAGTAGAAATTTTGTAAAAGAAAATCCCGGATTGCTCGAAAATAGTTCCGAAAATCTTATGCAGTTGTAAACTTGGTCTTGAAATTTCAACAGAATTATTAGAAAGCAGTCTAAAAATTTAGTCTGTGTTCAAAAACAATCAAAAAATTCAACAAAGCACAATCAGAAAATAGATCAAATTGCTTGAGAGCGTATGATACTTGAGTCCCAAAAATTCCTACTCTTAGTCCAAAAAAATTTGGGATTTGAAATTTCTGACTTTGCGGCCTGCAGGCTTGTCGAGGCGCATTAAAGCATTTAATTGAAATATAGCAGTAAGAAAATTCCCTACCTCAAGTGAGTTTGTGAAACTCCAGATTTTGAATTGCACGTGTAGCTCTCGATGCGTGGATAAACTTTGCCTCTTGCTCCGATGAATTCCTACGGTCTTAGCTCAAGCCATTTCGACTTGAGATTTTACTACGTAAAAATCTACTCCTACAGAATCCTTGTGACTTATCTGGAAAATCATAAAAATATTCCGACTGTCTCATAATTTGACGAAACTTTTTTGGGTCACTAGATTTCGTGAGACGAATTTAATGGCGTAGTCCATTTCGTCATCCGAGATCTAGAGAATTTTCTAGGCTTCCCTGAATCCTTTTGACAATTTATTATTTTTATTATCATTTTTCCATTTTAGAAAA
Organism: Tetrastigma voinierianum; assembly: GCA_016808115.1. Taxonomy (NCBI): domain Eukaryota; kingdom Viridiplantae; phylum Streptophyta; class Magnoliopsida; order Vitales; family Vitaceae; genus Tetrastigma; species Tetrastigma voinierianum. The sequence continues at coordinate 291,208 of JAEQBH010001862.1, read as the reverse complement.
TTTCTAATTTTTCCCGGGTTTTACAAATTTATATTACAAGAGATCCTTATTTTCTTTTTTTAATGATTTACCTATATAAACAAAAACAAATACATAAAGGTATTTTCTTTTACCAGTACCTATTGGTTTATAAGATAATCAATTATAAGATAAGAGAATTTAAACATGAACTCAATAATCTTAATTGAGTATAGGTTTTATTTTTCATTTCCTACATTTTCTTAATAACCAAATATTTTATTCTAAATATTTTTCATTTTTTGTATGTGGATTTAATTTTAGCTTAAGAGTTGAATGTAATAGAAGAATCATTTATTTAATTGTTGGAAGGACGGAATAGATTTATTATATTATTTTGAAGGGTGACACTATTCAGTTAGATGCATTAAAATATTGGCTCTTATTTTCAATGGAGCATGTATAAACATCATTGAACAATTTGAACTGTATAACTTTAAAGGCATGGACACATATTATAAACTCCACTGTATATAGGTCTAAGCACAATTTTTATTCTTGTTATTTAATGTATTTTTCATTCCCGCTACTTCCATTCCCTCCGGTTATTGATTACTTGCCACTTCTTGATAAGGCTTACATGACCTAGTTCATACTACCAAAGAGGTTCAGACAACCTACAGGCTACACCCCTGCAAACCCAACACTTTACACTATTGAAAGCCCCAAGCTTTCTTTCACTTCACCACAGCAGCTCACATACCCTTTCTTCTCATTTCCTTCCTCATTTTTCTTTCCCCATTCTCTCTCAATACCCAGACATGGCTCACCCATTTCTAACAGTACGGTCTATCAACACCAAAGCCCGAAAGTTCTTGTGTAGATCCCCATAGATGATTTCCACTTGGCAACAATCTCTCCCTTAAAATTTTGGTGTGGGGGTAAATAGGTGGTTGTCTTTGGGAGCAAGAAAGGGACGTCATTTTGGGGGGAAAGCTAATAGAGGAAGAAGAGGAGAAGAGGCCAAAGAATGTAATGCTACTGTAATAATTTATTGATTTATCCATCTCCTTCTCTAATTTGATATTATATTTTTTGGGTATTGTTTCTTGTTGGTGTTCTCGTATCTAATCTCCTGCCCAATATTTAGTTTATAATAACCTAATTTGGTATTGTTACTAGAACCCAGATTTGCATTCCATGTATGGATTCTTATACGTATTATGTTTCTTTAATGGGTTTTACCCTTTTCTTTCTTTTGAACGTTTCATGTGAACATGTTACTATGTTTATAAACTTAAATTTGAATAACTAGGAGTGACTTTTGCTTGGTTGTCATGTTTATAAACTTAAATCTAAATAGCTAGGAATGGGTTTTGCTTTTCTTCCTTTCCTGAGCTTTGTGTTACTTATATTAGTTTTTTTAGATTTTTTTTCTAGTCCATCTTCTTTTCTGTTTCTTGCTCGGAATCTTGTTTTTCTTTGTGGGATTACTGGAGACACTTGGGTTGCAGATTCCAATAGTACTAGTTTTTTCATGGTTTGGGTTTCACTGATGTTGGCAAAAGAGAATGATATTTTTTTTATTGTGATTGTTCTGATTTGTGGTGTTAGAAATCAAGTGTGTTGAGGTATTTGGTACTGAGAAGCTTGTGGAAAGATGGAGTGTTGTGGTGTGTATGAGTGTTGTGTATGAATAGAGGAAGGAAGAGTTAAGGTTGTTTTTCTCAAAAAAATTTGCAGTAATGCTTTCTCTCCTTTCATTTCCATCACTCTGTTTTAAATTTTTGCATTATGGCATGAACTACAATGACAAGAATTGAATAACACAATTTTTAAATTTAACCATCCCACATTGATATACTTATAGACAACATGGGTATATTATATGATGGATTCTTTTGGTATATGATATGGGAATGAAATTTCAAATTAGTGTTAAAACAATAACTTATTGTAGAACCAAAAAAGTGATATAAAGCATGAGGCAAAACCCTTATTCTTAACAAGTTGATTATAATGTTAAAATTCTTCATGGTTTAATTCATTGTGTATTTGAATCATAGAATGGATCGAAGTTGGATGTTTAAAGATAGAAGGTCAAGGGAGTACGAGGAAGGACTTGAATACTCCCTTGACCATTTAAATGTGTGTGTGAGTAAGGAAATAATTCAAGCATAGTAGACAAAAAAACTGATCATACTAATTACGTGTGAGTTGTTCCTTATATATTTCCTTTGGCCTTAGTATGCCTTGTATATATTCTATATTTAGTTTGCACTCATCTTGTTGGGCATAACCCTCTCTATATAGTTTTAGAAAATGAAGTATCCTATTGTGATATTTAACCTATTGAGAACATGACTATTTTGCATGATGGATCAACTGTATTTTTACAATATAGCATTAACACTTCAAATCACTATTAAAATAACACCTTTTTTCAGACATAATACTTTCTCATGGTTTAATGTATTGGTTTTTTTTTTAATGATAGCATGGATCGAGGTTGGATGTTAAAAGATAGAAGGTCAAGGGAGTATGAAGAAGGAGTTGAATACTTCATTAATTTTGCATTACAACATTGTCAAAATCCAAGTGTCATCTGTTGTCCATGTATGAGATTATACATTTTCTAATTATGTATACATTTTCTAATTATACATGAGCTCCATGTAGAGTCCTAGACAACATGGAGGGTTCATTGTGGTTATTATGTGATGAAGTATATGAATGAGATCATTTTTTATTTGAGCCTACTCAAGTTGAAGATATGAACTCAACTATAATATTTCTTAAGTACTATGAAGTTTTATATATGAATATGTTGTTATGTTAACATTTTTTTTTATTAATAATATGTCGGTTTAATGGAAAAAAAAGATCTGTACTTCGACATGAAATAAATTTATTAAGATCGAGTGGGTGGTTTTGTCAACACTCTCTTTGCTTCAAAAAGGTAAATAGGCTAATTTTGCATTGAGTCTTTCTATTTCATATACTTCAAAATTTATATAAAAAGCAATGGGTTTGGATGTAGTTTTTTTGTTTGTATGGAACATTTTGGCATGATTAAAAGTTTTTGTAGTTACTAAGATTTCTTCAACAATATTTAATTAATATCATTTATTTATGTATTTTATTACGGAGTTTTGAGGATAGTAAGGCTGAGATCCTTTTTTCCTGGTGACATTTCAACATGTATATGCATTGAGTTAGTAATATTTTGGTTGTGTAGTTATTTTGGTAAGATAAAAGTTTGTGTACTTACTAAGGTTTCATTAGATGGATTTCATCTTGAACCAATAATTAGTTAATATTTACTTATTTTATTTGGTACAAGTTTCAAGATGGTGAAATACGAAGATGGTTTTTGCTAAGTTTCAAGATTTTGTACATCTTGAATATTAATATTTTATCGTACAGTTGTTGTTTTGGTAAGATGAAAGTTTATATAGTTATTGAGGAATAATTAGATGAATTTCATCTTGAATTGATAATTAGTTGGTATTATTTCTTTGTATTATTTGGTATAGGTTTCAACTAGTGAAAGGCTTCATATGGTTTTTTGCAAAGAGAGAATTGAAGATGTATATACATCTGGTTTATTAATATTTTAGTTTTATAATTGTTATTTTGGTAAGATTAAAGGTTGTGTAGTTCTTAAAGTTTCATTTCATGGGTTTCATCTTATACCAATAATTAGTTAATATCATTTTTTTATTTCCTTATTTTATTTGGTATAGGTATCAGTTAATGAAAGACTCAAGATGATATTTTTTACAGAGATTTCAAGATGTATATACGAATGTGTTACTAATATTTTTTTTGGTTGTACGGTTGTTATTTGGTAAGATTAAAAGTTTGTGTAGTTACTAAGATTTTATTACATGATTTCATCTTCAACTAATAATTAATTAGTATGTTTGTTTTATTTATTTTTGGCTACAAGTTAGGTTAGTGAAAAACTCAAGGTGGTTTTGCATAGAGACATTAAAGATGTATATATACATACATGGGTTATTAATAATATTTTGGTTGTATAATTTATCTATTGGTTCTGAGTTTTTATTTTGATGTGTATTATAAATGAGACTTGATTTACATTTATCTTTTGGTATCTTTTATTCTAAGTAAAGTTGCTTTTGCTTCTCTTTTGAATATATTATTTTGTTTGTATATTGAAGGGAGGACAACTTAATTCAAATTAACACAATATATGTACATGTGTTTTTAATAGCTACATGCATATTTGCTTATGGTGCATTGTGGTTAACAAGATAAAGTCTTGAATTATGAAAACAAGGTATATTTTGTAATAGTGATTTAAATTAAGCAGCAATTTTCAATATGCCAACAAGTTATTTTTGTATCATACTTCTTCATTGCAACATTAAAAAGCTTATTTTAAATTTTCAAAGGCTATCATGTCATATGCTTCTAATTCCAATTTATAATCTATGGTGGAATATCCTTACCTTGACATATTTTAAAGAAACCATGATTTATTGAACGCAAACCTTGACATAGTATAGTGGTAGAGAGAAGTTATATTGATTAATGAAAACACATTCATTAACATTTTATATATGACAAGGTTGCTGATACACCTACCTTGACACTGCAATAGATGACATATAACACATACGATGACAGTTAGTAACCGTTAAGATAGGTCTTTTTTCTTATAGTGTTTGACCTATTTTTTGATTTTTTTTTTTTGTAATTTTTCTGGATCGAATATCTAGTTTTGAAGAGGTACAAAAGATGATATTGTGAAGCGTGGCTTGGTATTCTTTTGGAAGGTTATTGTAAGGTGTGCATACGGTGAATGGAAATATTTTGGGATAATGTTGTAAATATTTTATGGATAAGTGGGCTCAATGTGGTTGATGTATTAGAATTGCACAGGTTGTGTTTTAGGTAGAGCTCCCTGAACCAAGAAGACTCTCCCCGAATTTTGTCAAATTAAGGACCCCAGGTTATTTATGGATTTTATTAGTGCTCTCATAGTGTAAATGGTGGTTAGTATGTAATGCAGTCCCAGGGGGGGGGGGGGGGGTGTGGGTTTGGGTCATTACATGATGGTAACCAATGTGAAGGTCTATCTTGGAGTAGACTCGCGTTCCTCTCAATTGATCAAACAAATCGTCAATCACCAGTTCTTGATCCTGTTCAGCTTGTTGGTAGTCGTCTCTTGTGGAGTCAAGTGCTTATCCTTCTTCTTTGCAAATAGAACCGAAGCGCCCCAAGGTGAAGTGCTCGGTCTAATGAACCCCTTACCCAGTAGCTCATGTAGCTAGACTCTGAGTTCCTACAACTCAACTGGTGCCATCCTATATGGAGTCATAAAGATGGGCGAGTACCAGAGTGTAACCCGATACCGAAGTCTACAACCCTCTACGGAGGCAATCCTGGTAGCTCATCCGGAAAAACATCCTCATACTCGTAGACTACTCGAGGTAGATCTAAGTCCGGTCTCACCTTGTCCTCTAGGGTAAGGCTCACTAGCCAACCCGCCAACTGTCCATGACACTTGGACTCATACACCTTTTGGGGCAAAATATCGTGCTTGTCCCCTTGAAATACAACACGAGTGCGGAGTCACGTGTGGCGAGTGCCCTCCTACACTCTGTCCGATAACGGCTCTGTAGGCTGTCAACGATCCATCCCAAGGATGATAAACTTTGACAGCATGTCCATGACCTCGGGTCGATGTGAGTAGAATCCCAGAGATCTCTAGCTTCCTTGGCCGACATATCATCCACATCCTCACCCAATCCACAGGGGAGAACTCACGTACAAAGGGCTCCTCTAGGCCTCGACCACAAGCTGACTCTATCTGACGATCACGTGATAAATGAATGTGACACACGGGAATCAAATAACACTCTTGCCGTAGGCGAGATAACAAAAAGCGTACCACTGTATGATGGTGTCTGTTGACTCGGTGGTGGTGTGATGGCGTGAACACACCCTGAACCCACGATGTCCCTGGCATGCTGGGCCTCGTCTCTGCCTCGGCCGTAGTGCGGCCCCTGCGAAACTGCTTGTGTAGGGAGGTGCCGGGTGTAGCTCCTGAAGCGATACTAGCACCTCTGGCTTGTCTTGTTTTTGTGGAGAATATCTTTGTATCCTCTCCTGTCCCAGCTTCCTAGGGTATGTTGTCCCGAAACCACAGGATCCACATCCTCTGAGGCGATCCCTCTGATATGGGGCTGTTGGCAATGGTAGCACACCATCTGCCTAGCCTGGCTGGTAACTCTGATCCATCCTTGGCCCGAATGGTCTCGACTCTAGAAGCCCTGGGCTTCTTCCCCGAACTCGAAGAAGACTGACTCTCCTTCCTCTTGCTACTAACACGCATCGAGGTGCTCAGGGCATCCTCGATCCTCTTTCTCTCTATGGTTATGGTGGGTCCCAACCATGGAGTCCATGTCTGTGGCGGAGTCCTACAATCTTGAATGGATAACTTTTAGCCATTCTCGAATCTCCCTGACCTTGGCCGTATGCGTGGCCACGTAGTCATTAGCAAAGCGGGTGGCGCTCTAGTGAATCTAGCCACATACTCTATCATTGTCATAGTCCCTCCTTCTGACTCTAAGACTCCTGAGCCTTCGCATGGCCAGTAGTATCACGGAAAATATTTTCCCCATGAAAAGATCCTTGGAACTCTATCCAAGTCGTTGCCTCTAGATCTCTAGGGGTCTTGATTCAACCATACTTGGGCCTCACCCTCTAGCTGGAATGCAGCTAGTCTGATCCTAGTCATGTCGGAGGTAATCTCCATAGCCTCCAACACCTTCTCGACCTGCATGAACCAATGGTTTGCCATCATCGGATCTCCTCCCCCTGTGAATGTCAGAGGATGATGTGCCTTGAACATCTGGAGGTTACTCGGACCTCCAGCTCAAGTGCACTGGCACATGCAATAACAGTGACCACTTAATCTGACCTGACAAAGGCTCTTTGAGGTCAAATCTTGTTGGTGCTAGCCGGTACCCACTAGTGGGCGACCTCGTCCTCTCCGCGATAGCCATCTACACATGTCAAATGGCAAGTTAATATTCAATGCAGTATCTCTAAGGTGTAAACACAACCTCGAGACACCATTTACATACTAGAAACATTTCATACGCAATGTCCATGCATTCATAGGTAATGCAAGACAATGAATTCATATATTAAATCATATTCAATAAAAAAAAAAATATTTTATTTTATTTCATTTTATTTTATTTTATTTTAAATTTTTATTTATTATTATTATTTTTTTGAAAACGTCGTGAACATTGCTCATGGTGAGTGTGTCTGACGGTGACACAAAAGCGATTATTATAAGTCAAGGCGGAGTCAGTGCCTGAGTGCACCCACCCATGGCCTAAGGCGTGTGCATCTTTGTGGCTGGGTCGTGTCGTGGAGTGCCCGGAGAGGCCGCGGGTGTTGGCAGGCTGGCCCGGTCGTGTCGCGGTAGCGCTGGCCGTGTCATGAGCATGCGGTCGTGTCACCGCATTTGTGACGTGCGGACCATGTCGGGCCTCCTCGACGTGTGTGTCGCTCCATAGGTGGTTATCGTTGCTCGCTGCAGCGGATGGCTTGCGTCGTGTCGTGATACGTGAATTGGCCTCGGTCGCTGATACAAATATTGTATCGCGACCCTAGCCTGCCCCTCCTGTCACGATACGATCGATTATATCGCCTTCCTGTCACGATATAATTTGTTGTATCGCGACACACTCTCCAACGGCAGACCATCTTGTGTATGAGCCCTTGCCATGCCTGAGCGGTCGTGCTCGCAGCCAGCCCAGCCCGTCATCGTGACCCACTGAATTTGGCGTGTCATGGCCTGACAGTAGATATCGTGGCTACTGGCTATGCGCTACCATGCTGTAGATGTCCTGATACAATCCCATTGTATCGTGACTAAGCCCAGAGCGGTCGACCGCCCATTCAACTCTGTCCCAGTTTTTTTTCACTTTTTTCATTTGTTCTCTTAGAAGACCACCAAATATATATATATATATATATATATATATATATATATATATATATATATATATATATATATATATATATATTATTTTCTAGTAAGGAACCAAATATTTCTTTTAAATATTTTATTTTATTTTATTTTTCCTGTTTTACACACTGTAAAACTAACAAAAAAAAAAATTTCCTCCACATTTTTTTTTCATTTGATTCTGGACTATTTGCCCAAAATTTCTCAACCTCCTAAGGTTTTAATTTCTCCTATGCTACATAACCACATAACATTCATCAAAATGCACACCATTCATCAAAATGCACAGTGTGTTTATGATCCAACCCGTTTCCCATCAAGTCCTAGGTATTCGTATACCTATGCTCTACACTCTAAGACCATGGCCTAAGCCCAAGTCCCCCAAGCCCTAGGTACTCGTGTACCTAAGCTCTGATACCAAGCTGTGACGCCCCATTTCCTGGGGGTCAGGTGCGACCTTCGTCAGCATAAAATATTCATAGATGTCGAGTACTTGGAGCACCACTCATGAAAATCGGGCGAGTCTCGCTGTGCGAGGCTCTACCCAAAATACAACTGTCCCGATCACATGGCAATGTCTGTCCCGATATTTTACAAAGGACCACCTTGGATTATATACAATTAAAATGAGTAAAAATAGCCCACGTGGGCTTATACATCAATACTCACTAAAATATCGACCAACTATATTACATGGTTCAGAGTTAAGAAATCCTCTTAATACAGCATATATTAAGATTGATAATTTTAATACATGTTACTCTGAAACATCAAAGCCACAATACGGCTTTCTTCTAAAACACGACCTCTAGTGGCGTGATCCTCTGTACACTCCCTGTACCTAAAATAGTGATCCCTCGACGAATTGAAAGGCAATGCCCGATAGTGATAATTTCTGAGTTACTCCCCACCCTAAGTGCACATGTCATGGCAAACAATCACCTTTCGAGAAAATCATGATCTTATTTGAATGTCTACATGCCCAATCCCGTGTCTCGAGTCCTAACAGGCTCCTCACATGCTGAAAGCGAAATAAAGTAAAATCACGGTTTGAAACAAAAAGTTTTGTTAAAACTTACTAAATTTTGGTAAAATTTGATGGACAACCCTCAGGCGAATCTATTGGATAACCTTCGAAGCAATTCATAGGCCCCTCGGCATGAATTGTTGGACAATCTCCCAAACCTGATTCATAAAGAAAAATCTTGAGTGAAATTCCTTTCACAAAGATTTCCTTTTATTCTTTCATATCATGCACTCACTCTAATATTCTAAGATTGCTTGGTGCATATGGAATTAGTATACCAATTCCAACAACTCAGCCTGCCAATATATATAAAACGTAGCATATACTAACATAATTAACTCACATAAATCATGTTATTCAATTTGCAACCAACAACACCAAAATTAGCTCACATGGTATAATTAACCAATCAAGTAATTCATTTTGAATCACCCAAAACACACAAAAATCACACAACAATACACATGAACAGTGAAACCTTAGGGTCGGCACTGTTCACGGCCACACTAGGGATCTTCTCATTCGGTTCAAGTATTTTGAGACCGCAAACACGACTAATTCAAGCCTCAGAATATCCCTAACCATTCACATGGCTCTTAGTCAAAGAATAACACAAGTAGGAGAAGACCCCTACCTTTTGGAGTTGTCGGAACTCCACCAAATAGTGTCCACGCGTAGCCCTCGCCTCGTAGAACAACCTTACTTCTTGGCAGACGAGCGGGCGAGTCGGAGGCAGAGAAATCTAGAGAAAGTAGCACTCTCTCTGAAACGAAAACCCAGCCTCACCCTTACGATTTCTTCTTTTCTTTGGAGAAGAAAACTATTCCTTCCTTTTGTCTTTATTCATTTAAACATTTCCATTAATTCTCATCTTGACCCTTTTTAAGTGACTTTTGATACATGGCTTAATCTATGCCATTCATCTCCACCCTCTCTCTAATCATGCAACATGTGTCACATGGGTACATTTAGTATGTGACTTTTGTCACATCACGCTTACTTCAAGCCATACAGTGACTTATGTAATCAACACACTAAGTTATGCTCCCCCAATCTTAGAAGCCCTGGCGACGGTGACATGTAAAGCTCTTCATGAAGATCGCCGTGAAGGAAGGCATTATTAACATCCAATTGGTGAAGAGACCACCTTCGAGTAGTAGCCAAGGAGACAGCGAACTGTGATGATTTTGGCAGTAGGAGAGAAAGTATCCTGATAATTGACACCCTCCAATTGTGTGAACCCCTTGGCAACTAATCGGGCCTTGTATGTAATGATCATGGAGAAGGTGTTGTCTTATAGATCAGCAATGACCTATCAACATCTTCCCACTATGGGAAGAGATGTGAGAGTCAAATCTGATTAGCCTAGAGGGCACGCAGGTCGGACCGCATGGCCTCCTTCCATTCAGGATGGATGACGGCTTCAGAATAATTTCTTGGCTCTATGACTTGACTGATCAGGGAAATAAAATAGCGATGTGCAGGCTGGTAGCGGTGATATGAAACATACTTGGCCAAGGGATAACATGTACTTGTAGTTGAATCTGGAAGCAAGGAAGGGGAGATTGGTCGGAGCAAGCATGCATGAGGTGAGAGCATACATAATCCTGTAGTTTCGTTAGTGGATTATGGGAGTGGCTGGAGCGATGAAGGGTCTCGGTTGGGGTTGGTTGTGGCGGGCCAAGTAAATCTGGGGATGGGTTGGAGGAATTGGATGAAGAAGGAAGTAAGGACAGGGATGAAGGAAGGGATGATGTAGGCGTTGGAATTGCTAGCGGACGTGAAGGTGCATCCTTGAGGCGACAAGTGTAGGTTTTGAGGGGAGCTGGAGTGGGATGCTCATCATGGAGGGAGGGAAGATTAGAAATTGTGGGGGAAGAGATGGGTGTGACAAAAGAAGAGGAAGCTAGGTCATGAATTGGAGTAGGAATTGGGCCTGAAGAATAGCCCAAATTAGAGGGAGGGAGGACAAACTCGAAGGTAGCATAAAAAAAAGTGATTTTCATGAAAATGTACATCCCTGTTGGTGAATATTTTTCTGGTGGATAGATTGAACAATTTATAAAATTTTTGTCAAATGGAATAACCAATAAAAGATACAGGTAATGGCATGGTGATCGAACTTGTGGGAAACATGGACATTGGTAGCATAAGCGAGACAACCAAACTGTGAAACCCCGAGAAAATCTAATTTTCTTAAAAAGGGCAAAACGGTAATTTAAGTCAAAAATCCGGAATTTTTCTAGATCTCGGATGACAAAACAGACTTCATCGTTGGAATCTTCTCGCGAAATCTAGCTACCACATCGAATTTCGTCGAATTTCGAGACAGTTGGAATTTCACGTTTTTCGAGGCACGGGTGTCTGGTGCCGTAAAACGTGTTTGAGAGACATGTGATGTGACAAAAGTCACCTACTATATGTACCCATGCGACACATGTTGCATGAGTAGAGAGAGGATGAGATGGATGGCTTAGATTGTGCCAAGTGTCAAAAATCAAGAAAGGGACACATTTGGAATTAAATGGAATGTTAATGAGATAATAAGACAAATGAATAGTTGTCTTCTCAAAACAAAAATAGAAAAAACGTGCAGGAGGAGGAAAAAAGGGCAGTGGGCTGGATTTTTGTGATTTTAGAGAGAGAAGGAGCTCCTTCTCTCTAGATTTGCAGCCGTTCGGACCGTCACGGTTCTCGGCAGACAAGAGCAAGAATCGATCTGTGACGAGGGGCTGCGCGTGAACCTGCCAGATTTGGTGGAGTTTCGACAACTCCAAGAGGTAGGGATCATTTCCTACTTGTGTTATTCTTTGGCTAAGAGCCATGTAAATGGTTGGGGATGTTCTGAGGCTTGGATTAGCCATGTTTTCGGTCTCAAAAGCTTTGAACCTAGTGGAGAAAATCTCCATTGTTGTGTAGTGAGCAGAGTGCCAACTTAGAGGTTTGTGAATTTTTATGTTGTTGAGGTGATTCAAATGAATTGTGATTGGTAAGTGTACATGTGAGCTAATTTTGGTGTTATTGATTGAGAATCAAATATGCATTATGAATTATAGAGAATTAATTGTGTTAATACATGCATGTAAATATATTAGCATAAATGGCTTGGAATTGTGTGAGAATTAATATGTTAGTAAGTAATTAAATGTGTTAACATGATGTGGAATTATATAAAAATATAATTGTGTGTAGCCATTGAAATATGGTATGAGTGCTTCCCGAGTAGGCTAATTTTGATGTTATTGATGTGAATTAAATAACATGTGGCATGTATGTAAATTTTGGTATATATGTGTAAAATGATATATTGGCATGTGTGGTTTAGAGAATGGCATAATGCATTTCATATGCAGAACATAAGAAAATTAGGTGTGAGTCATGGTATCAAGGAATAAATAAAAGGATGTTTTATCGCATTGGCTTAGGCATGCGTGAGAATCAGAGGACTCGAGACACGGGATTAAGGTATGTAGACATTCAAGTAGGATCATGTGTTTGCTTAGTGTGTATTTATGGATCTGATTGTATTAGATGGGATTATGGAGTGTATCTTGAGTTAATAACATCAGGGATGTTGGAGTGGGGATGAGATGGAAGATCAGGAGGATATGAGAAGCGGCGTGACTTTGTTGGACAGAGACATGTTCTGAATTAATTTTTAATATGTTTGTATTAAGAGTGATGTAACTCCTTGAACTATTGGTATATAGTTGATAGGTAATTTTGTGAGTATTGATCATGCAGTTTAGTGGCCATTTTACTCATTTTAAATTGTATATGAACTCGGTCAGCCGTGTGAAAAATTTAGGATGAGTTGTACCTTGGGTAGAGCTCCCTTACAAGGAACTTCGCGGAATTTTCCATAGTGGTGTCGGGTTACCCGACATCTATGAATATTCTGCGGGTTGACGGGTTGTCAACGGACCCCTAGGAAATGGGGCATCATAACCAAACACACGGAGGTGAGAGTAAGAGGGTGGTTTCAAGTAAAGGCGTTCGAATGGTGTTTTGAAAGAGAGAACGGGTGAAGTGCGATTTGATGATATGGACGGCGGTGATTACATTCTCCCCAAAATTGATTGGGGAGTTGAGCTTGAATTTTCAGGCGCTCGTCTGACTTGTAAAAATATTGGCGATTTGGGTTACCACCCCATTTTGTTAGGGCGTGTAAACTCTGAAGTCTTTGGAAAAGAACACCATTATCTTTGAAAAAGGATTGGTAGAAAGAATTCTCCTGTTTGTCACTTGAATTTTTGATATGAGATTCAAATTAGTGGAAACATAACTAAAGCGTTTTATAAGAAGTTGTGCTTCATCTTTGTGTTTCATCGAGAAAATCAAGTGAAGTGCGTGTAATCATCCTTGATAGCGAAATAATATGCACCAGAAAGTGAAGAATATTTATAACGACCCCAAATGTCGCAATGAATAAGATCATATGGTTTTTTTTGATGAGATTTCACTAGTACCAAAAGGTAAACGATGTTGCTTTGCAAAAGGACAAATAGGGCAAGCATTATTAGATTGAATTGAAAATTTTTAAAAGTTCTTAGCAACAAACTCGACGAACGGGAAATATGCCCTAAACGACTATGCCATGACAAGATGAAGTGGCAAGGTTGCGCTGGTTGGCGGTTTATATGTCGAGAAGTGGTCCAGATTTTCCTTGTCGTTAACGCCACTAGGTAATACAATCCATCACGCTGCTTACCCAAACCAATCATCCTCTTCGTAGCCAGATCCTACAAAACACACCAATGAGGGAAAAATGTCATTGAACAATTCAGATCTCTTGTCAACCGACTAACTGATATTAAATTGACTTTGAATGTAGGTACACATAATACATCATGCAGATAATAAACATAGTTTAGCGGCAAGGATCCCTTGGCGACAATGATAGCCTTTTCTCCACTAGGCACAATATCGAGGGTACGAAATAGTTTTATCTTTATGCAAGAAAAACTTGAGATGAAGAGATATGATATGTCAGATCACGTTGATGATTCAAAGGGGGAGAAGAATTCTGTATTAAACCCGGTTTTACATACCGTATTTTCTTGAGAACTTGTACTCAATCTTTGTCATTTAGAAGGACAAGAGCTGTTGAAGGTGCTGAGATTCCAACACCACTCGACTTCCAACATCTTTGTTTGCACCATCGAACTTGATTGGGCCACGTAAGTATTCTATGGTCGTTAAAAATTGGAACTTGTTCTTGCCTTTGGGTGTCTTGGAGGATATCCGTGCAGCTGATAACATTTCTCAACAAAGTGTCCTATGTCCCCACAATAGGCGTGCGCACTAAGGTCACCCTCTGAAAGATCCTGAACTACATTTGTTTTGATCGAACCTTCATGAATCTTGTAAACCAACAGAGAAGCTAGCCTTAAACGATCTCGACCTTGCATTCCTAGCTTAAAATTGTTTTCATTTGATTGCTCCCTTACGCCTATGGCAAACATGAATTATTTACAATTTCCAGGTGTCGATTTAGAAGCCTTTTGTTTTTCTTCACACGCAGGAATATGCTCGACGACAGAGGGAAAAGAGATTCTATGAGAAGCATTCGCCCATGAATTTCGCTGTAAGATTCATTCAACCCCATTAGAAATTGCATCAATCTTTGTTGATCTTGCTATGCATCGCTTGATGCATCATTGTACGAAGCTAGTTTATCCCACATGCTCTTGAGTTTTGTGTAGTAAATTAAGATAGAAAGCTTCTCTTGTCGATGGTAGGCAATTTCTCGCTGGATCTCAAATATGCGAGGTGCATTGCTTTGAAAGAATTGCTCACGAAGATCTTCCCAAACCTCATGAGCGGTTGTATAATAGATTACAGAGTTTGAAATTTCATGATTAAGAGTGTTGATGATCCAGGAATGCACCATATCATTGTAGTGTGACCAAGTTGCATAATCATCAAGATGAGTTTCTTCCAAAGGCGCCTTGATGGTGCCATTGACAAAACCCAATTTGTTCTTGGCATTTAAAGCCAAGGTCATTGCTTTATGCCAAGCTGAGTAGTAATCTCCATTTAGGGGTTTGGAAATCAAAACCAAACCTGGATGATTTGAGTGGTGAGTGAAATAAGGGTTTGAGAGATTAGACTTTGATGCGTCTGATTTTGATGTCTTAAGAGCTTTATCATTCAATAATACGGTGATCCAAGGATGAGAGATTGCTGCACGAGGAGGTAGAGTGCTGCTACAATGGAGTCAGGATTTTAGTCCCTGCTTTGATACCATGAAAAGAAAAGGAGAATTGGCTGAATTACGTTTCATTGATGTCAGCGATGGATTTATATAGTAAGTAGACTTAGGTTACATGTTAGTCTCTCCTATAATTAAGCAATCACCAATCAATCTAACTACAATATAGGAATACAAAAGGAAAACTGTTATACACAGAATATATCTTCTATATATAGAAGATTTTCTATGTTAATTTCATAACACCACAAAGGATGAAAGACATCCAGGTTAATAGCATAATGAAACGACTCAAAGTCTATACATTTGATAATTGAGTATACACATTTGATATTACTATTGTGACTAGAATACCTATGACTCTAGTTTTGCAATATACTGACGACCATTGATTTGATTTCTTGTATCTGATTATATACACTTTGCTTGTTTGAATTGCCCAAACTCAAAGAAACATTCCACCATTACAACAAAAACCAAACCGTTGTCCTAAGATGACATAGCCACCCACCACATTAAGACGACGACAACCACACGAGCACGAAGGCGATAACCTTTAATTGTGTTTGATTCTCATAAAGTACGAATTAAAGAAAGGAAACTGGTTTTCTCACCTTTAATCGTTCAATAAAAATTTGAAAGAAGATCAAATATAAATAAAATTATTTAAAATAAATCAAATGAGTTAAATAAATAAAATAAGTTTGAAGTAACAAATAAAATACTATATTCTATTTAACTCTATTTTTATTTTTTTTAATATTTTTTGTCTTTCCTTTTACTTTTACTTTTCCTCTCTAGGTTTTTTTCCATAACACTTCTCAAATTTTTTGAAAACCAAATATAGCCATATTAACTCAACTGGTATGAGGGCGGATAGAAAAATGGTCCATCAAGTTTCCCAACATTTTTTAATCAAAAAAATTATTTCGGGTTCTATGGTTAGGTTCATTTGCTGCGTTTCCACATATTATCAGCTTTAGACACATGCTTTATCACTCCTATCCAAAAGCTCTATCCAAAGTAAGTTTCTTTAACTGCTCTTCATAAGTCCTATCCAAATGCCTCTCCTGCCGTTAGAAACTTACAGGCTCCGTCCGGATAATGCTGGGAAAGGAAAAAAATGGTGAGGAAAATCATTTTCATAAGTTTGAGTAAAATGGAAAATTCAAAGAAAAAAAATGTGAAGAAACTACGAAGGAAAATAATATGATATTCTCCCCACTATTTTCCTCAAAAACTTAGAGGAAAATAACGAAGAAAACTGGGGAAAGTATTGAGGAAAATTTCTCGGGCTCCTTCTCAATTTTCACCATCAGTCGCCATTGGTTTTCACTTTCCTTTCTTATATATTTTCAGAATCGCCGCTTGGAGAAAACTTTAGAGTGCTGTTTCTTTTATCCACTCCCTCTCCTGTTTGGCTGTTTCCACGCCTTTATCATGATTATTTTCTCTATTCTCAACGTCTCACCAAACACTTCTCGACAGGAATTGCTGATCTCACATCAATATTATGTTTTTTATATATAGAATTTAGTCCACCATAAAAGTATTTATCATATCTTTTTCATGATAATACTTTTCTATGGTTAACCAAGGAATAAAAAATTTCTTATAATTTTTTAAAATATCATTTTATTTAATAATAAAAATATTTTTTGTTTACTTTTTTTTCGTAGAATATTTATAACGTCGTCATATTCTTAAAATATTTTACGAATTCTTACTCCTAAAAGATGTTTCAAAGTTTAAAAATGTTATTGGTAAATCTATTTTCTGTGAAGGTGGTTTGACGAGTCATAAAGTTTATTTATTTTATCTATTTTTTTTGAAAAGAAAATGATTTTATTGATTCAAACTAGTATTATATGGATGGAAGCACAAATACCAAATTGTTAAAAATTATAGAGGATGAAACAACACTCAAGTTTATTTTTTGGAGAGAAACATAATTTTATTAATTCAAATTAGTAATATACCGATAGAAACATAGAATCAAAATCGCTAAAATTAAATCATAAATGATAAAACAACATCCAAGTTAATAGCATAATGAATCGGTTCAAAGCATACATGTTTGATGTTGCTATTGTGACTATACACCTATTACTCCAGTTTTGCAGCATATTGATGACCATTGTTTTGATTTATTGTATCTGATCGGATATACTTTACTTATTTGAATTGCTCATACACAAATAAACGCTTCTCCACAACGACGAAAAACAAAATGTCGTATCGAGAAGACACAACCACACGCCTCACTAATACGACGACAACCACATACCACACCAAGATGACGACAACCACATGCCATACCAGGATGACGACAACCACACATTACACCAAGACCACGACTAAATCACAAAAAAAGCAAATAATTAAAACCTAGATATGTGTGGAATAACTACTTTATTGAAAAAGAAAATGGAAAGAGTTGTAGAGAGATGATTTTCGGCCATGAATAATGTCCAAAAAATCACCCTTTGAGCTTGGAAAAGAGGTTAGCAGAGAAAAAGTTGTGAGAAAATGAAGCTAAGGTTCCACATCAAAATAAAGTTGTTTTTTTAACAAAAGTTAAGTTAATAGTAGAATAAATTGGCCCAAAACCTACAAATTTGATAATACTGATGATTATAATTTGATTTGTTGTCTTTGTTTGATTGAATATATTTTGTCCGTCTGAATCGCCTATGCACAAATGAACGCCGCAACAAGACAATGAAAAACAAACGTGGTAACAAACAACGATACAAAACCAAACTTCGCAACAAAACGACGAAGTCACAAAAAACAAAATAAAACCCAGATCTATGTTCGTCACGAAAAACAAAATAAAACGTACATATCAAATAAACAAACATATTTGATACGTAAAAGAATTTAGTACTTTGGCAATAGAAGTGGTGAATTTTCTTGAAGAAATTCATACAGTGAATTAAATAAAGAAAGAGGTAATAAACATCTTAATGAATAAATTTAAATGTTATTTCATAAATTGATAGAACAAAATATTTTTATATTTAATTGATCTTGATTTATAGAAATATTCACTAAAGTGAAATTTTCTCATTTGTATGCATCCCATTCATTGTTTTCATCTCTAGGTGTCTTTGATTATATTAATTTTATCATTGTATTGATCTCTCTTAATATTTATCTGAGGTTATGTTTGGTTGTGGGAAAAAAATTAAGAAAGAGAAAATGGAAAGATAAAAATTTTCCTTACGTTTGATTATCCATGGAAATTTTAAGGAATCAGATAAGAAATTCAATATTCCTTGGTTAACATAGAAAACTTAAAGAAAAAATGAAGGACGAATTATAAATTTTATATGTTTAAAAATATATCAAAAATAAATTTTAAGAACAGTTTTTATAAAAACTAAATATGTGATTGTGTTCTTAGACTATTGGGTAAAACAACTTGTTTATTAAAAAGAAAAAATGTAGGGGCTCTTATAATAAATTCTCCTTCATTTTTCTCTTATTTTTCTCACATTTTTAAGGAAAGTAATAAGAAAAACAATACAATATTTTCTTCAGTATTCTCATTTATATTTTTTATGCTATCCAAATTAAGAAATCAAAATTCTCATATTTTTTTCCCTTTTCTAATATTTTTGAGGAACTAACATAACCTTTTTTTTTAAATCTATGCACTTTGCAATACATCATAATAAGTTATTCCTTCACAAATTTGTTCCTACTGTGACTCGAGCCCTAGACCCCTCATCTTCCCTCCCTAGAACTAACATAACCTTTTATTTTTTGAAGACAAAAAATAATTTCATTGATTCAAATTGGCAATACATCGAAACATAGAATCAAAATTGCTAAAAACCACAAATGATGAAAAGCATCCCGGTTAATATCATAATGAAACGACTCAAATCCTATACATTTGATAGTTGAGTCTACACATTTGATATTACTATTGTGACTAGAATAAATACCTATGACTCTAGTTCTGCAACATACTAACGACCGTTGATTTGATTTCTTGTATTTGATCGTATATATTTTGCTTGTTTGAATCGCCCAAATTCAAATAAACGCTGCACCGTGACGACAAACCAAACCGTCGCACTAAAATGACACAACCACCTGCCACACCAAGACAACAACAACCACACGCGCATGAAGGTGATAACCTTTAATTGTGTTTGATTCTCATAAAGTACTAAAGAGAGGAAAAAGATATTAAGGAAATTGGTTTTCTCACCTTTAATCGTTCAATAAAAATTTTCAAAGAAGATCAAATATAAATAAAATTATTTAAAAATAAATCAAATGAGTTAAAATAAATAAAATAAGTTTGAAGTAACAAATAAAAATAATATGTTCTATTTAACTCTATTTTTATTTTTTAATTATATGCACAAATTTTTTTTTCAGCTTTGTTTAATAATCACATATGTGAATTTTCATTATTTTTCAAAAGAATATGATATGTTTGATGTTTTGTTTTTTTTTATTATTATGGAAAGAAACTATCAAATGGAGTGTCTAAATATATATATATATATATATATATATTCAACATGAGTTATATGCAATAATCTTCAAAACCAAACTTCATATATAACATTTTTAGGAAAATTTAATCTCTAAGTAATAGAATATATATTGTAAATATATTTCTTAGTTGTACAATTTATTGTCTTTCTATATCAACTGACTATAATTGTAAATATTTAGATATTCACTTAACCTTCAAATATCCTTATTAATAACATAAAAAGAACTGTCCATCATGCCTAGTTTATGTGGTAGATGGCTCAACTTTTCAAAAAGGTAAGGGCACAGCAAGGAGGTCTCGTATTCGAGTCCTAGTAGAGATAATTTACTATATTGTAACTAAAATGTTTAACTTTAAAAAAAAAAAAACATAAAAGAACTAGGAATGTTGATTGAATTAATTGAATAAAAAGTATAGAATTTGTAAAAGGTAATTAGTGGTTATGTGCTTTAAATAACTTATAACTAATTTACGTATGGGTCTCGTCCATATGATGTGAGAAACCCTATTAAGAGGAGACAATCTCCGTGTCAAGAAGATGAATGTTTGCCCTGTCTGTAATGGCGATGAGGAATCTGCCATGCATGTGTTCGTCAATTGTGCCTTTTCAAAGAGTTGTTGGTTGCTTTTTCTTTTGATTGTTGTTTTTGTTTTTATTTTTATTTTTATTATTTACAATCAGTCTTCAAGGTTTTTTTTCCTTTTTTGTTGTACTTTTTTTTATAAAAATCACCCTCCATTTTTCCATCTTATAAATAAATTAAATCTTATAATTTTTAATTAATGTTATAAGATAATATCTTATTTTCGCTTATTTCGAAAATATACTTAACAATTTTTTTTAAATTTAATTAATTATTTATTTAAAAAAAATATTTATTCATTTAATTTATTTTTATTTGATTTTTTATTAATTATATTTAATAATTCTAAAATTTTAAATAATTTTAACATTTAATTTTATTAAATAAATTATAAATTTGAAAATCTACTTAATAAAAATGCCTTTATTTTTAAAATTTTCATTTATTCAATATTTTTACATTTTAATTATATTTTTATTTTGTGTAATTAACGTATTAAATATAAACATATTCACATGTAACAATTAATAAGCAAAAAATATATAAATATATAATAAAGCAAATAATAACATAAACACACATATAATAAGGCAGTTCCACACTCAGTTCTTCAGGGTCGAGCCTTAAGTATGCATCAAAGAACTATCCAGAGTGACTCAAAGAAATGGGCAAACCGCTGATTTGTTCATCTCCCATTTCAAGAAGATGATAAATAGATGCAAGATCCATCTTCCAGAGATAGGGTACGTGAAAATTGCTCAAAGAGGTTTGGACATTAAGTTGAGGAAGAAATTCCAAGGTATGGAATTTAGAGATTTTTTTGAACTTGCAGCTAAGGTGATAGA
This sequence comes from Tetrastigma voinierianum, assembly GCA_016808115.1. Taxonomy (NCBI): domain Eukaryota; kingdom Viridiplantae; phylum Streptophyta; class Magnoliopsida; order Vitales; family Vitaceae; genus Tetrastigma; species Tetrastigma voinierianum. The sequence goes on along the minus strand of JAEQBH010001862.1, from coordinate 270,038 downwards.
ATATGAAGAGCTGCTCAAGGAAGAAAGTTACCGGAGGAAGAAGTCCATGGGAACCTACCGTCAAGAGGTGAACCAGGAAGTAGCGATGGCAGATCTATCTACTACAAGGACATTCACTTGTCCTCTTTTGGTAGAAAAGGCACCTGATGTGTGGACGAAGGCACAAATTGTTGATACATAAGTCCAATATTCTTTTGAGGTAGCGAAGACAGAGGAAATATTTGATTTCCTAGTGAAAGAAAAATTCATTACCTTCCCTAAAGACCAAAAGATCCCCAGTAAGGATGAACTAAGGGGAAAGGCTTACTGTAAGTACCACAATTCATGGAACCATACTACTAATGCATGTTGGGGTTTTTAACATCACATAGACGTGATAACCAAAGGGATACTCAAGTTCCCCTCGACAAAAGAGGCTATGGGTAACGATGAGAATCCTTTTCCACCAAGTGTCACCAACACCGCTAGCTTCGATCTAAGAGCATTGATAGAACTAAGAGATGCAGGAAACCTCCTTAAAAGATATGAGTCCCTAAATATTGTCCGGTCTGTGCTGATAGGCTGAAAGAATGGGGTCAGATTTTGTATAGATTCTTTCCTTAAGAAGTAATTTAGTGACATGAAAACTAGGGAACAGAAAGAAGAGAACCTATTTCAAGGAAAGGAAATTTTCACCAAAGGTAAGACAAATTCCCTAGAAGATGAATTTGTTCCTCTTAGAGAGAAGGTTGTAGAAAGGAACACCTCTCCATGGAGTAGGTCCATTGCTCCAAGGGAGAATGTAGGCAGGTTCAGAGAATGTTCCTCAAGACAAAGAGCCTTTTCCTCAAGGGGTAAGTTCACTCCTCTAAATGACAAAGCTATAGGGAAAGTTACTGTTCTAAGGGAAAGAGCAGAGAGCATATTTCCAAGAGGTGGATATGGGGATAGAGTTGTTCCTCTAATCAAAAGAAGGTTTCTACAAGAGGATAGAATTATTTCTCCAAGAGGTAGATTATTTTCCTCAAGAGAGCAGATTGTAGACAACTTCACTTCTCCAAGGAAAAAGGCAGGGGAAAGACATCTTTCTCTAGCCAAACCTGTTTTTACAGGAGGTAGACCGAATACTCCAAGGGTGGAGGTTGTAGAGAAGGAAAAGCATGTGAGGTGTATCATTCCTCCTGTGGTTTCTCCTGGTAAAAGGTGGCATGTGGCACAGCATAAAAAATTTCCCTAAAGGTTGTCCAGGATCCAGAAGAGGAGGATGCAGAGGAAAAGAGTAGCTAATAGAAGGCAGCTCATTGATGTACCTATGGAAATATCCAAAAGGAAGATGCCATGGAGTTAGAGAAAGTGAAGGAAGGAATGGTTCCTAACTTGGAAAAAACAAAGTTTGGGAGGAAAGCTACTGAGGATATGAAGTCAATGAGCAGTATAGATGAAGTGATGGACTCACAAGCATTATTGATAGGTGAAATCCCTATTTCTTTAAATTCTTCTACTGTTTCTCTAACATTGCCAACAATCTTCAAGTAAAAAAACACAAAGAAAGACCTAGTGGAGGTAGAAGGGAAGCGCTCGACCATAGAGGAAGATGTGGGCTATGGTGGAGTTACCATAGAATCCTTTGAAGAATGTAGACCTTTTAAGGATATACTTAAGAAACCATCTGTGGAAATGACGAGGCATATAAAGCCTTTGTACGTAAGAGCCCATCTCAATAGCAGATCGATATCTAAAGTACTGATAGATAATGGATTAGTGGTAAATGTAATGCCATTGAGAATGCTGAGAGCTCTAGGAAGGAGCATTAATGATTTGATAGAAACATAGGTGGCTATGTCTGCCTTTATTGGAGAAGTATCCAAGACCCTGGGATACTACCTATAGATATCACCATTGGGCAAAATTTGCACTATTTTCATTTTTTTTTTTTTTTTTTTTTTTGTGATAGACTCTACTGCAAATTACAACATTTTGTTAGGAAGGGATTGGATTCATGCAATTGGTGTGTGCCATCCTCTCTTCATTAGTTCTTATTGTTTTGGAAAGGTAATGAAGTGGAAGTGGTGCAAGCAGATAAGCAAACCTTGATGGTGGCTATAGGCTCTGTGGAAGCTAGGTATTATGATTAAGAATTCGGTCATATCAAGTTCACTAGCAGAAGGAAAGATGGGGTCCCAAGGAAAGCATACATGGACTCAAAGGGTTTTGTTGAAATCCAAAACGAGGCAGCCAAACTCCTAAAGGTGACTACAATTATGCCTTAGAGGCCGATGAGTGACCCAATCATCAAGGAGATCGATGATGACTAATTACTCTTGAGAAGAAAAGGAAGTAGTTGCAACTACCATATTCAAAATGAAAATACAGTAGATAGTGGAAAAGATTGTTGAAGAGCACCTCCAGGATACCTGTGGAGCTGAGATGATTTTAGAAAAGGATGCACATGAAGAAGATGAAGAAACACAGATGGAGGATTTGGAGCAAGCCCTTCCTAAGTTCGAAGACACGTAGCCTCAAGTACCCGACCTTATGGAGAAAGTGAACCTCGACACTATGGAAGAGCTAAGGATTACTTACATTAGTTCCTTGTTGCCTTCTGAATTCAAAGAAAGAATTATTCCAACACTACAGGAATTCAAAAACTACTTTGCTAGGAATTACGACGAGATGACAGGATTAGACAGAAGCTTAGTGGAACACCGCTTACCTATCAAGCCGGAATTTCACCCCTTTTAGAAACCACCCAGAAGAATGTCTAAGGAGGTAGAGCTAAAGGTGAAAGAGGAGATTGAGAAGCTTTTGAAGGCTAAATTCATCAGACCTACAAGGTATGTGTAGCGGTTAGCAAATATTGTCCCTATGATGAAAAAGAATGGGAAACTTAGAGTTTGTGTAGACTTTAGGGATTTAAATGTTGCCACTCCCCGAAGACCCGTATGTGGCCGTCTATCACGACATGTTAGTCGACTCCCCATCGCAAATAATGAATTATTGTCCTTCATGGACGGTTTCTCTCGGTATAACCAAATCCTAATAGCTATTAATGATATATCTAATATTGTCTTCAGATGTCCTTGTTCCTTAGGAACGTTTGAATGGCTAGTCATGCCTTTTGGTTTGAAGAATTCTGGTGCAACTTACCAAAGGGCTATGAATGCCATCATTCATGATATGTTAGGCCACCACATGGACATTTATATTGATGATATTGTGGTTAAATCTAAGAAGGCTTCAGAACATGTGAATCATTTAAGGAAAAGTTTTTAAAGGATGAGACTTCATCAATTGAAACTCAATCCACTCAAATGTTCTTTTGGAGTTCAAGCCGGAAATTTTCTAGGGCTTTTGGTTCACCAAAGAGGAGTGGAAGTTGATCAAAATAAAGCATTTTAGCTAAGGCTCCTCAAAATAAGAAAGAACTTTAAAAGTTCTTGGGTCAAGTGAACTATTTAAGGAGGTTCATCTCTAATTTGGCAAGGAAGACTAAAGGATTCTCTAACCTAATCAAGCTAAAAGAAGTGGAAGAGTTTAAATGGGAGAAACAACACCATATAAATTTTGATGGAATCAATGGTTACCTTTCTAAACCCCATGTTTTAATGCCACCGCTGAAGGGTCGGCCTCTCAAACTCTATCTATCAACTGCAAAAGAGTCTATAGGATGCCTTATGGCACAAAATAATGCTTAAGGCCATGAGCAGGTTGTTTACAATTTGAGTAGAGTCCTAAATTTAGCAGAGACAAGGTATACACCCATTGAGAAGTTATGTTTGGCATGGTACTTTGCATGCATGAAAATGAGAAATTACTTGATTAAGTTTCAAATGTATGTGGTATCTCAAACTGACTTGATGAAATACATGCTGGTCGACTTAATCATTGGACAAATCCTGAAATGGTCCCTTTGTTTTTGTCATAGTTCACCTCAGTCTATTTTATTAGTGATATGCTCTAGCCCAAAGTGGGTATACATTGTCATTATATGTTTATATGCATGAGGCTTTTATCATTTTATCTTGTTATTTAAATTCAGGGGTTTAACTTGATAACCGTATCCTTGAATAGTTGGCTCGCTTTTATGTCATCAAGTATGTGACTTGGATAGTAAAACCTTAAGGCATAAGAACACTATTCTAAATAGTCCATGTCGATCACACGGAATAATAACAAGTAAGACTATTATGTTTTCTCGAGAAAGACCACGTTTGTCGGTCATGAACATAAGATGTTCACTTAACATAAATACATGTTAAGTTCAGTGTTATTGGATCGAATTCGGCTACGAGAAATAATACATGGATTATGTCATCGGTAATTCTCATTGCAAAGAGGGTATTTCAGTCCTTTGACTCCGACCACCATGGATTCCTACATGAGGAACTTCGTGTCTTGATGTAGCTCAATGACGCTCTTACAGAGCGGTAATTGTGCTATGGTTAGGCATGCGTGAAATCATGTGGAGGAATGTGAGTTTAATAGTGAAGGAATTCGTCCTAGCTTTTAATCGGAAAGGGGAGATGCCTATCGTCTCGATAAGTGAGATTGAGAAATGCATGGCTACGTTCTCTCGAATGAGATTGATAGAGTTATCAATATCATTTGTTTAGCGTTTAGTCTACTTGAGAATCAAGAAACGATTGTTGTATAAAGATGACTCATCCATGCTTTGTGCTTAATCGAGACATCGTGGTGACAAAGGACTAATATCATACTATGGGTAAGGTTTCGAGTCATCGAATTCACTTGATTTGAGTAGTTATAATGTCTTGCTAGAGACCAATTATAACTTGTGGGCTTAGAATATGATTCAGTCTCACGCCAACATTGAGTGAACCTAGGTCACACATAAGAATGAGCTATAATGGGATGTTAGAAATGTTTCTTTAGCCCATGATTAAGCCTAAGCCTAAGCCCAAGCCTAAGCCCATTAATAGTTAATGGAATTTGTTTAAATTCATTTTAATAAAAGGGTTTGGGAGGCTTGATATAAATATGGGGTTTATCATCTAAAAGTAGGTGGTTATTTTGAAGTGGGCGTTTGAGAGTAGTAATACAGAGACATGAGAGTGCTAATTCTTTAGAGTTTTGGAAGACACTAAGGTGTCTTTGGTTTTGTGGGACAAAGACCTATCACAAGGTGCTAGCACATCCATCCCATCCATTAGCCGTTTGTGTGGATACCTTTAGAGGGCGCTTAACACCGCATCGCCTTGGCTCAAGCAGTGCATGAGTTCCGTTTGTGTTTCCGTGTAAGTGATCACAAATCCGCACTAGTCGAAAAGGATTCGGTCTACAAGAGGTAAGATATGGATTTCCTTGATTCATTGTTTAGTTTCATCAAACCGCTTGGATCCTGATGCAGTTCAGCGTTAAATTTTTTTTTTTTTTTATTCCGTTGCGTTTTCTTATCGCCGGATTCCAACATATTTTTCACAGAAATCGTTCAAGGCTCAAGCTTTAGCTAACTTTCTGGTTGATCATCCTTCATTAGAAATCTAACCAGAAAAGGATGTGGAATTAAAGATATATGAAGTAGAAAGGCGGCCATGGATTCTTAAGTTTGACGACTCTAGCATGAAGAAATCTATTGGAGCTGGGATAGTAATCATTTCACCAAAAGGGATAAAGACTACTCTATCTTTCAAATTGGCCTTCAAGTTCACCAACAATCAAGTTGAATATGAGGCTTTAGTGATTGACTTGGAGATCTTGATGGAACTTAGAGCACAAGAGGTGCACATTATTAGGGACTCTCAATTAGTACTTTGGCAGCTAACAGGGGAATATAAATGCAACACCTTATTGCTGGCTCCTTATTATACTGCTTCCACTCAATTGTTAGATTCTTTTCATTATGTGGATTTTGAATATGTGCCTGTGTGAATCTAATTTGAGCAGATGGTTTTAAGTAGCTCAGGGGAAGATGAGCAAAGAATTGACTCATAAGCTCATTGTGATAGGAAAGAAGAATCACCCCTCAATTTATGAAAGGGGAATCAAATTAGAAGTCGTTAATACAAATGCAAATGTTGCAGGAGACTGGAGAATTAAGATCAGAGAGTATTTAAAAGATCCTAATAGGCAGGTTCCCCATAAGGTGAAAGCTCAATCGTAGAACTTTGTCGTAATGGAAGGGGAATCGTACAGAAAGGGACTTGATGGGTTAGTGCTCAGATGCCTATCCTTCCCAAAGAACATGGAAGTGATGAAGCAAGTTCATGAAAGGGTCTGTGGAGCCCTTAAAGCTAATATAAAAATGCGATAGTTGATTAGGAGACATGGCTATTTTTGGCCAACCATTGTAAGTGACTGCATCAATTACTCTAAGGGTTGCTAGTAGTGTCAAAAATACAATAGCATACAAAAGATACTTGTTGTGGAACTCTATTCAATTGTAAAGTCGTGGCCTTTTAGAGGATGGGTCATGGACTTAATTAGGAAAATCTACCTAGCTTCATCAAAGGGACATAACTTCATCTTAGTTGCTATAGACTACACCACTAAATGGGTGGAAGCAGTACCCTTGAAGAAGGTAGAACAAAAGGATTGATCCAATTCATCGAGGAACATATCATTTATAGGTTTGGAATTCCTCAATCCATTACAACTGACTAAGGCACTATGTTCAATGGGGATGAGATGACTTATTTTGCCAAGGACTATGGCATTCAACTCATCAGATCTACTCTATTTTATGCCCAAGGCAGAAGCTTCTAATAAGGTATTGATAAACATCCTGGAGAATATGCTAGAAGACAATCCCAGAGTTTGACACATAATTTTATTTGAGACCTTATGGGCTTGTAGAACTTCTAAAAGAGATTCTATAGGGGTAAGTCCTTACTCTCTAACATATGGACAAGATGCAATGCTTCCAACGGAGGTGGTAGTTCCTTCTCTAAGAGTATCAATGCATAATGACCTTAATCCTCAAGAATACAGTGAGGCCATAATAATGGAACTCAAGGCATTAGATGGGAAAATGTTACAAGCACTTGACCACATCATGATCTAGAAAAAGAAGGTGTCTAAGGCCTCCAACAAGTGGGTCAGAATAAAGAGTTTTGAAGAAGAGGAGCTTGTTTGGAAGGCGGTGCTACCCATTGATGGTAAAGACAGAGAATTGGGGAAATGGTCTCCTAATTGGGAGGGACCATTCAAAGTTCACCAAGTATTGCCCTAAATGCCTATCAAGCACAAACCTCAAGAGAGCCATACAAAAGGTTCATCAATGGAAAGTACCCCAAGAAATATTTTCCCACAATGTGGGAAATGCTGGATACTACCAAGAAAAATTAAGATAGGGAATGAGGGAGTAACAATAAAAATAGGTCTCATTGATCATTTTGTATTAGGGAAAATATTCCTAGTAACCTTTGAGTGATAAAGTGGACTATTTTGGTCACTCATTACTCAAACCTTTGTATTCCTCAATGACATGCTTGTTATACCCTCAATTGTTTTTTGAATAAACAAAGTATGTTCCATGACCACTTTAGGACTGGAGAAATATGGGAGGACTTAATGATAAAGTGGCTTCTTGGCCATTGCATTCGTCAGCACATCAAGTACTCCAAGGGTGTCCTTGTCCACTCTTTGGGGAGGTCCCAAGATTATTAAGGTCACTGGAGAAATTGGTATGAGACCAGTTCCCATATAGGATTTGAGGAAGTAAAGTTGGCCTTTGGCCACTTCACCTCAAAAAACACAAACTTCTTCAAGATTCCCTAATGATTCCCCAAGGAAGACTTTTTTACCATCTCAAGATTAGGAAAAAGGGGCGGAAATATCCAAGTGAAATATGGTAGGCCTCTAGGCCATTGGATACACATATTTCCCCAAACAAAGCATTGGGTCAAGTTCATAAGAGGATATCATAATCACTCTAAGAATGAGGAAATAAGTCCACATGTTGAATTGGAGTAAAGGAAGTGGACTTTGTAGCCACTACACATTCAAATGCAAGATTTCTTTGAAAAAGTGGACTTGTTACATCATTACACCTAGTGACAGGTTATTCCTTGGGTGTAAATGGAAAAAAAATCAAGCTAAGTTGAAAGGGAAGTCTCGGGTTCGCCATGGCAAAGATGATGTTCACCCCGACGAAGATGTTCGCCAAGGCGAAGAGAAAGTTGTTTGAATTACCAATCTCGGGTTCACCACGGCGAAGATGTTGTTAGCCACGACGAAGAGAGAACATATGTTTCTATCCTAGTTTTGAGTCAAAGTAGTCTTAGCCTAGTTCTCAAGCATCTAACTTCTTCCCCAACACACGACTTTCAATATATTTATTTAGAAACAAATAGTTGCCTTTTACCCACTATTTTTACCTAATTCTCCGTAGCAAGACTGATAGATGCATTATTATATCATAATAATACATGCAGTAAGACACTTCCAAAGGTAGGCCTAGGAGCCACCTTGGTCCACTAACGTAAATAGTCATATAGGTATAATTGTACGCGTGCTAGTGTTCGTTGAATCTAAAGCGCACACACAAGTTCATCACATCCACAGGTAGGCCTAGTGCCAACTTGGTCCACTAATGCAATGTTATGCTTGTGAGTGTGCTTGTGCAATGTCAATGAGTTTCCATCAACAATCTAAGCACAAGAAGCAAGTATATCAAGAGCAAGTCTTCAAGCAATGGTTGGCTTTTGGCCACCTAGCAAAAAAAGATAAACTAGTGTGATAGGGTTAAGGGTCACATCAAAATCATTAACCATGTTTGAAATGGTGGGAGATCAGATCTTAGAAAAATCAAAAGATCTTAGTGATTCCCAGAACTCTAAGCATTCTTGGTGGGAAGCGTCAATCTACTGCAATTAAGAAGTCAAATCAGTAGCCATTCCTCTTATAGAGGATGGAAAATCACCCAAGGAAATGGTCTTTTGTTGGTGCTTTAGGTCTTGAGCATGAAGAACATCACCCTATCATATCACATAAGACAACTTGGCTTTTTCTTGCCCCATTTCTTTAGCCAACAATTTAATTTGCTCTTCCTGGGCATGATACTCAGTCTTTACTTCCTCCAATCTCTGGATGCTCTGGTCAATAGATAATTTGGATTGCTCATACTAAGATTTTTTTTTTCTCCCTAAATTTCTCCAACTCTTATATCACTTGAGCATTCTCCTTTACTACAGGCTCAATGGAAGAAAATACCTCAAGAGAATGGTGTGTAACTCTAGAAAGGAAAGTCCCAACCTCAGGATCAAGAGAAGCGGATTGTAATACTCTATAGCCGCATGAAAAACATCTTTTTGGATAATGGATAAGGAGTGAAGGTACAAGCTCAATAGATGACTAATTGTGACACCCCTATCCTGGGGGTCCCGTTGACAACCCGTCAACCCTCGAAATACTCGTGGATGTCGAGTAATTCACACCACAACATCGTATCCCTTTCTCCGGACCCATGACGAACGAAAATCGAGCAGAGTATCCTTTGTATGGGGAGCTCTACCCAAAATACAACCTGTACAATTACATGGCAACATGGCCCAATATTATACAATGACCACATCGGGTCCACATACGAGTAAAAATGGCCACGTAGGGTCCATTTATCCATACTCAAACATATAAGCAGATGACTATAAAATCATAGTCCATAAGAGTTTAAATTACATCACTCTTATACAAATAAATACAACCCATATATATTTACAAAATATATATCAAAAGCCATAATCTACTTTCTTCATATGTGCGGTCCTCGACGCGAATCACCAATTCCGCACTGACCACCTGAAAAGGGGGGTCCCACGACGGGGTGAGCAAAGCCCAGTAGTGATAATCTCCTACAAGGGCTACTCCCCACCTAAGTGCACATGCAATGACATCTAAACAAACAAACAAACATTCAAGTGAATCATGTATATCCCTACTTAAATGTCTACATGTCATGGATGAGAATGTGACTCACCCTATCCCATATCCCGAGTCCTCACCGACTCTCACACACAATAATTTGCTGGCGTGAACCATTGTCATTTTCCCCGATGACAACCCAAGATTACTCTTAATCTTTCATTTTCTCATTTACAACCAAACGCCTCAAGTCCTCATCGACCTCAAACATGCATTTTCCACATGAATGAAAACCATTTCCAAACAAAGGTATTTGTTTTTAATCGTGGACAACCGATATATAGTGACACACTCGATAATCTATTTTGTGGACAACCTCCAATGTATATCAATTGGGTAGACTCTGACGATTGATATTATATGGACAACCCTCCGATGTATATCACTAAGGCACTGACGATTGATATTATATGGACAACCTCCGAAGGCCGTAGTGGACACACTCCGATAAATAATATTGTTAGTCAACCCTCCAAACAATTCTCTCAAGAACCACCTCATGCACTCACTCCTATTGTTCTAGGTGCCTTAGTGCATATGAAACGCACGAGCCATTTCCATTTCAACCCGCACGACCATTTGAAGTCAGTCTCTATTAACCGAGCCCACTAATCAACACCATACGTAGTGTTGATCCACAACCATGTACTCACGACACACCATCGAACACCTAACATAGTGTCGATCTCAACTATGCACTCACACCCATGTTATGCGATGTTTTCGTGCATGTATAATGAGAACTATATGTGCCATTATGCCATTGCCTATTCATACCATGCTACATATATAATGAGAACTATATGTGCATACATACTCATGCATATTTATCCATGCATCATTTGGACATTCATATTAAGGTTCATACAAATTCCAAATCAAACATACTAATTCAAGCATATATGGACATCACAAGTCACTACCACCCGGGTAATGGCACACATCAATCCCTAGGCCTAGTGATGACACAATTTGTCCACGACTAGCCTCTAACGAGCCATGTAATGGCCTCAATCATGTACAACTATGTGTCATTTATTTGTCACACAATGACACACGAACCACTCAATCATATTATCCACTTTCCAACAATAACACACAAAATGGCCCAAATCTCGGATCCATATAAAACAAGGCACCTCTTGGTCCCTTCACGGTTCATCACCGAATATCATGGATACCAAAACATTACTCATAAAACCCGAAGGCATCAGTCCCAGGATCAAAACCAAACCTCAACACAGTCCCGGACTACCCGAAAATAGTCCTGGAAAATTCTCACATGATCGTCAAAACACAAAAATTCAAATTAACTATTTAAATGGGCTCCAAATTAAGTCTTAGATCAGTCCGAAAAACAACTCTAAAATTTCTAAAATTCCTATACTCAGTCCAAAAATTTGAGAACTGAAATTTACAACCTTTCACGGCCTCTAAGCCAATCCATAGCCATTAAATGGCCTTTAGGCTAGAAATAACACTAGTAGGAAAATTCCCTACCTCATGGAGTTTGATGAAACTCCAAGATTTTGGTGTCCACGCGTAGCTCTAGTCGCATAGATCAACTTTGCCTTCAACCCCGATAAAAACTTACGGTCCGATTTCCATAGATCTGAGAAAGAAACAAAGAGAAGAAAAATAAAAAATATTCTCTCTCCACGCTCCCTTTCTCTCCCTCCCGTAGGTTCCTCTACCCAAAATGGCATTTTCCTCCTTTTTATTTGACTTTTTTTCTAATTTATTTATTATTCTTATTATTATATTATTATTTGATATTTATGGTTCATATTGCTCTATTCGGGTCCGTTTTTATCCTAAAACAATTTATTTCTTTTCGCTCACTTATTTTTAAATGAACTTAACCTAAGTCATTTCACTTCGAGATTTTAAAATCTCATCCCCGAAGTCACCGATGACTTATTACCTTAAAATCGTGAAAATATTTCGACATCTCAGAATTACCTAAACTTTTCTAGGTCACTAGATTTCATGAGACAAATTTAACGGCGAAACTGCTTGGGCCATCCGAGATTTAGAGAATTTTCGGTTTTCAACATAAATTACCGTTTTACCCTTTTTTAGAAAAATTGAATTTTTCTCGGGTTTTACACTAATAGTGGAGTGAGAAAAAGCTACATCCAGATCGGTAGGAGATCTAGATGGTGGCTTAATATGAGTGGCTTGGTCCATAAAGAAAAGATATAAGGAAGGAACTACTCCTACTTCAAGATGCAAGGTAGACTAGAGAGAGACTTGTGAAAGACAAAGGTAAGGAAAATAAAATGGACAAATAGGAAGGAAATGAGAGCTAAATTGTTCACCTGAGGAATTGAAAGTAAAAGAGTTGGAGGAGTTTGCCCAATGGAGCCTTGTCCAGCTGAAAATGGCCATCTTCCGATTCTAAAAGATCATTGATGGAATGACCTCCCTTAAAGGCAGCTGAACTACCTTGCTCTTTGGATTCGTGGGTAAAGACTATTTCTTCCCTGTGCATTGATACTTCCTCTTCAACTTCTTCAATCTCTATAGGATTGTCTTGTGTGTAAGAAAATTCAAGCTTGGAAGCTTTCTTGTGAGATCTTCGGTTGAGTTTGGAAGAGGTATTCTTCATTATAACTAGTTTAGTAGCTGGAGGCTTAAATTGCCCATCCATTTTCTTCAATTTTGCAATGGGTTTGTTGGAAATGGAAGTAAAACCTGCATAGCACAAGGCAAAGTTCGAGGTCGAGGTGAAAGTAAAAGAACATTATGCAAGAAACAATGAATAAAATTTCATGCACATGAGGAAGAAGGGCAGGAGTTGATAAGATCATCAAATCTAATGAACCACCAGGTAGAGAAGGATTGTACTTCTAATAGCATAATGGTCTATAGGCCACAGGTAGAAGTTTGATAGGATTTGGTCAGTTGCTCTACTAATGCTGCAGTAGGTGGTCATGAGGGTAAGGAAGGGAATGAAGGGATAAACTGAGTAAATCCGAATTGGTGAGCCTATAAGCAGGGCAAGTAGGGTAAGAAAAGTGCAGAAGAGGAAGACAAATGAGGGGAAAACCATAACAACCCCCAGAGATCAAGACCTTACAAATTGTGGTGAGGAATGTTAATGAATATTTAAAATCCAACAAGTAAGGGGTGGAAGAATTCAAGATCTGCTGCTAGGTTGGGCTGGAAATAGTGTTAGGCTTTAGGTATAATTGAGACAAAGAAGGGTCTACCAAGCTAAGGAAAAAAGAAGAAAGAGAGGTTAAAGATATAGTCCGAATGGATTGAGCCGCACTAAGACCCAAAGACATGGAGGGAAAAGAGTCAGCACCTGATAGCTCGGGGAAATAGGCAAAGAGTCAAATCTGTACAAACCAAAGGGCTCTTCCCACCCTGTAGTAAGGAATCTCACTCACATATTTGCCCATGGATTGGTTCAGGAAGGCCAAGAGAATGGTACCCAAAGCATAGGGTAACCCAATGGTAAGGGCCCTAGCAAGAGAAAGATACTCCATGTAAGGCTTACTTGAATGAGGAAAAAAAGACAAAACGGCAAAAAAGAACCCACAAGAATTCTCTATGCTCTGTGGTAGAAGGTACCCTAGTAGAAGTTCGCCACTTCCATATGACGGATGAGTAAGAAGTCTGGGAAGTGGAAGAAACTTTAAGATGAGGAAGCGATAAGTCATGGACATCTAGGAGACATACAACCTCTAAACCATCAACAGGAAATCCAGTAAAGATAGAAATGTCCCTTAAGGTAATGGATGAGGGGCCGAAAGGGAAGATAAATGAATTCAAATCCTTAGACCAAAATCTCAAGGCACTATTCATCAAATCCAAATCAAGGGTTTCGCTCACCTTGGTGAGCTTGATGAATTGGGCAATATATAAGGATTCCCAATTTCCTTGGAAATGAGGAGATAGTTTGTCTACCCAAGTTATTGAATCCTCATATGCCCTAGGCCATGACTTGGCTGGTAAAGTCATAGGTCGGAGTTCTTTTCCAAGAAGTATCTCTGATAGAGATGTTAGAGGAAAAGGAAAATCTGGGATAGATATAGCCACATCCCCAATAGCATGAGCAGTCTTAAATTCCAATAAGAGAGGAAGAGATGGTAGTACACTGGAACATAGAAAAATAGTATCAGTGAGCCAAGGGTAAAAGAAAAGAATGAAGATGGTTGGAGAAATAATAAGGAAATGTCTTTACCTTGAGGAAGATTGCCCAGCCATGTCAGTAAATGAAGTAAAATATGCACAAGGAAAACCAAGAGGAAATAAGGGGGTGAAATGTTGAAAGTGATTAACAGGACGGGCACTTTTTGATGAGAGTTTTCAAAAATTTCAAATGGAAACTACTGCCATGGTAGCCTTGAAGTCTTGCAGTCATATGTTGGGAAGAGATATGAGAAAATCTCTTAAAAATACTAGGTATGCATGACCCAACCTATATTCTCCAAGGCAATATCTTCAAGTCCATCAAATAAAAGGTCGAGAAGTTACCTTTGCGATGCTTCCGTTGGTAGACGAGGCGAAAAGATCGAGTAAAGTGAGAGAGACCAAGATCAACAAACAAAGAAGGAAAGCTTTGGTAAGAACTAGACTCATTTTTAATTTTTTAAGGACTTTTTCATTGAAGAACAAAGGGTGTTGGAATTCTAAAAAACGAAAAAGGGTATTTATTGGTTTTTTTAAATACTTTTTTGTTGAAGAACCAAGGATTTAAAGTTCAAAAAAAAAAAAAAAAAGGACTTCCTAGTTTTTGAAAATATGTGAAAACTCTCTTGGATTATGGGATTAGAGAACATATGGAACATTCATTGCAAATCACTTCGAAAAAAGGGATAGATCTACTTAACAAAGGCAAGAGGTAAGTTTTGTGTCGTGGAAGATGGTCTAAAAAATCGAACTAGCGGGCGTAAGGAGGATCATGGAGGCCACAACATCGCCTCGTGACGTCGCCAATGTCGCCGGCCCTCAACGCCGGCTCGAGGAGTGATGATGCCGCTTTGAGCCAATGGCGTCAGAGGTTTGAGTATAAAGAACGCTCTCACCAACAATGTAGGAATTTTTGGCTAAGAATGGGTTTGAGGAAGAAGAGAAAGAAGAAGAAGGTGGAGAGGAGAATATAGAAGGTTTTGCACGTAAATCAAAGGGATTTCTTCCTATGAAATTGCCAAATCCCAAAGAAGAGTCTTTTGATGAGAAAGAATCGAAGGAGAAGGAAGAAGATCAAAGTCGTAGGTTTGAAAGAAAAATCGGTGAGGTTTTTCTTAGGGTGTCACTTTGGGCTTTTTCAACTCATCTAACCAGGCTAGGGTTTTGTCTTGTTCTTCCTGTTGGTAATCCACATCCAAAGGGGTAAGTTAAACTTTGGGCCTCATGATAGAATGATGAGAGAAGAGAGAAGAGAGCCTTTGACATATAAAATTTTTTTCATACAAACATGGCCTATGGGCCATATTGTATGCGGGGGACAATTGTTTACACAAAAAAAAAAAAAATTTATGGCCAAAATGGTATTTGAATAATTATTTGGCCCAAAGGGTAGTTGAATGGGCCGAATGGATATTTCAAGTCTAAACCGAGCCCAACCCAGTCCGAGAAAGCCCAAGTCCATGATAATCAGCCCATGAAAGAGTTCAAGGACATTTCTAGAATTTTTCAATTTGTCAAAGTGGCCAACTTAGAATGGTGAGACTTTTTCTCAAAAGCAAGTGGAGGAGACTTTTTCTCCAACTCAAGTCATGACATGGCAGAACGTGAGCACCTATTGTTAGTGGATAAATGACTTGGAGAACAAGACTCTAGTGGGTACATGATCAGTTATTCGAGAAGGTGGGTTGGAGCAGTTATTTAGAATGCCTATAAAGGAAGACTCAACTTCAGAGCAAAGGACTGGCAAATCAATCATCAACCAACACTTAAAATAGAGCATTTCAACATTTTTCTTAGTTTGTCTACAAGTTCATCAACCATTTTTTTAGATTCCTAGCTTAGTTTTAGATATTGTTTCCAATGATTTTATTACTTTAAAGCTTTGTTGCTTCAACATTTCATTTTTAGTCTATTCTACAATGAACTTTGTTATCTTTCAAGCTAGTCCATACAACTTTTCTCTCAGCTTTCAATACAGTACAATTTTCAAAGCATTTCCACTTAGATTCTAGGGAACTATCAAGGGAACTAGGGAATCCATTTTTCGCTTGAGCAGAAGTTAGACTTCGGCACAGTTTCAGTTTAGAAATACTATGATTTCTTGGCATGCCTGTGCATTCATCAATTCTCATGCTTTTGTATGTTCTGGACCAAAATTCAGCAGAAACAAGGTGGTTTGATGGACTATTTATTAAATAAGGGGTTCTATCTAATCCTAAAGCATAATTGCCTCAAAGATTAATTAGTGTAAAACCTCGTACATAAATAGGTCAACCAATCAAGTTGCCCGCTTCATTATAAGGGCATATGTGTTTTTCAACTCTTGAGTGGCTTACCAATGTCCCTCTCTTCATAGCTGATGTATTGGAAAATTATCTTTATTAATAAAATTTATCTTCAATTTAGTTCAAAAAATATGGCTATTATAATAAAATATTTATTAATTTTTGTTTATATTTGAAGGAACTTAGGTTTAATATTCTATTAAAAAAGACAATTATTATAAATGTTATAAATAAAAATTTATTATGTTATATATATATATATATATATATATATATATATATATATATATAAACAAAGATAATATAAAGTATTAATATTTTTGAATTATTAATTATTATTATTATTATAGGTGAATGTATTTTAATGTTAAAATAAATTTCATCTAATGCACTAATTAATGACATTTGGTGTCAAAATAGAAAGCTAATAAAAATGAATACAAAATTTTACTTTTAAAAGATAAAGTTTTTTAATTGAGTACATTTTTTAAAATAAGGAAAACGTTAATAAATCATATTATAAAATTAATTAAAATAAATAAATAAAAATAAAAACACTTATATTATTGGAAGAAAATTAAGAAAAGGAAAATGGCAAGAAAAAGGTAAGATAAAAATTTTCCTTACGTTTGATTATCCATGGAAATTTTAAGGAAAAAGATAAGAAATTCAATATTCCTTGGTTAACCATAGAAAAGTAAAGGAAAAGTTGTTATAAATTTTATATTTTTAAAAATATATCAAAATAATTTTTAAGAATAGCTTTTATAAAAACTAAATATGTGATTGTGTTCTTAGACTAAGATGTATCTTGACTAATTGGGTAAAACAACTTGTTTATTAGAAAAAAAAAAATGTAGGGGCTCTTTTGATAAATTCGACTTTCTTTTTCTTACTTTTCTCACATTTTTAAGGAAAGTAATAAGCAAAATAATACATTGTTTTCTTCGTATTTTCCTTTATATTTTTTTTTCCATCATATTTTTTTATGCTATCCAAATTGAGAAATCAAAATTTCATATTTTTTTTCCCTTCTCTAATATTTTTCAAGAACTAACATAGCCTTTGTTTTTTTTTTTTTTTAACATCTATGCACTTTGCAATACATCATAATAATTTGTTCCTTCACAAATTTGTTCATACTTTGACTTGAACCTTAGACCCCTCATTTTCCCTCCCTGGAACTAACATAACCTTTTTTTTTTTTTTTTTTTGAAGAGAAAATTAATTTTATTGATTTAAACTAGCAATACATCAATATAAACATGTGATTCAAAATCATGCAGAAAACCACAGAGATGAAAATCATCCGGGCAAGTACTGTATCAACCGAAACGACTCAAAAGCTATACATTTGATAATTGAGTCGACACATTTGATATTACTATTATGACTAAAATACCTATGACTCAAGTTCTACAACATACTGACGATCGTTGATTTGATTTTTTGTATCTGATCGTATATACTTTACTCGTTTGAATCGCCCAAACCCAAATAAATGCTGCACCACGACGATGAAAACCAAACCGTCGTACTAAGATGCATGACATAACCCCTTGCCACACCAAGACGATTACAACCACACGCGCATAAAGGCGATAACCTTTAATTATGTTTGATTCTTGTAAAGTACTAAAGAAAGGAAAAAATATTAAGGAAATTGGTTTTCTCACCTTTAATCGTTCAATGAAAAATTTGGAAGAAGATCAAATATAAATAAAATTATTTAAAAATAAATCAAATGAGTTAAAATAAATAAAATAAGTTTGAAGTAACAAATAAAAATAATATGTTCTATTTAACTCTATTTTTATTTTTATAATATTTTTTGTCTTTCCTTTCACTTTTACTTTTTCTTTTCCTATCTAGTTTTTTTTCCTTACAGTTCTCAAATTTTCTGGGAACCAAATATAGCCATATTAACTCATTATATAAGTATATAAGATGAAAATACAAAAGAATGAGAACAGATTGAGTGTGACACGATTTCATTTTTTGATATAAATTACTAAATCCATATCCATGTATATAACCCATTCCATTTCAGAAAACACCCCATCCATTCCATGACTTAGATAAGAGATCAGTAAAGCATAATATAGATTACATTGAAAAAAGAGATGGAACATATTTTAGTTTACAGCAGCTAGTGATTCGGACGGGAGCTTCTGAATTTAAGTAATCAAAGACATGTACAAGAGAGAAAAGAAAAAAAAAATCAAATCATAAATTAACTCCATCATAAAACCTATTATTTGTAAATATTTTTATGGACTGGCACCAAAGCAGATCTATCAATGTTTATCCATGATTGTTGCAGTGACCATTCCCTGGGTGGGGATGTGAGCGTGGCGGAGAAGGATCGATTTGCGGCACCGGACCGGCATGATCCGGGGAATACCGGCTCGGCGCTAACGCCAACATCGGCTTTTCCCCAGCGTCGAGCAGCTGCTTCGGTGTTATGGAACTGGCCAGTATGAACATCACAAGAAGCAATTTTCTGGCGGTGCTCATTATTGTATTGACCCTCCTGGGAAAAATGAAGGATGCAGCGTTTCCTGCCGGCAAAACCCTAGACCCACCTGGCTTTTTCGACTTTCTCTTCTTCTTCGATGCAGCGTCTATAGCTCCCATCTCCACCTCCGACACCACACAGTGCACCCTACTCACCGGCACCAACAAATAAGCTTCCCTCCCGCAAGCAATGTCGTTACCCGCATGGCCGGAATCCGCCTAGTTTTCCGGAGATCATCCACCCTGGACACTACATACCCAGGTTCTTCCAGTATGAGCTCCGCCGCCGTCACGGGGACCTTAACTCGCCGGAGGTTCCCCTGAGCATCAAAAAGCTTCTCAGTTTTGGGAGTTGAGGATTGAAAAGAATGGCAAGAGAATTGAATTCCCATAGTAGTTTTTATGTCGCAAATGATCTCTTCTATCCCTGTCTTGAGTATTGAGGATTGTGTGAATATAATTTTCTGATGATGGTTGGTGTGAGAATGGATGAGTCAAAGTAAAAGTAGAAGGGTGGTGGGCGGTGCTGACGAGGTACGTGGAGTATGTGTGAGAAAGAAAGAAAGAAAGAATATATCCGTTTCTGGTTGGTAAAACTAAAGGACAATAGTTTCTTAATTATATGCACAATTTTTATTATTTTCAATCAGTCTTCAAGGTTTTTTTCCCTTTTTTGTTGTACTTTTTTTATATAGAAATTACCGTCCATTTTTCCATCTTTTAAATAAATTAAATTTTATAATTTTTAATTAATGTTATAAGATAATATCTTGTTTTCACTTATTTTGAAAATATACTTAACAATTTTTTTAAAAAATTTTAATTATTGATTTATTCTATAAAAAATTATTTATTCATTTATTTTATTTTTATTAATTAGATTAATAATTCTAAAATTTTAATTAATTTTAAATTTAAATTTTATTAAATAAATTTTAAATTTTGAAATCTACTTAATAAAAATGCCTTTACTTTTAAAATTTTCATTTATTCAATATTTTTACATTTTAATTATATTTTTATTTTGTGTAATTAACATATTAAATATAAACATATTCGCATGTAACAATTTATAAGCAAAAAATATATAAATATATAATAAAATAATAACATAAACACACATATAATGGATAATGGATATAAACTAGATTTGAATTCATTATTTCTTTTTTTTTTCCTACATCAAAACAATAAAACACATGCATTTGGTCACATTTATGAGGATTACTAGATTTGTTACATTGTACAAGGAATGTAAAACCCGGGAAAATTAGAAAATTTCAAAAATGGAAAAATGATAATAATAATAATAAATTGTCAGAATGGTTCGCAGTTTAGAAAATCCTCTAGATCTCCGACGACCTAAACGACCGGCCGCTAAATCTTCTGCCTCACGAAATCTAGTGACCTAGAAATGTTTCAGCGAATCTGAGACAAGCGGAATATTTTACGATTTTATGGGTTATGTCGTTAGTGATTCTCTGTGGACTAGATTTTTACCAAAATCTCAAAGTCAGAGACGGCTTGGGCTAAGTTCATTTAAACAAAGTGAACTGAAAAGAAATAAATATTTTCAGGACATAAACGGACTCGAATGAAACAATATGAATCGAGTATCCAAAATAATAATAATAATAATAAATAAATAAATAAATAAATAAATAAAAGAGGATAAAATCAAAAAAAAAAAAAGGAGGAGACGGACGACGAGAGAGCGTGGAGGAGAGATATTTTTATTTTTATTTTTCTTCTTTTCACTTCTTTCTCAGATTTATGGAAATCGGATCATAGGTTTTCATCGGGGCTGAAGGCAAAGTTGATCCACGTAGCGAGGGTTACGCGTGGATACCAAAATCTTGGAATTTCGTCAAACTCCACAAGGTAGGGAATTTTCCTACTTGTGTTATTTCTAGCCTAAAGGCCATTTAATGGCTTGGGATTGGCTTAGAGGCCGTGAAAGGCCATAAATTTTAGTCCTCAAATTTTTGAATTGAGTGTAGGAATTTTCGGGATTGTTTTCTACGCTCCAGTCGACTCTCGGATTGTTTTAGTGCACAGCTCAAAGCAATTTTCGGGATTGTTTAGAACAAATCCGATGATTTTTGACTATTTTTCGGGTAGCCCCGACTGTGTCGAGGTTTATTTTGATCCTCGGGACCGATGTCTTTGGGTTTTGTGGGTGTGTTTTGCATCCTAATACCCAAGTGACGAACCAAAAGGGACAAGAGGTGCCCTGTTTTATGTGGGTCCAAGATTTGGGTCATTTTGTGTGTTATTGCTTCGAATAATATGCAGTGTGAAGAATAACATGTTAATATATGTTATTTGATGTATTAACGTGGATTGCATGGATGTAAATTATATTTAAAAATTATAATTGTCCATGGTATGTGAATGTTTCAAGGGTACCTATATATACATGTAACATGAAGGAGAATGATTGGCATCATGCATTTCATATGCACGATCACATCGTCTAGTCGAGTGTGGGTGCATGGTGTATCGTTGTTCATCATTCTCGTGAGCTCTGAAATGGGACAACGTTCAAAATCGACTCACGGTTGTATAAATAATAATAAATCACTGCGGTGTTTGGGTGAAGCAAGATGGGGTAGATCCCCGTGGTGAAAGACCCAAATCTTATCTCCCGTCGACATATGTATTCAGCGATGAAAGTTCGCGAAAGTGTTGAAAGGCTTTGCGAAGCATGAGGTGAGACCCCGGAAATTCGCAATCCAAATAAACACACGGGATTTGATAAATTAAAAATTAGAGGGTTGTCCAATGGTTTAAGTCATTGGGTGAAACACTAATGATTGGTTTTTCACACTCAAGGCCGCAGTGTGAGGGAGTCGGTCAGACTCTAAGTTGTGGGCATAAGGAGTCTCATCTCATGCATGACACACTGAGCATTCCATATGATTGCATTATTTATATGGAATATGGTTTTTTGATGTTTATGTACGCCATTGCATGTGCATTTTAGGCGGAGTAGCCCTTGTAGGAGGATTTTTTCACTGGGCATTGCTCACTCTGCCGTGGGACCCCCTTCAGCAGGAGGTGTACGAGAGACTAAGGTTCGATGAGTCGTGATTATGAAGCATAGCGTCAACATGTGCCTTGATGCATGTAAAAAAGAATTGTAATTAAATTCTTTGACCATTGTATAAATAGTCATGTAATTATGGTAAGAGGGCCAATATCGACTTACAATTATCATTAACTGCTAATTTCATATTTTGATTTAAATATTTAATGAACGGTCCCTAAGAAAGGGACGTATTGAGGTGGTGCTAGGTAAACTATATTAGAACAAGCTAGTTTTAATATTTGTTCTGTATAAGAGTGTTGGAATAAACTCTTATGGATTATCAAGTGCAGTCAGATGTTGTAGAGCTTCAACAAAGGAGACTTTCCCGCCTAATTTTGCGGGAAATATGGATCCCGATAAATGGGACACAACCATGTGGTATCTAGTAACTCGAAATCCACATGAATTCCACAGGTTGACGGGTGGTCAACGGGACCCCTGGGATAGGGGTGTCACAAGGTATTTCCACTAATTGTACAAAGCATGTGAACTAAGTGTACAAGCCGTGTACAAGTTACTCTTCTTCAAGGATTTCAATTGATTTTTAAAAACTCAAATAATGATTATTTCTCAATGTATAAGGATGAAGATTCATTGCAAATATTGCTTTATCTCACATTCACCCTATGCATTTTTTTAATCTCGTACATATTCATTTTATAAACTACTTTAATTATAATTTTTGAAAAAAAATAGATTTCAATTCATTTTCCTTTGTTTTTTTTAACAATGAAGATGAAAAGATGTTTATACTCACATTTAGTACTGAGGGGCCTATGAGATTTGTTACAATGTACAAGAGATTTATACTAATTGTTCTAGGTAGATGAATTGAGTGTACAAGGGATGTACATGCCTATTATTTTTCAAGGATTTTAATTGATTTTTAAAAACAATTAAATACTAAAAAGCAAGTGGAGGAGACTTTGTCTAAAAAGCAAGTGGAGGAGACTTTTTCTCCAACTCAAGTCATGACATGGCAGAACGTGTGTAAGACCCGAGAAAATTCCAATTTTCTCAGAAAGGGCAAAATTGTAATTTCGGTAAAAATCCGGAATTTTTCTAGATCTCGACAAATCCGACATTCGTTGAAATCGCGTCTTCGCGAATTTAGCTACCACGTCGAATTTTTACTGATTCCAAGGTGGCTCCTGATTTCACGCTGAGGCGTGGGTTGTTGAATGACACATGACAAGGGAGGAGGATGCCACTTGGCACCATAAAAGTGTGACACTTGGCACTAAAAAGTAATGGCTCACAATTAGCCATGTGTGGAAAGGAATCCCATGGCTCACAATGAGCCACTTGAGTGCATGATGTCATAAGGTGAATCTATGAAAATAATGAACAACAGGTGTGGAAAAGGGAGAGCCACACCTTTAATTGAGGAATGAGGGAGTGAAATTCCTTTGACCGGATGTGTGGTGCCCAAAAAGGGTGAGAAAATGACCAAAAGAGAAGAGAAATGAGGAGAAATGAAAAGGGAAATGATGAGAAAAGAGAAAAGGAAGGAAAGAAAGAAAGGAAAGAACTGTGAGAGAAAAAGGAAGAAAAAGGAGAAGGAAGGGGAAAGGGAAAAGGAAGATTTCCGGTTTCAAGCACGAATGCTCGAAAGTTCGAGGACTAAAGTTGGTACACGTAGGGATCACGCAGGACACCAAAAGTTGGAGTTTCATCACCTCCAAGAGGTAGGATATTTCTCCTACTTGGTTTTTAGCCTAAAGGCTTTATAATGGTAAGGTTGCTTAAGGGAGGCCATGAGGCTGCTGGAGATTAGTCTCGAAAGCCCTAACTAAGGGGTATGGATTTCATGACCGATTTCCCGGACTGTGGGAGTTAGGGTTTTAATTAGAAACTGAAAGTTCTAGGTGTTGTGGTTTATTGTGTGATAATAATGTTTGGAACCAAATTGGTTCATGTTTGTGAAGGGACGGTGAAGTGCCCTGTTGAATGGTCCTAATTTTGAGACCTAGCTGCGGTGTTACGGCCGTCAACATGCAAGCAGTGTGAATTCGTGATGTTGATGCTGCTATTTGATGTATTAACATGGTTTGCATGGAGGTAGATTATATGTATAAATTATAATTTTTCCATGGTATGTAAATGTTTTATGTAGTGTTCATTCATGCATGTAACATGAGGAAATTGCATTGGCATCATGCACTTCATATGCACGGTCACATCGCGCCGTCAGGTGTGGGTAGGTTTGTTCACCTGTCAGGAATGGGTCGAACTGGGAAAAAATGGGACAAAGTCCAAGGTAGATTCACGAGTGTAAATGATCAAATGATAAATTACATGTTTTGGGAGGAGCAAGTTGGGGTGTAGATCCCCTCCGTGGTGAAAGTCCCAAATGTTATTCACGTTAGACATGAACCTTACGATAAGTTCGTGAAAATGTTGAAAAGGCTCAAGGGCGTCCTTCGTAAACCAGAAAACTGTGGCCCACAAAAATGAGGAAAAAGAATTTGATAACAAATTGGAGGGTCTCTAATGGTTTAGTCGTGGTGTGTGGACTCGGTTTTATTTACGCTATATCTAAGTGTGTGAGGAGTCGGGTGGGACTCGTGTGGTGAGCATGAAAATGATCTCATGCATGATATGACATTTCATATAATAGTGAATAATTGTATGGAATGTGATTGCTTGTTTATATGTGTCATTGCATATGCATTTTAGGTGGGGAGTAACCCTTGTAGGAAGACTTTCTACTGGCTTTGCTCACCCCGTCGTGGGACCCCCTTTCAGGTACAGGGACTATCCAGGGAGACGACACTCAGTAGAGGTAGCTTTTGAGAAGAAAGCCGAAATGTGGCTTTAAGTAAATATTTTGTAAATATGTATAAATCTTTTTGTAAAACAGGCATAGAAACTATAAAAATATAGTTGGATTATTCTCTCGATGAGTATGGATGTATGGGCCCCATGTGGCCATTTTATCGTATGTATGTCTCGGTGAACACGAGGCATGTAGATTTTTCACGTTGATTCGGGTAGTTAATTCCTGGACCCCCTGCTGGGCGCCAACGTGGAGCGCTATTGTTAGTGGATAAATGACTTGGAGAACAAGATGTTAGTGAATAAATGACTTAGAGAACAAGACTCTAGTGGGTACGTGACTAGTTATTGGAGAAGGTGGGTTCGACAAATCAATCATCAACCAACACTTTAAACAAAGCATTTTAGCATTTTTCTTAGTTTGTTTACAGGTTCATGAACCGTCTTTTTAGATTCCTAGCTTAGTTTTAGATATTCTTTCCAAACATTTAAAGCTTTGTTGCTTCAACATTTCATTTTCAATCTATTCTATAATGAAATTTGTTATCTTTCAAGTTAGTTCGTACAACTTTTCTTCCAGCTTTCTATACAGTACAATTTTCAAAGCATTTTCCACTTAGATTCTAGGGAACTGTCAAGGGAGCTAGAGAATCCATTTTTCGCTTTAGCAGAAGTTAGATTTCGGCGTAGTTTCAGTTTGGAAATACTATAATTTCCTGGCACTCGCGCATTCATCAATTCCTGTGCTTTTGTATGTTCTGGACCAAAATTCTGCAGAAACATATTTTTCGTGACCCTAATGGGATTACATCTTTGGGAAACATAAGATATTACCTTTGTTTTATATGTCTGGCCAGTATATTTTGCAGGACATGCTTTTTTTCTAAAGAATGCCACTAAAATTGAGGAGTAAGACAATTATAGAGTCTCTAGACTAAGAATTTGATGTTGTAGAAGCAGCATAAGAAGGAAGAGTTATAGGATAGAGAACCTACTGAATTCTCCAGTGCGACAATAGGGGTATCCGTCCGACTACCCAATTGAACATGTGGAAGAAAGAGGTGCAGGTAATGTGAATGTGCTTATTATTTTCTCTAATAATTCTAATGGAATTTCTGTGCTTATGTAAGAATTAGTGCCGTGATTGATCACGACCGTCATTCTCTGGAATACAAATGAAGCATCAATCTCAATCCAACCTGGAGAACCTTAGAGAAAGGGAACAAAAAAGACAATTTTCTAATGAACTCGGGGGGCAGCATTTGAGAACCTATGGGGAGCTGGTGAATTTCACCACTCACCTATGTAGGCAGAGATTAGATACCTTCCTCCCCACTGGAGAAATGGAAGTACTTTAGATAACGTAGTAGGGGAAAGACTTAATGCAGCCAGAACCATAGCCCCTCAGAGGATTTTTGCTCAGACTAATCTAATTACACAACTTGGAATATATGAAGGAGGCTTGGGGGGCATCATGCAGCCACCTGCAGGAGTAAATGGCAACTAGTGACAATAATTTCAACAAGTTCCTCAACAAGTTCAACAAGTTCCTCAGGTTCTTTAACTGGTTTAACAAGTTCCTCAATAGCATTTTGTGCAACCAGTCGTAGTACCAAATTTAGGGGCAATCAGAGAGGAGGTACAAGAGTTATATAGGCCAAGCCCTTAGGAAAATCGGCCGCCCGGAGTTCTACAAACCTTATTCAGATATGATAGATAGGGGAAACCCCTACCCAAGGGGTACAGGATTCCTGATTTCTCCTTGTTCTCTAGAAAAGATGGCAAATCCACCCTGGGACATATTGCTAGATTCACTCTGCAATGTGGGGAGTGATTAGTGCTTAAAAAGTGCTATTTTGAGTCCTATTTATTGTAGGTTTTGAGCACTTTTTGTGTACTAATCAACCGAATTAACCCGATTTGCACATTGTTGTCCCTAGCTATTCTACTCGATCGCATTTTCAGAGCTAATTTTGTAGTTTTTGCAAGCTATTAATGCCAAATTTGTTGAGTCAGTCCAAGCACGTAGAATTCGAGTGGAACTTAGGATTGCAGATTTGAAATCAGAAGGAAAGAAGGAGCAGAAGCAGTATGAAAGGGAGCGTATAAGAAAGAAGAGAAGCGGTGAGAATTTTCGCGACTAGTACTGTGACCGGGTGCGAAATTCTCGCACTAGTGCGAAATTCTCGCACTGGTGCGAAATTGCCTTCCTGCATTTTGACCCCCTTTTGACCCCTTTTTCCCATTTTGCCCTCCATGTATAAGTGTGTATTAAGGGTATTTTGGTATTTTTTCCTTTTTGGAGCTCTATATAAGCTCAAACATTGTAGAGACATGGCATTGATTTTTTTTGGTGGAAATAGAGCGCCAGCAGTTTTCCCGCCGGCTTCCTTTTTCTTCATTTTCTTCCTTTCTCTTGCATTTCACTGCTAAACACCTCGAGGATGACAACTCAAGGGATGATTGGCTAAACCCTCCATCCTTGAAGAGGAGGGCTACGGGGATAGGGTTTTGAGGTAAAATGATGGTCCTCATGTATTTAATGCAAGCATTTATGGGTATTTATGTCTCTATTTCTCATAATAGGTTTAAATCTCTTTGTGTTCTCGGGTTAACCTCGGCATTCGCAAGCTTTGAAGTTTCGCTGGATGCTTATCATAGATCCATTGAGATTCATTAGTCAGTCATTTATTAGTTAATGTAGGTATTTTAGAGATAGATTTTCACTACCCGAACATTTATGTCTAATAAATGCTATATTTCAAAAGGAAAAATTATTAGGGTTCAGTTTGATAGCCAAATGAAGATCCTGGGCTCGGGAAATGATCAGGTCATCCTCCCAAACGCCAGGAAAAGGACCTCGAACCTTCATTTACCTTAGGACCTCAACCCCACTAACCCGATGCTTTAAGGAGTTCTTTTTCATTTTTTTTTAGTTCAGTTTATTTTCAGTTCACAAACATTTCAACCCACTGTTTTTACAAAACCTTAAAGTCCAAACCGAATTCACCATTTTGAGCCAACTGCAAATCATTTACACGAAGAAAAGTCATTCCTATGTTCGACCCTAGAGCCACTATATTGCAGTAGCTATGCTACGGCAGTAGGAGTTTTAGGTTATAAATTTTGTTGATTCTGCACACCAACTGTGGCACGAATCAAATGGCGCCGTTGCTGGGGATGGTGCCTAAGTGCAAGTGAGAAGTTGTTGAACTTGTGATCCTCATCACAAGTGTTGGTGAATTCCAATCTCTTTTTTCCCTTACTTTTATTTCCCTAGCTCACTACCGGGTTGATTTAATTTTTATACTGGCCCATACATAGAATTTTCGGCTTTATTTCTAACTAACATTAACCTTTTGGTAGCCCCGTTTCTATTTGGTCAGTTCTGGTCTGTTGCTCGCCAGCAACTTATGCACCATTGGGACAGAAATACTGCAGGTAGATTGGAAATGGTCAATGCTCCAGTTGAACAGGGGTGTGAAGTGAGCCTAAACTGTGAACAAATGGAACCTCTAGCTGAGGAGTAAGAGAGCCACTGTGGGGTTCCAAAGGGGATCCCAATGCTCAGTGTGATCAACGAGGGATCACATACACCCACCAAGGGCGAGCGTGACCTCACGACATATTCTCTACCGAGGATGTGGCAAGTGGGAGGCCTTATCTCGTGCCCTCAAGCCCCCAACTTTTCATGGTATGGAAAATGAAAATCCATACACACACATCCGGGATTTTGAGGAAGTTTGCACAACTTTGAAGGAGGGTGCAACCGATATGGAGCTGCTGAAGTTGAAAGCCTTTCCTTTAACCCTTAAGGACAAGGCCAAGATTTGGATCAACTCCCAAAGGCTAAGGACAATACGAAATTGGACAAAGATGCAGGCTGAATTCTTGAAGAAATTTTTTTCCATGCACAGAACCAACAGTTTGAAAAGGCAAATCTATACCTTTGCAGCCCATGACAATGAGAAGTTTTACTAGTGTTGGGAAAGGTATTTGGAGACCATAAGTGCCTATCCTCACCATGGTTTCGATACTTGGATGCTGGTCAACCATTTTTATGATGGAATGTCCCCCACTATGAAGCAATTATTGGAGCCTATGTGTGGAGGGGACTTCCTAACCAAGAATCCAGACGAAGCCATGGATTTCCTCAGTTATGTGGCTGAAACTTCCAAAGCATAGGATGAGCCTAACCTCGTGTGGACATGCATGTACGAGGCCTACAAAAGAAATCGTAGGGAAAGGCAATGCATCACCCCAGCATATGAGCGAAGGCAAAGCCGTCCACCTTAATTCAGAAGGTTGGAAGAACTCGAAGTGGAGAAGATCACATGAGGTATGGACAATAGAAGAGGTATGTACTCCATCCGGGCCTCGCTCAATCATATCTGACTCACCACCAAAGAGAACACTGCCCTATGGTTCCTTCAGTGAGGGATATGATGACAGAGCATGCCAATGTCGTGGGCCAATACAAGCCACAACCCAATGCCCCATATGGTAATACATATAACCCAAATGGGAGGAACCACCCTAATCTCTCTTGGAAGCCAAACCCGCCAGCTTATGTCCCCCCTGGTACACGACAACAGTTTGGTTCCTCATCTCAACCACAGCCACCACCATCCTCTTCCCCTGTTGAAGAAGCTATTTTAAATTTGAGCAAGGTGGTAGGTGATTTTGTGGAAGAGAGAAAGGGAATCAATGTACAATTGGCTCAAAGAATTGATACTGTGGAAAGCACCCTGAACAAAAAGATAGATGGGCTCCAAAGTGATTTCAATCAGAAAATAGATAATCTACAGTATTCCATCACCAGGATTACCAATCTGCTGGAGGTACAAGAGAAAGGAAGATTCCCTGCCCAAACTAAGCCCAATCCTAGGGGAGTCCATGAGATAGGTTCTGCCAGCAGCCCTGCCCCAAGGATGGATGAAGTAAAGGATGTTATCACTTTGAGGAGTGGTAAAGAAATTGAGCAGCCAGTGTCCAAACCTATTGAGAAGGCCAACTAGGAAAAGGAAATGGAGTCAGATCAAATAATTATTAAAGAAGATTCAACAGAAGGGAAAGCATGCCTCCTCCATTTCCTCAAGCTCTAAAAAGGCAAAAAGAAGGGGCCTCCAAGGTGTCGAATTTTGAAGTTATGTGAATGTCAACATCCCACCGTCGACATGATTAAACAAATCCCAACCTATGCCAAATTCTTAAAAGACTTGTGCACAATTTAAGAGTAGGGTTGATCGTCGATAAGAGGGCCTTCCTACGCAGCAAGTGAGCTCCATCATTCAATGCAAGACCCCTGAAATACAAAGATCCAGGTCCCCCACCATTTCGCCAACATCGAGGGACTCGCATAGACAAGGCACTATTGGATTGGGAGCCGTGAACCTATCACATACTCAGCAAAAAGAAGTTAGGTCTGGGGAGCTAAAGCCTCCAACATCACTCTATCCTTAGTCGATCGACCTAAGAAAATTCCTAAGGGCATAGTTGAGAATGTTTTGGTGAAGTGGACAAATTTTATTATCCCAAGTGGACTTCATAGTTCTTGGTACTGAGTCGGTAAGTGTGGGGCACTCCAACCAAGTGCCCATCATACTGGGAGGCCATTCGCCACATCTAATGCCATAATCACTTCCGAATGGAGTCATGCACTTACCTTTGGAAATATGATTTTAGAGCTTAATATTTTCCACCTAGGCAAAGAAGCACAAATCAGAGAGGAGCAGAGCAGAATCGATGAGGTCCGTCGACAACTCCAAAAAGTGGAAAACATAAGTACTACAAACCGCAGAGGAATCGATGAAGAACAATGAAGTGTTTGATGGAGAACAAAGGCCCCGCCTCACCTCTCCAAAGACCACTAATTCCCCAAAGACCACCAAAAGTGCAGCGCTTTAAAACAAAGGGGGCAGTATTCAATCTCACATGTGCCTCACTACAGTTGCATGGAGGGACTTCTCTCCGACCCTCCATGAATCCAAAAAAGGTTGGCTCTAAATCAGAGTGGTTTCTATAGTAACATAGAAGCTTACCCACTTTTGTTAGGCTTTATTCGCTTTACTTTAAGTTTTATTTGTGATTTATTTAATTTTTCTTTTTAAATTTTCTTTAATTTTTGTTTTTAGCCTATTTTTAATTTTTCTTAATTTTTTCAGTGTCTTTGCCGTTTCTGTCAAAATTTTGTAGCAGGGGAGATACTGGAGCCAAAGGAAAGCTCTAGAAAATTTCAAGAAGGTGTACTTCGCAGCCGCGAAAAATTCCCTCGCAACCCGCGAGGTGGCTGCACCAAAGAGACAAAAATTTTCGCACTAGTGCGAATTTTCAAATTTCGCATTGATGCGAATTTTTCGCACTGGTGCAAAATTTTTGCCCCTGCTGCACCCCGATTTTGTTTTAACCATAACTTTTTCATCTGAACTCCGTTTTAAGTGTTCTTGGTACCGTTGGAAAGATTAGAGAGTGTAGAATCTAAATCTAGCTAGAAATAACACTTTTGAAATTTTTATAAATGAGAAATTTTAAAAATGCTCCAACTAGTCATTTTTTTCTCTCTTTTCTTCTTCCAACTTGTTCATTGGAAGCCCAAACGGAGTGAATAAGGTGTCGGTGGAAAGCTTGAGAAGTCTCCTATCTAACAATGAGCACATTTCATCAAGGAGGTATCACTTTCTCCCTTAAATTTCCATCCCATAGCCACATTGAGGACAATGTTGAATCTTGGCTGTAGGGAGAGTTATGAAATGGGTGTTGTTTTGTGTTTTGAAAGCAAGTCTATTTTGTTAAGTTTAATGGACTTGCTATTTAGTTTCTGCATAGTTGTTTGTTTTGTTTGTGAAGCTGTTAGTTTGCCTGGAAAATCTGAAATATAGTCATTTTTTTTATATATACATACCTGAGCAAATTTACCACTTAGTTTTCAAATCGCTTCATAGTCTGCAGTAGAAAAAATTGAAACACTGTCCAATTCTTTTGATGTTAGACAGATTCCATGCCTAGTTGAGTGGATGATTAGTTGAATTCTAGTTGCTTTCGACCTTTTTCTTCCACCTTTAGCTAACCACACACTATGCACATAAGGTTTCAACAATAAGCTGAAAAACCACCTAGCCTCCTAAACTTTGCAAAACCTACCCTAGTTTCGTTGACTGCCTTTAATAGGTTAAGGACCCCCATGAAAAGAAGGCCAATGTGTCTTCCAAAATAAAAAAGTGAAAAAGAAAAAGAAAAAGAAAAGAAAAAAAGAAAAAGAAGATCGCAACGCCGCTCAAACCCGAGCACAAATTAAGGGGTATGGCACTAAAGTCTTTAAAGCCCTGCACTTAAGCCAATCAGGTCGGGGGGGAGCCACCGACTTAGTGCTCACTACACGGGTAGATGGGTGGAGTTTAGCAAGTTGTAGGTGTTGGAGTCTCGAAATCATTCGGAGTTTGGGGTGAACTTGAAGAGTTAGTGGTCGAAAGACCCTTATGACTTGGTGCCCTAAGCCTTAATCAAGTCGGGAGTCATCTAGTAGACTCGTTACATGGATCTCTTGAGCGAGGCTCGATTCCTCAAGATTGCACCCTACAACACAAAAGAGTTGTGGAATAAGAGAGGATCTTGATCTATTTAGGCTCGCTTAGTGTCCTAGGTCAGCAATAACTGTTGGGGGAGAGTTCGGGCCAAGCAGTTTATTGTTGAAAACTACTCATATAAACACTTAGATTTCGTGGAAATTTAGGTTGATTCTCTCTAGAGAAGGAGGTCTCCCTTTTTTGATACTAATTATGTATGGCATTCATTCTTCAAGATGGTTATCAAGTGTGGTTTCTGATTGTCATTGAGGGTTAGGCATTACTCATTCAACTTTTTGAAATACCATTTTTGGAAACATCATTTTGTTATTGTTTTGTATGCTCTCTTTCTTTCTTTCATTGCTAAGGGACTAGCAATGTAGGTCAGTGATTAAGGCTCAAAAGTGCTATTTTGAGTCCTATTTATTGTAGGTTTTGAGCACTTTTTGTGTACTAATCAACCGAATTAACCCGATTTGCACATTAAGGTCCCGGCTATTCTACTGATTGCATTTTGTAGTTTTTGCAAGCTATTAATGCCAAATTTGTTGAGTCGATCCAAGCACGTAGAATTCGAGTGGAACTCAGGATTGCAGATATGAAATTAGAAGGAAATAAGGAGCATAAGGTAAGATAAAGGAAGTGGTTAGAAAAAGGAAGAGGAAGGTGAGAATTTCGCACTCGCGAAAATTTCAGACTCACGGTCACTATGACCATAGGTGAAGAATTTTCGCACCAAGGCGAATTCTCACACTGGTGCGAAATTGCCTTCTTGCACTGTTCATGTTTCCTTTTGACTTTTTGACTACTTTTGGCCCCCTTTTGACCCCTTTTTCCATTTTGCCCTCCATGTATAAGTGTGTATTGAGGGTATTTTGGTATTTTTCCTTTTTGGAGCTCTATATAACCTCAAACATTGTAGAGACATGGCATCGATTTTTTTTGGTGGACTTTTGGTGGAAATACAAAGCAGCAATATGTTTTCCCGCTGCTTCCATTTTCTTTCATTTTCTTTCCTTTTTCTTACATTTTCCCACCTGCCAAACACCCCTTGAGGATGAAAAGTCAAGGGATGATTGGCTAAACCCCCTCCATCCTTGGAATACAGGCTACAGGCTGGGGTGGTTTTTTTGAGGTAAAATGATGCCCTCATATATTTAATGCAAGCATTTATGGGTATTTATGTCTCTCATTTCTCATAATAGGTTTAAAATCTCTTTGATGTACCTTGGTTATTAACCTGTACTTGGCAAGATAGGTTCGCTGATGCTTATTGCTAGATCCACTGAGATTCATTAGTTGTCATTTATTAGTTAATGTAGGGTAGATTTTTAGGAGATAGATTTTCACTACCCGGGAACATTTATGTCCAATAAATGCTATATTTCAAAAGGAAAATTATTAGGGTTCAGTTTTGATAGCCAAATGAAGATCCGGTTCGGGAAATGACTATAGGTCATCCTCCCCAACGTGAGGAAAAGGACCCGAGAACCTCTCATTTACCTTAGGACCTCAACCCCAGTAGCCCGATGCTTCAAGGAGTTCTTTTTCATATTTTTTTAGTTCGGTTTATTTTCAATTCACAAACATTTCAACCCACTGTTTTTACAAAACCTTAAAGTCCAAACCGAATTCACCATTTTGAGCCAACTGCAAATCATTTACACGAAGAAAACCCATCCCTATGTTCGACCCTAGAGCCACTATAGCTACGGAATTAGAAGTTTTAGGTTATAAATTTTGTTGATTCCGCACACCTACTAGCACACAAATCAGGGAGTTGGCTAACTATGAGAATTTCTATCATTTCAAGCTTAGACTGTTTCCTAACTCTTTGATAGGGGAAACATTCACTTGGTATACAACATTACCAAGGAACTCCATACACAATTGGTAGGAGATGGAAAGGCAGCTCCACACTCACTTCAGGGCTGAGCTTAAGTATGCATCATAGAACTATCCAAAGTGACTCAAAGAAATGGGGAGACCGCTGATTTGTTCATCTCTCATTTCAAGAAGATGAGAAATAGATGCAAGATCCATCTTCCAGAGACAGAGTACGTGAAAATGGCTTAAAGAGGTTAGGGCATTGAGTTGAGGAAGAAATTCCAAGGTATGGAATTTAGAGATTTTCTTGAACTTGCAGCTAAAGTGACAGAATATGAAGAGTTGCCCAAGGAAGAAAGTTACCGGAGGAAGAAGTCCATGGGAACTTACTGTCAAGAGGTGAACCAGGAAGTAGCAGTGGCAGATCTATCTCCTACAAGGACGCTCACT
The DNA here is from genome assembly GCA_016808115.1 of Tetrastigma voinierianum. NCBI lineage: Eukaryota > Viridiplantae > Streptophyta > Magnoliopsida > Vitales > Vitaceae > Tetrastigma > Tetrastigma voinierianum. Next base: position 235,527 of record JAEQBH010001862.1, on the reverse strand, counting down.
TGTCCACTTTTGGTAGAAAAGGCACTTGATGTGTGGACAAAGGCACAAATTGTTGATACATAAGTCCAATATTCTTTTGAGGTAGCGAAGAAAGAGGAAATATTCGATTTCTTAGTGAAAGAAAAATCCATTACCTTCCTTAAAGACCATCGAATCCCCAACAAGGACGAACTAAAGGGAAAGACTTACTGTAAGTACCACAATTCATGGAACCATACTACTAATGCATGTTGGGGTTTCAGAAATATCATATAGGGCAGGATAACCAAAGGGATACTCAAGTTCCCTGACAAAAAAGAGGCTATAGCAATCGATGAGGATCCTTTCCCACCAGTGGCCTCAATCAACACTGCTAGCTTCCGTCTAAGAGCATTGATAGAATCCAAGAAGGCGGGAAAACTCTCTCCTGGAAACATATGGGTCCCTAAATATTGTCTGGTTCGTGTTGATAGGTTGAAAAAGGAATGGGCTATAGTTTGTATAGATCTTCCCTTAAGAAGTAATTCAGTGTGGATGCTTGAGGAATAGACGGCATAACCGATTCTCGAGAGAAATTTTCACGAGCGAACAAATTCCCCAGAAGATGAATTTGTTCCTCTTAGAGAAAAGGTTGCAGAAAGGACCACCTCTCCATGGAGTAGGTCCATTGCTCTAAGGGAGAATGATGTGGGTAGGTTCAAAGAATGTTCCTTAAGAAAGAAAGCCTTTTCCTCAAGGGGTAAGTTCACTCCTCTAAATGAAAAAGCTATAGGGAAAGTTACTGTTCCAAGGGAAATAGCAGAGAGCATATTTCCAATAAGAGGATCTAGGGATAGAGTCGTTCCTCTAATCAAAAGAAGGTTTCTACAAGAGGATAGAATTACTTCTCTAAGAGGTTGATTCTTTTCCTCAAGAGAGAAGATTGTAGACAACTTCACTTCTCCCAAGGAAAAAGGCAGGGGAAAGACATGTTTCTCTAGCTAGACCTGTTTTTCCAGGAGGTAGACTGAATTCTCCATGGGAGGAGGTTGCAGAGAAGGAAAAACATGTGAGGTATATCATTCCTCTTGTGGTTTCTCCTGGTCAAAGGTGGCATGTGGTATAACACAAAAATTTTCCCTAAAGGCTGTCCAAGACCCAAAAGAGGAGGATGCAGAGGAAAAGAGCAGCTAATAGAAGGAAGCTCATTGATGTACCTATGGAGTTAGAGAAAGTGAAGGAAGAAATGGTTCCTAACTTGAAAAAAACAAAGTTTGGGTGGAAAGCGACTAAGGATATGGAGTTAATGAGCAGTATAAATGAAGTGATGGACTTAAAGGCCTTATTGATAGGAGAAATCCCTATTTCTTTAAATTCTTCTACTGTTTCTCTAACATTGCCAACTATTTTCAAGTAAAAAAAGACAAAGGAAGACCTAGTGGAGGTAGAAGGAAAGCACTCGATCACAGAGGAAGATGTGGGCTATGGTGGAGTTACCATAGAATCCTATGAAGAATGCAGACCTTAGAAGGATATACTTGAGAAACCCTCTATGGAAATGACGAGACATATAAAGCCTTTATACGTAAGAGCCCATCTCAATGGTAGACCGATATCCAAAGTACTGATAGATAATGGATCAGTGGTAAATGTAATGCCATTGAGAATGCTAATAGCTATGGGAAAGAGCATTAATGATTTGATAGAAATAGAGGTGGCTGTGTCTACCTTTATTGGAGATGTATCCAAGACCTTGGGGATACTACCTATAGATATCACTATTGGTAGCAAAACTATACTATTTTCCTTTTTTGTGATAGACTCTACTACAAATTACAACATTTTGTTAGTAAGGGATTGGATTCATGCCAATTGGTATGTGTCGTCCTCTCTTCATCCGTTCTTATTGTTTTGGAAAGGTAATGAAGTGGAAGTGGTGCAAGCATATAAGCAACCCTTCATGGCGGCTACAGGCTCTGTGGAAGCTAGGTATTATGATTAAGAATTTAGTCAGATCAAGTTCACTAGTAGAAGGAAAGATGGGGTCCCAAGGATAGCATACATGGACTCAAAGGGTTTTATGGAAATCCAAAACGAGGCGGCCAAACTCTTAAAGGTGACTAAAATTGTGCCTTAGAGGCCGATGAGTGACCTAATCATAAAGGAGATCGATGATGACTGATTACTCTCAAGAAGAAAAGGCAGTAGCTGCAACCACCATATTCAAAATGAAAATGCTGCAGATAGTGGAAAAGACTGTGAAAGAGCATTTCCAGGATTCCCGTGGGGCTGAGATGATTTTTGAAGATGATGCACATGAAGAAGATGAAGAAATATAAATGGAGGATTTGGAGCAAGCCCCTCTTAAGTTTGAAGACACGCAACCTCAAGTACACGACCTTATGGAGAAAGTGAACCTCGGCACAATGGAAGAGCCGAGGATTACTTATATTAGTTCCTTATCGCCTTCTGAATTCAAAGAAGGGATTATTGCAACACTACATGAATTCAAAAACTTCTTTTCTTGGAATTATGATGAGATGCCAGGATTAGACAGAAGCTTAGTGGAATACCGCTTGCCTATCAAGACGGAATTTCACCCCTTTCAGCAACCACCTGGAAGAATGTCCAAGGAGGTAGAGCTGAAGGTGAAAGAGGAGATTGAGAAGCTTTTGAATGCTAAATTCATCAGACTTACAAGGCTTGTGCAGTGGTTAGCAAATATTGTCCCTATGATGAAAAAGAATAGGAAACTTAGAGTTTGTGTATACTTTAGGGATTTAAATGCTGCCACTCCTAAAGACATGTATGTAATGCCTATTGTTGACATGTTAGTTGACTTTACTACAAACAATGAATTATTGTCCTTCATGGATGGTTTCTCTGGGTATAACCAAATCCTAATAGTTGTTGATGATATATCTAAGACCGCCTTTAGATGTCCTGGTTCCTTAGGAACGTTTGAATGGATGGTCATGCCTTTTAGCTTGAAGAATTATGGTGCAATTTACCAAAGGGCTATGAATGCCATCTTTCATGATATGTTAGACCACCACATGGAGATTTATATCGATGATATTGTGGTTAAATCTAAGAAGGCCGCAGAACATGTGAATCAGTTAAGGAAAAGTTTTTAAAGGATGAGACTTCATCAATTGAAACTCGATCCACTCAAATGTTCTTTTGGAGTTCAAGCAGGAAATTTTTTAGGGTTTTTGGTTCACCAAAGAGGAGTGAAAGTTGATCAAGATAAAGCCAAGACTATCATTTCAGCCTTGGCTCCTCAAAATAAGAAAGAAATTTAAAAGTTCTTAGGTCAAGTGAACTATTTAAGGAGGTTCATCTCTAATCTGGCAGGGAAGACTTAGGTATTCTCTAACTTAATCAAGCTGAAAGAAGTGTAAGAGTTTAAATGGGAGAAACAACACTAGACAACTTTTGATGGAATCAATGGTTACCTTTCTAAACCCCCTGTTTTAATGCCACCTTTGAAGGGTCGGCCACTCAAACTCTATCTATCAACTACAAAAGAGTCTATAGGATGCCTTCTGGCACAAAATAATGCTAAAGGCCATGAGCAGGCTATTTACTATTTGAGTAGAGTCTTAAATTCACCCGAAACAAGGTATACACCCATTGAGAAGTTTTGTTTGTTATGATACTTTGCATGTATGAAATTGAGACATTACTTGAGCAAGGTTCAAGTGTATGTGGTCTCTCAAACTGACTTGATGAAAAACATGCTAAGCCGACCCTTAATCACTAGAAGAATCGGAGAATGGTCCCTTGCTTTGTCAGAGTTCACCTTGGTCTATTTTCCATAGAAATTGGTAAAGGGTCAAGCTTTAGCTAACTTTATGGTTGATCATTCTTCATTAGAAATCCAACCAGAAAAGGATGTGGACTTAAGGATATATGAAGTAGAAAGGCGGCTATGGATTCTTAAGTTTGATGGCTCTAGCAATGAGAAATCTGCTGGCCTGGGATAGTAATCATTTCACCAAAAGGGATAAAGACTACTCTATCTTTCAAATTGGCCTTCAAGTTCACCAACAATCAAGCTGAATATGTGGCTTTTGTGATCGGCTTGGAGATCTTGATGGAACTTGGAGCACAAGAGGTACACATTATTGGGGACTTTCAATTAGTACTTTGGCAGCTAACAGGGGAATATAAATGTAACATCTTATTGATAGCTCCTTATTATATTGCTTCTACTCAATTGTTAGATTCTTTTCATTATGTGGATTTTGAATATGTGCCTAGAGAATCTAATTAGGAGGCAGATGAGCTAGCACAAATAGCCTCAGATGTGAAGATGAGCAAAGAATTACCCCTCAATTTATGAAAGGGGAATCAGATTAGAAGTCGCTTAATGCAGATGGAAATGTTGTAGGAGACTGGAGAATTAAGATCAAGGAGTGTTTAGAAGATCCTAATAGCCAAGTTCCCCATAGGGTGAAAGCTCAATCGTAGAACTTTGTCATAATGGAAGGGGAATTGTACATAAAGGGACTTGATGCTTATCCTTCCTAGACAACATGGAAGTAATGAAACAAGTTCATGAAAGGGTTTGTGGAGCTCATAAAGCTGAGATAAGAATGCGATAGTTGATTAGGAGACATGGCTATTTTTGGCCAACCATCGTAAGTGACTACATCAATTACTCAAGGGTTGCCAATAGTGTCAAAAATACGGTAGCATATAGAAGATACCTACTATGGAACTATATTCAATTTGGAAAATCTACCTAACTTCATCAAAGAGACACAACTTCATCTTGGTTGCTACAGACTACTTCACTAAATGGGTGGAAGCAGTACCCTTGAAGAAGGCAGAGCAAAAGGATGTGATCCCATTCATCAAGGTACAGATCATTTATAGGTTTGGAATTCCTTAATCTATTACAACCGACTAAGGCACTATGTTCACTAGGGATGAGATGACTTATTTTGCCAAGGACTATGGCATTCAACTCATCAAATCTACTCCATTTTATGTCCAAGCAAATGGGTAGGTAGAAGCTTATAAGGTATTGACAAACATCTTGGAGAAGATGCTAGAAGACAATCCCAGAGATTGGCTCATAATTTTATTTGAGACCTTATGGGCTTATAGAACTTCTAAAAGAGATTCTACAAGGGTAAGTCCTTACTCTCTAACATATGGACAAGATGCAATGCTTCCAATGGAGGTGGTAGTTCCTTCTCTAAGAGTATCAAGGCAGAATGGCCCTAATCCTAAAGAATACAGTGAGGCCATAATAATGGAACTCAAGGCATTGGATGGGTAAAGATTACAAGCGCTTAACCACATCATGATCCAGAAAAAGAAGGTGGCTAAGGCCTACCATAAGTGGGTTAGAATAAAGAGTTTTGAAGAAGGGGAGCTTGTTTGTAAGGTGGTGCTACCCATCGATGCTAAAGATAGAGAATTGGGGAAATGGTCTCCTAACTAGGAGGGACCATTCAAAGTTCACCAAGTATTGCCTGGAAATGCCTATTGGCTATCAAACCTTGAAGGAGAGCCACACAAAAGGTTCATCAATGGAAAGTACCCCAAGAAATATTTTCCCACAATGTGGGAAATGCTAGATACTACCAAGAAAAATTAAGATAGGGAATGAGGGAGTAACAAGAAAAATAGGTCTCAATGACCATTTTTTATTAGGAAAATATTCCTGGTAACCTTTGAGTGATAAAGTAGACTATTTTGGTCACTCATTACTCAAACCTTTGTATTCCTCAATGACATGCTTGTTATACCCTCAATTGTTTTTTTGAATAAACAAAGTATGTTCCATGACCACTTTAGAACTGGAGAAATATGGGAGGACTTAATGATAAAGTGGCTTCTTGGCCATTACGTGTCCCGGCATCATTACTCCAAGGTGTCCTTGTTCACTCTTCGGGTAGGTCCAGGTTTGTGGGGTCATTGGAAGGAGAAATTAGATATGAGACTAGTTCCCATATAGATTTGAGAGAGTAAAGTTGGCCTTTAGCCCTTCACCTCAAAAACCTGAGCTTATTCAAGATTCCCTAATGATTCCCCAAGGAATACTTTTTTACCATCTCAACTGATTCCCTAAGGTAGGCCTCTAGGACATTGGATACACATATTTCCCCAAACAGAGCATTGGGTCAAGTTCATAAGAGGATATCATAATGACTCTAAGATTGAGGAAATAAGCCCTTGTGCTGAATTTGAGTAAAGGATGTGGACTTTATAGCCACTACACATTCAAATGCAAGATTTCTAAGAAAAAGTGGAATTGTTACATCATTACACCAAGTGACAGGTTATTCCTTGGGTGTAAATGGAAAAAAATCAAGCTAAGTTGAAAGGGAAGTCTCGGGATTGCCATGGCAAAGATGATTTTCACCCCGACGAAGATGTTCGCCAAGGCGAAGATGTTGTTCCTCGCAACGAAGAGAGAACATGTGTTTCTATCCTAGTTTTGAGTCAAAGCAGACTTCTTAGCTGCAGTTCTCAAGCATCCAACTTCTTCTCCAACACACGACGATCAATATATATATTAAGAAATAAATAGTTGGCTTTTAGCCACTATTTCATCAATTTCTCCAGAGTAGTACCTGATAGATGCAGAATATCATCATACACATGAAAGAACACTTCCAAAGGTAGGCCTAGAGCCACCTTGGTCCACTAATGCAATGTCATAGCTATAATTGCATGTGTGCTAGTGTTCAATGAATCCATAAGTAGTACATACAAGTTCGTCACATCCACAGGTATGCCTAGTGCCAACTTGGTCCACGAATGCGATGTTATGCTTGTGAGTGTGCCTATGCAATGTTAGTGGGTTTTCGTTAACAATTTAAGCATATGAAGCAAGTATCTCAAGAGCAAGTCTTCAAGCGATGGATTTGGCTGGCCACCCCTAGAAAAGATAAAAAAACTAAGTATGATAAGGTCAAAGTGCATTATCAAAATCATTAACCATGTTTGAAATGGTGGGAGACCGATCTTAGAAAAATCAAAAGATCTCAGTGATTCCCAGAACTCTAAGCATTCTTGGTGAGAAGCGTCAATATAGTGGGTGTGGGTAGCCATTCCTCTCATATAGGAAAGAAAATCACCCAAGGAAATGGTCTTTTGTTGGTGCTTTAGGTCTTGAGCATGAAGAACATCTCCCTGTCGTGTCACAGAAGACAACTTGGCTTTTTCTTGCTCGCCAACAATTTGATTCGCTCTTCCTGGGCATGATACTCAATTTTTACTTCCTCCAATCTCTGGATGCTCTGGTCAGTAGATAATTTGGATTGCTCATACTTAGATTTTTTCTCCCTCAATTTCTCCAACTCGGATATCACTTGAGCATTCTCCTTTACTACACGCTCAATGGAAGAAAAATACACCGAGAAAGGTGGTGTGTAACTCACAGAAAGGAAAGTCCCGACCTCGGGATCGAGAGCGGATTAATAATACCACTATAGCCGCGCAAGTATCTTTTGGATAATGGATAGGGAGAGTAGGTCCAAGCTCAGTAGATGACTAATAGTGGAGCGGGCAAAAGCTACATCCAGATCGGTAGAAGATTTAGATGGTGGCTCAACATGAGTGGCTTAATCTAGAAAGGAAAGATATAAGGAAGGAACTGCTCTTACGTCAAGATGTATGGTAGACTAGATAGAGACTTGTGAAAGATAAAGGTAAGGAAAATAAAAATGGACAAATAGAAAGGAAATGAGAGGTAAAGTGTTCACCTGAGGAATTTAAAGTAAAAGAGTTGGAAGAGTTTGCCCAATGGAGCCTTGACCAGTTGAAAAATGGCCATCTTCTGATTCTAAAGATCATTGAAGGAATGACCTCCCCTAAAGGCAGTTGAACTACCTTGCTTTTTGGATTCATCAGTAATGTAAGACCCAAGAAAATTCCAATTTTCGGAAAAAGGGCAAAACAGTAATTTTGGTCAAAACCCAAAATTTTTCTAGATCTCAGATGATGAAACGGACTTCACCGTTGGAATCGTCTCATGAAATCTAGCTACCAAGTCGAATTTCGTCAAGTGCGAGACGGTCGAATTTCACGTTTTTCGGGCACCGGGTGTTGGAGTCTTTGCCAAAGCTTGGTTTGAGAGGCATGTGATGTGACAAAAGTTATCTAATACATGTACTCATGTGACACATGTTGCTTGAGTAGAGAGAGGATGAAATGAATGGCCTAGGTTGTGCCAAGTGTCAAAAATCAAGAAAATGGACATGATGGGAATTATTGGAATTGTTAATGAGAATGAGACAAAATAGCAATAGTGCTCATCTTCTTCATTTTGGAGACAAAATGGCAGTGGCTGGACCAAATGTGCATAAAGTTGGGTTTTAAGTTTTAGAGAGAGAGAGAGCTCCTTCTCTCTAGATTTTCGGCCGTTCGGACCGTCGGTTCTCGACGGAGCAAGAAGTAAAGTTGTTCTACGCGGCGAGGGCTACGCGTGGACACCGATTTGGTGGAGTTCCGACAACTCCAAGAGGTAGGGATCTTTTCCTACTCGTGTTATTCTTTGGCTAAGAGCCATGTGAATGGTTAGGATAGTCTGAGGCTTGATTTAGCCGTAAATTCGGTCTCAAAACCTTTGAACCAAATGGAGAAAATCCCAAATTGAGTGCCCGTGAATAGCGCCAGCCGAGGGTTTCACTGTTCACGTGAATAGTGACATGATTTTTGGCGTGATTTTTATGATGTTAAGTGATTCAAAATGAATTGTTTATGTTTGTTAATTAGCCCATATGAGCTAATTTTGGTGTATTGATGGTGAAAAGTTGCATAACATGATTATGTGATTTAATTATGTTAATATATATGCATGTGAATATATTAGCATGAATGTTTTGGGATTGGCATCATGCATTCCATATGCATTGGGGCACCCTAGAATATTAGGAGTGAGTGCATGACATGAAATTGAAAGAAAAACGAAAATGTTTGTGAAAGGAATTTCAAGGAAGATTTTCCGAAGAATTGCCTTGGAGGTTGTCCAACAGCTCATCTCGGAGGCGGACCCATGATTGTTTCGAAGAAATATCCAGCAATTTGCCTCAGAGGGTAGTCCAATGTATTTACCAAAATTCGGTAGTGAGTTTTCGAGAACAAAAAACTTTTGTTTTGAAAACTGGATATTTTACTCGCATTTGGCTTAGGCATATGTGAGGGTATAGACTATTTCTTCCCTATGCATCAATACTTCCTCTTCAGCTTCTTCAATCTCTAAAGGATTGTCTTGTGTGTTATAAAATTCAAGCTTGGAAGCTATCCTATGAGATCTCCGGTTTAGTTTGGAAGAAGTATTCTTCACTTTAGCCAGTTTAGCAGCAGGAGGCTTAAATTGTCCATCTATTTTCTTCAATTTTGCAATGGGCTTGCTGGAAGAAGAAGTAAAACCTATATATCACATGGCAAAGTAAGAGGTCGAGGTGAAAGTCAACGAACTGCATGCAAGAAACAATGAATAAAATTTCATGCACATGAGGAAGAAGGGCAGGAGCTAATAAGATCATCAAATCTAATGAACCACTAGGCGGAGCAGGATTCTACATCTTATAGCATAACGGTCTTCAGGCCACAGGTAGAAGTCGGATAGGATTGGGTCAGTTGCTCTACTAATGATGCGTGGAATTGGTCACGAGGGAGCGAGGAAGGGAATGAATGGATAAGGCGAGTAAATCAGAGATTGGCGACCCGTAAGTTGGAATGGGGTAAAGCTGCGAAGGGAAGACAGGCGGGGAAAAAACATAACAACCCCTAGAGATCAAGACCTTACAAATTGTGTTGAGGAATGTTGATGAATATTTAAAATCCAGCAACTAAGGGGTGGAAGAATTCAAGATTCTTTGCCGGGTTGGGATTTGAATAGTGTCGAGGCTTTAGAGTAAATTGAGACAAAGAAGAGATCTACCCAATTTAAGAAAAAAAGAAAAAGGGAGGCTAAAGATATAGTCCGAATGGATTGAGTCGCACTAGGACCCAAAGACATGGAGGGACAAGAGTCAGCACCTGATAGCTTGGGGAAATAGGCAAAGAGACAAATCTGTATAAACCAAAGGGCTCCTCCTACCCTATGGTAAGGAATCTCACTCACATATTTGCCACGTAGGTTGGTTAAAGTTACTTGAGAATGGTACCCCAGCATAGGGTCGCTGATGGCAAGGGCCCTAGCAAGAGGAAGATACTCCATGGAAGGCTTACCTGAATGAGGAAAAAAAGACAAAACAGCAAAAAAGAACCCACAGGAATTCTATGTGCTATGTGGTAGAAGGTACCTTAGTAGAAGTTCACCACTTCCATATGGCGGATGAGTAAGAAGTCTAGGAAGTGGAAGAAACTTTAAGATGAGGAAGCGATGGGTCATGGACATCTAGGAGACGTACGGCCTCTAAACCCTCAACATGTAATCCAATAAAGATAGAAATGTCCTTCAAGGTAATGGATGTGGGGCCGAAAGGGAAGATAAATGAATTCAAATCCTTAGACCAAAATCTTAAGGTAGTACTCATCAAATCCAAATCAAGATTTAAGCTCACCTTGGTGAGCTTGATGAATTGGCCAATACCTAAGGATTCCCAGTGTCCTTGGAAATGAGGAGATAGTCTCTGCCTACCGAGGTTATCCCAATCCTCAGATGCCCTAGGCCATGACTTGGCTGGTAGAGCCATAGGTCGGAGTTATTTTCCAAGAAGTATCTCTGATGGCGACGTCAGAGGAAAGGAAAAGTCGGGACAGAAATAGCCACATCCCCAATAACATGAGCAATCTTAAATTCGAACAGGAGAGGAAGAGATGGTAGTACACTGGAACACAGAAAAATAGTATCAATGAGCTAAGGGTAAAAGAAAAGAATGAAGATGGTTAGAGAAATAATAAGGAAATGCCTTTACCTTGAGGAAGATTGCCCAGCCATGTCAGGAAATGAAGTAAAATATGCACAGGGAAAACCAGGTAAAATATGCCCTTTTTGATGGGAGTTTTAAAAATTTTCAATTGCCAATGACTGCCATGGTAGCCTTGAAGTCTTACAGTCATATGTTGGGAAGACATATGAGAAAATCTCTTAAAAATACTAGGTATGCATGACCTAACCTATATTCTCCAAGGAAATATCTTTAAGTCCATCAAATAAAAGGTCGAGAAGTTACCTTTGCGATGCTTCCATTGGTAGACGAGGCGAAAAGATCGAGTAGAGCAAGAAAGACCAAGATCTACAAACAAAGAAGGAAAGATTCGTAAAGCTTTGGTAAGAACCATACTCAATGTTAATTTTTTAAAGACTTTTTCGTTGAAGAACAAAGGGTGTTGGAGTTCTAATAAAATGAAAAAGAGTATTCCTTGGTTTTTTAAAGACTTTTTTGTTGAAGAACAAAGGATTTGAAGTTCAATTGAAAAAGACTTCCTATTTTTTTAAAATCTGTGAAAACTCTCTTGGATTATGGGATTAGAGAACATATGGAACATTCATTGCAAATCACTTCGAAAAAAGGGATAGATCTACTTACCATGCAGTGTAAGAGGTAAGTTTTAGGGCTATGGAAGATGGTCGAAAAAAATTAGAACTAGCGACAGAAGGAGGATCGATGGAGGCCACAACGTCGTCTGTGACGTTGGCCCAAATGTCGCCATCCTCAACGTCGGTTTGAGGAGTGATGATGCTGCTTTGAGCTACAATGACGGTGTAGGTTCGAGTAGCAACAACGTCTTCACCAACAACATAGGAATTTTTGGCCAAGAATGGGTTTGAGGAAGAAGAGAAAGAAGAAGAAGGTGGAGAGGAGAATATGGAAGGTTTTGTACGTAAATCAAAGGGCAATTGTTTACACAAAAAAAAAAAAAAAAAAAAAAAATTGGGCCCAAATGGTATTTGAATAATTATTCGGCCCAAAGGGTAGTGGAATAGGCCAGATGGATATAACGACCCAAACCAGCCAACTTCGGTCAGAAAGTACTTATCCCATGATAATTGGCCCACGTAGGAAATGGTCGAGGACATTACGGAAAATTTTAATTTGTCAAAGTGGTCAACTCTGAATGGTGAGACTTTGTCTAAAAAGCAAGGTGGAGGAGACTTTTTCTCCAACTCAAGTCATGACATGGTAGAACGTGCAGCTATTGTTAGTGGATAAATGACTTGGAGAACAAGACTCTAGTAGCTACGTGATTAGTTATTCAAGAAGGTAGGTTGGAGCAGTTATTCAGAATGCCTATAAAGGAAGACTACGACAGAGACGAAGAATAGGAAAATCAGTATTAACCAACACTTAAATGAGAACACTTTTAGCATTTTCTTAGTTTGTCTACAAGTTCATCAGCTTGTTTTTTGGGTCTAGCTTAGTTTAGACACGTTTCCAATATTTTATTACTTTAAAGCTTTGTTGCTTCAACATTTCATTTTCAATCTATTATACAATGAAATTTGTTTTTTTTCAAGCTACTCCGTACAACTTTGTTGGAAAAAATGGGTTTGAGCACAATAATTTAGCTATCTTTGAGCTAAAATTACATTGGGTCCTAAAGCTTTTTGAGGTGGGTCCACATAGGAATGTGTTCTGCTCCTCCGTGAGATGAATATTATATATATTGAGTTGCTTTCAAAGAAACCATTAAGGAGTGAATTAGAAATTGCCTCAAACATCACCCTTGAAAGCGGTAACTAAGGTTTAAGCTTGTGGAAAAGCTTGTGTCCCACATCGGATGGGAACAAGACTTTTTGCGTAGGTGTGGATTGAATGATCACGTCTTCTCCGGTGACCTTGTTGTGTCTGTCGCCATGGTGAGACCACGACCCTTCCAAGCTTCATGATTGTTCGCGAGCGGACACGCGAGCCCTTCAACTTCATGATTGTTCAGAGCGGACATGACCCTCAGCTTCATGGTACATGCCAGAACAATCATGGGAGGTCTACTATAAAGACCACACCTTCTCTCATTTGACATACAAAATATACATATTCATTTCATCATTCATTATCATACGTTTGAAGAGATGGGATTACGCAGAAACGGTTCGGTTTGGCGACCCGACAAAGCGAAATGCTTTCGATTGTTAGGAGATCATTTCATCTGGGAGACAAATTGCCAAAGACTGAAGCACCCGCTGCTGACGATGGTATCTTAAGGAGATTGTGTCGACAGGGCTTGATCTACAAACGAGGTTACGACTTTACGGTTTTCTGTAAACGTGTTAATTTTTCATCTGCTACTTGATTTGTTATATTTTACAGTGCTAAATTGCTAACAAACTTTTCTCTCAACTTTCAATACAGTGCAATTTTCAAAGCATTTCCACTTAGATTATAGGGAACTATCAAGGAACTAGGGAATCCATTTTTCGCTTGAGCAGAAGTTAGACTTAGCACAATTTTAGTTTGGAAATACTAAGATTTCCTAGCACGCCTACGCATTCATCAATTCTCGTGCTTTTGTATATTCTGGACCAAAATTCAACAGAAACAGGGTGGTTTGATGGACTCTTTATTAAATAAGTGGTCCTATCTAATCCTAAAGCATATTTGCCCCGGAGATTAATTAGTGTAAAATCTCGTACATAAATAGGTCAACCAATCAAGTTGCCCACTTCATTGTAAGGGCATATGTGTTTCTCAGCTCCTGAGTGGATTACCAATGTCCCTCTCTTCATAGTTGATGTATAGAAAAATTATCTTTATTAATAAAATTTATCTTCATTTTAGTTCAAAAAAATATTGCTATTATAATGAAATGTTTATTAATTTTTGTTTATATTTGAAAGAACTTAGGTTTAATATTCTATAAAAAAAAAAGAAGACAATTATTATAAATGTTGTAAATAAAAATTTATTATATTATATATATATATATATATATATATATATATATATATATATATATATATATATATATATATATATATATATATATATATACTCAATAATATGCTATATATATAGATAAAATAAAGATAATATAAAGTTTTAATATTAATTATTATTATTATTATAGGTGAATGTATTTTAATGTTAAAATAAATTTCATCTAATGCACTAATGACATTTGGTGTTAAAATAGAAAAGCAAATAAAAATGAATACAAAATTTTACTTTTAAAAGATAAAGTTTTTTAATTGAGTAAATTTTTTTAAATAAGGAAAATGTTAATAAATATGTTATAAAATTAATTAAAATACAATAAATAAATAAAATAAATAAATAAAATAAAAATATTAAAAATAATAATTCCTAATTTATTTAAGGTAATAAAAAGGTTAATTTAATCCAGTTTAAAGAAAAAAGGATTCTAAAATAAGTGGCAATGGGAGGGCTTGATAATAAAAAAAATTGCATTATATATGAAATAAGCCACGTTGTCTTTCCTTCTTGGCCATGTTTGGGTAAATAGTTTAATTAAACGCTTATTTTATAAAAGCTGATTAGATGAAAGCTTATGTCATAAGTACTTTATTCAATAAGCTATTTGTATTTTGATGTATTACTACACAAGCACTTATATTATCGGAAGAAAATTAAGCAAAGGAAACTGGAAAGAAAAAGGTAAGATAAAAATTTTCCTTACGTTTGATTATCCATGGAAATTTTAAGGAAAAAGATAAGAAATTCAATATTCCTTGGTTAACCATAGAAAAGTAAAGGAAAATTTGTTATAAATTTTATATTTTTAAAAATATATCAAAATTTATTTTTAAGAATAGCTTTTATAAAAACTAAATATGTGATTGTGTTCTTAGACTAAGATGTATCTTGACTAAGTGGGTAAAACAACTTGTTTATTAGAAGAAAAAATATGTAGGGGCTCTTATGATAATTTCTTCTTCCTTTTTCTCTTACTTTTCTCACATTTTTAAGGAAAGTAATAAGCAAAATAATTCATTGTTTTCTTCGTATTTTCCTTTATATTTTTTCCATCATATTTTTTTTCCCTTCTCTAATATTTTTCAAGAACTAACATAACCTTTTTTTTACATCTCTGCACTTTGCAATACATCATAATAATTTGATCCTTCACAAATTTGTTCATATTATGACTCGAACCCTAGACCCCTCATCTTCCCTCCCTGGAACTAACATAACCTTTTCTTTTTTTTTGAAGAAAAAAATAATTTTATCGATTCAAACTAGCAATACATCAATATAAACATAGAATCAAAATTGCTAAAAACCACAGAGGATGAAAATCATCCGGGTTAATAGAATAATGAAACGACTCATAGGCTATACATTTGACAATTGAGTCTACACATTTGATATTACTATTGTGACTAAAATACCTATGACTCTAGTTCTACAACATACTGACGATTGTTGATTTGATTTCTTGTATTTGATCGTATATACTTTGCTCATTTGAATCGTCCAAACCCAAATAAACGATGTACCACGATGACGAAAACCAAACCGTCGTACTAAGATAACACAACCACCCGCTGCACCAAGACGACGACAACCACACGCGCACGAAGGCGATAACCTTTAATTGTGTTTGATTCTCGTAAAGTACTAAAGAAAGGAAAAAATATTAAGGAGATTGGTTTTCTCACCTTTAATCGTTCAATAAAAAATTTCAAAGAAGATCAAATATAAATAAAATTATTTAAAAATAAATCAAATGAGTTAAAATAAATGAAATAAGTTTGAAGTAACAAATAAAAATAATATGTTCTATTTAACTCTATTTTTATTTTATTTTAATATTTTTTGTCTTTCCTTTTACTTTTACTTTTCCTATCTAGTTTTTTTTCTTATAGTTCTCAAATTTTCTGGGAACCAAATATAGCCATATGAACTCATTATATAAGTATATAAGATGAAAAGACAAAAGAATGAGAACAGATTAAGTGTGACACGATTTCATTTTTTGATATAAATTACTAAATCCATATCCATGTATATAACCCATTCCATTTCAGAAAACACCCCATCCATTCCGTGCCTTAGATAAGATATCAGTAAAGCATATAATATAGATTACATTGAAAAGATGGAACATATTTTAGTTTACAGCAGCTAGTGATTCGGACGGGAGCTTCTGAATTTAAGTAATCAAAGACATGTACAAGAGAGAAAAGAAAAAAAAAAATCAAGTCATAAATTAACTCCATCATCGAACCTATTATTTGTAAATATTTTTATGGACTGGCAGCAAAGCAGATCTATCAATGTTTATCCATGATTGTTGCAGTCACGGGGTGGGGATGTGAGTGCATGGAGAAGGACTGGACGGTGGCACCGGACCGGCATGATCCGGGAACAATGGCTCGGCGCTAGCGCCGAATATCGGCTTCTCCTCTAAAGGCCGAGCAGCTGCATGGTAAGCTATGGAACTAGCCAGTATGAACATCACAAGAAGCAAGTTTCTGGCGGTGCTCATTACTGTATTGACCCTCCTGGGAAAAATGAAGGATGGCTGATTAACGTGCGAGAGCTGGATGTGGTTTACAAGGGCTTGGCTAGTTGTGTATGATGAAGTGATGCAGATTCGGAATATATAGAGAGGGGATAGAAGAGGATAGCGTGTGGGAAACAAGGATAATGGGGAGAGAGAAGGTAATTTTCCCATTAATTCCCGAGAAATTAATTAAGTTCGCACATTTCATTTCAACAGGAGTCACCAAGAAAGCTCTTGCATAATGACACTACTTGATATATCCATGAAACAGAATGGAAGGTGTCCATCAGTTCATGCACGTATACGCATTGAGTCAAATTAGTGGTGCTGAGCCGTGGGAGGTGGTTTCATATTTCAATAGTACTGGTGGTTTCAGTTATATCCGTTTCTAGTCCGATAGAAACTAAGGGCAATAGTTTCTTAATTATATGCACAATATTTTGTGTTACAATCTGATCTTCAGGTTTTTTCCTTTTTGTTGTATTTTTTTATATAGAAATCACCCTCCATTTTCCATCTTTTAAATAAATTAAATTTTATAATTTTTTAATTAATGTTATAAGATAATATCTCTTGTTTCCTTATTTTGAAAATATACTTAACAAATTTTTAAAATTTTATTATTGATTATTCAATAAAAATTATTTATTCATTTATTTTATTTTATTAGATTTTTATTAATGAGATAAATAATTCTAAAATTTTAATTAATTTTAAATTTTAATTTTATTAAATAAATTTTAATTTTTAATTTTATTAAATAATTTAAAATTTTTAATTTATTAAATAAATTTTAAATTTTAAATCTATAAAATGCCTTTATTTTTAAAATTTTCATTTATTCAATATTTTCATATTTTAAATTATTTTTTTATTTTGTGTAATTGGCGTTTTAAATATAAACATATTCACATGTAACAATTAATAAACAAAAAATATATAAATATATAATAAAATAATAACATAAACACACATCTAATGGATAATGGATATAAACTAGATTTGAATTCATTATTTCTTTTTTTTTTTCTACATCATAACAATAAAACACATGCATATGGCAACATTTATGAGGATTACTAGATTTGTTACACTGTATAAGGCATTTCCACTAATTGTATAAAGCATGTGAACTAAGTGTACAAGTCGTGTACAAATTACTCTTCTTCAAGGATTTCAATTGATTTTTAAAAACTCAAATAATGATTATTTCCTTAACCGAAGGATGAAGATTCATTATAAATATTGCTTTATCTCACATTCATCCTATGCATTTTTTTAATCTCGTACATATTCATTTTATAAACTACTTTAATTATAATTTTTGAAAAAAATAGATTTCAATTCATTTTCCTTTTTTTTTTTAACAATGAAGATGAAAAGATGTCTTTGCTCATTTAATCTTGAGGGCCTATGAGATTTGTTACAATGTACAAGATATTTATACTAATTGTGCAAGGTAGATATGAAGCCCCGAGTGTCTGAGAGGATGTAAATGACTATTATTTTTCAAGGATTTTAATTGATTTTTAAAAACAATTAAATACTAAAAAGCAAGTGGAGGAGACTTTGTCTAAAAAGCAAGTGGATGAGACTTTTTCTCCAACTCAAGTCATGACATGGCAGAACGTGAGCAGTTATTGTTAGTGGATAAATAACTTGAAGAACAAGATGTTAGTGAATAAATGACTTGGAGAACAAGACTCTAGTGGGTATGTGATCAGTTATTGGAGAAGGTGGGTTGGAGCAGTTATTCAAAATGCCTAAAAAATGAAGACTCAACTTCAGAGCAAAGGACTGACAAATCAATCATCAACCAACACTTTAAACAAAGCATTTTAGCATTTTTCTTAGTTTGTTTACAGGTTCATCAACCGTCTTTTCAGATTCCTAGTTTAGTTTTAGATATTCTTTCCAAACATTTATTACTTTCAAGCTTTGTTGCTTCAACATTTCATTTTCAGTCTATTCTATAATAAAATTTGTTATCTTTCAAGCTAGTTCGTACAACTTTTCTCTCAGCTTTCAATACAGTACAATTTTCAAAGCATTTTCCACTTAGATTCTGGGACTGTCAAGGGAACTAGGGAATCCATTTTTCGCTTAAGCATAAGTTAGATTTCGGCATAGTTTCAGCTTGGAAATACTATAATTTCCTGGAACGCCCATGGATTCATCAATTCCTATGCTTTTGTTTCTTCTAGACCAAAATTCAGCAGAAACATATTTTTGGCACGCCCAGTGGGACATGCTTTTTTTTTTTTTTAAGAATGCCACTAAAATTGAGGAGTAAGACAACTGTAGAGTCTCTAGACTCAGGATTTGATATTGTAGAAGTAACATAAGAAGGAAGAGTTCCAGCCCTAGTGGAACAGATAGAGAACTTGATGAATTCTCTAATGCGACAATAGGGGAATCCATCCAACTACCCAATTGAACATGTGGAAGGAAGAGGTGCAGGTAATGTGAATGTGCCTATTCTTTTCTCTAATAATTCTAATGAATTTCAGGCTTTCATGCAAGAATTAAAAAGCCAGGGATTGATCATGACTGTCATTATGGAAGAAATGAAGCAACAATCTTAATCCAACCTGGAGAACCTTAGAGAAAGGGAACAAAAAAGGCAATTTTCTAATGAACTCGAGGGGCAGCATTTTGAGAACCTACGGGGAATTGGTAAATTTCACCAGCTCACCTATGTAGGCAGAGATTAGATACCTTCCTCCCATAGGAGAAAGGGAGGTACTTTAGAGAATGTAGCAGGGGAAAGACTTAATGCAGCCAGAACCACAGCCCCTCAAAGGATTTTTGCTCAGACTAATCTAATTAAACAACTTGGAGTATATGAAGGAGGCTTTTCTTTCAATGGAGGTTTGGGGGGCATCATGAAACCACCTACAGGAGTAAATGGCAACTGGGGACAACAAGTTCAACAAGTTCCTCAACAAGTTCCTTAGGTTCTTTAGCTGGTTCAACAAGTTCCTCAATAGCATTTTGTGAAACTAGTCGCAGTACCAGATTTAGGGGCAATCAGAGAGATGGTACAAGAGTTATATAAGCCAGGCCTTAGGCAAATCGGTCGCCCGAAGTTCTACAAACCTTATTAAGATATAATAGATAGGGAAAACCCCTACCTAAGGGGGTACAAGATCCTTGATTTATCCTTGTTCTCTAGAAAATATGGCCTATCCACCTTGGAACATATTGCTAGATTCACTCTGCAAAGTGGGGAGTTGGCTAACTATGAGAATTTCTATCATTTCAAGCTTAGACTGTTTCCTAACTCTTTTAGAGGGGCAACAATCACTTGGTATACAACATTACCAAGGAACTCCATACAAAGTTGCTAGGAGATGGAAAGGCAGCTCCACACTCACCAACAATCAAGCAGAATATGTGGCTTTAGTGATCAGCTTGGAGATCTTGATGGAACTTAGAGTAGAAGAGGTACACATTATTGGGGACTCTCAATTAGTACTTTGGCAGCTAATAGGGAAATATAAATGTAACACCTTATTGCTGGCTCCTTATTATACCGCTTCTACTCAATTGTTAAATTCTTTTCATTATGTGGATTTTGAATATGTGCCTAGAGAATCTAATTAGGAGGCAGATGAGCTAGCACAAGTAACCTCAGATGTGAAGATGATCGAAGAATTACCCCTCAATATATGAAAGGGGAATCAGATTAGAAGTCGTTAATACAGATGGAAATGTTGTAGAAGACTGGAGAATTAAGATTAGAGAGTATTTAGAAGATCCTAACAAGGCAAGTTCCTCATAGCGTGAAAGCTCAATTGTAGAACTTCATTGTAATGGAAGGGGAATCGTAGATAAAGGGAATTGATGCTTATCCTTCCCAGATAACATGGAAGTGATGAAACAAGTTCATGAAAGGGTCTGTGGAGCTCATAAAGCTGAGATAAAACTGTGATAGTTGATTAGGAGACATGGCTATTTTTGACCAACCATCGTAAGTGACTGCATCAATTACTCTAAGGATTACGAGTAGTGTAAAAAATATGGTAGCATACAGAAGATACATGCTGTGGAACTCTATTCAATTGTGAAGACGTGGCCTTTCAGAGGATGGGTCATGGACTTAATTTGGAAAATCTACCCAGCTTCATCAAAGGGACACAACTTCATCTTAGTTGCTATAGACTACTTTACCAAATGGGTGGAAGCAGTACCCTTGAAGAAGGCAAAGTAAAAGGATGTTTATATAATTCATTAAGGTACAGATCATTTATAAGTTTGGAATTCCTCAATCCATTTCAACCGACTAAGGCACTATATTCACTAGGGATGAGATGACTTATTTTGCCAAGGACTATGGCATCCAACTCATCATATCTACTCCATTTTATGCCCAAGAAAATGGGTAGGTAGAAGCTTCTAATAAGGTATTGATAAACATCTTGAAGAATATGCTAGAAGACAATCCCATAGATTGGCACATAATTTTATTTGAGACCTTATGGGCTTATAGAACTTCTAAAAGAGATTCTACAGGGGTAAGTCCTTACTCTCTAACATATGAACAAGATGTAATGCTTCCAATGGAGGTGGTAGTTCCTTCTCTAAGAGTATCAAGGCGGAATGGCCTTAATCCTCAAGAATACAGTGAGGCCATAATAATGGAACTCAAGGCATTTGATAGGTAAATATTACAAGTGCTTAACCACATCATGATCCAGAAAAAGAAGGTGGCTAAGGCCTACCACAATTGGGTCAGAATAAAGAGTTTTGAAGAAGGGGAGCTTATTTGGAAGGTGGTGCTACCCATCGATGCTAAAGACAGAGAATTAGGGAAATTGTCTCCTACCTGGGAGGGACCATTCAAGTTCTAAGTATTGCTTGAGAAAAACTGTTGGCTATCAAACCTTGAAGGAGAGCCACACAAAAGGTTCATCAATGGAAAGTACCCTAAGAAATATTTTCCCACAATGTGGGAAATGCTGGATACTACCAAGAAAAATTAAGATAGGAATGAGGGAGTAACAAGAAAAATAGGTCTCATTGACCATTTTTTATTAGGGAAAATATTCCTAGTAACCTTTGAGTGATAAAATAGACTATTTTGGTCACTCATTACTTAAACCTTTGTATTCCTCAATGACATGCTTGTTATACCCCTCAATTGTTTTTTGAATAAACAAAGTATGTTCCATGACCACTTTAGGACTAGAGAAATATGGGAGGACTTAATGATAAAGTGGCTTCTTGGCCATTACATTCGACAGCACATCAATTAATCCAAGGGTGTCCTTGTTCACTCTCCGGGTAGGTCCCAGGATTATTAAGGTCATTGGAGAAATTGGTATGAGACCAGTTCCCATATAAGATTTGAGGAAGTAAAGTTGGCCTTTGGCCACTTGACCTCAAAAAACACAAACTTCTTCAAGATTCCCTTACGATTCCCCAAGGAAGACTTTTTTTCCATCTCAAATGATTCCCTAAGGTAGGCCTCTAGGCCATTGGATACACATATTTCCCCAAACAAAGCATCGGGTCAAGTTCATAAGAGGATATCATAATCACTCTAAGATTGAGGAAATAAGCCCTCATGCTGAATTTGAGTAAAGGAATAAGCCCTCAAATGCAAGATTTCTTTGATAAAGTGGACTTGTTACATCATTACACCAAGTGACAGGTTATTCCTTGGGTGTAAATGGAAAAAAATCAAGCTAAGTTGAAAGGGAAGTCTCGGGATTTCCATGGCAAAGATGATGTTCACCTCGACGAAGATGTTAGCCAAGGCGAAAAGAAATTTGTTTGAAATACCAATCTTTAGTTCACTACAGCGAAGATGCTATTCCCCACAACAAAGAGAGAACATATGTTTCTATCCTAGTTTTGAGTCAAAGCAGACTTCTTAGCCGCAGTTCTCAAGCATCCAACTTCTTCTCCAACACACGATAGTCAATATATATATTCAGAAATAAATAGTTGGCTTTTAGCCACTATTTCATCAATTTCTCCATAGCAGTACCTGATAGATGCAGTATATCATCATACACATGCAAGCACACTTCCAAAGGTAGGCCTAGAGCCACCTTGGTCCACTAATGTAATGTCATAACTATAATTGCATGTGTGCTAGTGTTTAGTGAATCCATAAGTAGTACACTCAAGTTTATCACATCCACAGGTAGGCCTAGTGCCAACTTGGTCCACGAATGCAGTGTTATGCTTGTGACTACGCATGTGCAATGTCAGTGGGTTTCCATCAACAATCTAAGCATAAGAAGCAATTATCTCAAGAGCAAGTCTTCAAGTAATGGTTGGCTTTTGGCCACCTAACAAAAAGAGATAAACTAGTATGATAAGGTCAAGGGTCATGTCAAAATCATTAACCATTTTTGAAATGGTGGGAGATCAGATCTTAAAAAAATCAAAAGATCTTAGTGATTCCTCGAAGTCTAAGCATTCTTGGTGGGAAGCATCAATCTGCTGCAATTAAGAGGTCAGATCAATAGCCATCCCTCTCATAGAGGATAGAAAATCACGCAAGGAAATGGTCTTTTGTTGGTGCTTTAGGTCTTAAGCATGAAGAACATCACCCTGTCGTAGCATAGAAGACAACTTGGCTTTTTCTCGCTCCATTTCTTTAGCCAGCAATTTGATTCGCTCTTCCTGGGCATGATACTCAGTTTTTACTTCCTCCAATCTATGGATGCTCTGGTCAGTAGATAATTTGGATTGCTCATACTTAGATTTTTTTTCTCCCGCAATTTCTCCAACTCAAATATCACTTGAGCATTCTCCTTTACTACATGCTCAATGGAAGAAAATACCTCAGGAGAACGATGTGTAACTCTAGAAAGGAAAGTCCCAACCTCAGGATCAAGAGAAGTGGATTGTAATACCACTATAGTCGTATGAAAAACATCTTTTGGGAAAATGGATAGGGAGAGAAGGTCCAAGCACAGTAGATGACTAATAGTGGAGCGGGAAAAAGCTACATCCGGATCGGTAGGAGATCTGGATGGTGGCTCAACATGAGTGGCTTAGTCCAGAAAGGAAAGATACAAGGAAAGAACTTCTCCTACGTCAAGATGTAAGGTACACTAGATAGAGACTTGTGGAAGACAAAGGTAAGGAAAATAAAAATGGACAAATAGAAAGGAAATGAGAGGTAAAGTGTTCACATGAGGAATTGAAATTAAAAGAGTTGGAGGAGTTTGCCCAATGGAGCCTTGACCAACTGAAAAATGGCCATCTTCCAATTCTAAAAGATCATTGAAGGAATGACCTCCCTTAAAGGTAGCTGAACTACCTTGCCTTTTTGGATTTGTCGATAAAGACTATTTCTTCCTTGTGCTTCAATACTTCATCTTTAGCTTCTTCAATCTCTAAAGGATTGTCTAAAGATATACTATGAGATCTCCGATTGAGTTTGGAAGAGGTATTCTTCACTTTAGCTAGTTTGGCCGCAAGAGGCTTAAATTGTCCCCATCCATTTTCTTCAATTTTGCAATGGGCTTACTGGAAGAGGAAGTAAAACACATTATATATAATGAAGTGGGTCGAAAGTGAAAGTCAAAGAGTTGTGTGCAAGAAACAATGAATAAAATTTCATGCACGTGAGGAAGAAGGGCAGAAGTCGAGAAGATCATCAAATCTAATGAACCACCAGGTGGAGAAAGTTCTACATCGACCAGCATAATGTGGTCTTCGAGGCCCTGGTACTAGAAGTACGATAAGTTAGGTCGGTTGCTCTACTAAATGCTATAGTTGGTGGTCCTGAGGGTAAGGAAGGGAATGAAGGGATAAATTGGGTAAATCCAAATTGGCGAGCCCATAAGTTGGGTAAGTAGGGTAAGAAAACTACAAAAGAGGAAGACAATTGAGGGGAAAAAGCATAACAACCCCCAAAGATCAAAACCTTACAAATTGTGTTGAGGAATGCTGATGAATATTTAAAATCCAACAACTAAGGGAGGAAGAATTCAAGATTTGCTGCTAGGTTGGGCTAGAAATAGTGTTAGGCTTCAAGTACAATTGAGACAAAGAAGGGTCCGCCAAGCTAAGGACAAAATAAGAAAGGGAGGCTGAAGATATAGTCCGAATGGATTTAGCCACACTAAGACCTAAAGACATGGAGGGACAAGAGTCAGCACCTGATAGCTCAAGGAAATAGGCAAAGAGCCAAATCTATACAAACCAAAGAGCTCCTCCCACCCTATGGTAAGGAATCTCACTCACATATTTGCCCATGGATTGGTTCAAGAATGCCATTGGGTGACCCTATGCTTTGAGTGAGGAAAAAAAGACAAAACAACAAAAAAGAACCCATAGGAATTCTATGTGCTCTATGGTAGAAGGTACCTTAGTAAAAGTTCACCACTTCCATATGGCGGATGGCGGATGAGTAAGAAGTCTAGGAAGTGGAAGAAACTTTAAGATGAGGAAGCGATGGGTCATGGACATCTAGGAGACATACGGCCTCCTGACCTCGACATGCGTCTTAGTAAAGATAGAAATGTCCCTCAAGGTAATGGATGCGAGGCCGAAAGGGAAGATAAATGAATTCAAATCCTTACACCAGAATCTTAAGGCAATACTCATAAAATCCAAATCAAGATTTACGCTCACCTTGGTGAGCTTGATGAATTGGGCAATACCTAAGGATTCCCAATGTCCTTGGAAATGAGGAGATAGTCTGTCTACCCAGGTTATCCAATCCTCAGATGCCCTGGGCCATGACTTGGCTGATAGAGCCATCGGTCGGAGTTCTTTTCCAAGAAGTATCTATGATGGCAACGTCAGAGGAAAGGAAAAGCTGGGACAGAAATAGCCACATCTCTAATAGCATGAGCAATCTTAAATTTAACAGTATATGAGATGGCGCATAATCGAACATAGAAAACAGACGCGGGAGCCAAGGGTAAAAGAAAAGAATGAAGATGGTTGGAGAAATAATAAGGAAATGCCTTTACCTTGAGGAAGATTGCCTAGCCATATCAGGAAATGAAGTAAAATATGCACAGGGAAAACCAAGAAGAAGTTAGGGGATGAAATGTGGAAATTAATTAACAGGACGGGCTCTTTTTTATGGGAGTTTTCAAAAATTTCAAATGGCAATTACTTCCATGGTAGCCTTGAAGTCTTACAGTCATATGTTGGGAAGACATATGAGAAAATCTCTTTAAAATACTAGGTATGCACGACCCAACCTATATTCTCCAAGGCAATATCCTTAAGTCCATCAAATAAAAGGTCGAGAAGTTACCTTTGCGATGCTTCTGTTGGTAAACGAGGAGAAAAGATCGAGTAGAGCGAGAAAGACCAAGATCTACAAACAAAGAAGAAAAGCTTCATAAAGCTTTGGTAAGAACTTGTGTAGGCCATCAATTTTGTCCCTCAACACTTTCATTTATCCTATGGGTGTCACACTCACCCATTGTTCTCATATAACTCCATTATGGCCCTTTTAGGCTTAGTCGGTCTCCGAGCCTCGGGTGGGCTTGTATGTGGTCCATTGAGTGCGTATGTAGTTCACTTCAGAGTGTCATCGTGGCTTCTTTTTTTAGTTATTGGCATCATGCCATAGGAAGCAAGTGGGCCCCCCCGAGGTTTTAACTTAATAGGAGTTTATTGGAGTATGTTGAATTCGGAGCACCCGAGCTTGTTTTGGTTATATCTCCCTCATCCGGACTCGAAATCATGCACCGTTTCTTTTGTTGGATTCCCTACTCATTGAAGAATTTCTAAAAAAATTTGAGAATTTTTTATCAACTAGATCAACTGGTTGGGAACCAGCTCATCTAGTTCAATGGATTTCAGTTGAAGTTCATTATTCGAGCAGGTTCAAATTCGAAGCACCCGAGCTTGTTTTGGTCATACCTCCCTCATTCGGACTCGAAATCATGCACCATTTCTTTTGTTGGATTCCCTACTCATTGAAGAATTCTATGAAAAAATTTGAGAATTTTTTTATCAACCGGATCGATCGGTTGGAAACCAATTCATCCAGATCATTGTGCTAGCTTATATGGAGCACTGATTTTAGAGCCCAAACTTACTCGGGTTCGAGCCTCCATAAGCTCTGGGATCAGTCCTAGTAACGACTAGCCCAATCGTGGCCATTTTGGTTTCAGAACCCACCTTGAGTCCATTTGGATTCTTGTGCTGGGCAAAGGGATAAATGTGACCACTTTTGACCTCAAGGTGGAATAGATGAGTGTTTATGGAGTCGAAGTCCGAGACTGATCGGGAGTTCCTAGATCGAAGGTGGAAAATGAGTCAGCTCAAATGTTTATGAAGGAAAAAGAGAAGCAAAATAACGTGAAAAAGAAGGGGAGAAAGGAGAGGAAAGAAAAGGAAATGGATGAGGAAAAAAAAGAGGAAAAAGAAAATGAGGATGGATTCTCCGACTAGCGGGAGTGCTCTTCTCATTTCGCGGGATTTCAAAGTTTCGGGAGTGAGTTGGATACCGTTTTCAAGAAAAGAAGGAAGACAAAGGGGGATTAGACGTGAATCCTACAAGTATGAACGTTGTGTTCTTCTTCCGTTTCTTTTGCTTTTGTCTTTGCCTTTGATGTTTGCAAAAACTCATTTTTAGGCACTAGGAATTGTTCGACGGCTTCGCCACTCGAAGTTGGAATTGTACTTATTTGTTTTCGGGATTCTAATTTTCGAGGAGATTATGACAAATTTTGAGAACTTCTTCAACCGGTTGAACTCAGCTGGGAAACCGGATCAATCGTTCATTGCTATGTTTTCGTAAATAGCAAATAGGGTACTTTTTGTATCGTTTTCAGTTAGTTCTCACTCATTCGGTGTCAGAATTGTATACCGTTTGTTTTGTTTTTTTTTTTTGGTTTCCTTACTCTGTGAAGAATGTTTTGACAAATTTTTAGAATTTTCACAACCTGCCAACCGCTGGGAAATTGGATCACTGGGGCTTTGTCGATTTTATGTGGTGGGCCTGATTTCAATGACTGGGAGCCCATGACCTCGTGGAGTTAGTCCATTCACTCCAAATCAGTGTGTAGTGGCTATGTTTAGGGTCCGAATGGATCCACAAAAACGGCGCCACGCCAGAAATTTCTCGCGCAGATCGACTCATTTACTGTCATGGTAATCCGACGGCCCGAACGGCGTGAAATTCAGAGAGAAGTCACACACTCTCTCTAAAATCGTGATCTCAGCCCCATGCACGCTTTTCCCCCAATTTTTGGAGAAGAAGACTATTGCTCTTTGTCTTATTCACTTAAACATTTCTATAATTCCATCCATGTCCCTAAGTTTTGGATTTTTGACACATGGCTTAATCTAAGCCATTCTTCTCATCCTCTCACTAATCATGCAACATGTGTCACATGGGTACATGTAGTAGGTGACTTTTGTCACATCACATGTCTTTCACGAACCGTTTTAAGGCACCCGACACTAGGTGCCTCGAAAAACGCTAAATTCGACCGCCTTGAATCTCGACTAAATTCGACGTGGTAGCTAGATTTCCCGTGAGACGATTTCGCAATCCAAGTGAAGTCGGGCTTGTCATCCGAGATCTAGAAAATTTTTGAATTTTGACTAAATTACTATTTATCCTTTATCGAATTAGAATTTTCTCTCGAAGCCTTTACACGTTCCTCACTGACTCGATTTTCAAAGCTCGAAAATAAACCTCTTTTTTCTATTAATAGCGAAGTCAGCACGTACCGTGGACTGTAGGGTCCAATGGTGAGACTGGGCCGAGATCAAACCCGAAATCTCTCGGGTTTCATAAGAGCGGCTGCTTCGAACTTGAGCCGGGTATATTGAGCACATGGTTCATTGACCAATAGACACTTAGGCTACAACAAATGACTGCTGATCACTTACCTGGTTGGTATTTGGCACACTGTGGGTTTGTTTATGCTCGTGTGTTTACCCGCTGATTCTAGTATGCTCAAGCCATGGTCGATTCTCGTATATAGCTATATGTTTTTATCGGGTATAGATGGTTAGTTTAGAGTATATTCTGCGGGCGTAGCTTCTGCTTTTCACGCATAAATGTTTGCTGCATGACTACCCTCTCTCTTGCATGACTACTTGATTTGTTTGTGTTTGTGAGGCACACTTGTATCCCCTTGTTTTCGAATCACTAGTCTTGGTCGATTATTTCTCATTGATTGCTTGAGTTGCTTGGGAGTCATTCCCAATTGTTTGCCTTCGACCAAGCTAGGAGTTTTGGGTTGGGTCTAGCATAGGGGCTATATTGATGTTTGGAAGCATTACGGAGATGACGAATATCTCGAGCAATGGAAGACCTCAGATGACCTCGAGCTAGATTTCATGGATACATGCGGGCCGTGTGTCATTTCTCGACACGGGTCAGATCTTAGGTTACGTGATCCCATTTGGGTATCATCATCTAGCTTTAGACTTACCTCTTCCCATTTCGCCTTTTAAATTACTACTCCCCCGAGGTATCACCATGTCAGAATCCCGCTCTTGCTTATGAAGCCATATATCAGTTTAGCTATTGATATCACATGTCAGTTCATTCTCTCGAAGGATTTTATTCATACATTACTGGTTTGATTACAGGATTGATAGTCACGGGGACTGACATACCCTTTTCCTTTTGAAGAATTGTTGATTGAGACCAACCTGGGTTCCCAAGCTTAGACTCGGATCGGAGGTAGATTTATCAAAGGATCATATTCACACAGTCAATTAGAGTAGATATCAAATCATAGAGATATGGACCCTCAGTACGCTATTGTTGACCAACTATCGAGATTACTGATACCATGGTACCGATGCCATTTCGGGGAACAGGATGAGGATTGATGGGCATCAGGCCCAACCATTGCCGATTTCGGGGAGCACCCCGTATGACTCTACTACACCTCCACAACCACCACCATCATTTGAACCCACTGTACTATAGGACTATACAGTTCCACCACTACCACCACCACCTATTCAATCAGCCCCACGGGCTGGAGCATTTGTACTCGCACTGGCCGCATTAAGACCACCTACATTTTGTAGTGTGGCCCCGCATAAATTATCGATGACACTCAGGCCCAGCATTAATAGGATTTCCGAGCAGAGGGACCTGGAGTCTTGCATGTTTCGATGGAGTTATAGGTCGACTGATAAGATGACCTTCCGCTGGTAGCCATTCCGCTTGAGTTCCGTATGCCTGACATTGAGAGAAACATGGCAAGGTGCCCCGTATTCACTTGCGCTATACAACGCCGGTTATGTGCGCATAGACTCCGTATGAGGCATAAAATGACGGCGCGTTATTCCTCCGGCCACCTGAGCGGTGCCGTCTGCTGGTTTGCCTCATTAGACCCTTCGAGACGTAGGACATGGGCTGATTTGGGATAGGTATGACGCCCCAAAACCGAGGTGTCTCGTTAACAACCCAACCCGCGGAATATTCATGGATGTCGGGTAACCTGAAACCACTCATGAAAATCGGGCAGAATCTTCTTTGTACGGGGAGCTCTACACCAAATACAACTTGTCCCAAACAGTTTACAATGACCACACCAGGTCCACATAGGAGTAAAATGGCCACTTTGGCCCATGCCTCAATACTCACAATATACATATCAACTATATAACATAGTTCAAGAGTTAAGAAATCACTCTTAATTCAAAAATATATTAAGATTTACAATTTTAATACATGTTATACAAAATGAAAATACCAAAGCCACAATTCGGCTTTCTTCTAAATGCGGCCTCTAGTGAGCATCGTCCTCCTGTACACTCCCTGTACCTGAAATAGTGATCTCTCAACAGGGTGAGCAAAGCCCAAGAGGATAATTTCAGCGGTTACCCCACCCAAGTGCACATGCCATGGAAAACAATCACATACAAGCAATTACATGAACCTACTCGAATGTCTACACGACCAATCCCATGTCCCGACTCTCACCGAATTCTCACATATGCCTAAGCCGACGCGAAAGAAAATATCCTTTTTATTTCTTTCATGCCGTGCACTCACACCTAATTTTCTTAGGTTCCCCCGGTGCATATGAAATGCATCATGCCATTCTCAGACCACACATGCCAATATATCATTTACACATATATTAACAAGATTTACATACATGCCACATGTTATTAATTCACATCAATAACATCAAAATTAGCTCACTGAGCTAATTACAATTCATTTCCAATGGCTTACACACAATTATATTTTTATATAATTCCACATCATGTTAACATTTAATTACATGACCATATTAATTCTCACACAATTCCAAGCCATTCATGCTAATATATTTACATGCATGTATTAACACAATTAATTCCCATAATTCATATTATTCGATTCTTAATCAATAACACCAAAATTAGCTCACATGGGCTAATTAACAAACACAATCAATTCATTTTGAATCACTCAACATCATAACGATTCACACTAAAAATCACGTCACTATTCACATGAACAAAGAAACCCTGCGCTGGCAATCGCTCACGCACTACAACAACGGGATTCCTCCACTCGATCCAAAGCTTTCAGATCTGCTCACCCGCTAATCCAAGCCTCAGAACATCCCCCAAACCATTTGCATGGCTCTTATCCAAAGAATAACACAGGCAGGAAAAGATCCCTACCCTCGAGTTGGCTCTGAACTCCACCAAATCTGTCCATGCATAGCCCTCATTGCCAGATCGACTTTGTTTACTCACGAGAACCAAATCTGCCTCAAAGCGTGGGAAATCTAGAGAATAGGCACTCTTTCTCTCTATAGAATCACAAATCTCAGCCCACTGCCTCACTGCACGATTTTTGCTTTCAAAAATGGAGAAGAAGACTATTTAGCTTTTGTCTTATTCTCATTAAACATTTCCATAATTCCTTCCATGTCCCTTTTGTCTTGATTTTTGACACTTGGCACAATCTAGGCCATTCATCTCATCCTCTCACTAATCATGAAACATGTGTCACATGAGTACATGTAGTAGGCGACTTTTGTCACATCACATGTCTTTCACAAGTTGTTTTACGGCACTCGACACCTGGTGCCTCGAAAAACGTGAAATTCCAAAATCTCAGAATTCGACGAAATTCGACGTGGTAGCTAAATTTCGTGAGACGATTCCAACGGTGAAGTCTGTTTCGTCATCCGAGATCTAGAAAAATTTCGGATTTTGACCGAAATTACCATTTTGCCATTTTTCAGAAAATTGGAATTTTCTCGGGTCTTACAATAGGAGTTTATCAGACAATATTCTTTTAATACTCGTATGGACGATCCCGAGGTAGTCGAGGCCCCAAGAGGCTCCGATGAGTCGGCCACTTCATTTATCTCCGCATGGAGGGAAAAAGATAGCAAAGATTATAGATAGACCCTCAGAGCGTGATCATATCAAGATGATTACGCTACACCTTCTTGTACCCACTACAGTATTTCCTACGGGCTTTCTGTAGACATACTTTGATCATCGTTTAGGCCCTCTATGGCATTGAGGAAGGCATAACTAGAGGATTATGGGCAGACTCTTCCCTTCGAAATTCAAAGGGGAAGAAGCTGGGATCAGGCCTTAGATCATCAAATATTGGTGCTATTGGTACATCGAGCCACAGGTTTTCACCCGACCATGCACTACAAACAAATCTACATATTCCTTACCACATGGTACAACAAAGATCGCATGCACTGGGCTTGTTCCCTATAGGCCGGCAGGGCCTACTTATCTACATCCCCCACCATAGCTAATATATGCGCTACGTACCTCGTATACACCTGCATACAATACCATCGCTGAGATAGAGCACGCTCTCCACCAAGGCCGCCCAGCAATTACACAACCCGGGATACCACTAAGTCGAGCATTTTAGAGATTGGTTAAAGGGGGTTTGATTACTCCACTACCACCTGCAGTTACACTCACCATTCTACCCTACCAGATTCAGACAAATCTTCACTCGTGCCTACCATCAGAGCAGCCATGAAACATAAAATCAGGCGGCGTCGAGACACGCTATTCAGGACTTGATTGATTAGGGTTTGGTTGATTTGGGACGCCCTATAGTGACTACAGACCCGCTCCCCACTCATGAAGCTATAGTTGTACTTCCACCCACGAGTGGTGTACATTCGGTTGAGTTTTTGAGAGACAAGATAATCATGATGGGATGGGATGGAGAGGCTCCACATTCGACCAGTTTATACATAGACTCAAATTTTAGTGGATACACCTCTAGCCAGCAAATCCTTAGCTATCTCGCACTTATCCCATATGAGGTTCGAAATAATTTCAATTTCAATTCGTATACTAAGAAGATGTTTCCTCGCCCATGACACCCTTCTCATTCTATCCCTGAGGAGTATGGGACTATTCACGTGGATGTTCGGGATTGCACACGGCGTAAGTGAGGGTAGCTCAAATTCCTTCACCCGTCAAGGTGCCATCTACCGGGCACATCCGCTAGAGAGGATGTTCAGAGAGAGGATGATGAGATTCTATGCTAGCCGTGTTCACACAGCTCTATATCCATCCTGGGAGTCTATCGTCTATCCATTACCATGTAGAGATGCATTGATCAAAAAGAACTTAGTCGATTAGAGCTGACACTGCCACTTACCCCTAAGGGGCTTATTCACTTTCTGACAGCCGACAGAGCTACATGCATTGCGTTTTCTGATGATGATTTACCACCCGAGGGGTCAGATCATGTTCAACCCTTATTCCTTGATGTTGCTTGTTCATGTCGTCGGGTACCGTCTGTCCTTCTAAACAATGGCTCCACCTTGAACGTGTGTCCGCGAAGCGTTACCGCTTACCGCACTGGATTTTCAAACGATCGATTTTTAAGCCTTCTTCACGTAATCAGCCGTGAGATTTATGATTGACTTAGAGGACGCTTATGGGTACACTCAAGACATTATGTCATGATCAGCTGCCGATACTCCATACTCTATTTCGTGTTTTGAGGATTCTGGCCATCCTTTAATCTCGCTTCGTCGCCTCGATTCGCGCCCTCATCGGGTTGAAGTTCATACATGAGGGTCGCATTATCACAATACAGTTTGACAGAGATGTTGTTACTCTCCCCGAGCTCCGTGTTACATAACACGCCCACAGCGGTGGATGACCTACATTCAATCGAATTTTACTTTTAATAAGGTTCAAAGTTGTCACTTAGAGGATGACAAGAGAGTACCTAGTGCCTATGTTCTTCGATCAAGATAATAAAGACTTTGGTATCAGTATGATGGAGGTGCATGTCCTATATGCCCGGTTTGGGTTCGTCGTCACAAAGAAAAATCCCTCGTGAGTTTACTTTGCGCTGATCATGACATACCCTATGGATTAGGTTACACTCCTACTGAGGACGATGCATGTCACATGGCGTGGCTGCGCAGGGACAGGGTGAGGGCTCGCCTGTTTGGAGTTCCATTCGATTATCCCCTCCGCCCGTATACCTTTCAGTTAGCTGACTACTTTATTAGAAGATCAAAGCATGCACCTTGCACAGGGGGTACTAATCCTGCTTTAGAGACAGATGGGATCCAAGGCATCAAGCAGGCCTTGGGACAGATGTGTTTTAATTCTGAGACTACTGAGGCACCTAGTGCCCTGATAGTTACACATCCATCATCGGGCTGAGCTAGTGTGTTCTCTATGTGTTTCCTCGAGGAGGTCCTTGACTATGAGCTATCTATGGATTTGGGGGATGATATTGATGGAGTGACTCTTCTTGATACTTACAAAGACGATATGGACATGATCAACATAGGCCGTATCCTCGATGCAGCCCCACATGAGCCCTATTATGCTTTTGACATGTTTGGAGTTTCTGCTATTGATTTTGAGGATGTGACACTTTATGATGCATGCGCTGATGTGATGGACATGATCGACATTGGCCATTCGATGCAAATTTCACTTCAGTGCCACCGCTTTTTGATATTATGTTCGGGATTTCTATGCTAGAGATAAAATGATGATGATGGAATTCTCAAGGCCGATATTATTCATAATACTGTATTTGTCGAGGAGCATCCGGACCCCCATGGACCCACCTCTTTCTTGACACTATGTTCGGCTCTATTTCACCGCTGATGATATTTCTGATGGTAATAATGACATGAGTATTTTCGAGTATTTGCCTATGTCACAACATTTTCCTTTGATTACACCACCAGCACCCATAGCACATATATATGATGTTGATGATGTGGGAGACACAGATGACCCACTAGGTGGCCAGTCAGAGTGTGATTATGATACAAAGGATAGGAAAGTTATACCCATTACTAAGAGTAATAAAGTTGACAAATTTTGGGACAATTTATCACTGTGAAATTAGGGATTGGCTCTTCCCTATCTCCGATGAGAGGAGTAGATTGATTGACCCGCGAGTCATACTGATGTATTTGCATGGACATGAGGACATGTCTGGTCTTGACTCTTCTATGCAAAGATCACATGCCCATTCTACCATGCTAGGCCGCTTGCCAGAAATTAATGGTGACTACACTCGATGGAGTTTGTATGCAAGCTGGGCGGAAGAAATTCATAAGCAACTTAGTGTCGATTCTCATCAAAGGGTCGAGCATCCCGAGACAGCACGTTGTCCCCTGTTCCCAAAAAGGATGGCAAGGTTAGAGTTTGTGTAGACTTTCATGATTTGAGCAAAGCCAGCCCTAAGGATGATTTTCCCCTCCAGCACATTAATATGTTAGTTGATAGCACTGTAGGACATTCGATGTTGTCTTTCATGGATGGATTTTCTAGGTATAATCAGACATGGATAGCTCTGTGAGGATATGGAAAGACTTCTTCAATACTGAGCTAAAATTTACTACTACCTGAGTTATGCCATTTAGGTTGGAGAATGATGAGTCATTTATCGAGAGTCGCTGAATAAATTTGCTCCATGACATGATGCATAGAGATGTCAAGGTATATGTGGACGACATGATAGTGAAGTCCCGAGACAGGGCAGATCACTTAGCAGCCTTATAGAGGTTCTTTGAGAGGATAAGATGTTTCAAGCTGAGGTTAAACCCCAAGAAGTGCACCTTTAGAGTAACTTCTGGGAAATTCCTGGGACACATTGTTAGTGAGCTGGGTATAGAGGTTGATCCTGAAAAGATCATAGCCATACCACATGTCGCCTCGAGACTGGTGAGAAATCATAGGCTTTCCGGGAAGATTTACAAGATATCGCCGTTTACTGCTGGGAACTGACATATATGTGAGCATATCTTTCCGGCCTTCGAAAGAACCAAATTTTACGCTTGGAACAGATGATTACCAAAGGTGCTTTTAGAAGATTGCGTAAAGGGTGTCTCCCTTTTCTCTCCTCCAATTCTAGTGCCTTGCTCAAGGCACCCTTCGCTATGTATTTGTCAATTTTGCATGGCCTTAGTATTGCATGCTAGCTCAACCCTCGATGATTCAGTGGAAGAGCTTGAGCCACTGGCTATCCGAGTAAGAGGATGCCAGAACATGAGTGCGTATACATGACAGATTGAGCGTCTGGTTTGCACGGGTTCGGGGGCCACTAGAGAGCGAGACATGTGCAGATGTTATTCCATACTCGGGTCTCACTGATCGATCCATCAGGTATCTATTTAATAGCCCTCGTTCGATGTAGGCTCATGAGATGGTTAGTACCGTTGATAGAGTTTGATATCTCAAAGAGGCCCGCCACGTAAAATAAAAAAGGAAGCATTGTTACGCATCATCCGCCACCTCAGATCCAATGACGTATCTATATCGTGATGCCGGGTTTCGAGGGAGTAGTCGTTCTTCTGAACAGACGCAGATGGCTATTGTACTTGGATGGTGCTAATCATCGTGTGGTTTGGCATCGATATCCTATTGATATCACCTCAAATGATCATATTCCCATATCACCAAGCTGACATTCTCCGATCATCAACGGTAGATCTAATACTTAGTCGTCGAAAGTAATGAGGCTGCCTTACATTACAGCCCAACACCGCACTGATCTTGGAGTTGACAACTAGAGATCCACTGTGATCCAACCTGGCTATTCCCCGCACCAAAAGGTATTCGGAGGACTCCGAGATTTTAGAAGATGAAGCCTTACCATGCTTACTTAGATTTGTTGGTTGATAGGTTTGATGAGTTGAGATTTATACATCTTCCCAGAGCAGAGAATCAGTTTGCTGATGCGTTA
This sequence comes from Tetrastigma voinierianum, assembly GCA_016808115.1. Taxonomy (NCBI): domain Eukaryota; kingdom Viridiplantae; phylum Streptophyta; class Magnoliopsida; order Vitales; family Vitaceae; genus Tetrastigma; species Tetrastigma voinierianum. The sequence continues at coordinate 199,052 of JAEQBH010001862.1, read as the reverse complement.
GCCACTTTGGCTTCTGTAATTGAGATTCCTGCGGGAGTGACTGTGCGACCATTGTTGATCGAGACTAGGTATGCACCAACTTACTGTTGTTTGATTGGCGATATCGAGTGGACGAGAGGAGCTACCTTGGTACCATGATCTTTATCGCTTTTTCTATGCAACGCTACTCTGCAGTCACTACCTACTAAAGGTAAGAGAGCATTAAGACATTCACTGCCGATTTGTTGCTCAAGGATGAAAAATCAGATAGAGATCACTCGATGGCATGTTGTTATTATGTTCAGATCGCGGCCCTCAAGCAGATCAAGCTGACGAGAGAGGTCTGGCGTGTGAGAGTCCTCAAGGCCCACACATGGGAGGTTATATGCTAACACATAAAATCATGAGAACTAGCTACTTTTAGTTGACCATGGAGACAGATTGTTGCCAGTTTGTACAAAGATGTTTGGAGTGTCAAATGCACGAAGACTTAATACACGTGTCACCTTCTGAGTTACATGCACTCACATCCCCTTAGCCATTTTCAGTGTGGGGTATTGATATTATTGGGAAGATCTTACCCAAGTCTTCCACTGGGCATGAGTACATTTTAGTCGCCATTGACTATTTCACCAAGTGGGGGAAGCTACTTCCTATGGTAGATTGACAGCAGTTAGGGTGGCCAAATTCATCATATCACACATTATTTGTCAATATGGGGTCCCTCACGATCCGATTCGAAGCGAGGGTGCATTTCGTGGGCGAGTGTACACGTTGATTCGTAAGTATGCCATTCAAGATCATAGATCGCCCGCAGCCAATGCACTGAATCATGGGCAAATGAGGCTACGAATAAGAATATCAAGAGGATTTTGAGAAAGATGGTCAAGACTTCTCGGGATTGGTCAAGAAGCTCCTTTCACATTGTAATTTATCGCACATCTGTACTTCTATCAGGTTCACTTCGTGATTCTCTGTACGGTATGGAGGCAAGATTACTACTTGAGATTGAGATGGATATTCGAGAGTGGCACTGTGAGCAAAGAGCATCCGAGGCCATGGACCCGGGGCCCCATTATGATCACTTTAGCCTTTGATGAGAGGAGATTGAGGGCAACAGATCATGTTCAGACCTATCAGAGGAAAATGACCCATGCATTAAGAAAAAAGGTCAAGCCCGTAGCTTTAAAAGGCGACCTTAGTCTCAAAGTCCTGGGGGATTGATTGGTGACTCTAAAGGCAAGTTTAGGACCGACTTGGAGTGGGCTGTATGTTATTCGAGATTTGACCCAAGAGGAAGCAGCTTGGCTGACATACCTAAACAGAAATCAGTTCATGGAGCCAATCAACGTGGATCAGTTGAAGAAGTTTTATACGTGAGATCATGGTTAGAGGATGGGTGGCCATCACTTCAAGTAGCCATATTCCCTATTGCTCACCCATACATTGATATATCCTATTGCTAGCCCTTTAAGCCTCACGCGGTTTATTATGGCCTTTTTTTTCATTTAGCTTTGCATACTTTTTCTGACCTGGTCGGGACCCGCCCCGTGCGCCTCAGATATTAATCGGATCCGTGAGCATCATGTCATCTTCGCTTGTTATTTCTTCGCATCATTACATGCTTCTTTCTTCTCATTTTGCATCTTCCATTTGCTTGCCTTTTGAGTTTTGTTTCTATCATTTTGTTTCTTTTCACTTTTATTTTCCTTCGTGTGACACACAACTCATGTCCCTGGGCTATAGGTTCGGGGTCTGGTCACAAATTCCTCTCGCTCCACCCTTAAGGTTCGAATTAGAGTCTTAGTTTGAGGGGACCATTTGGGTTTGGGATTTAAGGTTCATTAGTTAGATTGTGTTAGTGTGGCATTCATTTTACTATTTGTTAGTTGTTTGGCACAAAAAAAAAAAAAAGTTACGCTAATTCGATATTCACTTCATTGGTATTTGGGATTAGCATGGTTTGCCGACGGTATCATGGCTTGATCATCAAAGGTCATTTTGGATTGAGGGACTTATTTTTCTTCCTCGAAAGGCGTGGTGGAGAGCATTGTATGATCCTTTCTTACATGGATCCGGAGACACATCGGGAGCGAGGTTTGGGGCTCCCTTTGCACTAGTCCTCCGGGTCGTTATCCATATCACCATTCTCATCTTATGGTGACTTGCCTCGAGCCTGGGCATCCCTGATGAGTGGTCTGGCCATTATCACACATTGCTACACTCGTATCCTACCTTGTTTCCCTACTTTCTTCTACATCCCTTTTCATTTTCTTCTATCCTCATCGATTGTTGTCTCCCTTCATGAACGACGTGTCTTTTGGTGTACATCACCTTTTGCTTGGCATTGTTCACTTATGTGTTGGTCGAGTCGCTTTGCTCACGTGATTCTCCGAAATTTAGCATTGCACACATAGGTTTGGCATTATCTATTAGGTATTTTGGGCCTTTTTTCCCATCATTTCATTCACCTTTCACCTCGTCTACATTATGGTTCGAGCTCCTAGCACCACCCTGGTGCCACGTAGATTCAGTGGTTTGCTTCGACACATTTTATATGGATGTGTTCCTCGCATCGATTGAGTACGGAATGTCGAAGGTGTCTCTCGTTTCGTGGGAATATCGAGGGTCACATATTGCCTTTCCATTCGCCTGCTTACCCGGGTCCATGATCATATACATGATATGTAGAGTCGATCGCTGATGCCTTTAGCTTGATGCCGACACGTTCACACTGGGGCATACCCCCATCCTTTCATGCTAGCTTTGGCTCTTACACATGTACACATGCAGTTAGTTTTGCCTAAAGACGTTTTGGGCATTAGAGTTTGAGTAAGCCCGATATTTAGATTGGTTTCTTCATACACAAAGCCAGAGCTGATGCGGATCGATTCACTATATTCATCGCTGTACAAGGGTGTGCATACTGGGGCATTCCCCTATTCATTGTCCTATTTTCTCGCGTAGACGATTAGGATTTCAATTATGTATTTCAAGGTTTTCATCGAGATATTTGAGCTTCAGATGTACATACAAGGGCATACCCTCTATCATTTGTCAAAGTGATATTAAAGCGAGGAGGGTTTTTCCCTCGTGAAACGAATGTTTGTAATATTATGTTTTGTGACTTTGACTTTATGTGCAATGGTGGGCCAAGATTACGTGGAATTATGCCTTAGACTAGGCATAACCTTTCTCTGCGCCTCTTTGGACACGCCTCATCCTTCTTTTGTTTCAGTTCTTCGCATTATGCCTAATTCGACCCCTTCGCTTTGTTTCGTGGGTTCTCCTAAGATCGCGCCTTGACATTCATCCCTTCGCTTTTTTTCGTCTCCTGCATCGCGCCCCTGATTCAATCACTTCGCTTTTGTTTCGTGGGTTCTTCACTGCTCTGATTCGATCCCTTCGCTTTGTTTCGGGTTCCCTTCCGACATCACGCCTTGATTCCGATCCCTTGGTTTTGTTTTAGGGTTCTCCTGCAAGATCGCGCTCTGATTCGATCCCTTCGCTTTGTCAGTTCACCAAGATCGCGCCGTATTCATTTTTATTTATTTCTGCTCTCGCCATCGTGGCTCTCGATTTTATTATCTTTCCTCGATTATTTATTTCCCATTTCTTCCTCATCTTCCTCAGCATTGTGTTTGAGCATCGCTTATCTTTTCATTATCGTACTCGAGAAAGCATCGCTTATCTTTTCAACATCAAGGTTTCGCTTCCTATCTTCACGCTTATCAGGTCCGGATCACTCATATCTTCCTGTGCACTGCGCTTACGCCCTCTTAGTCCTTCAATCGTGCACTGCTACTCCATTAGCCTTCTAAGATCGGTACCTGGGTAAAGGGACAAAATTACCGGGTCATCCGGGTCTTCACTAGAGCTCATCACTCAGATCTCTGTACCCACCACCATTCACTGTCATTCACTTTACCCGGGTGGGGCATATTTGTAGACCTCAATTTTATCCTCAACACTTGCATTTATCCTATGGGTGTCATGACTCACCATCATTCCCTATATAGTACTGCTGGCGGCCCTTTTAAAGTTAAGTCGCCCCGCTTCGGTGACTTATATGTGCATCCATCGAAAGTGCATATGTAGTTCACTTCAGAGTGTCATCATGGCTTCTTTTTTTATTTATTGGCATCATGCCATAGGAAGCAAGTGGGCCCCCCCGAGGTTTTAACTCAATCGGAGTTTATTGGAGTATGTCGAATTCGGAGCACCCGAGCTTGTTTTGGTCATATCTCCCTCACTTAGACTCGAAATCATGCATCATTTCTTTTGTTAGATTCCCTACTCATTGAAGAATTGCTGAAAAAATTTGAGAATTTTTTATCAACCAGATCGACTAGTTGGGAACCAGCTTAGCCAGTTCAATGGATTTTAGTTGAAGTTCATTATTTGAGCAGGTTCAAATGCATAGCACTCGAGCTTGTTTTAGTCATATCTCTCTCATTCGGACTCAAAATCATGCACCATTTCTTTTGTTGGATTTCCTACTCATTGAAGAATTCTCTGAAAAAATTTGAGAATTTTTATCAATCGGATCAACCGATTGGAAACCGGTTCAGCCAGATGATTGTGCTAGCTTGTATGGAGCACTCCATTTGAGCTCAAATCCCACTGGGTTCTAGCCCATGTTCGCATCAGTCTTGTATAGTTTCAGCCCTAGTCAGGCCATTTCCATGGGCTTCTGCAACCAATCTTTAGTCCATTTGGATTCTTGGTGTTTAAACAAAGGGATAAATGTGGCCAACTTTTGACCTCGTGAATAGAGGAGTGTTTATGAAGCTGGGAAGTCCGAGATTGATTGGGGGAGTTCCCGGGACTAAAGGTGTGAAAAATGGAGTAAGCCTAGATGTTTATGAAGGAAAAAGAGAAGCAAAAAAATGTGAAAAAGAAGGGGAGAAAGGAGAGGAAAGAAAAGGAAAGGGAGGAGGAAAAAAAATAGGAAAAAGAAAAGGATGAGGGATTCTCCAGATCCAGGTAGGAGTGCTCTCTCTCATTATGAAGGGGGATTTTCTAAAGTTTTGAGAGAGTGAATACCAGGTTTTGGAGGAAGAAAAGAAGGAAGACAAAGGAGCAAATGTGGAATCCTACGTGCATGAACGCTGTGTGCTTCCTCCCGCTTCTTTTACGCTGTCTGGGCTTTTGATGTTTGTAGCCCAATTTTAGGCACTAGGCATTGCTCTGATCGGGCTTCAAATTGGTCCGTAGCCTAATTGTACTCCATTTGTTTTTGTGATTCTGACTCTTTGAGGAGGATTCTGAAAATTTTGAGAATCCTCTCAACCCAACAACTGGGCTGGAAACCGATCAACCTGCTCATTGCTATTATGTTTTTAGAAATAGCAGTTAGGGTACTTTGCATTGTTTGAGTTAGTTCTCACTCATTCGATGTCATAATTGTATACCATTTATTTTATTTTTATTTTTTGGCTTCCTTACTCTGTGAAGAATGTTTTGACAAATTTTCATAATTTTTCACACCTGACTAACTCATTGGGAATTGGGGACGCCTACTTTTGTCGATTTGTATGGGTAGTTTAATTTCAGATTAATTGGAGCCCATGACCTTTGTGAGTCAAGCCCATTCACTCCAGATTAGTGTAGGGCTATGTTTAGGGTCTGAAATGGGATTTAGTCCATGTTAATGTGGTTCCATTTTGGATTTGTAAGAATTAGGGTCTATACGGGTCAAAGGGTGGTTAGTTAAGTACTAGTAATCTAGTGTTTTGTCGAGCCCGATTCTTTCAGATGAATAGACGTGTTTATATAGCCGCACAAGTGTTGTAGCATCAATGAGTAGCTGAGATGCAATGTATGGTTTCTCCTGGCTTCCTTTGCTTTTGATATTTAATTTTGAGAGATTGTTGTATGCCTGAAATGTGCGATTAACCTTCCCCTACAAGGCTTTTCTAGGGACCACAAGTATGTGCTTTAATGTTGGCTAATGAATTTCACATGGATGCTTGGTGTTTGAGTGTTCGCGCATGTTTCATGGCGTTGGCTGCCAATCCTTGATGTAGCGTGTGGCCATGGACCACAGGTACGCGCCATTTGCTCTTTTGGTTGAGTGTTCTTAAGCATGCTAGATACCAATTAGGTGGGTCAGATCCCAGTTGTATGTTTAACCTTGGAGGTTATCTGATCTTTGACCCATATGCTCCCACATACCCAATTCACTAGTAGGGACCGAGTTTTAGGCCTAGAGGGGTGCTTTATCATATGAGGTACCTTCCCGACAGGTAACCTGATCCCCGAACCCAGAAATATTGTTTTCGTGGACCGCTTTTTCCTGACTGGAGTCAATGAGGGGTTTTTTTTGTTCTTACTTGATTTTCCCCGTAATAAATAAAAAATAAAAAGTAAGTGGCGACTCCAAACACAACCATTCCTCATTGGGGACAAATTTTTCAAAGTTCGAAAATCAACTCTCTTTTTTCTATTAATAGTGAGTCGCGCCGGCCCGTGGATCTGGGTAGGGTCCACAACTAGACTCAATGTTAATTTTTTAAAGACTTTTTCATTGAAGAACAAAGGGTGTCGGAGTTCTAATAAAACGAAAAAGAGTATTTCTTGGTTTTTTAAAGACTTTTTCTTTGATGTTAAAAGGATTTGAAGTTAAAAAAAAAAAAAATCGAAAAAGACTTCCTAGTTTTTTAAAATCTTTGAAAACTCTCTTGGATTATGGGATTAGAGAACATATGGAACATTCATTGCAAGTCACTTCAAAAAAAGGGATAGATCTACTTTCCAGTGCAAGAGGTGAGTTTTAGGGCTGTGGAAGATGGTAAAAAAAAAAATCAGAACTAGCGGCAGAAGGAGGATCGATGGAGGCCACAATGTCGTCTGTGACGTCGGCCCAAATGTCGCCGTCTTCAACGTCGGTTTGAGGAGTGATGATGCCTCTTTGAGCTACAGTGGCGGCGTAGGTTCGAGTAGCAGCAACGTCTTAACCAACAACGTAGGAATTTTTGGCCAAGAATGGGTTTGAGGAAGAAGAGAAAGAAGAAGAAGGTGGAGAGGAGAATATGGAAGGTTTTGTACATAAATTAAAGGGATTTCTTCCTATAAACTTGCCAAATCTCTAAGGAGAGTCTTTTGATGCAGAAGGAACCGAAGGAGAAGGAAGAAGATCAAAAGTCGTAGGTTTGAAAGAAAAATTGGTGTGAGGTTTTTCTCGGGATATTACTTTGGGCTTTTTCAATTCATCTAACCGGGCTCGAGTTTTGTCTTGTTCTTCTTGTTGGTCATCCACATCCAAAGGGGTAAGTTGCACTTTGGGCCTCATGGTAGAATGATGAGATAAAAAATATAAGAGAGCCTTCGACATATAAAAGCTTTTTCATACAAACATGGCCTATGTGCCATATTGTATGCACGTGGGAGGGGGAGGGGGGCAGATGGATATATCAAGCCCAAACCCAGCCCAACCCAGTCCGAGAAAGCCCTTGTCCATGATAATCAGCCCATGAAATCGTCCAAGGACATTTCTGGAAATTTTTTATTTGTCAAAGTGGCAAACTCAGAATGGTGAGACTTTGTCTAAAAAGCAAGTGGATGAGACTTTTTCTCAACCTTAAGTCATGACATGGCAAAACGTGAGCAGCTATTGTTGGATAAATGACTTAGAGAATAAGACTCTAGTGGGTACATGATCAGTTATTCAAGAAGGTAGGTTAGAGCAGTTATTCAGAATGCCTATAAAGGAAGACTCAACTTCAGAGCAAAGGACCGGCAAATCAATCATCAACCAACACTTAAAATGTATATTTCAAAGATTTTCTTAGTTTGTCTACAAGTTCAACAACGCTTTTTAGATTCCTAGCTTAGTTTTAGATATTGTTTCCAATGATTTTATTACTTTAAAGCTTTGTTGCTTCAACATTTCATTTTTAGTCTATTCTATAATGAACTTTGTTATCTTTCAAGCTAGTCCATACAACTTTTCTCTTAGCTTTCAATATAGTACAATTTTCAAAGCATTTACACTTAGATTCTAGGGAACTGTGAAGGGAACTAGGGAATCCCTTTTTCACTTGAGTAGAAGTTAGACTTTGACACAGTTTTATTTTGGAAATACTATGATTTCTTAGCATGCCTGCGTATTCATCAATTCTCATGCTTTTGTATGTTTTGGACCAAAATTCAACATAATCAAGGTGGTTTGATGGACTATTTATTAAATAAGGGGTCCTATCTAATCCTAAAGCATAATTGCCCCGAAGATTAATTAGTGTAAAATCTCGTACATAAATAGGTCAACCAATTAAGTTGCCAGCCATTGCAAATGCTGCACCCATGCGTTTCAGCTCTTGAGTGGCTTACCAATGTCCCTCTCTTCATAGCTGATGTATTGAAAAATTATCTTTATTAATAAAATTTATCTTCATTTTGGTTCAAAAAAATATTGCTATTATAATGAAATGTTTTTTTAATTTTTGTTTATATTTGAAAGAACTTAGTTTTAATATTCTATTAAAAAAGAGAATTATTATAAATGTTATAAATAAAAATTTATTATATTATATATATATATATATATATATATATATAGATAAAACAAAGATAATATAAAGTATTAATATTTATTGAATTATTAATTATTATTATTATTATAGGTGAATGTATTTTAATGTTAAAATAAATTTTATCTAATGCACTAATGACGTTTGGTGTTAAAATAGAAAAGCTAATAAAAATGAATACAAAATTTTACTTTTAAAAGATAAAGTTTTTTAATTGAGTAAATTTTTTTAATGAAAAGGTTAATTCAATCCGGTTTAAAAAAATGATTCTAAAATAAGTGGTAATGGGAGGGCTTGATAATACAAAAAAATGCATTATTTATGAAATAAGACAAGTTGTCTTTCCTTCTTGGCCATATTTGGGTAAATAACTTAATTAAACACTTATTTTATAAAAGCTTATTAGATGAGAGTTTATATCATAAGTACTTTATTCAATAAGCTATTTGTATTTGAATGTATTATTACACAAGTACTTATATTATCGGAAGAAAATTAAGCAAAGGAAACTGGAAAGAAAAAGGTAAGATAAAAATTTTCCTTACGTTTGATTATCCATGGAAATTTTAAGGAAAAAGATAAAAAATTCAATATTCCTTGGTTAACCATAGAAAAGTAAAGGAAAAATTGTTATAAATTTTATATTTTTAAAAATATAAATAAACATAAAAATGAAACATATAAAAACTAAATACTGTGATGTTCCCAGACTAAAGTGTTGTGACTAATTGGGTAAATATTTGTTTAAATAAGAGAAAAATCAGCAGACTCTGTTGATAATTCTTCTTTTCTCTTTTTCTCCATTTTGGGAAAGTATTGGCAATAATATATTGTTTATACATGTTTTTTTGTTTTATCATATTTTTCCTTCATACAATGTTTTCAGACTAACATGGCATTTCTTTAACATCTACGCACTACGATACATCATATCTGTGAGCTCGAACCTTGGACCCCTCATCTTCCCTCCCTAGAACTAACATAACCTTTTTTTTGTTGAAGAGAAAAATAATTTTATTGATTCAAACTAGCAATACATCAATATAAACATAAAATCAAAATTGCTAAAAACCAGAGAGGATGAAAATCATCTAGGTTAATAGAATAATGAAGACTCTCTTAGGCTGCATTTGATAGTGAGTCTACACATTTGATGTGCATTGTGACTAAAATACCTATGACTTTAGTTCTACAACATACTGATGATTGTTGATTTGATTTCTTGTATCTGATCGTATATGTAGGCAGGAAAATTAAGAAATTTTCAAAAGTATGAATAGTAATAATAATAATAAGTACCATAATGGTTAAGGAAGCCTAGAAAATTCTCTAGATCACGGATGACGAAATGAATTTACTTGTAGTTGGATTAAGTCTTACGAAATCTAGTTACCCATAAAATTTTCGTTAAATTACGAGACGGTCGGTTTCACAATTTACCCAGTACTTGGGTGTCTAGTAACTCGAGACAATATTTTATGATAATCTCGCGAGTTAGGAAATAACTCAAGTTAAGCTCATTTAAAAAAAATTGGACTTGAATCGGAACTGAAAATAAATTGTTTTGGGGTAGGAACGGATCCGAGTGAGGATCACGTGACACGTGGCGCCATGAGGGCCACACACTTAACTTAATTTAAGTTAGAACAAAGAGGAGAAAAGCTCCACATTTTGGGGCTGGGGCAGAAGCAGGTGGTTGAGTTGAGAGGGTAGAGAAACTCTCTTTCTCTGCGATCTACGGAGATCGGGTGGTCGGAATCCGTCGAGCTAAGATTTAAAGTTCATCTACTCGATTAGGGCTATGCGTGGGTACCCACAACATGCAATTTCGTCGAAGATATCGTGTTTGGAGAAGAAAAGTTAGTAAGAGAAGCTCTACTTTCTATCTAAGATTTGGTGTGAAACAGGTTTAGTCGAAATTTAAGGCTTAGACTCAGTGCTTGTCGAGGGACGGGCCGTGGACACGAAAATCAAGAATTTTTCGTCGGGTGTGGAAGTTCGGGAATGCCATGGGTCTCGGGTCGTCGGGACTCCAAAAAATTTCGTCATCGCTCTAAGAGGTAAAGAACCTTCCTACTCAGGTTTATTTCTTATCTAAATACTATTTTGGTCTTGGTTGGCCCTAAGGGCTGTTTGGATTAATGTTCAGAACACAAATCGTATTTTGCTGTTTGGAGTTGTTTTTGTTAAGTTGATTTTCGAGGCTGAGTTTGGGATGGGTTTTATGCCATGTTTATGGTTGAATTATTGGACTAAATCGGGCGGTTTGTTCTTGGGTGAAAGGGTTGTTTCAGGGATGAGTTGGTAGGAAAAATAGCATGTGGGGAACTTAAAGGAGCCCCGAGAATCTGTTTGTGGGTTCACGTAGTTGCCCATCTGCACTGTTTGTGCAAGGCCTCCAACTTTGGACGGCCATAACTTTCTCGTCCGAGCTCTGTTTTGAGTGTTATTGGACTCTATGGAAAGCCCTTTGAGTCTAGAATCTATCCATATATAGCTTGATAAAATTTTAACTCATAGTTGGTCCAAAATGAAGTGAAAAATAGAAACCTCTTTGGTTCCATGTGTCAGTCCTTTGTTATCACGTGGCCTCAACGGTGACCATAACTTTCTCGTCCGAGCTCTGTTTGGGGTGTTCTAGGACTCTATGGAAATATTTTGGAGTCTAGAATCTGACCATATGATTTTTAATGGCAAGTGGTGCTCACATACTAGTTGAAAAATTAATTGATACAACAAGTGTGCTGGTGTTGGATTACGGATGTGAGGAGTTGTGTGTTGAAGTGACCATTACATGACAGGTTGTAGGCTATCTTAGGTGCATGATATGCCATGAATTATCCTAGGAAATGAGGTGTGTCATTACTTTCCTAGGTAGTGACTTGATGAAATGTTAACATGTGTTTGTGTGATTGATTGAAATGACATTTCTTGGTTAAGAGGTGTCATGCTTGGATGTCAATATGTGTGCTCTAACATATTGGGTTTGTGATGTGTTTTTGTGTGGACATGGCTATTGCATGGCATGTTGTAGGCTAGTTTATTGGGCATTATGCATCATGATGTAGCTTAGGGATTTGAGTATGACATTACTTGTCTAAGTAGTAGTCGGAATGATATTGATGCATGCTTGTTTGATGTGTTGACATGAATGTGATAAATGTTAGTATGACTACATGTATATTAACGTTTAATGAATGTATGGACTTTTGTGTGCATTAGACATGAGTGTCCATGGTACCACGATTGTAGTGTGCGCCTTAGGGTCCATGTAGGGTCTTTATACATTGGGCATAACCCAGGGTGCAATGCTTAGTGCATTGCAGCGGGTGCACGAGAGGACATCGCATGGTATGGGTGTGAGTGCATAGTAGTTGTCATTCACCATCCTTGGTGAATGGGTTGTGGACTCGTACTTTGGATGAAGTCCAATGGAGATCCACGGTTTGTATGGTTGATAATCAACATTGTGTTTGGTGTCGATGGTGAGACCGGTAAATGGGATGAAAGTGGTTGGTCTCACGGTTGCATAGCATGAAATTAATACCCGTGTGTTGGGTAATTTAAGTAGGGATAGACACCCCCTCAGGTGAAAAACCTAAAACTTTGTGGTTAGACATGACCCCCGTCGGTGAAAGACCCAAGAAAATGTCGATCGGCGTGCGGTGTCCTGAGGTGAGACCCCAAAAATCCATGGCCCGCAAATGCATATATACATGACACTTGATTACATCAAGTGACACTGAAGGATAAAACCAGTGGGTATGGGTTTATAAAACCAAAAGCTTTTGTTTTATGAAATAAATGATTTTATAAGGAATCATCCAAAAAGCCTTTGGATTTGAAAAAGAAATGAAAATGACTTTATAAAATGATTATTGGATGTGATCCGGAAAAATAAAGGTTTTTATCATGCATGGGGTTCTATCATATGTGAGAAGAGTCGGTGAGGACTTGATACATGGGGCATGATGAGTCGCGTCTCATTCATGACAAGTAAGATTCTGTGCTAGGATTGCATGTGCTTGGTTGTTTGACCATTCATGTGCATTTAGGTGGGGAATAGCCCTTGTAGAACTTATCTCTACTGGGCGTTAGCTCACCCCTTCTTGGGACCCCCCATACGTGATAAAAGAGACACAAGCCTCTAGGAGTTAAGATTATGAAGCGGGCCGGATTGTGGCCTTGATTCATGTTTTGTATATTATATTATAATATGTTAGTTTTAATATAATGTTTTGTATTAAGAGTGATGTAATAACTCTTGTGGCTTTGATATAGATTGTATTTATATGGATAAATGGTCCCTACGTAATATTTTATCTAATATGTAATCCTGGTGGTCGCTAGTATAATATTAGAGAGGTTGCCATGAAATTGCACATACAGGTTTTGATAGAACTCTCAGATAGCGAGACTCTACCCGATTATAAATCACGGCCTTTAAAAGTGACTAATGGAGGTGTCGTTACCTCGACATCCACAAATTCTCCGCGGGTTAATGGGTTGTCAACAAACCCCCGAGATTTGGGGTGTCACAGTATATACTTTGTTTGTTTGAATCATCCAAACCCAAATAAAAGTTGCATGACGACGACGAAAACCAAACCGTCGTACTAAGATGACACAACCACCTGCCGCACCAAGACGACGACAACCGCACACACACAAAGGCGATAACCTTTAATTTTGTTTGATTCTCGTAAAGTACTAAAGAAAGGAAAAATATTAAGGAAATTGGTTTTCTCACCTTTAATCGTTCAATAAAATATTTGAAAGGAGATCAAATATAAATAAAATTATTTAAAAATAAATCAAATGAGTTAAAATAAATAAAATAAGTTTGAAGTAACAAATAAAAATAATATGTTCTATTTAACTCTATTTTTATTTTTTAAATATTTTTTTCTTTCCTTTTACTTTTAATTTTCCTATCTAGTTTTTTTTTGGTTACACTTCTCAAATTTTCTAGGAACCAAATATAGCCATATTAACTCATTATATAAGTATATAAGATGAAAATACAAAAGAATGAGAACAGATTGAGTGTGACACGATTTCATTTTTTGATATAAATTACTAAATCCATATCCATGTATATAACCCATTCCATTTCAGAAAACACCCCATCCATTCCATGCTTTAGATAAGAGATCAGGAAAGCATAATATAGATTACATTGAAAAAAGAGATGGAACATATTTTAGTTTACAGCAGCTTGTGATTCGGACGGGAGCTTCTGAATTTAAGTAATCAAAGACATGTACAAGAGAGAAAAGAAAAAAAAAATCCAAGTCATAAATTAACTCCATCATCGAACCTATTATTTGTAAATATTTTTATGGACTAGCACCAAAGCAGATCTATCAATATTTATCCATGATTGTTGCAGGACTAATTCCCTCGTGGGGATGAGTGCATGGAGAAGGACTGACGGTGGCACCGGACCCGCATGATCCGTAACAATGGTCTTCCGGCGCTGCGCCCGACACGGCTTCTCCCCAAAGGCCGAGCAGTTGCTTGGTAAGCTATGCAACTGGCCAGTATGAACATCACAAGAAGCAAGTTTCTGGCGGTGCTCATTATTGTAATGACCCTCCTGGGAAAAATGAAGGATGGCTGATTAATGTGCGAGAGCTGGATGTGGTTTACAAGGGCTGGGCATAAAGATGAAGATGCAGATTCTAATATATAGAGAGGGGATAGAAGAGGATAGCCTGTGGGAAACAAGGATAATGGGGAGAGAGAAGGAAAGTTTCCCAGTAATTCCCGAGAAATTAATTAAGTTCGTGCGTTTCATTTCAACAGTAGTCACCAAGAAAGCTCTTGCATAATGACACTACTTGATATATCCCTGAAACAGAATGGAAGATGTCCATCAGTTCACACAGGTATACGCATTAGTCAAATTAGTGGTGCTCAACCGTGGCGGTGGTTTTTCATATTTCAATATTACTGGTCGTAGCGGTGGTTTTTCTCAGTTATATCCCTTTCTTGTTGATAAAACTAAAGGGCGATAGTTTCTTAACGTAGTGGCGATGAGGAATCTCCCATGCATGTGTTCGTCAATTGTGCCTTTTCAAAGAGTTGTTGATTGCTTTTCCTTTTGATTTTTGTTTTTGCTTTTATTTTTATTTTTATTATTTACAATCAGTCTTCACAGCTTTTTCTTGTAATTTTTTTCTCATGGAAATCACCCTCAAATTTTCCATCTTTTAAATAAATTAAATTTTATAATTTTAATAATGTTATAGCATAATATCTTATTTTTCACTTATTTTGAAAATATAAGTAATAATTTTAAATTTTAATTATTGATTTTATTAAAAAAAAAACCTATTCATTTATTTTATTTTTATTAGATTTTTCTTATTAATTAGATTTAATAATTCTAAAATTTTTCTGGTTTATTTTTAACATTTTAATTTATTAAATAAATAATAAATTTGAAAATCTACTTAATAAAAATGCTTTTTATTTTTGTGAATTTACTTATTCAATATTTTTACATTTTAATTATATTTTTATTTTTGTGTAATTAATGTATTAAATATAAAGATATTCACATGTAACAATTAATAAGCAAAAAAATAAATAAATATATAATAAAACAAATAATAACATAAACACACATATAATGGATAATGGATAGAAACTAGATTTGAGTTTATTATTTCTTTTTCTTTTTTTCTAAATCATAACAATAAAACACATGCAAATGGTCACATTTATGGGGATTACTAGATTTGTTACACTGTATAAGGTATTTCCACTAATTGTACAAAGCATGTGAACTAAGTGTACTGTACAAGCCGTGTACAAGTTACAATCTTCAAGGATTTTAATTGATTTTTAAAAACTCAAATAATGATTATTTCTGTAACCGAAGGATGAAGGACATTCATTTTAAATATTGTTTTATCTCACATTCATCCTATACATTTTTTAAATCTCGTATATATTCATTTTATAAACTACTTTAATTATAATTTTTGAAAAAATAGATTTCAATTCATTTTCCTTTTTTTTTTTTTTTTAACTATGAAGATGAAAAGATGTCAATGCTCACATTTAGTACCGAGGGGCCTATGAGATTTGTTATAATGTACAAGGTATTTATACTAATTGTGCAAGGTAGATGATCCAAGTGTACAAGGGATGTACATGCCTATTATTTTTAAAGGATTTTAATTGATTTTTAAAAACAATTCTATACTAAAACGATTGTTACTAATTTTTTTTAAATAGTTGATATTTTTATACTATTTTTTTATCTTTATTTAAAAAAATTAACTTGTGGATTGTATTTTTTATTTCATTTTTAAAATTTTGGATCTATAAAAATGCATAATATTAAAGTATAAAAACTAAGATTATAATATGAAAATAAGAAATTACTATAAATAAAAATTATTATGAATATATATATATATATATATATATATATATATATATATATATATATATATATATATATTATAATCATTATTATTTATAATACATTTATTAAATTATTTATTAGGTAGGTAAATATATTTATATATTAAAAGTAAATATAAAAATAAAATATAAAATAATGAATAATATTGAAATCATAAAAGAGAAATGGCAAAAAACAAAGCAAACTAGGTGTGTGGTGGCTGTATAAGAAGGTTAGGTGGCGGCTTGGAGTGTGTGGCTAGGGGAGAGAGGTTGAAGTTTGTGAGAAAGGGAGGGCTAGGTTGCGACTTGGAGTGTATGTGGCTAGGGGAGAGAGGCTAGGGTTTTTGAGAAATTGAGGGTATTTTTGTCTCATCAAAACATGTCCTTAGGTTTAATTTGGGTGTGTTTACACTAAAAGATAAATTTTTTGGCCCAAATGATATTTGAATAATTATTCGGCCAGAGGGTAGTGGAATAGGCCGAATGGATATATCAAAACCAAACCAAGCCCAACCCGCTCCGAGAGCTCGAGCCATTTATGACCAAACCCATAAAAGGGTCTTGGCGATATTTTCAGAAAATTTTCACCTACAAAAGCCATTAACTTTATACCCACAGACTTGTCTCAAAAGCAAAGCTTTGAGGAGACTTTTCTCCATCTCAAGTCATGATATGATAGAACATGAGCAAAGTATCATATCGATAAACACTATAACAAGATGTTAAGGGATAAATGACTGAGAACAAGCACTATAGTGGGTACGTTGACCCAGCTTTATTAGATAAGGTGGTTGGAGCAATGGTCTTCGTAATGCCTATAAAAGGAAGACTTAACTTCAGAACAAAGGACTAGCAAATCAATCATCAACCAACACTTAAAACATAGCATTTCAGCATTTTTCTTAGTTTGTTTACAAGTTCATCAACCATCTTTTCAAATTCCTAATTTAGTTTTAGAAATTTTTCCGCATTTATTATTTTTTAAAGCTAAGTGCTTCAACATTTCATTTTCAGTCTATTGTACAATTAAATATTTTATCTTTCAAGCTAGTTTGTACAACTTTTCTCTTAGCTTTCAATACAAAGGACACCCCTATCCTGTATCCCACGACAACCCTTCTCAACTCCGTGGAAATTCTATGGATTTCGGGTTACCCGATACCACATGCTGCGCCCCATTTATCGTAGATCCATATTTCACAAAAATCAAAGTGTAGTCTCCTTATTCGGGAGCTCTTACTCCAACATACAAACTCTATAGTCAATAATCCATAAGAGTTTATTTCTTAACACCCTTATACATAACATGATGATAAAACTAATCTCAATATAGTCACCCACTTCACCTCGTAATACAGATCCTTCACTGGGACCACTCATTCATATTTAAATCAAAATAAGAACAAAAATTATCAAGCACGATTGTACCATAAGAGTCCTCATCACGGCCCTCTCTTACTATAATTACATACCCGACTATTTATACAAGAATGTCCAAAAGAGCGAGCTGCACTGATAATTCTTTATACAAAATACTTACAAAGTAATATCAAGGCCACACATCGGGCCTCATTCGTAATCACGCAAACCCTCGTCGAGTTACCGTCTCCTCGTACACTCCCGTACCTAAAAGGGGGTCCCACGACGAGGCGAAAGAATGCCTAAAGAGAAATCTTTTCCCTACAAGGGCTACTCCTTCCTAAAATGCACACGCAATGCATGCATATAACATCAATCACATTCATACTAAATTTATGCAACATTATATAACAGCTGCGGTCATGCATGAGATGCGACCCTCATGTTTCACAACCCGAGTCTCAACCGACCCATACCCAATACCTATCGCAAGTGTGGAAACCAACCATTGGTATTTAACCCAATGACTTAAAACATTGGACAACCCCTCCACTTTACTCTATCAAATCTCGTGGTGTTTATTTGGTTGCGACTGGCAGTGTCTCACCGTTGTGCTTCGCAACGCTTCCGATTACTCTTTCACAACTTTCATCTCTGGATACATATGTCTGACAAAGAATAAAATTTAGGTCTTTCACTCTAGGGAGGGATCTGCCCCATCTTGCTTCACCCAAACACACGTGATTTATTATTATTATTATTTTATACAACTGAGTCTTCGATTTCGACGTTGTCCCATGTCCATAAGCTTCATCACCATTCCACTGCTGAATGGTGAATACCAAGATCCATACACCCTACACCTCGACTCGACGCGATGTGATCGTGCATATGAAATGCATGATGCCAATGCATTTTCCTTCATGTTACATGTATATATGAGTGCTACATGAAACATTAATACACCATGGACAATTATAATTTTTACATATAATTTACATCCATGCAATCCACACAGAGAGGCTCAACAACATATTAACATGATTTTTACACACTACAACATGTTATTTAATATTTTACAACAATAACACACAAAATGGCCCAAATCTCATAACCACATAAAACAGGGCACCTCTTGGTCCCTTCACGGTTAATCATCGAATTACTGACACGCCACAAAACCCGAAAACATCAATCTCGGGATTGAAACCAAACCCGAACTCACCCGAGATCGCCTAAAATGTCCTGTGGCTCTTAGTATGGACTGTCCGAAAACAGCCTAAAATTCAAATGGTACTATACAAAAACAATGAATTCAACCCTGGACTGGTCTAAAACAACCCTAAAATTCCTAAACTCAGTCCAAAAAATTTAGGACTAAAATTTACTCCTTTCACAACCTCTAAGAAAACCCCAAGCCATTAAATGGCCTTTAGGCTAGAAAGAACCCGAGTAGGAAAATTCCCTACCTCGTGGAGTTTGACGAAACTCCAAGATTTTGGTATCCACGCGTAGCTCTCATTGCGTAGATGAACTTCTCATTACTTCGACGAAACCTACTATCCCCGATTCGAGATCTTAAAAAGAAATGAAGAGAAAAAAATAAAATTAAAAATAAAAATAAATATATCTCTCTATCTCGCTTCTTCCCACGCCTCCTTCACTTTTTCTTTTTGTTTGCTTATCCTTTTTTTATTTTTTATTATTCTTATTATATTATTATTTGAATACGGCTCATATTGCCTCATTCTGTCTGTTTCTCGGTCCAAAAACTTTATTTATTTTCGCTCACTTTATTTAATGACTTAGTTTGCTATTTGACTTCCGAGATTTTTGTAAAAATCTCGTCTCCTCGAAGTCACCGACACTTATCACCTAAATCGTAAATATTCCGTCTGTTCTCGTAATCTCGATGAAACTTTTCTAGGTCACTAAATTTCGCGAGACGAATTTAACGACACAATCCATTTCATCATCCGAGATCTAGAGAATTTTCTAGGTTTCCCTAAACTATTCTGGAAATTATTATTATTATTATTCTTTTACCATTTTTTCCTGAAAATTACAAATTTTCCTGCGTTCTTATCTTCTTTTCCCTTAACAAAATTTCATCTCAAATTCTACATACTAGCACACACAAACACAGGCATATGCAGTAATATTCTAATGCCAAATATGAGACCACACACCTTTGTCCTCAAATAGGAAAGGATAGGTGGCCCACATCATGTCCTCGCGTTCCCATGTTGCCTCCTTCACTCCTCGTGTTGCCACAGCACTTTTACTAATCGCATGGTCTTGCATCGCAAAACCTGATTTCGGCTATACAAGATACACACTAGTCCCTCCTCGAAGGTCCCATCAATGTCAACAATAATCTCTTCCCAATCCACTACATGAGTTGGATCTTATATATTTCCGAGCATGAGATCGGAACACCATGGATACCGATAAACTCGTGTAGCGCCTACCGATATGCAACTATGCCCACCATCTCGAGTACCCGTCCAATATACTGACGATGAAGCTTCTCGTTACCGACTGACCACCTCTCTTAGTTTTTCTTACATGATCACCAATTCCTCAAACTCGAGGTCAACGCCATCTATCGACGTATTCTTCTCGCCCCGTCGTAAGAAGACACTTCAGACCCACCTTCTCCGCGGTGTTTAATCGCATCCGAACCGTTGATGGAACTTTCTCCACCTGTCCAACAATGGGATCGATTACTCCCTCATAAGGTGCCATCTGTGTCGCCGATAACTATTGTTGTGGTGGAATTCCACCAAGGGTAAATGCGCCCCAATACCCTGGAGATCTAGTACAATAAATATGTCCTCTAAATTCAGATGATTTCCCGACCGGCCACCGCTTCAAGGACCCCACGGCTCAAACACTTCCAAAATGTAGAATTCCAGGATCCTCGTCCGATGATAGATGATCTATGTACGCAGCGGATAATAAATATACAATCGGCGTAATTCCTCTAGTGGAAGCCCGCCTTCGCGAAGTGTGTCGACTTAGTGAGCCTGCCAACCCATACCCAAGATATCATGCTCCGTCGTATCAGGGTGGGTCACAAATCCATCGACATGCCTCCCACTTCTACTCCGCGCCTCTACCCTAACGGAAAGTAGCCCCGCCGGCTTCTCGATGTCACCCTAACCTAATGACATGGAGACATCAAGGCCGGTCAAAATCTTCCAACGGTCGCTCATTCGCTCCACATCGCGACGACGGCAGCTACCATGCCAATCTTGACACGCAAAATGGGAGCAAGAGAACTCCGGAGGACTCCCATTTTCGCTCCGGGTCAACCGTGTGGAACCACAACCCGTCCCCCCACCGAAGACAGGTGGATGACCCACTTTGCCACCATTCTCCGACTATACCAGCCCCCGATGGATGATATTCGCTGCTGACCCAGGACTCAATCACCCGGCGAGGGATGGCGCATACCAAACTCTAGCGCCTCGAGCCTAATCACCGTATCAGCCTCAAACCGCCCCACGCTCTCATACTCCGCCACTCGAGCCACTGCGCCCGCATCTCTCGTGATTCGACACATCACCAATTAAGACATTTCGCTTTCTTACAGTGATGGTAATGTCAGTGAGTCATAACTTCCGATACTCCATCCTCACAAGGTCTCATGTCGTCCCTCTCAAAAACATACTCGCACTCGGTCTCGAAATGCCTCAAACTCAACACCATATGGCAGTGGCGCCAAATCTTAAGACACGCCAACTCCAAATCGCAGTGTACGCTCATGATTCCGCTTGTTTCTCGTAGGCTACAACCCCTTCTGACCGCATCAAGACATCCTGGGCCCCGTCCCTAGAGGCGCCACAAAGACACGCGTACTGGCCCTATTCTGAACCATCATATCGTGAGCTGAAGCACTCCCGCATCGCCACTGCCCACTAGACTGGGACCTTTTCCTAGTAAACCCAGCGCTCTAAGGTAATTGTTTAAAAACCTTGTCCAACAACTCTCGTATTCGGGACCCTGAGTTTTGTAACTGACCGGGTGCCATTCTGCTGAGGGAGTCACAGTGATGTACCGGGAGTGTAAACCGACGATAAAGTCCAATATCCTTATGCTTAGGTAATCCCGTGCCAGCCACATCCGAAGACATCCTCATAATAACCACCCAAGGTGACTCAACTCGTTTCCCCTCGTCTCAAAAAGTAAGGCTTGGGTAAAGCCTCTCATGCTTACCCCGAAAAGTCACACCCACATCCCATGTGTGGCAATCCTCTATCACAATCAATGACCTAATTGCCGCCACCAATCCATGCCAAGATCGACGTAACCGATATGTCCATGGACCACAAAGCGTAAGATCTCTAACTCACAATCTCCGACATATTCGATCAATCCACCCCAATCCTGGGACTCACGTAACGGCTTCCTGCGATTTAACCTTTAAGCCCGCGCCACACAAGATGTAATAAGCATGAATTACGATGCATCCGGTTTAAACAACACTTCGTGGAGAGCTGCTGCATTCGCATATCGCACCGATCGGCAGTTACCCGCCCTGAAATACCCGCCGGAAGTCTTAGCGCCTCTCCTTGACCCATACCGGGCCTTTCCGGCCTATTCGTAAAGTGTAAGGCGCCTGGGTGGGTGAAGACTCAGATCGATATTTGGTCCCTCTAGCCCACGCTGCAGAGAAGGAAATTGTGTCCGCAGATATCCATGCTTTTAAACCCTTATCACCATCAAGCTTAATGTCAACATCGTATATATATTCATTTCATATACATTCATTTACACTATTGATCATTCTAAATATGCATTACAGCGCAATAATTCATTCAAAATCAAATCACGCATTTCACAAATATTCTTATCATTTTTCCAACCATTCTAGCCAATGTTTTCTGCCTAGGATAACAAAATCACCCAAGGTCTCGCTGGGTCGCAGCCGTTGTGTAAAAGGTTTTATATCACAAGACCTGGCCCCGCAAAGCCGCCGACCTATTAAAAATCATTTTGAATCATCACCGATACCCGGCCGGGTTACGACGTAGTGACACTATTGCCATGTTCGTCGCACCGCTAGTTTGACCTAATGTTATGCCACCAATTCATCCTTAACTCGAATAAGATTACATTTATTAAGGGCATTAAAAATAAATCATAGAAATTTCACAATACCTATGATATACATTTAACATACACACAACAATTGGCGCAATTTTTCTGGCGCAATCATCAATAATCAATTTCAAATCCAAAATAAATCAGCTTATTGAAATCATTTCAATAATTGCAATGTGTCTTGGATACTTGGAAATAAGAAGAGAATAATAGAAAATGAACCAAAAAGGTCACACCCTATCCTCGACCTTGATTTCACCTGTTTTTCCTCATACTCATCCTCTTCCCAATCCATCATTACTGAGAACAATATCAAAGGGCTTATTTAGCTTTGCTAGGGTTGCTTGGCTCACCCACACCTTCACTTGTAAATTTTTTCCGGGAGCAATGCCATATTCCACCCAACTTCCTTCAAGTCCATTATTGTTCCTCTTATACCTATTTATTCAAAATTATCCACTCCTGAGCAACTCAAGCTCCGTGCATATGTCCCAAACATTCACGCACCATTCTATTTTCAACACATACCCAGAATTTGCCTAAAAACAGAGCTCCCTTTAGACGAATTTCTGTATCTAATGGGATCTAAATTTGAATACAGTTATTTCAGGGAAATTTGTTCTCCAAAAAGTCTAGTTTAAATTTCGAATCACCTCAATTTGGATGAAACTAAAACCTATACCCAATAAAAACTCGAAACACCAAAACTAGATTCAACCAACTATATTTTTGACCTGTACAGCCTGATGACAATTTTCTTGGTCCAATGAGTCCAATTGTGTGAACCCCAGAAAATTTAATTTTCAAAAAATGTGGTACTTTCGCCGTAAATTTGAAATTTTTCTAGATGTTCACCCAAGGGGACTTCACCATTGAATCGTTTCGAAATCTAGCTACCATCGTCGTAATTTCTGAATGAGACGTCGTAATTTCACTTTTTCGAGGCAACATGGGTGGTGCGAGACACTTATAATATTGGAAAGGGCTCATTGCACGTAGTGAAGAATTAGTCAAACAAGGAGACATGGGGCCCACATGGACATGTGGCATTCTCAATTGATGGAATCCAAAGTGGATAAAGAGGATAAGGTGTAATCCTATCAACCAATGGAGGGTTGACATGTGGCAATGAGGACAAAAGGAATAAATGAAAAGAAAAGCATTTTCTCTTCTTAGATTGAACCCAGTAGAGGGAAAATCAGCTTAGAGAGAAAGAAAGCCCAACTTCCAGATTTCTCTGGCTGCCGTACGATTCTCGTCGAGCAAAGAGGCAAAAGCTGTTTCACACCAAGGGCCACGTGAGGGCACCCGCTTTGTGGAAAGCCAACCCCGGAGGTGGGTCTTCTCCTCCCACTTGGTTACTTATTTAAAATGCAGGTTTGGATGAGGCCCGAACGGTCGAGCATTTCGCCCAAGAAAGCGTGGGACTTGATGCTGAAGTGGGATCGCCCTCGCCAGTCCATGGCTGGACACTGTCGCATAGTCCGTAAAAATTATTTTCGACCGAAAGGTCCATGTAAAATTGCTTGGATAGAAAATCGGGACTATATGTCAGTACCGACCGCTGACGCTCGAGCTGATCTCGAACTGAAAAATGATGTTGTGTCATTGCTTGATAATTGAACAATACGCAAATTGTGTTGGATCTGCTTAAATGTGCCGTGAGTTTTCTGCACCTCCGGTTAATCCAACGCGCGACTTTCAAGTGCTTCTGACAGCCCCCACCGCATCGCTTTCATTATTAAAACCGTCGATGGTCGGGACCAAAATCGTCCATGCGTTGTTTGCATAATATTGCTTAAAATGAATGAAAATGTAAAAGGGAAAATGATGTGTTAATGTATGCTGATGTGCTAACATGAGTGGTTGGAGAGGCGAAAATATAATTGTGTATGAAACATAGAATTGGATTACACGACCGCATCATCGCGACTCATGTTCACTGACATTACCGTAGTCGAAGTCCTTTAAACTGCTCATCCAATAAACTCCACATAGTTCAAATTATAAAAATGAGAAATACACGTGAGTTAGCGTTCGAATAGGGAGTAGGAGACCCGTGGTAATATCCAAAAGGTCCCGGTGATAGTGTAAAGACCCGAATGGTAAAAGACCCAAATGGGTAAAAGACCAAGGTGTAAAGACCCGAATGGGTGGGAAGACCCTGATACACCCGTTCCTGCATGGGTGTGAGAGACATGCAGCACTATCCCGAAAAGCTCTCAGATGGTGTTAGAGACCCGCTAAGAAAATCCAAAGTTTTGTTGCCTAAAAAGAAAACACACCGCCATGTTCATCGCTAAAATTCCAGAGTCGTTGATAGGAGCCTGGCTGACTCGATGCCACCAATTGCATCAAGTTGGTGGTCGACAAGGGCTCCAGACAGGTCATCACCGCCAATGACGCATTTTCACACCCTCGCATGTGCACTGTGAGGGCCTGCGGGTGACTCTGGTATGGGTGAACATTTTCATGCATGATATAAATCATTCCATGTATGCATGTGGATATGGTGATGTGCAATTGCATGTGCATTTTAGGTGGGAGTTGCCCCCAGGGAGAATTCAACTACTGGGCATTTCTCACCCCATCGTGGGATCCCCCTTAAAGTTCAGCACGCACCCTTGAGAGGAAGGGATGTGAAGCTGGTCTGATCACAGGCTTGATCCTGCTTGTGTAGGTTGTCCAGTTTAATATGTTTTTAAATTAAGAGTGTAATTTACTCTCGGGGTCGTAATATAGTTGGTTGGGTCATCGTAGTATCATAAGGCTGGTCTCACGATATAAGACACACAAGTTTCCGCAGATTGATGGTAGTCAATGGGACACCCCGGGATTTGGGGCGTCACATTTGGATACACTTATTTCAGGGATATTTGTTTTCCTAGAAGTCTAAGCCATCTGAATGATCACTGATGAGTGATGTCCGTTATGGCCAAAACAAAACATGGTTTTGGAGCATTTGACACTTCCTAAACTCCAACATTTCCTTTTATACAAAAATTCAACACCAATCCAAACCACAATACACCTTGAAAACTAACCCAATACAACCCCAAAACAACAAATAGTGGAATTAGGAAGGGTTTCTGGCTGATTCTGCTAACTGAAACCCTAGCTCCCCTTTACCTTTTCTTTCTTTCCTTTCCTTTCTCTTTCCTTTCCTTCATTCTTTACCAAAACCTTTCGGGACCAAATGCAAGACACCCAACAAGGTTTTTCCCTTTCAAAAGGAGCCTTGGGCCAAATGCGAATAATATTCCTTCTAAGACCAATTTTATCCTTATGTAAGGCCATGTCATAATATAATCATCCTTCTTATTCTTTTTGTAGTAAAGACCTCATATTCTCCTATTTGACACTCCACTTCTCTGCCTCGCATTTATTCTTCTTATTTATGACCCCCTGGTCTTCATTTTCATTTCTACCAAATTTATTTGACTCCTCAAGTGGGTATTATCATTTTTCTTTTACAATTTAAACACCGAAAAATACAATTTATTTCTATTTTTTATACCCTAAACATAAAACCGTTACTTGCCCTCGTTCTCTCTTCTTATCTTCTCCTTCTCCCCTCTTCTTCTTCTTACTCTGTCCCGGCGACTTCCGCTTCTTAGTTTCAATACAAGCCACCCTTGAGAGGACCTTCTGGGGAGAGTTTTCGATCTATATCATGACTTTGTCAAGCCCCACTGCCCTTTCATTGTTTGTTTTTGTTGGAGTTAGTAAGTGTTCTTGGCATTCTTTTTTTGGGTCTCTTCTATTCTTCGGCGAGTTCACTTCATTCCACTCGCTTTTCAAACTTTCGTTTCACTGCATTATTTATGCGCTTACTTCACTTGTAAACTCTACCAAAGAATGACATATTTGTAGATCCCAAAATTTGCACATATTATTATTATTATATTTTATCTCCTCATTCCCCTATTATTATTATTATTTTATCTCTCCTCATTTCGCACCCTGTCTCTGCTCTTTGCCCATACCCTAATGACCTACCCCCCTCTCTCTCTTACTTTTTTTGGAAGACCCAACCGGGTCCTCCTCTCTCCTCTCTTCCCTTTGGTTCTCTTCTCCTTCGCCTCTTCTCCTTATCTTCTTCTTCTTCCTTCTTCTTTCAATTCCATTTTTCTCTCCATTTAACAAACTCGAAGCAAATCTAAGATGGCCCAACAATAAAAACTCACATTTTCCAGTACTCTTTATCTTTTTTTTTTTCTTTCTTATTTTTTTCTTTTTCCTCCTTTTCTCACCACCACCTCATCGGCGTCGGGAAGTGGCCAAACAATCACTGCCGGCGACCCGTCGCCAGTGGTGACCCCTCCATTTCCCTCTTCATCTCTCATTAACTCAATTTTCCTCTTTTCTTTTATTCATTATCTATTATTTTCCTTTCATTTTCTCACCACCCAACCATTTTTTTCCTCACTTTCTTTAACATAAACTACATTTTAAGTGTTAAAAAAATTTGTAATTTTCTTCCTAAAATTATTTCTACATTTTGACTTGCTTAATACATCTTTTTGGTTATATTAGATCTTACTTATATGTTTAATTATTATGTTATTAAGAAATTTGGGCTTGGAATAATGTAAGACATATTGTATTATTAATATATATTTGATAACTTGGTTTTTATGTAGTTATGATTAATTTTGATATTTGGGTATAATTCTTACATATTTAGACTTGTTGGGCCTTGGAATGTTAAATTAGTTTGTGAATTAGCATGAAATTAGTACTATTGATAGATATTGAGCAAAGTATAATTTGTGTATATTTTAGCCATGAATTTGACATATTTAGTTTTATTGCGTTTTTAGGTTATATATATATGAGTGAAATATTATGGCATGATATTTAACTTTAAATTAAATTGAGCTTAAAATTGAAAAAAAAATGTGTTTGTTTGTGAATTTATTAAAGTATGTTTTATGTTAATTCTTAATATGAAATTATGGACTTAGTTTAGTCACATATTAAATATTTGCTTGAGAATTTATTTATTAATTTGGGGCCCATTAATATGAATGAAACTAATTGGATAAGTTTATATATTGATTTTAGGCTTATTATTAGTAGACTTGAATATTTACAAGTAGAACATTTTGAGCACATTTTTTCTCTCTCATTGATATTTAATTTATTTTTATATATGTTCTTGTAAATTCATTCTTATATACATTAATTGGTTGCATACAAAATTGAACATGTAGCTTTATAATTTATGTGTTAATAAAAATAATAATTCAATAATTTTGAGCTAATAAAACAAATTCATAATATGTTTTTTTTTAAGAATAATTTTTTCCTTAATAAAAGAAAGGTAGAAAGATGTTTTTTTTGTAAGAGAATCTAAAAATTGTTTAATAAAAATTCAAAACGGTCTTTAATCAAGGTCCTTCAAAGTTTCATTTCTTTTTTAAATAAGATTGTCTATTTTTTTATAAATAAAATACTTGTAAAAAAAATTTCAATAAAATATCTTCCCTAATAAGAATAATAATTTTTTTTTAAATAAGTTATAAGTTCAATTTTTCTTACTAAAT
This sequence comes from Tetrastigma voinierianum, assembly GCA_016808115.1. Lineage (NCBI taxonomy): Eukaryota > Viridiplantae > Streptophyta > Magnoliopsida > Vitales > Vitaceae > Tetrastigma > Tetrastigma voinierianum. Next base: position 171,103 of record JAEQBH010001862.1, on the reverse strand, counting down.
TAGTTAAATAAAACTTTTTGACCAAGTTGATTTCTTTAATAAATATTTTTATAAAATAAATGTAAATAATTCTCGTTAACTAAAATTGGATCTTAGGACTTTTATTTAAATAAAATTGAATATATCTTTTATAAGTGAATAAAATTTAATTTTTTTTATGTATCGAGTTAAGTGATTCTTTTTCTTGGAATCCATAATTAATCAATTAATTGTCACCGTTCCCTAAACTTGTTTACTAGAGACCATTTTTACGGGTTTAGAGGGGTGTTACGATTCACTACCGTACCTTCCCGATAGATAACCTAACCTCCAAATTTGGACTTGGTTTTTCGCATATATGTTTTTTCCTAAATAAGGAGTCAATTTAGGGTTTTATTTCTTATTTTATTTTCCTTTTAAAAAATAAACAAAATAAGTGGTGATTCTAGTTTTTTTTTAAGAAAATCTTTTTTTTCCTCAATAAAAAACGAGTCTTGCCACCGAGTGGGGACAGACGCACATGAAAATTGCGGATCCATAGTTACTTTCCTTTGTTCTTATGGCTTTTGGTTCTATAACAAGGAGATGGAAACGTAACATCTTTGCCTATATTTCTTGATTCAATATAATTAAGTGGACAAAGCTACTATTATAAATTGTGTTTGAAGATTCTTGGAATAATCGGCAATAATTGATGGATGTTGAAGCTACAAGAAGTGGGTTTGGAATCAATTTCCTCTTTGTATTGGTATCTAAAAAAAACTATTTCTTTAATTAGAAAGGAGACCACATGTGTCAAATCCGAAAATATTATATGGCTGGAAATGGTAACTGCACGAACTGTAGAGAAAAGTGATAAACCGCTCTCATCTTTCATAGCTCCCACCCTATTTTCTCTCTTCACAAGTCTATATTCCCGTATCAGGTACCCTCCCGACTCTTGTTTTCTTTTTTCTTTTTCTTTTTTTAATCAAAAACATTATTTTGGGTTTTACGGTTTGGCTCCTTTGCTGCATTTCCACATATTATCAGTTTTTTTTTTATTAGAATTTTTCAGATATTTCATTTGAAGAATTTTTGCTGATTTTCTCTTTATTTTTTGCTGCGATTAGACATTATGATGGTTAGCGAAGGCTTGTTAGTTGTTTCGGTGATTATATCTTGCTTTGTATATGTGGCGCGTTTTTTATTTTTTTAAGCTATTTAATTATTTAATTATCTGCGAGAGTGATCGCAAAACATGTTTGACCTATTATCTATTGTTTTTTAAGATGGTTTTTATTTATTTATATTCTAGTTTTGTTCTGGTTGGATCCGGGTTTTATTGATTGAAGGGATGGTTGTGCTGAAGAGTAATCTTAACACTTAGGGAGTGTTTGTTTTTTTACTTAATGCTAATAAAGCTTAACATTATTAAGTATGAAGTTGTTTGTTTTTTATATACTTAAAATTAACATCTTAATTATACCAAAAAAGTAATTTGTTTGTTTAACTTCATTCTTATGATAAAATGAAAAATATTTATATAATATATGCATAGCATCTTAATATATTAATAAAAAAAAAAAAAAATAAAATGATAAAATTATTATGATAAAAAATTTATTATTATCATTATTAAAAAAATAATTATTATTTCACTATTTTATATAATTAAAATAAAATATATAAAATTAATAATTGAATATTTATGGATTCTAAAATAAAGATTTTAGAATATTTGTTGTGTGGATTTTAAAGATATTACAATATTTTGGGAAGGTTTTTAAATATTTTAGGAATATTTTAAAATATAGTTTTTTTTTAAATATGGTTTTTTCTAATTTAGCTTTTTCTATTCAGAAGAAAATTTTAAAAATTTAAAAATAAGTCATGCTAAAATAAAAAAACAAACAGCCTAAATTCTGAAAGCAAATTGCTTTTAGAATTAAAAAAAAAACAAATCCCCCCTTTAGTGAAAAAATTCGTAGCATAGGATGTTTCATTCTCCGGCTTCCATTTACAATGTTCACCTTGTGCACATTTTGTCATAGGAGGTGGATTATTAGGGGTAAATTTTGGGAGGTGGACACGGGGTGGTGTTCTAGGCTCCTTTTGGAATCCAAAAAATACGAAGGAAATAAAATAGAGATGAGAAGTGAAAGGAAAGAAAATTCGAGGGAACATAAAAAATGTCTTAACTTAAGAAATTTATTTTATATGTTAATTCAACAAAAAGGAGGAAACAGAGAAAGAGGAAAATTTTGTAAGTAATTTCTTAATGTTTATCTTTTTAAATTTTATTATAATATTATATAATAAATGATAAATTTATGTGTTGTTCATTTTTTTTAAACCTATTATTTATAATAATCGTTTATATTTAACATTAAATTTAGCATTGTAAAACAAACTTGATTTGTTATTAAAGCTTCATTTTAAGTTGTTACCATTATATTTCAGTTTACATAATATTTTTAAAAATATGTTATGATAGTGATTAATGAATATATTGAAATTTTAATTTATTGGTCTTACATAGTTTATATTTGCAAGTTAACATCACTGTCAAATTGACTTTTTTTATGTTGGTATAGATATACAATTTCAAGAGCTTAGTAGTTGTTTCACCGAGGTAAACACTGAGCCGCTTCCTTGTATGGATTGTCTAAACCAAGTGATTCATTTGTTGCTTTTGACAAGCAAAAACTAATTCGACTAGCTTGCTTAGTATTATCCAAAAAAAATTCTTTAGAAGAGTTGATGGTACTTAATGATCAACTTGAAACATACATCATTAACATGCAATCCAATGGTTAATTTTCCAAGTTGAAAGGATTTGGTGATCTTGCAAAATAAATAAAAAAGGTTGAGACAAAAAACAACACATTGTGTTTCAACTCATTTATTTACTTGTTACATTGGTCTTGATCCTACCGATTGCAACTGCAATCATAAACAGAACATTTTCTACTATGAATCTTATGAAAAATCGTATTGGGTGAGAGATCAATGGATGAATGCTCAATTACTTGTGTACGTAGAGAAAGACATATTTGATAGCATTGACAATGAAGCTATTATGCAATACTTTCATAATATGGAAACTTGTTGAGTACAATTGTAGGATATATTCAATTGTAATGTAAGGATAAAAATATCGGTAAATACGGATATATTGGTAATTTAATTTTATGGATATATAAAAAAATATCGAAAATATCGGTAAAATATCAATGGATATTTTGACAAACGTAGCACAATGGTTACTTCCCTCCCAAAATTTCCGTTTTTTATTGGGTTGAAACCTTGTAGGAGAGGAATTTGGGAGTTGATCGATCAAATAACCAAAAAATTTAGTCAAATATCGGAAGCTTTCCCGATAATTTGCTAAATATCAGGATTATCACATATTGGTAGATAAAATAGCGATAAAAGTCATCGCGGGAAAATAAATATTGATACTTACCGATAATCGATATTTCGACAATATATCGCCAAAATATCCTGACATTTCCGTCCTTGAGTAATGTTATCAATCAATATAACTTTTTTTTTTTTGTATTTATAATTAATTAAATATTAGTTCACCATTTTAAATAGGCAAAGGACATAGAGAAAGGGGTCCTTAGTTCGAGTTTCAGTGTAAACAATTTACTACCTTGAAACTAAAATGTATTCAAAAAATATTATTTTATTTATTATTAAAGAATACCCTTAAAGTAAAACTCTGGTCCACCAGTGCTTATAGGGATAGAGTCTGAAACCTCTAATTCCCTTTTACCATTTGAACCAAGTCTCAATACCTATTTCATGTAAAAAAAAAACCCAATCCATTCCATTGCATCAGATAAGAGAGAGAGGGAACCATATGATATACATTACATTAAAAAATAGAACGAATATGTTTAGTTTACAGCACCTAGTCATTCAGAGGGGGCTTCTGAATTTATGTAATCAAAAGACATGTACTAAAGAGAAAAACAATAAAAAAAAAAAAAAATCAAAGTCTTTAATTCAGCTCATCATCATTTCTACTATTCACTAATGGAAGTACCACCCAATCAGATCCAAGCTTATCAATGTTTGTTGCAGTGGTCATGGCCAGGGTTACTGGGGATGTGAGTGCATGGAGAATGGTCGGATGGCGGCACCGGACCAGCTTGATCTGAAAACGATGACGACTCTGCCCTAGCACCGAATATCGGCTTCTCCTCCAAAGGCCGTGCAGCTGCTTGGTAAACTATGGAACTGGCAAGGATGAACAACACAAGAATAAGCAAGTTTCTGGCGGTGCTCATTATTGTATTGACCGTCTAGATATACGCTATAAATTAATTCCTGGGAAAAATGAAGGATGGCAGATTAATGTGTGAGAGAGCAGGATATGGGGTTTACAAGGGCTTGGTTAGTTGTATATGATTAGTTCGCTCTCTCTATATATATAGATATATAGAGGGAAGGGAAAGGATACCGCGTGGGAAATAAGACCGGAGAGAAAGGAAATTTTCCCAGTAATTCCCGAGAAATTAAGTTCTTCATGAATTTCATTTTTCAACAGTAATCACCAAGAAAGATCTTGCATAATGACACTATTTGATATATCCATGAAAGGGAATGGAAGGTGTCCATACACACACGTATTAGTCAAATTAGTACAGCTGAGCCGTGGCGGCGATTTCTCATATTTATAATATTACTGAACTTCCGTGATCAATGTCTTACTTTTCATTTCACCACATTTTAAGAATCTTTGTGTGTTAATTTTCAGTGAGTTTCCATTTTGTTTCTCTTCGATTAATTAATTTCTTCAAATCCTTTCTTGAACTTTTTGCCATCCAAAAATATTCACTATCGATTGAAAATTGATTGAGGAGATATGGTAAGGGTTTTTTTGGTGATGGATGATATTAAGCATTGATAATTAATCATATTTTATATTTTTATCCTTTTGACTAAATTTTAATGGAGTTGAAGTTTAAAAATGTCAAATTTTACAACTTATATAAGTTATATCCATTTCTAATCGACAAACTAAAGGATAATAGTTTCATCTATGCTCAAATTACCATTTTTATATGTTTGGTGATGATCTTTTATATATATATATATATATATATATATATATATAGGTATATATATATATATATATATATATATATATATATATATATATATATATATATAGCAGAGAGTATATATATATATATATATATATATATATATATATAGCAATAATAGATGATATATGGCAGTACATATTATTTTATAAGATGTTTTAACTTTTAGAAATTCTTAATATTTTCTATAATGTAGTAATTAAATTAGTTATTTAACTCATATTTACGAATCATACATTTATTTTCTAAATTTTATTTTTTTATTCATCACCATTTGAAATAAATTATTTAAATTAACTCAGTTGACATCTTCCAAAAGTTTGGAGCAATCATCATTGTAGTGATCATTAGCTACTAGTTTGTCTTTGTAATAGTCTAAGTTACATTTCTTTTTTTTCTTTCTTTTTATATATATAAATATTATATTATATTATAAAAGGTACTGAACGAAAATAGAAAATTGATGTTTTAAACTATATTAGCATTATTTTTTTACAAGAGTACTAAAGGGTATATTACATTATATTCTTTTTGTAAGATCCCTATAATTTATTTAACTTAGCCTTCTCCACTCAAAGTTAAACAAGATCTACTTTAGTTTGACTACATCGTAAAGGTGTTTCGAGGTTATAATTTAGAATATAATAATCATCAATGGTCCTATGTCCTGCTACCGAAACTTCACATATTTGTTTATAACTAAATGTAAATCTTGACCAAAATTTACTTTATATTCATTATCACACATCTGATTAATGTTTATGAAGTTAGCCTTGAGTCCATCAACATAGAGAACTCCATCGAGTTTAGGACAGCTAGGGATAGATATACTACTTTTTTAGGCGTTCTCTAAAGATGATAGTGTCACCATTATAGCTTTCAAGAGTGGTAAGGTTTTAATACCCTCTCATGTATCTACATGATAGCCACTATCTCTTTTTTTGAAAATAACATAATTTTAATGATTCAAACTAGCAATACATTAATAGAAACATAGATAACAAATCGCTAAAAATTATAAGTGATGAAACAATATCTAGGTTAATAAAATAATAAATCGCTCAAAGCCTACAAAATTAATAATATTATAGTAACTAAAATACCTATCACTCCAGTTTTGTAACATACTAACAATCATAATTTAATTTATTGTCTCTGTCTATATGCTTTGCATATCTGAATCGTCTTCACATGAATAAAACGTTGTAACATGACATCAAAAAACAAAATGTCGTTAAAAGACAACGACACAAAACCAAACGCCACAACAAAATGACGAAATCATGAAAAACAAAATAAAACTCATATCTATATGGGAATAACCACTTTATTAAAAAAAAAATTGATAGAAAGAGGTGTAGAGTAGTGATTTTAGGTTGAGAATGATAAAAAATCACTCCTCATTGCTTAAGGAATATGAGTGACTAAAAAGGAAAATTAAGAGAAAATGAGGCTACACAATAGCCACTATCTAGGTACCACTTATTAAAGGAATGTGCTTTAATGACACAAAGGACAACTTAATAAATATTTCTCTTTTATTACTAAGACTTGCTTAGTTTTGGGTAGTAAGTTAGATGTTGTTTCTATTCCTCTTTCGATTAGATTTTATCCTTTTCTCATTGTTTATGATGATATCTTTGATGCAAAGTCAAAACACAACTTCTAAAGTTGTAGTTAAAGTTCTAAAAATGCAGGTTTTGAGAGCAAAAGGAAAGAAGATCAAGGACGAACTCAATATGCTAATTCGAGTTCTAGAAGAATCTTGACATATTTGGGATGTTTTATAGATCAAATTGTATAGCTTGCATGCTAAGTTATTTGTTGTCATTTTAGTTTATTTATTTTCCTTGGTTTATTTTTATTTATTATTTGTTTCTTTTTCTAGTTTTAGGTATGATTTAAGTTAAAGACTACAGTAGATTTTTAATTTCTATTTCCTTCCTAGTTTGTAGCCTATATAAAGGCGTCTTTATAATATAATAAAACAAAGGAATATGAATTAAAATTTGTGAAAGTCTTCTCCTCTTTGGTTCTCCAAAGAATTTTTGAACTTATAGGATTTTTCCCATGGCGTTCATCCTATTGACTTATCAATCAACCCTTCCATATATAGTTGATCGTGGCGTCTTTGATGAGTATCTTAAATACTCATTTTAGCCTCATATTTTGCTTAGGTTTTAGTAGTTTTATGATATAAATAAGTGTCATAATGCTATATTTTCCCAATTTTGTGATTAGGCCAATTATTGAGCGGAAAATAGCAAAATCGAAGAAAATTTGGCAAAGTCATCATGCAGTCACAGAAAACATGTGATCATTTCGCCAGTGTGATGTCCTTATATGGCTCCCTAATTGGCATGGGAAGATTATAGACTCCGAGGGCTTTTCGTAGATACCAAGATCGCGTGATTTGGAGTCCGGATAAAGAAGTTATGAAGGAAGGAGTGAAGGATGCCAAAAAAAAAAAAAAGGAAATTCTGGGCAAAAGCGTGAGTGCTCTCACGCTTTAGCATGAGTTCACTCACCCTTTAGCGTGAGAACACGCTATAGCGTGGGTATTTTCATGCCTCAGCGTGGTTTGGTCTTCACTCCTCCAGTAGCTTCCGATTTTCGCCACGCCATAGAGCCAAATCCATCACGCTACAGCGTGATTCCGAGGCCCTTATTTTTCCGAAGCTCATCTCGTATGCTCTCTATTTTGGGAGATAAAAAGGGGAAAATTAGGGATTTTGGGGTTAGTAAGGGATTCATTCGTTTTGGGGAGGCTAGAATTCGACAAGAGGGAGGCCCTCTCTTAGGGTTCCCCCCCTCTTGAAGATTTCCATTGTGGTTGAAGCAAGGAGACTCTCAAGAAGCAAAGAAGAAGGTGTGGTAGAAGAAAGGGCTGGCTCCTCCACTAGATTTGCTTCTTTTCTTCCCCTTTCCAGCTTTCCCTTCCTTGATGATTGTATTTATTCATAATTATGTTTTAGTGTTAATTTTCTGTGGTTTAGATGTATTAAAGACAAGTTTGTATGAATTTCTCCTAATTTCTATCGATTGATTTTTATTTCATATTTATGTTGAGTATTTCATTTTGATCTTAATGCTTGTGGGTTTTTAGCCAATATTTGCATGAATTTGTGGTTTGATTAAAGATCTGAGAGGTGAGAGTTAAAATTAGACCATGGATGATTTACCATCTAATTATCATGAAATAGAGATATAAATAAGATTAGGTGTGGTACTAAAATTTCTTGTGTTTAATGCTCCCTTAGAAATCTGGGATTGAGTAGGGATGCAAAATACCCTATCCTAAGGGTACTGTGTGGATGCTCGAGAGATATTCGCATATACACTAATGAAATTGCCATCTTCATGATGAAATAAATATTGATTAATATGATTGGGAGGTTCATACATACTTGTTTAGGTGAAATCTAGACCCTAAGGCCTTTTAGTCTTGTTTAAGTCAATTTTTCTTGTTTAGTTAGTGTGATTTAGATTTTCTATAGATTTTCAACCATCCAAATAGAGTCTAGGCTAGATTAGAGTTGGTACTTAGTAACACAATTCCTCATGGGACGATACTTTATACTTTCATTATATTACTTGAGGCGACGCGTGCACTTATGTGAAAAGGCATATGCATTTTATAAAACACAAAATCGCCTATCAAGTTTTTAGTGTCATTCTGGGGAATTCGTGTTTTTATTAATATCGATTCAAAATAGCTTTACTCTACTTTGGATGGATATAGTTAGTCTTGTTTTATATTCTTTGTTTATTTTACTTTTGAATTTCATTTTTTTTTATAGGTTTCAATCACAATGGATCCTTCTATGGATTTAACAATTGAATTGTCCCTTCTTACTCAACAACTAGGAATGAGGCAAATGGTCAATGAGTAGCAAAGAAGAGTGACAACTCAAGTGAGGAACCCAAGTTGGGCAACCATATACATCAGTGGATTATGCTCAATATGGAGGTACCACATACTTGAGCAATCATAATTTTGGATGGAGCCCACACCCAAACACCTTATGGAATACAAGCTATACCACTCTTCAAACTCCACATGTCCAAAGATCAAGCTTGGAAGATACCATAGCTGAATTGGCTATGTCAAGGGCTTAAATGGAAGAGTCTAGGGCTCAAATGGCCAAGGAAAGTCTAGAGAAAACTATGACCGGCGAGAAGATCTCGCTACACTGACTCATGGTCCGTTGAAATGAAATCTTAATGGGTGATATGGACTATTCTCAAGATGGTTTGCCTAGGTTTTATGTTCAAAATGAAATGAGTAAACCTCCACAAGAGGAAATATCTAACCTAAAGGCAAACTATGTATCGGACTAAGAATCGCAACATCTCAAGTTCACCCATGGAGAGAAGCGTGCACACGCCTGGCAAGAGGAGTCAAAATTTGAAAGTAAGTGATGTGAACGAAGCCATCATAATGGCTAACCGCTAAGTGTAGGGTTGAATTATTCAAGGAAGAGATAAGGACTAATGTTCAAATTCAGCCCATACCACTTGAAAGCTTGGCAAAGAAAAAGACTCCAAGGGTCACTTCTTGTACTCAACATGAAATGGAGCTACAAAAACCTCCAATGAAGAAGGGAATGAGTATACAAGAGCTAGTGGCCAAACACATGAATGAGAAAGTAAACATGGCTAAAATGTCCTGATGAGAGCTTGACATCCATTCTTGAGGTGATTAGAGAAGAAAAAGAAGAATACTTGCACTATAAAGAAGATGTCACCTCAAGAAGCAAGGATGAACTTGAGAATATCACAAAAGTGGAGGATGATGCACAAAATTTGAGAATCTTGGTTGTGAAGGAAGATGAGCCAACTTATCTAGAATCACAGGAAAAGATAAAAGATGAAGTCGTAAAGACTATTCCAGAGATGGCTCCATGGGGTGACATGCATGAAGAGTTGAAAATTGAGAAAGTGAACCCCATGTCCAAGGTGGAGGAGTGCATTGTTCCGTTGTGTAAGGAAATGGATGCCACCATTGTGAACAAAAAAATTAAAAAAAAAATCAAAAAATAAAATAAAATAAAATTGTGGAAGACTATGTGAACAAGTTGCTGATTGAGCACAAATATCGCCTCTTAGAGAATGATGGAGGTCGAAATCACCAACCTATCCGTAGTTAGTAAAGTCTAGCTGGACTCGAAAAACATAGAAGCTTCTTAGGAGGCAACCCAAGCTTAGTAATATTTCCTTTTCCCTTTTCTAGTTTTTTTAGTTAATGTTTATTGCTTGATCTTGTTTGGTGTTGTTTTTAGTTGTTCTTTTCAGGTTCTTGGAAGTCCTAAAGTTAGTTCTAAGGCAAGAGAGCTGGGATGATCACTTCAAGGAAGTCCTATCTTTCCCTCTTTGTTTTTCAGGCTCCATTTCATTTAGGGAAATGTTTTGTTCAAGTTTAGGGGGACAAATTGTGGTAGAATCAGCTTTGGATTTCTTTGGTATCTTGTATTATACATGTTTGTGTTTGTGTTTTATGTATCATATGTGCTGGTTTGGTGCTTAACAACTGTTTGGAGAATGCTTTGACATTGTGCTTCAAAAGTAGTTTTATTTGGCCAAAACTTGGGATACCATCACATTTATATAATCTAAGATTAAGTGTATCTAGTGGTTATGGGAGGCTTGGTTGTAGGGCCTTCGTGTTTTTAAAGGAACCACTTCTTAATGGAACTCGTGCACTGATTACTACCCAAATAGTGCAGTTTCATACTCTTAACACTCCGAGTTTTGAACACTTTTTGCATAGTACTCAACCAAATTGACCTAGTTGGCACGTTAAGGACCTAGCAATGCTTCTGATCAATTTTATAGATCACATGCTATAAATATTGAAGATAGGGATGCATCTCGAGCATGAAGAAACCAATTGGAACTCAAAGCTGCAGAATTAGAAGGCAAACCAGAAGGCAGGAAAAAAATGGAACAATTTCGCAACCCCTGCAAAATTTCGTAGGGCTACGAAATCTCCTGCCTTTTGCTCCTGCCCCTTTTTGCTTTTGACTTTTTGACTTTTTTTTGTTTGGTTCCCATTTTATCCCTGTAATAGTATTCACTTTTGTTTATTTTGGTAATTAGATTCTTCAGTGGTATATAATGCCCAACAACACTTTGTAAAGCATCGAACTTTTCATTATTGAAGTCGAGGGAGCCATCGAACAAGCCCTGCTTCCTTTTCTCTCATTTTCTCACTAGCCAAACACCCTCTGAGGATGACAACTTAGAGGATGAGAGGCTAAACCCCCTCCTTCCTTGAAGTAAAGGGCACGGGGCAAAGGAACCTGAGGCAAATGAAGGTTCCTCATGTTTTCAACGTAGGTATTCACTAACATTTATGTTTTCCTAAACTCTGCGCTCGCATCCCTTCGAGTCACCTCACCTACAAGACTGGGTAAGCTTTTAGTGGCCTCACTGACGCCATTGCATCCAAAGGATGCTCGCAGCTATCATTTGCGAGGGAGCATTGGAAGGTGAGTCAAGGAGTCATGTTTTTACTGTCTGAGACCATTAATGCTCAGTGAATGCCATTTTCAAAGGATAGTTATTGAGGGTTAAGTTTTATAGCTAAACCAAGATCCTATTCGAGAAGTAACTATATGTTACTATCCCCAATGCGAGGAAAAGACCTTGAGAAACCCTCATTTGCCCTAGGAACCTAAGCCCAGTGACCGAACACTTCAAGGATTTCTATTTTACATTTTTACTTCATTTTACTTTTAGTTTTCACCACAAAAATCCACTCTTTTTATCCAATCCCAATATCTAAATTATAATCACCAGTATAAACATCAACATTAGTCATTCCCACGAAGAAAACCCATCCCTGTGGACGATCTCTGTGAGCCGCTTATACTATAGTAGCTCACTACGTAGTATGAGCTGGTGCATTAGGTTATAAATTTTGTTTATTTAAGATATTCTACAGGCTACACGCGAATCAAATGGCGCCATTGCTGGGGGTGGTGCCTTAGTGAAAATGACAACGTGTTGAACACTTGTGATCCTCATCACAAGCTTTGGTGAATTTCTTTTCTCTTTTCATTCTTTCTAGCAGTTTACTGCTAGGTTACTTTATATTTATTATACAGTTTATACTTTTTATTTTTCCTTAGCTAACAATAATCCTTTTTGGTAGAATTGTTTTATTTCCTTTTTGGTGTTGTCCTGTGTTTTTCATGTAGGATTTTATGTTCTAATGGTTTAGGAATTCAGAAGGCAGATTAGTAAAAGTCAGTATTCCACAGGAATAAGATTCTGAATTGGACCTAAATTTTAACCCAATGGAACCTCCACCTGAAGAACATCAGAGTCAGCAGGGAGTGGATAGAAATCTCAATGCATTCAGGTCCATGAGGGACCACAGACACCCTCCACGAACGAAGTGCACCTCTGCATCATGCGCCTCCAACCGAGCAAATGGTTGTTGGGCCCACCACCACTTCTTCCCACTTTTCATGGCATGGAGAGTGAGAACCCTGACTCTCATATGAGGGAGTTTGAGGAGGTCTGCAACACCTTCAAGGAGGAGACTGTCATAGTGGATCTAATGAGGCTTAAGCTTTTTCCTTTCACATTGAAGGATAAAGCCAAATTTTGGCTCAACTCCCTGAGGCCAAAGAGCATACGAAACTGGACAGAGATGCAGGCTGGATTTTTGAAGAAATTCTTCTCCACTCACGTATCAAATGGGCTTGAAGAGACAGCATTTCCACCTTCTCAACTATCGAATGAAAAATTCTATGCATGTCGAGGTATATGGAAGCACCGAATGTCATTCTCATTGGGCTGGTTCGACATGGTCGGTCGCCTACTTTTTGATGGAATTTCTCCTACCATGAAGCAATTGCTAGAGACTATGTGTGGAGGAGATTTCTTGAGCAAAAATCCAGAGGAAGCTTTGGATTTCCTGAATTGTGTAGCTGAGGCTTCAAAATTTTGGGATGAGCCTAACCCAAGAGAGATGGAAAGAATGAGACCTCAATCCAGTACAAGGGGTGGCATGTACTCTTTTCCGGAGGACATGGACATGAAAGCCAAAGTTTCCACCTTAACTAGAAGGTTGGAAGAACCGAAAAGGAGAAACCCACATGAGGTGCAAGCAATGACTGAGATTTCTATGCCAAACAAGCCATGCTTCATTTGTCAGTCCACTCAGCATCTGGGAGAACAATGTCCAACTATTCCATCAATGAGGGAGATGTTAGTGGAACAAGCGAATATCGTTGGTCAATTCAAACCATCAACCAATGCACAATATGGAAACACTTACAACCCTAGCTAGAGAAATCACCCAAATATCTCCTGGAAGCCAAAACCTCCATAGTATGCACCACCTACTCCTCCACAATATGCTTCAACTTCTCAGCCATCACAACCACAGCCAACTTCTCCAGTTGAGCAAGCCATCCTGAAGCTTAGCAAAGTGGTGGGTAACTTTGTGGAAGAGCATAAAGTAGTGAATGTGCAGTTAAATTAGAGAATTGATACTATGGAAAGCACTATGACCAAGAGAATATATGGGTTCCAAAATGAAATTTCCCAAAATTTTGACAACCTGCAGTATTCCATCTCAAGGATCACCAATCAGCAACAAGTGCAGGAAAAGGGCAAATTTCTTTAACAAACCCAATAGAATCCCAAGGGAATCCACCATGTAGCTAGTACCAGTGAAGCTACTCCCAAGATAGATGAGGTGAAAGCCATTATCACTCTGAGAAGTATTAAAAAGGTTGATCAATCAATTCCTAAGCCACTTGATGAAGCTAAAGAAGGACAAGATGAGGAGCCTAAAAAAATACTTATCAAAAAGGATATGATGAAAAAGAGCATGCCTCCACCTATTCCTCAAGCACTTTGAGGCAAAAAGAGGGTGAACAACCCAACTGAGATTTTTGAAGTGCTAAGGCAAGTGAAAGTTAATATCCCTCTTCTAGACATGATCAAGGTGTCCCAAAGATATGCCAAATTTCAAAGACCTCGTGGCATCAGAATAAAGGACCGAATGTAAATAAAATGTTTTCTGACATACCAGTGAGCTCCATCATCCAATGCAAGACCCTAGTGAAATATAAAGATCCAGGATCTCCTACCATTTCAATGAACATTGGGAAAACTTGTGTAGAAAGGGCATTATTAGATTTAGGGGACAGTGTCAATTTGTTGCCTTACTCAATCTACAAGGCCAGTGTATCGAGAGTCAAGCCCACTACCATCACCTTGTCTTTGGCGGACAAATCACTAAAAATTCCAAAAGGGATAGTCGAAGATGTTTTGGTGAAGGTGGATAAGTTCTATTATCCTGTGGACTTTGTTGTTCTCGATACCGAGCTAGTGGCTACAAGAGTCAATTATGTGCCCATCATACTTGGGATGCCATTCTTGGCTACATCGAATGCCATCATCAACTGCCAAAAGGGAGTCATGCAGCTTACATTTGGCAACATGACACTGGAGCTCAAAATTTTTCACTTAAGCAGCAATCATGAACCACCAAAGGAAGTTTTTTTGATTGGCACAAGTGAGGGAGAGCACTATGCTCAGAAACTACAAGAGGTGGAGAGTATAGAGGAGTATGATGAAGAATTATTTGCCCCAGTCACTCCTCCAACACCACCAATTCCACTAGCACCACTAGACAAGGCTTGAAAATGGGTTGAGTGGACTCAGTCTCCCCTGAGACTGCAAAGTCCACTCCCCTTTTTTGTTTTTGGTTTTATTTTATTTTACATTTGCTTTACTCATTTTTTTTCTCTTTAGATTTTCTCTAATTTTAAGTTAATCTTTATTTATAGCTCCTATTTCATTTTCCTGTTTTTTATTTGATTTTATTTGATCTTTAGATTTCATTTGCAGGTATGTGCTTAATTTCCTGAAGTAGGGAGGTCCAGAAGTTCGGAAGACTAAAGACAGTAGTTCAAGGGTTGCGAAAATTCGCAACCCCTGCGAAATTTTGCAGAGCCAGCAGTTTTTTTAGCAAATTTTGCAGTGCAAAATTTTGTAGCAAAATTTTGCAGGGCATGCCAATTTTGCACTGCGAAAATTCGCAGGACATTTCGTAGCCTAATTTCGCAACCCCTAGTTTTTTTGCCATAACGTTTTCATCCGAACTCCGATTTGGGTGATCTTAGTCTTGTTGGAAAGCTTAGAGAGTGTAGAATCTAGATATATCCAAAAAGAACACTTTAGAACTTATTATAAATACGTAATTTTCAAAATCCTCCAACTGGTCACTTTTAACCTCTCTTTTCTTCTTCCTTTAACTACCAAGAGTCATAACTTGATCATTTGAAGCCTAAATGGATAGATAAGGTCTCTTTGGAAAGCCTGAGAAGTCTTCTATCCATCCATTTACATATTGTAGCCATTTTTCTTCAAATACAAGGTAGCTCCACCAACTGATGATCCTCCAGCTACTACCTAGACTGAGGCTATTCCACGTATTACATATGCTTACTAGCTGCTATTTTTATCTTTTTGTTATCCATGCTTGTAGCATGATCATTTTTTTGCGTTGTTCATATTTTGGTTTAACACTTTTCATCTCTTTTGCTTCTTGTTTCATGTGGTTCCTCCTCTCAACAAGCAGCTACATTTCACCAAGGAGGTATCACTTCCTCCCTCAAATTTCCATTCCATAATGTAGCCAAGGAGGTATCACTTCCTCCCTCAAATTTCAATTCCATAACCACATTGAGGACAATGTAGAATTTGGTTGGGGGGAGAGTGACAAAAGGAAGTGTTCTTTATGTTTTGAGCAAGTTTGTTTTGAATAGTTGAATGGCTTGCTAGTTTTTTTTTTTTTTTTTTCAGTATAATACATGTTTTAGTTTCCAATACATGTTTTTAGTTTCTTAATTTCTTATTTTCCCATCAGATTTCTCAGAATTTTTTTGTAATTCTCAACTTGTAATAGGAGAAATTGAAACCTTGTCTCAATACTCTTGATTTTAGAGTGGTGCTATGCTTATTTGAGTTGATGAACTGTTGAAATTCTTCTTGTCTTCAACCTTATTTCTTCCACTTTGAACTAACCACACACCATACACATTAGGTTTCAATTATAAGTCGAACCATTTTGCCTCCGAACTCCTACAAAAGTCCTACTTGCCTTTCGACCGCCTTTAATAGGCTCAGACTCCCGAATAATAAAAGACCAATGAGTCTTTCAAAAAAAAAAAAAAATAATTTTTGTGACACTTGCCTTGAAACCGGAGCACGATCCGAGGGGTATTTGGCAAAAGTCTTTAAAGCCTGGTGCCCTAAACCAATTGGTTGGGAGTCACCGACTTTGTTGCTCGTTACACGGGTGGATAGGTGGAGTTTAGCAATTTGTAGGTGCTGGATTTTCGAGCTTATTATTAAAAGTCTGGGGTAAAACCTGAAGAGTTAAGGTTGAGAAATCTCTTTATGACTCGATGCCCTAAACCCAATTGGTCGGGAGTCACTGCACCTCGCTACATGGACAATTGAGAATTTGATTCCCTACATTGCACCTACAACACAAAAAGAGTTGTGAAATAAAAGTTTTGTCCTCGATCTATTGAGGTTAGTTATGGTGCTAGTTATAGAAAAAAGCTGAGTCGGGGAGAGAACAATCAAAGTGCACTATTTTCAAAACCAATCAAGCTAACACTTAGGTTTCGCGGGAAGGTTTCGCGCTGGGTTCTCTAAGAGTCGGTTAATCGCTTTGATACTTGGATTTCATATCACACACTC
This sequence comes from Tetrastigma voinierianum, assembly GCA_016808115.1. Taxonomy (NCBI): domain Eukaryota; kingdom Viridiplantae; phylum Streptophyta; class Magnoliopsida; order Vitales; family Vitaceae; genus Tetrastigma; species Tetrastigma voinierianum. Next base: position 154,289 of record JAEQBH010001862.1, on the reverse strand, counting down.
TTCATGAGATAGTCAGTTGGTAGGATTTGGTGACTTTGTTTAAAGTTTGGGCATTATCCCCTCATTTTTGAAAAAAACCATTTTTTGTGGTATATATTTCATTCGCTTTTGATTGCTTTCTTTCCTTTATTTCATTGTTAAGTGACCAGCAATGTCGATTGTAAGTGATTACTACCAAATAAGGCGCTTCATACTCTTAACACTCCAAGTTTTGAAATTACTTTGCGTAGTACTCCCAAATCGACCTAGCTGGCACGTTATGACCCAGCAATGCTTCGATCAATTTTATAGCTTTTGTAGTTTTCATAGGCTATAATACTGCTGAAGATGTGACGCAAATTTCGCTTACGAAGAAACCAATTGGAACTTAGAGTCACAGAACTAAAAAGGCAAACTGTATGTGCAAAAAGGTAATTTCGTATGGTTGCGAAATTTCGCAACCTATGAATTTTCGCAGTGCAAAAGTTTGCACTGCAAAAGTTTGCACTACGAAATCTCCTGCCCCTTTTTGCTTTTGACTTTTTGACTTTTTTTTTGTTTTCTTCCCATTTTATCCCTGTAATAGTATTCAACTTTGTTTATTTTGGTAATTTGTATTCTTTTGGGTGGTATATAATGCCCAAACAACACTTTCTAAAGCATCAAACTTTTCATTATCAAGTCGAGGAAGCTCACAAACAAGCCCTCGCTTTCTTCCTTTTCTCCTCATTTTCACTAGCCAACCGTGACACCCCATTCTTCGAGGGTCCGTTGACAACCCGTCAACTCCGTCGATGGACACTTCGTGATGTCTGCAATCCGACACCACTCTGAGGAACCAGAGCCCTTGGTACAAGGAGCTCTGCACCAAAATACAACCCGGCCCCAATCACGGCAACTCCGTCCTAATGTTTTACAAAGACCACACCGGTCCATATACACCAAATGAGTAAAATGGTCATAAATTCATACTGCTACTCATTGTCATATCCCAACCAATTATATTATTATATGGTTCAAGAGTTAATAAATCACTTTAAATTCAAACATATATTAAGATTTACAATTTTGATATGATGTTATACAAAATTAAATTTCAAAGCCACAATCCCAGCTTTCTTCTAAACGCTACCTAATGAGCCGCCGTCCTCCCGTACACTCCCAGACCTAAAATAGTGATCCCACAAGGTGAACAGCCCAATAAATGGGAGCACTTCCTACATGGGTTAGTGCACATGTTATGGCAAACAATCACATTCAAGTAAATATATGATCCTACTTGAATGCCTACATGCCCAATCCCATGTCTCGAGTCCTCACTGACTCCCTCACACATGCCTAAGCCAAATTGGAGTAAAAATACAGTTTTCAAAATAAAAGCTTTTTGTTCTCGAAAACTTACTACGTAGCTCGCAATATATCGACTACCCTCCGAGATAGACCTGGTTTGATAACCCTCCGAAAACAATTCACGGGTCCTCCGACGTGGAATCAGTTAGACACCCCACAATTCTCCTGAAAGTCTTCCGTCAAAATTCCTTTCACAAACATTTTCGCTTTGTTTTCTTTCATGTCATGCACTCCACACTCAATATTCTAGGTTGCCTCAAAGGCATATATGGAATGCATTTACGCTAATTCCAAAATATTCATGCTAAGATATTTTCTTACGCGTATATATTTACATACATAAATCACACAATTCATGTTATTCAAATTACAACACAATACCAAAATTAATTTCACATGCTTAATTAACCAATCAAGCAATTCACTTTGAATTACTCTAAACCACACAAAATCACATAACAAAATCACATGAACAAAGGAAACCCTGCTCAGATTGTCTACTTCGCCACACAATGTGGATTTTCTCCACTCGGGCTCAAAATGTTTCAGACCAAAATCACAAATAAGTCAAGCCTCGTATCCTTAACCATTCACACGCCTTAGCCAGAATAACACAAGTAGAGAAGACCTCACCTCTCGAGTCATTAAACCCACCAACCCAAGGTCCACGCGGTAGCCCCTCTCCTCGTAGACCAGCCTTACTCGTACTACCGAACCGACTGGGTCCGAATGACGGAATTCCAGTAGTAGCCTCTCTAAAATTTGAAAACCCAGTTCATTGCCCCTCACTGCCGATTTGTTCTTCAATTTTGGAGAAGAAAGCTATTTGCTCTTTTGTCTTATACTCATTTAACATTTCAATAATTCCCATCTTGTCCTTTTGTCTTGATTTTTGACACATGACTTAATCTAAGCCATTCATCTCCATCATCTCACTAATCATGTAACATGTGTCACATGTGTACATGTAGTAGATGACTTTTGTCACATCACATACCTCTCACAAGTCATTTTACGGCAGCCCACACCTGGTGCCTCAAAAAACATGAAATTTCGACTGTCTCGGAATTCTACGAAATTCGACTTGGTAGCTAGATTTTGAGAGACGATTCCAATGTTGAAGTCCGTTTTGTCATTCGAGATCTAGAAAAATTTCGGATTTTGACCAAAATTACTGTTTTACCCTTTCTCGTAGTACCAATTTTCTCTGCTTTACATTAAAATCTCTTCGGGAGGATGACAACTCAGAGGATGAGGCTAAACCCCTCCTTCCTTGAAGTAAAGGGCATGGGGGCAATGGAACCTGAGGCAAATGAAGGTTCCTCATGTTTTCAACGTAGGTATTCATTGACATTTATGTTTTCCTTAAACTCTAGGTTCATATCCCTTCGAGTCACCTTGAATGGTCAGTACTTGGTAAGCTTTCAGGGCTCATTGGATGCTTATTGCTAGATCTAGTGATGTTTGTTAGTTATCATTTATGAGCAATTGGAAGGTGAGCCAAGGAGTTATATTTTTACTATCTAAGACCATTAATGCTTAGTGAATGCCATTTTCAAAGGATAGTTATTGAGGGTTAAGTTTTATAGCTAAACCAAGATCCTATTCAGGAAGTAACTATATGTTACTATCCCCACGTGAGGAAAAGACTCAAGAGTCCCTTTCATTTCGCTCTAGAAGGTTTCAATGACCTAACACTTCAAGGATTTATATTTTACATTTGTACTTCATTTTACTTTTAGTTTTCACAACAAAAATCCACTCTTTTTATCCAATCCCAATATCCAAATTATAATCACCAGTGTAAACATCAGCATTAGTCATTCCCACAAAGAAAACCCATCCCTGTGGATGATCCTAGAGCAGTTTTACTATAGTAGCTACGCTACAGTAGTATGAGTGAGGTATTATGTTATAAATTTTGTTGATTTAAGATACCCTACAGGCTACATGCAAATCATGCACACACACACACACACACACACACACACACACACACACACACACACACACACACACACACACACACACACACACACACACACACTATATCTCATTTGTACATCGGTTTACTTCTTCTCAAACTAAACTAGCCTTTGAGAGAGACCTTAACTTCCATAGTAAGCCGGGATACTCTCAATAAAGAGGGCCAATGAGCCCAAGATTAGCAAAACAAAAAACAAAAAGAAAAGAAAAAAAAAAAGAAAGAAATAGAAAAAATATATGAAAAGAAAGAAAAAACATAAATAAGTGAGTTGACTCCAATCGGAACCCGAAAGATAGCCTGGAGGGCCAGGCCTTTCAAAGCCTAATGCCCTAAGCCAACTAGCCAGGAGTCATTGACTTCACCGCCCTACGGGATGTGATGATGGTTCAAATTTCGCAAGAGGTGCTTTGGTTTTAGTTATGTTTAGGGTGAAGTTCGAGGGGAACTTAATGTCGTGCCCTAACTAACTAGTGGAGCGCTTTAATGGATCCCTGCCACGGACACCTTCTAGAACACCTTAGCATTGCATCTTACTTTCTAGTTATAGTATTGAATAAAAGGTGCGTTCTTAGCCTATTTTTGTTATTGTCTTTCAAATGAGTGAGTTAAGTTTGGTTGAAAAGTGTCTTGGAACCTCCATCTACATTTGAGATCTAACATACCATTTTCACAGAGTTCATTTTGGAAGGAGTCATTGAGAAATTGAGGGCAAAGCTTGCCTTGATCACGATGCCCATATATACCTTGTCTTTAAAGATTTTAAATGTGTTGGGATCCCATGTAAGCTATATTGTTTCCATAGAACTTTGTCACGGTATTCTCCTAACTTGTTGCTATAACCATTCTCTACTCATATATGCTTTAGTGTGTTGTATATATTTGTGTTTTTCCTTTGCTTGAGGACAAGCAAAGATTTAAGTTTGGAGGTGTGATGAGTCTCTTAAATACTCATTTAATCCTCATGTTTCACTTAGGTTTTAGTATTTTTATGATATAAATAAGTGTCATAATGCTATATTTTCCCAATTTTGTGATTAGGCCAATTCTTGAGCGAAAACGAGTGAAATCGAAGAAAAATCGACAAAGTCATCATGCAGTCACGGAAAACATGTGATCATTTCGCCTATGTGATGTCCTTTTATGGCCCCCTCATTGGCATGGAAATATTCTAGACTCCGGGGCTTTCCGTAGATACCAAGATCGCTTGATTCAAAGTCCGGATGAAAAAGTTAAGAAGGAAGGAGTGAAGGATGCAAAAAAAAAAAGAAAAATTAGCGTGTTTGAGCCACCACGCCAATAAGGGAGCCACTCTCACGCCTTTGGGCCAGTGAGTTCACTCACCATTGACTATGAGAACACGCTATAGAGTGGGTATTTTCACGCCTCAGTGTGGTTTGGTCTTCACTCCTCTAGTAGCTTCCGATTTTCGCCACACCATAGTGCCAAATCCATCACGCTAAAGCGTGATGCGGGAGGCCATATATTTTGCTGGGCTCATCTCATCTGGCCTCTGCTTGGGCGAAAAAGGGGAAAAATAGGCATTTCTGGGGGGGTTAGTGGAATTCGCTTGTTTTAGTGGAGGTCGGACCTAAATGAGAGGGAGGCCCTTAGGTTCCTCCCCTTAGCAAGATTTTGATCCTCCATTAGGGCTGAAGAAGAAGAAAACTTGAAGACGAAGAAGAAGATGAAACAGAAAAAAGAAGCTCCTCCACCATATTTGTTTCTTTTCTTCCCCTTTCCTTTTTCCCTTCCTTTGATGGTTGTATTTCTTCTCATAATTATGTTTTTAGTTAATTTTCTTACGGTTTAGATTTAGCCAAAGACAAGTTTGTATGAATTTCTTCTAATTTCTAATTTCTATTTTATTTCATATTTATGCTGATTATTTCATTTTGATCTTAATGCTTGTGGGTATTTAGCCAATATTTGCATGAATTGTGGCTTGATTCAAGATCCGAGAGGTGAGAGTTAAAATTAGACCGTGGATGATTTACCATCTAATTATCATGCAATAGAGATATAAATGAAATTATGTGTGGTATTAAAATTTCATGTGTTTAATACGCCCTTAGAAATCTGGGGTTGAGTAGATATGCAAAATACTTTATCCTAAGGGTAGTGTGCAAATGCCCGAGAGAGATTCGCATATATACTAATGAAATTGTCATTTTCATGATGAAATAAATATTTATTAATAGGGTTAGGAGGTTCACACATACTTGTTTAGGTGAAATCTAGACCCTAAGGCCTTTTAGTCTTGTTTAAGTCAATTTTGCATGTTTAGTTAGTGTGATTTAGATTTTCTATAGATTTTCAACCATCCAAATAGAGCCTAGGCGGTACTTAGTAACCTAATTTCTCTTGGGACAATACTTTATACTTTCATTATATTACTTGAGGTGACGCGTGCACTTACGCAAAAAGGGTGTGCATTTTATATAACACAAAGTCGCCTATCAGTCTTCATTCCATCAACTTATCAATCAGCCCTTCCATAGTTGATTGTAGCGTCTTCACTATCCCCAACTTAACAATCAACCTCTCCATAGTTGATTGTGGCGTATTCATCCCATCGATTTATCAATCAACTATTCCATAGTTGTTTATGGCTTCTTTATCCCTGTGACGCCCCTATCCTAGGGGGTCTCGTTGACAACCTGTCAACCCGCAGAAACCTATGGATATCGGGTGCCCCGATATCACACTCACATGTCTCATATATCAAGACCTATTCCTGTATAATTTTCTTACAATTAACCAATTCCTTATAATATTCCATAAGAGTTTGATGTACAACTCTTTTACACTTTTACATGCCAAAATATATTAAAACTAGATCATTCTAATATATTTTACAAAAATGCTTCCTAAGGCCACAACCCGACCTTCTTTGTACTCATGGCCTCAAAGGAGCTGCCTTTCTCAATTGAAGGAGGGTCCCACGACGGACGAGCAAAGCTCAAAGAGGATAATCTCCCTATAAGGGTTACTCCCACCTAAGTCGGGCCACAGAAGGATCAAACACACACACGCTCAAGTAAAAATATGCACATTCCATCAATGTCTACATGCCATGGATGGAATGTGACTCAATCTCTATCCCATGTCCCGAGTCCTCACCGACTCCCCTCACGCAATGCCTAAACCCAGGTGTGAACAACCGGTCATTTTCCATTTACATCCAATGATCATTTCTTTGACTCATTACATTTATATCTCATATTTCATTTACCATCTTGTAGCCTGTTAAGCAAGGGATTCTCGGGGTGTCGCACCACGGGCTCTATAAGCCCAGACACTTTTGACGAGCTTTCACCGCCGGTGATCATGTCTAACCTCAATAAAATTTGGGTCTTTCACCCTGGGGGGAATCTATCCCAACTTGCTGCTACCCAGCACATATTATCTTTTACTATTTTCGTATTTCGTGCAACTCATTTGGACGTTGTCCCATTAACCAAGCCCACCCAATCCAACACCAAACGTAGTGTTGATTAATAACCGTGTACCCACGACACACTATTGAACACCAAACATGGTGTCGATCTCTACCATGCACTCACACCCATGTCATGCGATGTTCTAGCGCATATGCAATGCAATTATGCCACTGCAATTCTCATGTTACATGTATGATGCACACTACATGAACCATTCACATCAGTTATACTTCATGTCAATTTCCATGCAAACATATATTACAAGCATATAAATTCCATATACTTCATGCCAATATATATAAAGATATCGTATCAAACATATTAGCATTCATCAATCCATGACTAAACAATAATGTCACACAGCCTTCCTTAGGCTAACTCATGGTAATTCCTACCCATTACAACAGCCGACAACATGCCATGCAATGGCCATGTTAAAACCCGACTATTCACATCAACACAACCGAGTAACCTGCACACTTGGTACAAAACATAGATTTCATCAAGGTTTTGTTTAACCACTGTCCTCCACAAAAACATGGCTAGAATCTTGACTCAATGGGTTTTCCATAGAGTCAAAGAACACCTGAAACGGAGTTCATAGGAAGAAGTTATGGTCGTCTGAAGTTGGAGGTCACACATGAATAGCAAGCCCTAGCTGGCTAGCAGCCCTTGAAAAAACATATATTTGAGTAGGTTATTTTCATCCACTGTCCTCCATAGGAATATGGCTAGAATATTGACTCGATGGGCTTTAAATAGAGTCCAAGAACACTCGAAACAGAGTTCGAACAAAGAAGTTAAGGTCAGTCCGGTCTGGAGGTCACATAAATAGCTACCTTAGCCTACGGGCTCCTAAATTGGCCCAAGAGTCTCTAAAAAACATAGTTCCAATAGGTAATATTCACCCATTGTCCTCCACAGGAATATGGCTAGAATCTTGACTCGATGGGATTTCCATAGAGTCCAAGAACACCCGAAATGAAGTTCGGACATAGAAGTTATGACCGTCCGGCTTGGGGAGCAAATACACATGAATAGCCACCCTAGCCGAATTAATGTACTCTGGAAAAAACATATATATTTTCAAAGATATTACGTCACTCCACTGTCCCCTCCATAGGTATATGGCTAGAATCTTGACTCAATGGGTTTCCATGTGAGTCCAAGAACACCCAAAACGGAGTCCTGACGAAGAAGTTATGGTCAGTCCGGGCGAGGGGTCTCACACGAACCTAGCCTACGACCCTAACCGTCAACACCGACCCCATCCAGCCGACGACCTAGCCGCTAGCCCACTGGGCTGGCCCTAGCAAACTAGCCTACCGACCTTAACCACTAGCCGCTGACCTAACTCCAACCGGCCATCCCTCCAATTTATACTGCTCAGAGGCAACCAATTCATAACTTAGGGCTACAAAGGTCCGATTTAGAAATCTCAGTTGGCCCACATCAGTCTACTATGTGGTGATGAGCGAAAGTCATCCATTTTCACCCATTTTTCTGAGTGATTTATTTAAAAAGACTGATTTATGTGCATAAATGTTGAATAACTCACCAAACTGCTATGCAGCAGGAAATTCAAGAGAAAGAGGATATTGCAATAAAAGGAGCAAAAACTGGCCAACAGAATGACACATCAATAATGATGTCAGAACAGGAGAAATGCACGAGGAAGAAAGGGACTCAAGTAGCGACGACTTGATAGTGATGAAGAATCACATCAAGAAGCCCGCAACCACAAAACTCCCGCCACAACAAAAGAGCAAATCAAGATTAACGAAAGTCGCAAATAAACTCCAAGTTAAAGTAACCATAAATTAATGAAGAACAAGATATGATGTCGCAACACAATTTCGAGGTCGCGACAGAATTGAAGGCCAAGCAGTAGACATGGAGGTCGTGACACCGAATAGAAGTCGCTACAGGCGACAAGAAACCTAACATAGAAGTCGCGACAATATCTGGTCACATCGCTACAAGGAATTAAGGTCGCTGACATTCGGTTGCGACATCGCTGAAGAATAGAGGTCATGGCATCATTCACCGGGTCGCGATACATCGCCATAAAGAATTAAGGTTGCGACGCTATTCGCGGGTCGTAACACATCGCCATAAGGGAATTAAGGTCGCACGCCATTCAGTTGGTCGCGATATCGCTTGCAAAGAATTAAGGTCGAACGCCATTCAACGCGACATCGGGCTACATAAGGAACAAGGTCACGCCATTCAATGGTCGCGACATCACTGGCGCGAAAAGAAGGTCGCGAAGACATTTAGCTGGCCGCGACTCGTGATCCAAGGATGCTAAAGGCAAGTCGCGACCAAATAAAAGCTTCCCGCGACGTATAGCCGAGACAATCGAGGCCTTCGCGACAAAGAATCGAGGTCACGGCATTAACAACCAAATGGGCGCGACCAAATCCACAAGGAGGTGCATGACTTGAGCCCTATAAATGCGCGGTGCTACTAAAGGAAGCGGCTCTCGGCGATCAAAGAGATGGGTATTTGAAGGCTCTTGTATTTAATTTTCTTTTTCTTTGTTTTGTTTTTTATTTTAAGATTAGTTTGTTATTTCGATTCAATTTAAATCTAGATGTTGGCTGTTAAAGTAGAAGGTGAATACGAAATTCTATTTCTTTCAAGTCTTGCACGGATTGTTTGAATTCGGACAAATTTTGGAGTGGTTCCAATTTCCGATTTACAGTGGTTTCTTGATCAACAAGCCATTGTAGGGTGTAATCTAGTGATTTAGAAACCCAGCTTCCATTGAATAGACTATGTTGTCAGAAATTATCTTTCCTGTAGAAATTTATTAGAAGCTATTGAACTATCAGTTTGTAAATCTACTTGCTGGTTTTGAGTATTACGTAATTGATCCCAATGTAAGCGTCTTATACCCATAATAGGATTGTCTCATTGCTCTGATTTCCAGGAGGCCCTCTGAGTGACACAGAGAAGGCAATCCTGAGAGTGATGAACAATTTCTGAAGGGTATGCGAATATGATAATGGTGATCTAATGAGCTCTGTGAATTTAAATTGATAAATCCTCTTCTCACTTGAAATCGAGAATGAGTTGAATGACATCATTAAGCAGCGAGAGAGTTCACACCGATTTGAGCGATACGTTCAATCCGTGTGCGGTCTAATCGAGAAGGATGAAGCGTTCCCGATTTAGAGGGAAGAGAAACCCGGTAGAGTGTAAACCCATACTATACCTATGTCTTAGGAGCAAGGTTTCTGATCCATGTTAAATTATGAAGTATTGAAAAGAAAAAGTGCGGTAAGAGATCAAGCACTACCTTATTCCTTAGACGGGTTTTAAATCTGTGGTTCATGAAGCGAGATTCTGAGAGAGTAGTCTGCGGAATTGATTGTTCTAATAGCGGTATTTTCAATGCTCACTTTAATAGATAAGCGATGCGGTTTGAATTTGTTATTTTAGATTTTCATTTTAATTCATTTTGTTATTAAGTCACTTTTCTTAGTTATATTATTTTTAGATTTGCTAAGAATATTTCAAATTGGCTATCAAGAGTCGAATAGTATAGAGTTTGAGTAATTAGGGGTAGTTGATTGAGAATTCTTGAGATCTACGTGGGATCGATATGCGGACTTAAATCCTATTTACTGCTTGTTCGACTTGTACATGACATCCTAGATCAAAACCGGAAAGAAATTGATTTACTCTTAAGGGAAACCGCTTTTAATCGATCAGAGATGAAACACAACAAACAAGTTTCATGGCATTGTGTTTGGGGATTAGATAATAGTCCTTGGGTAATAACGCTATGAATTTGTATAGGTATTTTGGTCCATCACTGAAAGAGGTGAACAAGTTTTTGGCGCCGTTGCCGGGGATTGAAAGAATTTGGTGAATCAATATTCAAACCAAAAAGCGAAATACTAGTTTGGACATAATTTATAAAAGAAAATAGAAAATTTGCAAAAATATATGATTCAACGTGATGGATTTAGCAAGCTATTGAAATTTTTGTAGAAGCTTTCATATTAAATACAATTTTGGTATCACTTGACTCCATTTGATCTCAATATATTATAATTTCAGAGTTAATTCATGCTGGCAGACGGGGGGAATTTGGTGTTGCCCGATAGACACGAGATCGAAGAACACTTGGGGACTAAGAAAGGTTAAGAGTCACAAAAAAATAAACGAGAGATGGCGGGCGAAGAAGATTGGCCAGGCGATCCAACCGAGGAGTCGCGCGAAGTACCTCAGAAGCGAGACACTATGGAGGACTTACGGAGACCGATGATCAAGATGAATACTCGATGAGTGAAGACGACGATAGATGCTAGCGCAATTTTGAGCTCAGCCCATTACGATCACCATGGTTCCAACGAGAACCAATTCCGCAGTCACCTGCGAAAGTCCCACTTGAACACTTGGGACGGTTTTAGAGAATGGCCATCTGATTAAATTGAATGGTGTGAGACCAGAAGTTATTAAGCTGCAGTTGTTTCCATTCTCTTTAAGAGATATAACTGCATCATGGTTTGACTCACTACCATATGGATTTGTTAATACATGGGAAGAGCTGATGGAAGCTTACTTGGCGATTCTTTCCTCCATCCTCGCCACGAGCGAAGGGGAAATTACTGCTTTTCAAACAAGGGAAGATGAGATGCGTACTGCTTGCTTGGGAGAATCTGAAGGCTGAAGAGATGTCCCATGCAGGATAGACTAAGGAACCACGAATGGACATCTTACGCCATTCCATGAATTATACCTCAAGGTATAATAGATGCGACTTGCGTGGAGCATTCAAAGAAGAAGAGCGAGGAAGAAGCAAAGCAGTGATTGAGGATCTTGCTAGGTGCAACATGAGACCTCCTTCGAATCCTCGGGAGGCTTGGCGGAAGCTAAGGAAATGGAATGATTGAGTGAACAAGATGTCTGCCATGGAGGCCAAGCTAGGATGCATTGATGCATCGGTTGGATAAAATAATGCACTCTTGCAAAATGAAATAAGCCGGTGGAAAAAAGAAGGAAGAGTAAATAATGCTTGAGGCGCTGAAGATGTTTCTATGCAATGGAGGGCTGCTATTTGAGCGACGAGGCATATCATTTTCAAGCCCTAACCCCTGACCTACACCAACCCATTATACCCCAGCATTAAGGAACCATGAGAATTTCTCTTATGGTGGAGGAGCTCAACACGTCCCAAGACATGGGCAAAATTTTCAGCAGGGGTATGCTCCACCAAGGTTCTAGCAACAGCAACAAGGAGAGGGCAGAAATGAATATCAGGGTCAAAAAAGGGCTCAGACCTTTGAGACGAATCTTTGCGATTCATGGGGAAAATAGAAAGATGTTGAACTTCCGCGAACACTAAAGAAGTTTGCGAAATTGGAAGCTTCAAATACGAATTCTCAAATTTTCAGACAACCGCAATACTCTCTCAAGAACCTGGAGACACAAATAGAATGCCTGACCACAGAATCAAATTAAAGATGCTTTCCAGTGACACGAGAAGAAAAATCGAGCGCATGGCGTGCGGCTTCGAAGTGGGAAAAAGAATTAGAAAGGAAAAGTCAGAAAGATGAAGGCAACAGGGAGAAGGAAGCCTAAGAAAATGCTGAGTCATTGGAGAAAGAAAGGAAGAAGGAGCAGCAGCGAGAAGAAGAGCGAAGAAAGTCAGGCTACATGCACTGCGGTCCCATTCCGCGGATTTGCCAAAAAGTCGAGATAGAAGAAGCCGGTTCGCAAGGCTTTTGAGAAAGATTTTCAAGTTGGAGATAAGCATGCCATTCACAGAAGTGGTAACTCAAATGCCACTTTTATGCCAAATTCTGAAGAAATTTTGAGCGAAGAGAAGATTTGCGGAGGAAGAGGTAGTGAATTTGGCTGCCACTTGCGGTGCGTGATAGAAGAATTTACCGGAAGATGAAAGACCCGGGGAAGTTTCCACAATTCCTTGCACCATTGGAGGATTTGAAATTCAAAGGCTCTTTGTGACTCAGTTGCCGATTATAAACTTAATGCCGTTATGTTGCGAAAGGAAATTAAGTTTGGGGGAGCTTACTCCCACTACTGTTACTCTTCAAATGGCAAATAAAACAATGGCGAGGCTTGAAGGAGTCATAGAAGACGATGCTTGTAAGGTGGGAAATTCATTTTTTCCTGTCCTTCATCATCCTAGACATGGAAGAAAGATTACAAGTCCCTGCTTTGCTAGGAAGGCCATTCCCAACAGCTGGGTTTTCTTGTAATAGATATGCAAAAGGGAGTTCTCACTCTCAGGGTTAGAGAAGAAGCTGACTTCAATATGCTCCAAAGTTTGAAGAATTTAGACACATATAGGGAAGATTACAAGTTAGTAGATGATGTCTATCTCAACAACTCTGATTGTAATGCTCAACTTCCTATCAATGAAAATGAGATGAATTTCCAGTATCTTGAAGGTGTTAGTGCGATTTTACGCTACATCGAGTTTACCTTTCTCTTTAGAAAAGGTTTTGAGTCTTAAACAAAGCAGCTGATGACAATGGAGATAATAATGAAGAAGGAATTTCATCAAGAGACCGGTGCGAAGGGCTAGTTTTAAAGAGTTGCGAGTCATCGAAATACGCTTGCCTTGGAGCTACCGAGGTAAACCGGTGATTATCTACGCTGGGCTTCGGTGATCTTTGAAGAGCGAGTTGCGCGAAATTTGAAGAATTATCAGAGTCGATTGCACAGTCCATAGATGAATTAAAAGGGTATCGATCCGTCAATATGCATGCCTGAAAAGCCCATTTGGAGGAAATCACGAAACCATCACATTGAACATGTCAAGATTGAACCGAGTCATGAAAAGTAGTCGAGAAAGAAGTGCTTTCGAATGGTTGAATGCTAGTTTTATATATGCAATCTCAGACAGTCCTTGGGTTAGCCCAGTCCATGTGGTTCCCAAGAAAGGTGGGTTCAATGTGATCAGGAAATGAAAAAAATGAGTTAATTCGACAAACTGACAGCCAGGATGGAAGTATGTATCGATTAGGAAGCTAAACACGACAACCGAAAGATCATTTCCATTGCGCTCATTAATCAAATGTTGGACGGAGTTAGCGGGACACCCTCATTTTGTTTCTGGATGGGTATTAGAGCTATAACAGTTGCCATTGCACGAGGACCGGGAGAAACTACATTCACATGCGTATGGCACACTTTGCCTTGAAGGATGCCATTTAGGTTGTGCGATGCTCACGCTACTTTTCGGCGGAGGTGTGTGTCCATGTTCTCGGATTTGGTTGAAGAGGTCATGGAATTTTATGGATGACTTCACCGTATATGGATCCAGTTTTGAGCATTGTCTAAACAACCTGGAAATAGTGCTTCAAAGATGAAGAACAGTGACAACTAGCCTTAAAGCGGGAAAAGTGCAGTTCCTGGTAACATAAGGTATTGTTCTTGGTCATAAAATTTTACGCTACAGGACTAGAAGTGAACCAATCAAAGGTTTCGATTATCAAAACTCTTGCACCACCCACCACGAGTAAAAGGGGATAAGAATTTCTTAGGGCATACTTGGATTACATGGGAGATTCATCAGACTTCAAAAATAGCCGGACCATTATGCGGTGCTGGAGAAAAGACACAAAGTTTGTAGTTTTGATGACTCACATAGAGCGACCTTTGAAGAAATCAGATCATATTAGTTCAAGCACCGATCCTTGTTGCACGAGTGGAATCGGGGGATTCGAAATAATGTGTGATGCGATGATTTATGTGGGAGAATTGTATTGGGGCAAAGAAAGAAAAGATATTGAGCCATATACTATGCTAAGCGGAGACAGCTAATGAAGCCCAGAAAACTATTCAACTCTTGAAAGGAAGTACTAGCCATGGTTTTTGTAGAAATTCAGGCCATACATTTGGGATCCCATATTATCATTCGCATGACCATCACGTGTCGAATATCGCGATGTCGAAGGAAGCCAAACGAGGCCGATAAGGTGGGTGTTGTTACTACAAAGTTTGATGCAGTAATTAAAGATAAGAAGGGTTGTGACAATGTGATAGTTGATCCACTTGTCAGTAGAAAGAAACAAGCGAGAAGGGAGGCGAGAATTAATAGAACTTTCAAATGAGCAAGTGAACCCCAGGGTGTCGGTCAGCTCCATGGTGGCCCGATATCGTGAATTACTTGGCTTGTGGAGTGCTTAGTGCCTGCAGGTCGGCTACCACGAAAGAAGCTCGGCCCGGCGGTGTGCATGCGGGATGAACCATTACTATTTAAAGAGTGCGACATGATTATAAGAAGATGTGTGCCGAGGAGAGTGAGCGATGCAAAATTTTGAATGAATGCCATGCATCACCATATGGGGGACATTTTCCACGAAGAACAACTCACAAGATACTCCAATCGGAATTTTATTGGCCTTATCTTCGGTTTGTCATAGAATGGGTGAGTGTGATAGATGCAGATTGAAATATCGGCGAAATAAATGCCCCTACGAGGCATATTGGTGGTGCAAATTTTTTATGTATGGGGGATAGATTTTATGGGACCCTTCCCACCATCATTTGGAAACTTGTATATACTGCTAGCAGTGGATTATGTTTCCAAATGGGTGGAAGCAATAGCTTATTCGGAATGGCCTTCTTTCGTTGTGAGTTTCTTGCAAGAACATTTTGAAGCGGTCGGAACACCCGGGACTATCGCCAGGTGGCCAGAGAAGCCACTTTGCAAACAAAATATTTGCAAAGCTCGCGAGCAGGTATGGGATCAAACATATAATGAGCCCTAGCGTATCACCCCGAGACTAATGGACAAGCGGGGGTTTCGATAGGAGATTAAAGGATCTGGAAAGGTATGTGAGATTAGCGAAAGATTGGTCTTCAAGCTGATGTGGTACTTTGGGCTTACGGGGTACATTAAAACTCCATTGGGATGTCCCCACTCTGAGTGGTCTTTGGCAAACCATATCACCTCCCTCTTGAATTGGAATACAAAGCCATGGGCCATCAAGTTGAACTTGATTTCAAAGTGCTTGAAGGAAGAGATTGCTCCAATTGAATGAACTAGAGGAACTGAGAAACGAAGCCTATGATAATGCTAGAATATACAAGGACAAGACAAAGAAATGGCATGATCAAAGGATTCTGAGGAAAGAGTTCAGAGCAGGGGATCAAGTTCTGCTATTTAACTCCAGATTAAGATTATTTCCAGGGAAGTTGAAATCAAAATGGAGTGGACCATATACAGTGGTGTCAAGTACTACCTTTGGAGCAGTAACACTCAGGGCTGGGGAAGAATTCAAGGTTAATGGTCAAAAACTGAAGCACTATCTCGCGAGGGAGAAAGAAAAGGAGAGGAACTTCAGAATTTGAGGGTGAGATTGAGAGAGAGAATGCTTAAAGCAGCTAGTCGACTAAGGACTCAAAACGGAGGCGATTTCATGGGAGGCACCCATATAGATTTTGCTTCTTTATATAGACTTTGAAATTTTTTTTATTTACTCTTTTTGAATTTTTTTAGTTCTAGTCATGATTTGTTAGGAAGTGCTAGGTTAAGTATTTGATCAATTTAATCCTTTTTGAAATTGTTGAATTATGCAGATCTGAGAATCGAATGGCTCGGGTGAAGGAACAAACTCGGGACGCTCAGGCCACTTCACGAGGCGACTTGAAAAGGGTACTCTTCTCCCTACATAAATTCTATGAAAATTGAATAGAATACATGTTTGAATTGCTATGTGGGAATGATTTAATGGATGCTAAGAATGTGCAAATTAATAAGGAGTGAAAAGCTGTCTGATCATCAAATTTAGGGCAAGTGCAGACTAAGTCGCAGAGAAGTGGGTATGACTTAGTAAGTACTAAGGAAGAACAAGGGCCACGAGGTCTCGACCAAAGAACTGTCGCGACGAAATTGAGGTCGCGACAACTCAACTATGTCATGAAATTACTTGTTGACCAAATGAAATTAAAATGCTAGATGTCGCCTTTGATGATAAATTGTCCCCACAGGCACTACTTTGTAAGTAACAACAACATTAAGTCGCGACATAAGAGAAAAGTGTGCCAGCTGGGCAACTTTTAAATTTGCCCTAAATTTAATGACAGCACACAATTGCGGCTTGAAATTTAAGTCGCGACAAACGCAAATAAATGAAGTAATAAAAGAGTCACAATAATGATTGGTGCGATTGTTGAGAAAACTCTCGTCACCATCTCGCTTCCCTTGAAACCAATCTGACTCTTCGTCTTCGCTACTCTCGGAGTTTCAGTTCTTACGAACTAGATCCAAAATTCTTCCTAAAAGCGTCGATTTCTCAAATGGCCGAACCTTCAACCTCATCGAAAATCGAGAAGCGAAATCCTTGGAAGAAGTATACTCGGCCGAAGAAGTTTGTCGGAACAAACAAGGGGAGAACCTGTGTCGGAACAACGAAGTTGACCCGGTTCAATATGAGAGAAAAAGGGAAAGACGGCGACAAGAAGGAGAGGAAAGCGAATTTAGTATCGGAAGAAGCTTTCTCCATGCGGAAGAGTACTATCTTTAGTGGGTTTGTCGGAGAAAGGAGTTTGACAAACCCATATCCCCTTTCAAGGAACTAATAGAACAAAGAGGTTGGGGAAACCTGCAAGCATGAAATGCGGATCATAGCCAGTGGTTCAAATTCTCAACCTGGTGGGGAGAAGGATAACTCTGTTTATGTCGGAGAAGGTTTAGATTGTCGTATGGGGCAAACCATCGATAGAATGCGGAATGGAAGGCGAAGCATGGATCCAAATCTGAGAAGATATTAGATAGTAGACAACCCCTAACCGTGAGAAGATTGCAAGAAAAGTCGACATACTGTGAAAGTGAAATGGGGTCAAGGGAAGGAGAAGCAAAAGACCATAAATGTGGGAGATTTGATGTAAGAGGCAAGGTGGCGTTTTTATTTCCCCGTCTTCAAGAGTGGTTCACTCAAGCATGTCTCGCACAAGACAGAACAAGAAGTAATCATTCTATGCCATGCCGGGTGCATGTCAGTGAGCTGGCCGGAGCGCCATTGAAAACTCAATAATGAGATACCATGAAGGGAATAAAGGGGGTTTGATCCCTCACCCAAAGAACTATCACAAGGCTAAGGCCTGGTGGGCCGGTGGCCGAACTCTTAGTTAGTTAAGAAGAGTGGCCCTAAGGTTTCACCTACCACACCTCGCCAACACTGAGGCAAAGGCCTAGGAATCAAAAGAAAAGGGATTATAATAGAAGTAGATTCAAGAGAAGAAATGAGAATGCAAGACAGAAGAGGATACTTTCCGGTTGCGTGATCAAGAAGAAGATCCGTAAGCACATCCAAGAGTAACACCTTTATGTTTGCAGAGGACAAAGAACAAGATGATGGAAGCCCTATTAATTTCTCAACCCAACTGGCCAGCTCTCCCCCTATCAGGAACAGAGATTTCCGAGAACCTGGTGAAAGCTCTAGGGGAGCTCAGGGGAATAATCAAATAATGGAGATGCTCAATTCCATTCGTAAGAAATGAAGAAAGCGGAAAGGGAATGGAGCATCCAAAAAATTCAGAGGAAGTGTGAAGGGAAGCAGAGTCAAAGAAGAGATCAAGAATGGGAAGAAGAAATGAACAAGGGAAGACCGTATGAAGGGAGATCTTGAGCATCAAGAGGAAAAATTCAGAAGGAATGGAAGAAAGATCAATGATCTAACAAGAAGTCAGAAATGAAATACATGGAGTCATTTTTAATAATTAAATCAAAGAGGATCGTGATTCTCAACCCTAAACTCATAAAGGAAAGGGACTCAGATCGTAGCCAAAACTAAGGAGCAGATCAAGGGATTCAAATTCTACATGTCAATGTTCACGACTTCGAAGAGGATGAAGGAAAGAGATCAAGAGCTCAAGGACAAAGATGCCTCTTAAGAAAAGTCCGCTCTGAAAATTTGGATTTGATCAATAATAATCTTTCTAAATTTTTAGAAGTCATGACTGAAATGGAGAACACAATGAACACATTGGGGAAAAGACAAGATGATCTGAACAAAAAGGTTGATCTCACCAACGAATTGATCCTTGAAGAATGTGATGTGAGAGGAGAATGACAAGCAGTTAAGAAGAGAACTGAAATGAAGTTTCCCAAATTTCCTAATTTACATAATTCTTGGATCTGATCCTCCTAACATCTTGCTCCTCCTCCCCAAAAGAAAAAAATAGATCTTCCCATTGATTATCCATCTCTTCCTCACTTCAAACTTATTATTCTCAACTCTTGCACAATCTCATGAATAAAATAAGAAAATTTGTTTCGATGTTGTTCGTTAAATTGTTGTTATTTTTTCATGAATTTGTTAGAAGAATGTAGGAATTAGCTCATGAATGAAAATGCTAGCATATCATAATCTAAGCTTAAGAAGTAGTTTGATTAGAAGATAGGTCAAAACAAATACCTTAATAAGGGAAGAATGACATATAATTGAATTGAAACACAAATTGCATAATTGACTTGAATTTAGCTGATGAGTCCAAGATAAAGGAAAGTTATACAATTGAAGGAGCAAAATATATTTTTGAGTTTGTAGTATAAACAGTAAGCCAAAGAACCTGATGAACCTTAAATCATGTAACTCCTCATCAACTGAAGTGAGTCAAGGACATCCTTAGGGTAGTCACAGTTAATCAAACAGTTCTAGAACTTATAGATTATTGATCAAGGCGAAACTAAGGATACAACTAACAAGAAATGATGCAGCTATCCTGGCGTACTTGAGCCATTCTAGCCACCCTTATTTATATGCTTCGCATACACCTTAGTTCCCGAATTTGAGCCAAAACAATCCTATCTTCAAAATGCTTACTGGAAATCCCAAGCCATCCTAGATAATTTATTCTCCAAAGAAAGAACCTAAGGACATCCAAAAATTCAAAGAAGGAGGAAGAGATAAAGTTTGGGGGAGTATTTTTTTGAGAACTAAAGAAGAAATACAAAAAATGGTGAAGAGAGAAAGATCTAAAGCAGGAGGATACAACAGAAAAGAAAGCTTAAAGGAAGAAGTTTTGTCTTATGGCCTAACTCTCTTGAACAATTAAGTTCTTAGGGGTGTTTCAACACCTAGTACCCTAATGTCAACTGGTATGGGAGCTACTAACCCAAAGTTCATTAAGAGTGTTAGAAAGCCTAAAAAAACAAAACATTGCACTATTCCTGAAGGGTGACTGAGAAAAAAAGTTCCAACAGTGAGAAGTACAAATGAGAAATGGGAACGAACAATTTTAAACATAAGAAATCAAGAAGATACCCTGCTGATCGAAGTTCTGGGGGAATCAATTAAAGAAGCAAAGGAAAAGAAGGGCAGCGGTTAAGTAAAAAGGAGAAAGAGTCCGGCAATCTTAACCTAAAAAGTTCATCCATCCTACCCATGACCCAAGCCCTGACATTACAAGCCCCGAAAGACTGAGATTGATCTTGAAGGCCTAATTACCTACATTAGTGGAGATCAATATGAACAACAAGCATATGGAATTTGAAAAAATCTTAAAGGATCAAACCGTGAAGGACCTCAGGGGTTAATCACTCACTAAGAAAAGAGGAAGAAGACCAACCTACTTTTCTCGCCAGGATCAATCGACTATATTGTTTATAAAAACAAATTCAAATACCAGTTTTGTACAATCGGATCGAGTAGTTGACTAACCTTCATCCGACTTGCCAGATATACGTGAAAAGAATGCAATTTCTACTCTTTCTAATTTAAATTTGTCGCAACTCCAAACAATATTAAAATGTCCTTTTGTTTGAGGACTAAATAAATCTTTTCCTTTTCTTTGCTTCGGGGACAAGCAAAATTTAAGTTTGGGGAGTTTGATGAGCTTAAAAGTCATCCATTTTCACCCATTTTCCGATTGATTTCTATCTAAAAAAGACTGATTTATGTGCGTAAATGTTGAATAATTCACCAACCGCTTATGCAAAGAGAAATTCAAGAGAAAAGATGATATTGCAATAAAAGGAGAGAAACTAGCTGAACAGAATGACACGACCGTCGAATGATGTTGCAACAGAGAAATGCACGAGGAAGAAAGGACCATAGGGCTGACACTTGACAAAGGATGGCGAATCGATATTAAGGTCGCGAACCACGAAACCCAAATACATAAGGGCAACCTGCTGCGTAACAGCGTGTCGCAAATAAACTCCAAGTCGCAACCATAAATTAACGAAGAACAAGATATGATGTCGCGAACACAATTTCGAGGTCGCTGGCGATAATTGAAGGCCGAAAGCAAGACATGGAGGTCGGACAATCGAATAGAAGTCGCCATGCGGCGATTTTCAAGAACCGATAGAGGCGCGACGCCATTCGGGTCGCGACATCGCCATAAGGAATTAAGGTCGCGACGTCATTCAATGGTCGCGACATCAGTTACAAAGAATAGAGGTTGCGACGTCATTCAGTGGTCGCGACATCAGTTACAAAGAATTAAGGTCGCGACGCTATTCGCTGGTCGCACATCACATATGAATAAGGTCACGTCATTCAAAGGGTCGCGACATCGCCATAAGTGAAATTAAGGCCGCGACGCCAACGCTGGTCGCGACATCGCCATAAAGAATTAAGGTCGCCACGTCATTCGCTGGTCGGAGCATCGCCATAAAGGCAAAGGTCGCGACATCATTTAGGGGCGGCAAATAATTTTTATCCAAGGGATGCTAAAGGCGTTTTCACCAAATAAAGTTTCGACGAGCCGAGACAACCGAGTCGCACATTAACAACCAAACGCTACGACCAAATCCACAAGGAGGTGCATCGGGTTAGCCCAACTTCGTAACCCTATGTTCACGCAGCCGCATCGGGCGAAAGCAAATTTCTCGCGGGCCAAAAGAGATCCGCAAATAAGGCTCTCGTATTTTAATTTTCTTTCTTTGTTTTGTTTTATTTTATTTAGTTTGTTATTTCGCTCAAATTTGGACTGGATGTTAGATGTTAAAGTAGAAGTCGAATGCGCACTCATTTCTTTCAAATGCTCTGGATTGTCTCAATTCCGCATTAAATTTTTGGAATTCGGATTTCCAATTTCCGATTTACAGTGGTTTTCTTGATCACAGTTTACCGTAGGTGTAATCTAGTTGATTTAGAAACCTAATTTCCATTGAATAGACTCGTTGTCGAATTATCTTTCCCGCATAAATTTATTAGAAGCATGAACCATCAAAGGTAAATCTACTTGTCAGTTTTGAGTATTCCAGAATTGATCCCACTGTAAGCCGCCTTATACCCATAATAGATCAGTTCTATTACTCGATTTGTGAGGCCCTCTGAGGGACACAGAAGGTAATCCCGAGGAGTGATGAACAATTAAGGGTATGCTTAACTGAGCAATGGTGATCTAATGAGCTCGTGAATTTAAATCGATAAATCCTCTTCTCAATTTGAAATCGAATGAGTTAGAATGACTTCATCCATTTAAACAAGGTAGAGTTCACTCGATTTGAACAAAGACGCTCAATCCCGTGTTACAATATCTAATCACAAAGGATGAACCTGGGTTCCAATTTAGAGGAAGAGAAACCAGTAGAGTGTAAACCCATGCTATACCTATGTCTTAGGAGCAAAGGTTTACAGTCCATGTTCTGGGTATGAAGTATTGAAAAAGAAAAATATCCAGAACAAGGCAACCCAGATTAAAAGTAGTTATCTAATCCTCTGACTTCGAAAGAATCAGGGAAGATTAGATGATGAAAGTGCAAGAAGGAGAGGATCCTAACTGCACTCTACCTTATTCCTCGGATGCTTTAAATCCGTGGTTCATGTAGCAAAGTTACGTGAGTAGTCTCGCAGGAATTGATTGCTCACAATAGCGTGATTTTCAATGCTCCTTTAATAGATAAATCGACTGGGTCTCGAATTTGTTATTTTAGATTTTCATTTTTAATTCATTTGTTATTAAGTCACTTTTCTTAGTTTTTATTATTTTTAAGATTTGCTAAGAATATTTCAAATTACACAAAGTCCAAATAGTATAGAGTTTGGAGTAGTCGTGGTAAAGGATTAAGAATCTTCGAGATCTCTGGCTGGATCGATATCCGGACTTAACCATTTACTACTTGTTCGACCAGACACTTTGCAAAAGATCTCAGATCAAAACCAGAAGAAATGATTTTACTTAAGGAAACCGCTTGACCAAGATAAGAGATGAGAAACATAACAAACAAGTTTCATGGCATTATTGTCGGGGATTAGATAATAAATTTGGGTAATAACGTCATAAATTTATATAGGTATTTTGGTCCATCATCGAAGAGGTGAACATGTGGCTAATTTACTTGCAGGACTTACTTCCAAATTTTTATTTCACCCAAAAAACTCTAGTCCTAAAGTCCAAATTAATGCGCATGATCAAAATAGGTATTTCCCTCGTTCAAAAATGCAACCAAACATTTCCCTGGCAAGACACCACCACACACAACCCTTAGGGTAAAAATAACCAAAGCAGGAGAAGACCTACCTTTGGGGTTTGTCAAACCCCCAAGCCTTATTTGTAATGAAACTCTTTGCTATGTGAAGCACTTTCTTCTTGGACTGCTGGGGAACCGCCGGCTCGATCGCGAGAAACCTAAAAGAGAATGTGGAGCTTCCCTAAGATTTCTCCCTTTCTTTCCCTCCTTCCCCTCTCTTCCACCGTATTGCTAGGCTCCAAAGTCAAGTTTGGAGAGTAATTTTTGGCCACATGTCAATACCTATTGGCTTGATTACCCTTTATCACTTTATCCATCTACCGATTTCCATCCAATCATGTGTTGCCATACGTCTCTTATGGGTCCCACTTGAGCCTCTTTGTTTGACTGATTCGCACTGACACGTGGCATGCCGTGGGCCACTCAACACGTGCCAAGTGTCCCACACTACTCTCGGTGTCTTGAAAAACGTGAAATTTCAACGGTCTCGGAATTTGACAAAATTCGATGTGGTAGCTAGATTTAGTGAGATGATTTCAATGGTGAAGTCTGTTTCGTCATCCAAGATCAAGAAAAATTTCAGATTTTCTATCGAAATTACCGTTTTACCCTTTCTCATAAAAAATTTGAATTTTCTTGGGTTTTATAATCTCATTGACTTATCAATCGATCATTGCATAATTGATTATGGCGTCTTCACTTTTCCTTTACAATATTTGGGTTTGGGGTTAAGTGGGATGTAGCACCCGTGTCAGGTAGCCATTTAGTGGGGGTATAGTTTTGCAAGGATTGAATATTCAGGGCTGAAAAGAAGGTATGAAGGGTATTAAGGTTTTGAATGTTTTTGGAGTTTACGTACTTGAATCGGCAAACAACAACTATGTAGCCATGTTTTTCTTTCAAATCTGACATTTAGGGGGACCACGATGGTAATTCCCTAGAGATGAGGATCCATTTTGTGGGTTAGGGTAAAAGGGTTACTAAATGCTCTGATGGAAATGCCGTTGGGCTCGGCCTTGTGATCTTGAAGGCCCGATTGGGTTCGGATTAGCACCTAGAATTCCTAAATATGTGGAATTAGGGTTTGTAACATGCCTTCTATTCCCATATTTTTTATGTGTGTTGCCTCTTCCACCATGTGTATGTGCTACAAAGAAGGTTGTTTCATCATTTGGAATTGTCACAACATAGTGGTTATTTGTAAGTCGTTGTTCATAAAGGAGTAATCGACCCCTGAGCTCAATGAAGGACAATGGGGATTTGGTATTTTCAACGGTTGTGACAAAGCCTTCATAATTATGCAAAAGTCCATTGAGGGCGAAAAAGACAAGGTCTTCATCTGAAACAATGTCTCCAATGGGAGTAAGGTCTTTGGCAATGGAGGCTAGAGTGGTGAGATAATCAGCAATGGAAGCTCCTCCTTTCTTTGTGGAATGTAATCTATGCTGAATGAGATATCGATTTGCTGCAGTTCGTTGGAGAAAATGGGTTTCCAAAATAATTCATAATTGTCTAGAAAAGGAGTAATTAAGGGATAGAAGAGAAAATTAGGGAGATAGAGTGGACAAGAGGCAAAAAAAGGACAAACTGATAAGTTTGCCACCATTGAAGCAAAGTCCCCGTGTAGCGGTTGACAAATTCAGCCACCGCGAGTTGAAATTTGAGAAACTGCGTAGAGTAAATCGGCAATTCCATCTTCTCTGGGAACTCAGGTTAGTATCATTTGATAATTGGTGTATGTGGATGATATTATTATCACTGGGAGTGACCCTACATGAATCTCATCCCTTAAGTCCATTCTTCACGACCAGTTTCATACAAAGGACTTAG
Source organism: Tetrastigma voinierianum (assembly GCA_016808115.1). Lineage (NCBI taxonomy): Eukaryota > Viridiplantae > Streptophyta > Magnoliopsida > Vitales > Vitaceae > Tetrastigma > Tetrastigma voinierianum. Next base: position 129,289 of record JAEQBH010001862.1, on the reverse strand, counting down.
GGAAGCTTAGATATTTCTTGGGTGTTGAAGTTGTGCAGAGTAAACATGGAATCTTCTTATCTCAAAGGAAATATGTGCTTGATTTATTGTCTAAGATTGGAAAATTGGGAGCAAAGCCATGTAGTTCCCCTATGGCTCCGAGCGTACACCTTACTAGAGAAGGCGAGTTGTTTAAGGATCCTGAGAGATATAGATGACTAGTTGGGAAGCTAAACTACCTTACAGTAACTCGTCCTGATATTGCACACTTAGTCAGTGTTGTAAGTCAATACATGTCTTCCCCAACTGTTGACAATTGGGCAGTTGTAGAACATATTCTATGTTACTTGAAATGAGCTCCGGGACGAGGTATTCTATATAGTAATCATGGGCACAATAGAGTTGGGTAGCTACATATGCTAATTGGGGCGGTCGAAAGGAAGATAAGAGATCCACATCTGGTTACTGTGTTTTTGTTGGTGGAAATCTAGTATCATGGAAGAGTAAGAAGCAAAGGGTTGTTTCTCGTTCAAGTGTAGAGTCAAAATATAGAGCAATGGCACAGTCTGTGTGTGAAATCATGTGGCTTCATCAACTCTTGATGGAAGTCGGCATTAAGACTGTGGTCCCATCAAAACTTTGGCGTGATAACTAGGCTGCCCTTCATATTGCCTCGAATCTTGTATTCCATGAACGAACTAAGCATATTGAGATTGACTACCACTTCGTTTGTAAGAAAATATAACTCGGTTTGATTTCTACAGGATATGTGAAGACGGGAGAACAGTTGGGTAATATTTTCATAAAGGCTCTAAGTGGGGACCGAGTTAGCTATTTATGTAACAAGTTGGGCATGATTGACATCTATGCTCCAACTTGAGGGAGAGTGTTAACATATAGAGTTGTAACTAGTTAGGAATCCTAACATGTAGAGTTGTAACATATTAGGAAATATAGACTATCCCTCTTGTATATATACACATGTTAATTGTCTCTAAATCTCTCTTGGTTGTTTCTACAATGTTGTTCCTCTAAACTTGACCATAAATCTTTAAAATGTATCTTTCTTGGTTATTCCGTTCGAGGAAGGGAGTATGGAATTATTCCTTACTAGTCTTCGTAGGTACTTGGTTTCTCCGGATGTCAAGTTTTTTAGAATGTCCCTTTCTCTTCACCACCCGACACAACTAATTGTATACTATTGCACCCCCAGTGGCCCCTCTGCTCTACTCCAGTAAGCGGCCCCTCACATTTCTACTCGATAAAGCCTCTTATCACTCGGTCACACTCGGCGCCGAGCCCAGTAGTCTACGGTCCTCCACTTGAGGCCTTAGACATCAAATCCAGTTCCTGATGATGATCTCCCTATTGCTCTTCGTAGATAGGTTTTTGTCAAAGGATTTTTGTAATACCCGTAACCTAAGAATGGGCTAAATAAGGAAATTTTTATGAAGGGATTTTTGTAAATTCCTTAGGGGAAGCCCTAGGTATAAAAAGAAAAATAAAACAATAAAAATACATTTTATTCATCAGATCTTTTGTTTCTATGCGTAGGCTCTCTCAATCTTAGAACTCCATAATATAGGGTTTGAAGAAGGGTTTCCAAGGTGAGTTTTCTTGTAGATTTCATTCTAGATTTAAGGAGATAACATTATTAAAGAAAATAAAATTCTTTTGTTCTTCTTTGAATAGTTTTCTTGTTCGTAAGAATTCTAGGGAAACCTAGGACGTCCGATCTAAAGTTGAAGAAGACGAAAGGTAAGATCATGATCTTTTCTTGTTATCCTTCTAGATCTCCATTTGCAAATTCTTTGGTTTCTTTAGGTTTGGGTCAACATTGAAATGTTTGATTTTTATTAAGTTAAAAAAAAAAATCCAGTATAAGATGAGCTTTCTATTGAGGAAGATGAAAATTTTATTTGAAAGAAAAATAAAGAGAGGAAGGTGGTAAGGGATCACCGTAGAAATAAGAAAAAAAAAGTAGAAGAAGAAAAAATGGAGAAAGAAAAGAGATAGGGAGTCACCTATATATATATATATATATATATATATATATATATATATATATATATATATATATATATATATATATATAATTATAATAAAATAAAAAAAATAGAATAAGAAGGTATTTAGGAGACCACCATATAGGAATCAAGAAAAATAAAATAAAAAGGCTTGGTAACTACTCGTAGGCTTGGTATGATGAATGAGACTTATGTAATATAAAAAGACAAAAAGTAAGTTCTTTTGATTATGACATTAGCTTTTGAAAAGCCAAAAAAATTTTTAATTCATATTTAGGTAGGCATAGTGAAAAGACAAAAAGGGTCATGTAATTGAAAACCTAGGAATTGAATGCCTAGAAAATTTAGATAATGATAGATAATTAAAAATGATAACAATATTAATAAAAATAGTAATAATAGAAATAAAATAAGAATAAAGGGTTCATATTTTAATAGTTTATGTTTGTTATTCGTTTCAGGTGGAATAGACCTTTAGTTGGATATTTTCAGAGTTATTCAGGACTTTCGAGTTTGCTTTAAGGTAAGGGAAAATTAATTTAGTTTTTTTTTAAATGTATTTTTATACGTAAAAGTCGAAAATGGTTGCTCTGTTATTTGTCTAAATGTGAATCAAATATATTTTTGCATGAAAAGTATGTCGAACTTTATGTTTTGTTAAGATATAAATTATAGAAATATTATGTTTTGTGAATGGAATAATAGTTTACACCATTCGGCCATTGCCAAAGGGAATAATAGTTGACATTTACATTCCTTGTTGAGGAATGTAATTTATTTGAACCTCAACCTCTAGGGGTTTCGGTACTAGTACTAGTAGTGTTTGGTTTCGTCCACCTTAAAGTGAACAATTTGAGGCTAGACACTAATTTGAAAGTCTTACATGGTTGGGCACCATTCAATATTTGTGACCAGAGTAAAAGTTTTGATTTGAATATTTGAATGAGTTTGATATAAAAATGCTTGGATTCGAAATGAAATGATTTTGTTTAAATATTTGAATGCATTGAAAAAAAAATTATGAAAATGACTGATGATAATATCTCTTCTTTTTGTTAGTGATTTGAAAATGTTTGATCCATGAATTGCATTAATCTACCTTATTGGGCTTCCAACTCATTCCCCCTTTGTTGACTATTTTTCAAGTGCTCCTAGTTCTGGCGAGAAGTGATAGGCTAGAATGGGAATTTGTCTTTATTAAGATTTTTTATTTTGAATTTCATCATGGACCTTGTTTAATTGATAAATTTTTATTCATTTGGATTATTTGATTTAAGAGTTGTTAGAAGTGTTTGGACAATTGTTTTTAGACTTTATGTCAGTTCGTACTTGAAGGTTGAGATTTATAAAGTTTTTATTAGTATGGAATTTTGGAATTGGTGATATTAGAATGTTCCGCTTTTACTCTAAATAGTGATGTAGTAATTGGATCTAAACCAATTATAGTGATGAAGGGTTATGTCCCTACAGATTTGAGGTGTGAAATGACAATCATACCCTTAGACCCGGCTTCGAGGCGTGACAGAGTGGTATCAGAGCACTAGGTTATGATCTTGATGGGAATTTGTTTAGTTTACATTTGGGAATATATGAGTAACGCATTAGTTAAGTTTCAAGTTTGTCTAGTTGGATTATGTTATTGTTTTCAATTATGATTTGCTTATTTGGCTTCTTAGTGACTAACTCAATTATAGCTTTTGTTATACAGGACACCATGCTAACGATGAAAGCGACATCCTCCCAAAATAGGCATATTGATGATGATGTGCCTCCTCAATTTGAGGATGTATCCCCTATGAGTGTAGAGAGACTTTATAATTATTTAGGGATTTTGGCTGGATTGGTTAAGCGTCAGGCCAAAGGTTCAGGTAATAATGGGCAAGGACGGTCTTCTTCTTCTTCCAAGGGTAATTCTTTTGATGATTTTAAGAGGTTGGGCCTCCTTACTTTTCTTGTAGTGCAGACCCGACTGAGGCAAAGGCTTGGATTATGAAAATAGAAAAATTCTTTAATGTTGTTCATTTTTCTAAGGAACAAAAAGCCTCCTATGTAGCCTTTATGTTAGACAATGAGGCAGATCACTAGTGACGTATGACTAGGAGACTATTGGAGAAACAAGGGCGCATAATCTGGAGAAGATTTAGGGAGGCTTTTTATACTAAGTACCTCCCTGACAGTGTGAGGCAACAAAAGTTAGGAGAATTCATTCGTCTGGAATAGAAGGCTATGACTATGGCCCAATATGAGGCCAGGTTTACAGAGTTGTCTCGTTTTGCCTCACAACTGATTGCTACAAAGGAAAATAAAGCATTGAACTTTCAGGATGGGTTGAAGCCTTACTTAAAGAACAAGATATCCATCCTAAAGTTGAGTGTGTATTCAAAGGTGGTGGATAAAGCCCTTATTGCAGAGAAAGATGTCGAAGAACTTCATCAGTATAAGGAGCAGCAAAGGAAGAGGGGTAGGAGTGATAGTGCTCATGGAAGCCATGTGCAGAACAAGCCTGCTTCAAGTAGAAATCATAGTAGAGGGAAGGCAATGCAGAATTCAAATATAGTTTGTCCTACTTGTGGAAAAAGGCATGGGAACAAGAGGCTTGTGCTTGAGAAGCCTAAGAAGGATAATAAGGAGGATAGACAGAAGCCTAGAGCTCAAGGGAGAGTTTTTGCTATGACTCATAGAGATGCCTAGGCTACTTCCGATGTGGTGACATGTACCCTCTAAATCCATACTTTATTTGCTAGAGCGTTAATTGATCTTGGTTCAACACACTCTTTTGTTTTGATATCTTTTACTAGTTTGTTGGGTATGCATATATATGTTGGGTATCTACTGGCGATTAAGCATACATACACGGCGAAAAAATTAAAAATTTCGCCTTTTTCTAACCTAACCAAGGATCCATGTGATCCGATCAGATGATTCAGGGATAGAAGAATATTTATTCTCACTAGAAGATCCTTGTTCCACAACGTCGTGTGTGCGTTAAAACCTCCTTGTTGAACTGAAAGGCACAGCAGATCACTTCACCCTCTACAACTATCCACACGAACGAGCCTTCTTTGGAAACCGAGAGAAATGAGTGTGCTAGCATCAGGTTGAGTCTCACGAAAACCCCTAGCTGCCTCTCTCAATCGTGAAAAATGGATGAATTAATCCGCATAGGGATCCCTTGGGTTTAAATACCAATTTTAGTCCCAAGGGTTGGTTTCCAGCCCATTCTATGTGTGTGACCTTGTAGGTCCACATAATGTTGGCAGTGGGCTCAAAAGCCTATTTAGAGCCCACGGATCATAAGCGGCCTCTAGCAAGGCATTATAAGCACCCAAAGCGGCATCATTTTAATGTAATAAAATCGCGTAGCCTTTGTCTTCCGATATCCTAATTTAACACAAGGCATGGACTATGTCTCCCTTGTAAAGTTCAATCATGCAATTTTCTAGACCTCCATGTAAACTGATAATACAAATGACATTAATAACCCTTATTAATTCATTTGATCATGGCAATGCAATTTCCAGTCTCACATGTCGAGGGGCCCACGGATCTCTCTCTAAAATGAGGGACAAATCCCTTTCATCCACTCAGGTCCCTCTACATGATTTATTCTATGTCCAACTACAGTCTGTATTACCACCTTATTACAAATGATGTTGAACTGTGTCAAAACATAAAGCTCCTCATGTAGGGACCTATGGTAGTGTTAGGTAGAAGGACAAAAAGGCATTATTATGATGAGAAATTGCTTGTGACTTGTAATCCATATAGTATTCTCATGATAGATTAGATCCGATTACAATGTTCACCAACATGTACTTATGGTGAAACTTAATATCATATATGTCATGATGAGTGGGAACATGATCATCAAATCAAACTCATACTAGTCTTAATTCACTGTTGCTCCACGATAATGAGCGACCCGGGGGACAATTTAGAATAATTCATTTGAGTCAGGTTCTTATCGAGTCACACATGATGTAATATAAGTGGAATCAACTATTCATGGAGTAAATCACCAAATTAGAAATGTAAGATGATAATGAAAATGCCTCTTTATTATTGAAATATGAAAGTAATAACAATTACACTATTGCCCTAGGGCACATCACTAACAATAGCTACTATGGATTTTGATTTGATTGTTGCTACTCCTATGGGAGATTTTGTTCTGACTAATAGAATGCTTTAAAATTGTCCTATGATGATTTTTTATCGAGAGATGTCAGTTGATTTAGTTCTTCTTGACCTCCAAGACTTTGATGTGATTTTGGGGATGGATTGATTAGCTTCGTATCAAGCCTTTATCGATTGTTTAGGAAATAGGTGACCTTTAGCATTTTGAGTCAACCTGAGTTTAGTTTTGAGGGGAAACATGTAGATAAACCATTGCTAGTGGTTTCGGCTCTACGAGCTAATTCCTTGCTTATAAAAGGTTGTCAAGGCTTTTTGGCCTACATGGTTAGTAATGAGAATGAAGTGAGTTTGGAAAATATACCAATTGTGAGAGATTTTCTTGATGTCTTTCTAGATTATTTACTTGACTTACCACTAGAAAGGGATATTGAGTTCACTATTGATTTAGTGTCATGAACAAATCCTATCTAAGGCGCCTTATAGGATGACACCTATAGAGCTTAAGGAGTTAACAATTCGACTTTAAGAACTGTTGGATAAGGGTTTTATTAGGCCCAGTGTTTAACCTTGGGGAGCCCTCATGCTATTTGTGAAGAAGAATGATGGGTCAATGAGGCTTTGCATTGACTATAGGTAGTTGAATAAGGTGACAGTGAGGAACAAGTATCCTCTTCCTCGGATTGATGATTTGTTTGATCAGTTACAAGGTGCATGTGTGTTCTCTAAGATTAACCTTCACTCTAGGTATCATCAGGTAAGGGTGAAGAGTGAGGATGTACCTAAGACTGCTTTCCGGACTAGATATGGGTACTATGAGTTTTTGGTTATGCTATTTGGTTTAACGAATGCACTTGTTTTATTTATGGACTTAATGAATAGAGTATTCAATCAGTACTTAGATAAGTTTGTGGTAGTTTTCATAGATGATATTTTGGTGTACTCAAGAAGTAGAGAGGAGCATGAGCTCCACTTGAATATTATGTTGTAGACTATGAGAGATAAGCAGTTGCATGCTAAACTGAATAAGGGTGAATTCTTGCTAGATTGAGTCTCTGTCCTTGGGCATGTGGTGAGTAAGGATGGTATTTCAGTTGACCTTAGGAAAGTAGATGTTATAGCATATTAGAAAAGACATACTATTGTGACTGAGATTAGAAGCTTCTTAGGACTTGCTGGCTATTATAGGTGTTTTATTGAAGGGTTCTCTAAGATTGCCCTACCCTTAACCAGATTAACTCAGAAAGGAGTTAAGTTTGAGTAATCTAACAAATGTTAATGTAGCTTCAAGGAGCTAAAGAACATATTGGTGACAGCTCCTATTTTGAGTATCCCTTCAGGTTCAGGTAGATTTGTGATGTATTGTGATGCCTCTCGCTAAGGTTTGGGTTGTGTTCTTATAAGATAGGAAGGTTGTGGCTTATGCTTCTAGGTAGTTGAAGCCTTATGAGTGAAATTATTCCACTCATGATTTAGAGTTAGCTGTAGTAATATTTGCCTTCAAGATTTGGAGACACTTTCTGTTTGGTGAAACCTACAAGATATATGCAGATCATAAGAGTCTGAAGTATTTGTTTTCTTAAAAATAATTGAACATGAGACAAAGACGATGGTGGAATTACTTAAGGATTATGATTGTATTATTCAGTATCATCCGGGGAAGGCGAATGCAGTAGTCAATGCCTTGAGTAGGAAATCAATCAGTTCGTTAGCAGCTATCAGAGGTTTCCAAAGGCATCTATTAGAGGACTGGAGGAGTATACAAGTCCATCTTTAGGTTTTGGCTTCACGAGAACTTGTAACTAATTTTAGAGTACAACCAAATTTGATTGGGAGGATTATGGCTCTACAAAAGAATGACTTACAGTTAGTGTAGCTTGTGGAGAAAGTTAAGAAGAGTGCTAAATCTAACTTTGTTTTATCCGATGATGGAATATTGAGGTTTGGGACTCGATTGTGTGTTCACTTGCTATCCAAGAATGGAAGTGGAAGCACATTACCAGGGATTTTGTGATTGGGTTGCCAAGAACTTTAGGAGGTTATAATGTTATTTGGGTGATTGTTGATCAATTGAAAAGTCTGCTCACTTCTTACCTATGAAGGTCAGTTTTTCCATGGATCAGTTAGCTTCTCTTTATATCAAGGAGATTGTGAGGATGCATGGTGTACCAGTTTCTATAGTATCAGACAAATACCCCCATTTAACTTCCCGATTTTGGCATAGCTTGTAGAAAGCCCTGGGTACTAAGTTGAATTTCAATACTGCTTTTCATCCTCAGACTAATGGCCAATCAGAAAAGGTGATTCAAATTTTGGAAGATCTATTGAGAGCTTGTGTTTTGGACCTGAAAGGTAATTGGGATGATCACTTGCCATTAGTGGAGTTTTCATATAATAACAATTTTCAAGCTAGCAATGGGATGACTTTTGAGGGGTTATATGGTAGGAGATGCCAATCTCCTATTTGTTGGGATAATGTAGGAGAAAGAAAGCTTTAAGGCCCGAACTTGTGCCACTGACAATGGGAAAGATGGCTTTGATCAAAGAAAGACTAAAGACAACTCAAAGTAGACAGAAAAGCTATGCTGATAATCGTAGACGAGATTTGGAGTTTGAGGTAGGTGACCACATTTTCTTAAAGGTTCACCTATGAAGCCAGTGATGAGATTTAGGAGTAAAGGCAAGCTTAGTCCTCGTTATGTGGGTCCTTTCGAGATATTAGAGAGAGTGGGCCCTGTGCTTATAAAGTAGCATTGCCTCCAAGCATGTCAAAAGTTCATAATGTTTTTCATGTTTTGACCTTGAAAAAATACATTTTTTACCCTTCTCATGTGGTGGATCGAGTTGGAACCTATTCAGATTTATGAGGACTTGACCTATGAAAAGGTACTCGTCCAAATTGTAGATGTGATGGATAAGGTCCTACGGTGTGCGATTGTCAAGTTAGTAAAGGTCCAATGGAGTAATCATGATATCCTAGAAGCTACTAGGAGTTTGGAGATGAAATGAGGGACAAGCATCCTCAACTATTTTGAGGCTCAGGTCAAGTTTAGAGGACTAAACTTTTATTAAGGGGGGAGGATGTAATACCCGTAACCAAAAAAAAATAGGGCAAATAAGGAAATTTTTATGAAGGGTATTTTTGTAAGTTCCTTAGGGGAAGCCCTGGGTATAAAAAAAATAATAAAAATACATTTTATTCATCATATCTTCTGTTTCCCTCTACGTAGGCTCTCATAATCATAGAACTCTGATTCGTACCATAGTAGGGGTGACGGAATCAACAATATTTATATCCTAAATTCCTTCTCTTGCCGTGATCAAACTCTGCGAGTATAAGCGTCTAGGTGAGCTCGGGGATGGGTTTTCTTTGTCTGAATGAGTTGCGGTGGAGTTCAAGGTAGTTAAATTTGGATTTTAGTTTAAGGTAAAAACGGGGGGAGTTGATGGTTTGCAGGCCAGAACTAAAATAAGAAAAAAGTGAAATGAACCCCTTGAGTTTGGACCCTTTGGTTTAGAGTTTTAAGGCAACGATGTCCTCGAGTCTTTTTTCACGTATTGGGGGCATGACATATAGTCGTTTCCCGAGCCAGGATCTTCATTTAGCTTTAAAAACTAAAACTCACATGATTTTCCCTTTTGAAAGATGGCATTTTATTAGGCATAAATGTCCCTATCGGTGAAAACACATCTCAAAACACTACCTATTAACTAATAGGAGAGCTGACTAGCCCGGGCATCGGTGGATGCAGTAAGTATCCACTAAACGAAAAGCTTGCGAATACACATTAAGGAAAGCATGCTTAGAGACTTAACTGGGTGAGCGGGAGCACAAATACCCATAAATGTGTGCGTTAAAAAAACAGAGGACCGTCAGTTTACCTCGAATCCTAGCCAGCAGTCGTCCTCTTCAAGTAGGAAGAGGTCTAGCCAACCATCCTCTGAGTTGTCATCCTCAGAGGAGTGTTTGGCAGCCGAGAAAATGGAAAAGAAAATGAAAGAAAGTGGGAGAAAGGAGGAAGCAGCGGCGAAGCGCAGCCCATGTCTATTCTTAGATGTGAAGTTAAGTGAGTTTTGTACAGCTGAGACATATATGCTTTCGAGTCAAGGGAAATTACAAAAGCGACCAAAATCTTAAGATTATTACAAGGGGTTAAAATAGAAACCAAAAATTGTAACAAAAGGTGAGGCGTCAAGCGAGGCAGTCTCTTTGGAGGAAGCAGTGCTCAAAGGATGCACAGTGCTCGCGGGGAAAAGCCTTCTGTAATGGTCGATTTCTTGTTTTATCTTTATTCTTTCCTGCAGTCTTTGATCTGCGATCACCAAGTTATTTCGAATTCTTCGTGTGGATCGACTCAACAATTTTGGCATAATTAGCTCGCAAAAGCTGCAAATTTTCATAAAATGCAATCGAGTAGAATAGTAGGGACCTTAATGTGCAAATCGGGTTAATTAGAATGATTAGTACACATAAAGCACTCAAAACCTATAATAAATAGGGTTCAAAATAGCACTTTTTGGGCACTAATCAAACTCCATAATCTAGGGTTTGAAGAAGGGTTTCCAAGGTGAGTTTTCTTGTAGATTTCTTTCTAGATTTAAGGAAACAACATTATTAAAGAAAATAAAATTCTTTTGTTCTTCTTTGAATAGTTTTCTTGTTCGTAAAAATTCCGAGGAAACCTAGGACGCCAGATCTAGAGTTGAAGAAGACAAAAGGTAAGATCTTGATCTTTTTTTGTTATCTTTCTAGATCACCTTCTATAGATTCTTTGGTTTCTTTAGATTAGAGTCAACCTTGAAATGTTTGATTTTTATTAAGTTAAAAAAATTCAGTATATGATGATCTTTCTATTATGGAAGATGAAAATTTTATTTGAAAAAAAATAAATAAATAGGGGGAGGTGGTAGAGATCATTGTAGAAATCAAGGAAAAAATAGTAGAAGAAGGAAAAAAGGAGAGAGAAGAAGGTGGTAGGGACCACCATAGAAAAAAAAAAAAAAGGAAGGTGGTAGGGGACCACCATAGAAATCAAGAAAATAAATAAATAAATAAAAATAAAGATATAGGCTTGGTGGTCATGTGTAGACTTTGTATGATGAATGAGACTTATGTAATAGAAAACGACAAAAATAAAGTTCTTTTGATCATGACATGAGCTTTTGAAAATCTAAAAAAAAAAAATTAATCATATTTAGGTAGGCATAGTGAAAAGACAAAAAAGGTCATATACTTCAAAACCTAGGTATGGAATGCCTAAATAATTTAGATAATGATAAATAATTAAAAATGATAACAATATTCATAACAATAATAATAGTAATAATAGTAATAATAGAAAAATATATATAAATAAAATAAGAATAAAGGATTCGTATTTTAATGGTTTATGTTTATTATTCGTTTTAAGCGGAATAGACTCTTAGTTGAATATTTTCAAAGTTATTTTCAACTTTCGAGTTTGCTTTGAAGTAAGGGGAAATTAATGTAGTCTTTTTTTTAAATGTATTTTTATACGTAAAATTCGAAAATGCTTGCTCTATTATTTGTCTGAAATGTGGATCAAACATATTTTTCCTTGAAAAGTATGTCGAACTTTATGTTTTGTTAAGATATAAATTATAGAGATATTATGTTTTGTGAATATAATTTTTAGAAATTATGTTGTTTTTACTCTGGTAGTTCGTCCCCATCAACGAGAATAATAGTTGACATTTACATTCCTTGGTATGAAATATAATTGATTTGAACCCTAGTCTCTAGGGGTTTCAGTTAAAGATTACTAGAGTAGTGTTTGGTTTCACCCACCTTAAAATGAAGAATTTGAGGCTAGCCATCAATTTGAAAGTCTCATGTGACTAAGTACCATCTTGTGACCAGAGTAAAAGTTTTGATTTGAATATTTTAATGAATTTGATATAAAAATGCTTGGATCCAAAATAAAAGGATTTTGTTTAAATATTTGAATGTATTAACAAAAAAAATTATGAAAATGACTGATGATAATATCTCTTCATTTTGCCAGTGATTTGTACATGTTTGATCCATGAACTGCATTAATCTACCTTATTAGGCTTCCAGCTGATTTCTCATTTGTTAACTATTTTTCAAGTTCTCCTAGTTATGGCGATGAATGATTGGCTAAGATGGGAATTCGTTTTTATTAGGATTTTTATTTTGAATTTCATCATGGACCTTGTTTAGTTGATGAATTTTTATTCATTTGGATTATTTGATTTAAGAGTTGTTAAAAGTGTTTGGACAATATGTGTTTTTAGGCTTTATACCTGTTCGTACTTGAAAGTTGAGATTTAGAAAGCTTTTATTAGTATGGAATTTTGGAATTTGTGATATTAGAATGTTCTACTTTTAATCTAATATGTATGTAGTAATTGGATTTAAATCAATTATAGTGTTGAAGGGTTGTGTTACTTCGGATTTGAGGTATGAAATGATAGTCAGGCCCTTAGACCAAGTTACAGGGCGTGACAATTTTGGCTTTGTGATTGAGCCATCCACATATCCTAGCAGATCAAAAGAATGGAGGATGGTTTCAAATTGCTTCTTCCAGATCAGGTAATTTGAATCAAGGGTACTTGTGATGAAGTTGGTTAAATTCTAGATAGGAATGTTTAGGATTGTCATGTTTGGTTGCAGGAAAGAAAGAATTAATTCAAGGAAAGGCTTCTATGGGATCAGAACTTCAATGCTTTGATCTTATCAACTACCGGTTTAAGTAATGAATGGTGAATAAGATTTTTGTTTTGTTTTGTTTTTTTTTTTTTTAATGAGTAGTTCGATGATAAAAATAGTACTTTCTTTTAAATACTTTGTAGAGACACGAGATTAGATCACAGTTTCATTAAGATGCCATCGTTTAATCTTCAAATTTCTTATTTAAATATGTTTTTCCTGGCATAGTTGGTTGAGCTTCAAGCAAATATCCACGTCGGCTCTTCCTAGCAACTGAACTGCATTACTATTTACTTAATAGTAAACGCCTATAAACTGTCGGAATTTGTCATCAACATCAGTTACTTTCATATTAAGTATGTTCTCCATTAGCTATTCCACAAGCGTAACGCTCAAGCCAACGCGGTTTGAATGTAAATAATATAAGGAGAATACTTTTAGTCAAATAATGAATATTTTCTTTGAGACATCTAGGTGAACTATAAAAATAAAAAATAATAATATTATAGAATTACCGAAAATAAATATTGATTGGGTTATTTAATTAAAAAACCTTTTGAAAACTAGATTTTGAAATTTTAACAATTTATCAAATTTTGACAAAAATATCTTCTTTGTTTTCTTCTAAAAATAACTATTTTTAAAAAATATATGTAAATACATAAAATTAAAAAAAAAGAAGATATTTTTCTCCAAAATAAATTATTTTTCAAAGAAAAACATGATGAAGGTGAAATTTACAAATTTAAAAGTATTTGAGATTTTTTAAGGAATGTTCGATATTATTTTCTTCACTTAAATGGGAAAGAATATGGATGTTCAATTTGTCTAAGTTGATAAAAGCTTGGTAAAAATATGAGATTATTGTTATACGTAAAAGTAATGAAACTTCTTTTCCCTCAAATTGCCGAAGAATGAATTCTTTCTCTTCATTAGGTTTGAAAGCATAGCTAGTGGGAGTAGAGAATGATACCATCAAGAATTGGATACTTTGGCAATGGAACTAGTGAATTTTATTATTTCCATTTAGAGAAAATTATTAAAAAATATATTGTGAACTGAATAAAAAATAAAATAATATAAGAAAACAAAAAATAAATATCATTTCCTAAATTAAGGGAACAAAATATTTTTAACATTTGATGGGTCTTGACTTAAAGAAATATTGATTGACGTGGTTTTTTTATTTTTTATTATTATTTATGTATCTCCTTCATTATCATTATCATCCCTCGTCATTTTCATTTATCATTATCCTCCCTCATCATTTCCATTTTATCATTGCATGGATCTCTCTGTTCGTTTTTCTTAGTAAAATTTAGATTGTTATCAAAGTATATAACATAAAAAAATATAAAACAATGAAACTAGACTGAGTAGACAATTTCTGCTTCGTGGGCTGGACTCCTCTTAATGGGCAAAGCCCATTTTCTTGAGAAAAAAAATGCAAATCAAAGGATATTCTACCAGAGTTGGGATGGGCGTTAGTTTGGATTAACTGTAAATCATTAAAAATAAAATTATAAATCGGTTTGGTTTGTTAACTTTTATAAACTAAAAGCTGTCAGTGTATGGTCTGCTCTCAAAGTGTGTTCTACCGGCTTACTTTATAAAGTTCACAAGAGAACTCTGTAACATATATACCTAAGCATAAGGGAATAATTAAGCTTTGATCCAATGAGCTTATCAAAGCAAAATAGAAGATAGAACCATAAGTCCATAGCTAGTTAATATTAAATCATCTCATAAATGGTTCATAATTAACATACACAATTACATAATTAAAATTGTAATGTGATTATGCTTAGTCTATAATTAATGAATTAATCTAACAAAAAACTCATCTCAGAACAAAACTTAGGGTCTGCAACGAGATTAATTAGATCACAGTTTCATTAAGATGCCATCGTTTATTTCTTATTTAAATATGTTTTTACTGGCATAGCTGGCTGAGCTTCAAGCAAATATCCACGTCGGCTCTTCCTAGCGACCACTATAAACTGTCGGAATTTGCCCATAAATATGTTCCCCATTAGCTATTCCACAAGCGTAACGCTCAATCCAACGCGGTTTGAATGTAAATAATATGAGAATGTTTTTAGTCAAATAATGAATATTTTATTTGAGACATCTAGGGGAACTATAAAAATAAAAAATAATAATATTATAGAATTACGAAAATAAATATTGATTGGGTTATTTAATTAAAAGATATTTTGGAAAACAAGATTTTTGAAATTTAACAATTTATCAAATTTTGATAAAAACATCTTCTTTGTTTTCTTCTAATAATAACTATTTTTAAAATATACATGTAAATACATAAAATGAAAAATGGTTTTTTTTTCTCCAAATGAAATTTACAAATTTAAAAGTATTTGAGATTTTTTAAGAAATGTTTGATATTATTTTCTTCACTTAAATTGCAAAGAATATGGATGTTCAATTTGTCTGAGTTGATAAAAGCTCGGTAAAAATATGAGATTATTGTTATACGTAAAAGTAATGAAACCTCTTTCCCTCAAATTGCCGAAGAATGTATTCTTTCTCTTCATTAGGTTGTAAAGCATAGCAAGTGGGAGTAGAAAAGGATACCATCAAGAATTTGATACTTTGGCAATGGAACTAGTGAATTTTATTATTTCCATTCACAGAAAATTATTAAAAAAAAATTATTGTGAACTGAATATATAAAAAATAAAATAAAAAATAAAAAATAAATATCAATTCCTAAATTAAGGGAACAAAATACTTTTAACATTTGATGGGTCTTGACTTATAGAAATATTGATTGAAGTGGATTTTTTTTTTTTTTTTTTTTTTTTTAATGTATCTCCTTCATTATCATTATCATCCCTCGTCATTTTCATTTATCATTATCGACGTCCCTCGTCATTTTCATTTTATCATTGCATGGATCTCTCTGTTGTTAACAACTGTTGTTAACAAAGCATATAACATAAAAAATATAAAACAATGAAACTAGACTGAGTAGACATGATATACGTATAACCCATTCCGTTTGAAAAATCCCATCCATTTCATTGCTTCATATAAAAGAGAAAACCAAGACAAATTAATACAATACATTGAAAAAAACACAATGAGCATGTTTCAGTTCGCACCACCTAGTCATTCAGTGTGGAACTTTTGAATTAAGCATCCAAAGACCTGTACAAGAGAGAGAAAAAAGAATTCAAGTTGTCAATTAACTTCATATGGTACCTACTATTGTAGCTATTAAGCCTATTATTATGGACTTACCACCCAAGCAGATGAAATTTGATCAATTATTTTTGCAGTGGCCATGGCCAGGGTTACTGGGGATGTGAGTGCATGGGGAAGAGATGGATGGCGGCACCGGAGCAGCTTGATCCAGTGACATTGCAATAACACCGAATTTCGGCTTCTCCTCCAATGGCCGTGCAGCTGCTTGGTA
Source organism: Tetrastigma voinierianum (assembly GCA_016808115.1). Classification (NCBI taxonomy): domain Eukaryota; kingdom Viridiplantae; phylum Streptophyta; class Magnoliopsida; order Vitales; family Vitaceae; genus Tetrastigma; species Tetrastigma voinierianum. The sequence continues at coordinate 113,016 of JAEQBH010001862.1, read as the reverse complement.
AGCTATGGAACTGATAAGGATGAACAACAACACAAATTGCACGTTTCTGGCAGCACACATTTAGTATATTTGCCTGGCCCTCTGGAAAGGAAGGATGGCTGATTGATGGGAGAGAGCTAGTAGAGCTTGCTTGGTTTAGGTAAGGAGAATGGTGCATGGAGAACACGTATATATCTTGAAGTAGAGGGGGAAATTTTCCTTGTAATTACCCAGAAAACTCAAGCACCTCAACGAGAAATGAGCATCACCTCGGAAATTTTCCTTGTACCTTCCTTGTGATTACCAGGAAAGCTAGCTCCATCGTTGACAAATTAAGATGGCAAACTAAAAGCGAGTAATAAATTAAATATTCATCGCATCAGTAAAAATTTTGTTGCTGCACATTCGTATTGACGTTCGTGATGAAAATGCAGATTCAAAATCATTTAATCATATAATTAATTCAAGCGCACTCCGCAGTAATCTCCTCACAACGTCGAAGCTTCGTATGTAGTAAAAGTATAGAGATATCGACGAAACGGAGTGGAACTTGCTCATACTCATGCGAGTTGGTCAATTAATCTTACTGCTCAGCCGTGTCGGTGGTTTTTCATATTTGTATATTGCTAAGCGAAGCAAATCTTCAGGCGGATTGCCGCATATATCACTGTAATATTAAATAATATGGCTTTGGAGCGTCTTGCGGAAGACAAGTGAAACTTTAAAGCGATTTCGACAGAAACGACTCGGCTAGCGCTGCCCGTCTATTAAGCAAGTTTTCTTAATTATCTTTTTATTTAAAACTTCTTCTTTTATATATTTCTTTGTAAATATATTATTTAGCTTTATTTATTTAATTAAATTGGTTGTTGATATTTTTAATAATTGATTTTTTCCTTAACATATGTTATCAGTAAACCAGCAATTTATTCAAAATCCCCAAATTTTAAAATTCAAGTTCTAAATTTTCATTTCTCAATTTTTAAAATTCAAGTGTCCAAATTTAAAAATTCAAAATTTCAAAATTGCAAATTCCTAATTTCAAAATTTAAGTCCCTCAATTTCTAATTTCAATTTTTCAAATTTCAAAAATCAAGTGCCTTAATTTCCAAATTCAAGTCTCCCAATCTCCAATTTAAATTTCCCAAACCTCAATTTTCAAAATTAAAAATTTGCAATCTCAAAATTGTGTCATAATTTCAAATTTCAAAGTTATCTAATTTCCAATTTCAAATTTTCAAGTTTCTAATTTCAAAATTACAATTTCCAAATTTCAAAATTTAAGTGTTATAATTTTAAAATTCAAGTCTCCCAATTTCTAATTTCAAAATTTTAAATTACAAAATGCAAATTTCCAAATCTCAATTTTATAAAATTTAAGTTCTTCATATCAAAATCAAAATTCCAAAATCTCAATTCAAACTTCTCAAACTTCAAATTTATTTCAAAGTTCTCAATTTTCAAATTTCCATTTTAAAATCAATTTTCAAAAATTCAAATCACATGATTAATTCTACAATTCCCATAAAATGGAATCTTGTAGAGTTAATTTGTGTAACATATAAATTGAGTGGGACCCGACATTTCTTATATCATTTTAATAAATAATTTGACATCTAATCTATAACCAATTTTTAATTGAATGTGAATATTTTGTATTTTGTTATTGTACTAACATTGTTTCCTAATTGATAGCGCTTCAAACATGTCGTTCAGGTACACATTTTTCTGATATGACTTTGCTTATTTATTTATTTATATATGTCTTACATGCTTTTGTATTATTATTGTTTATCTTCGGTATTTATTTAGTTAATTAGCCACAAGTTATATTTTCCTTAGTTTATTTTGTAGAGACCTAACTTTAGGGACTTAGAGAATGCGCTTAGTTTATGCTTTCGATAAATGCTTGCATTGCCGGGCTGAGAGTCGGTTTTTGCTATCTTTTGTCTTTTCTTGTTAGTAATCACATTTAAGATTTTTTTTCTTTCTTATTTTGTTTTCGTCTTTAAAATAAAATAAAAATAGTGACAACTCTAAACCGTTTTTAAAATGGTTTTTCAAAATAGAAAACAAGACTCACATTTTTAGTGGGAAACGCATAATAGTAAAAAAAATGCGGGATCCACACGTGGGTTTAGTCATCTCTTGCTACTCTCATTAGAAAAGCAAATATTATTTTTCATATTTCCATCGTCCCGAGAGAGAGTAAGGCAAGGGAAAATAAATTCCCAGTAGTTTTGTGATTCTGTGTTTTCAAATATCAATGGCTTGAGGTAAGTTCGATCCTGATTGTGTTTCAACAATAGAAACATTTATGATGATGGATATTTCTTACATTTAGGTACCAGGGCATAGTTGAACCTCGATATATTTGTGCAAGTTTTACGTTTGTAAAACTTTGTTTTTTAGAATTCCGGGTCTTCTAGTTTTAGTTTTTGCATTGTTTTTGAAACATTAAATCTTCTTTATATTTGATTTAATGTGCTTTTATGATTTCATATGGCATCAAACTGTATAAAAACGGATGCTTTTGGTTCGCTCATTAGTTCTTCATTGAAGGTCCTATAGATCGTGCAAAGAAGATTGACCTTTTTTTATTTGTTTATTATTTATTTTAAAAAAAATGGGGGTTGGAACTATTTCTAAAGCTAGGGCAACTTTTTAAAACCTTGGGACTACTTCTAAAGCCTTTGGGCCTGTTTGAAGGCTCTTTTTTTAAACCCATGGGCCTATTGAAAGTCCCTTTTAAAGTCCTGGGCCTAGTTGTACAACTTTAAATTGACCCAAATAAAATGTAACAAAAGCATTGCCTTGTCTGAGACTTGAATTCATGACCTTAGATTCAGATTTTATTACTTTAATCACTAGACTACCCAATTCTAAGTCTTTAAGGTTTATAGATGTAAATTTTATACATTTTTGTATTAATTAATTATTTGAGCATTATTTATTATATTGCTCAAATCATATTTATACATTAAAATATATTTAATTAATTTTCAAGGTTTTATGTAAAAAATCGTTTTGTGCATAATATATATGATTAATTATGCCATTTATGTTTATTTGTACAATAATATTATGATTCAATTATGTTGTTATTTGTTTTATTTTGAGAATTTTATTTTTATAAATTATATTATATCTTTTAGTTTATATATGTAGAATTTGTAAAAACATAGGTTTTCTCATTAAATTTGATTTTATACATAAAACTTAAGTTTATTGCCTAAATTAGAAAGCATAATTAAGACTTATAAAATGTCCAAGTATTCATTATATTTTTAGTTAATTAGAAAATTACCACAACATCTTTAATTAATTAAGATTATATATTAAGTTAAGATCATATAAAGAATCAAACATAAAATTATAATTAATTATACTTAATATAATAAAATTCATCCCACATGAAATTTTGTTATATTTATATATTAATTAGGATGAAATACCATTTTATTTTCATAATCTACTCACATGAATTATGAATTGGAACATAATTTAGTAGTTTTATCTTTGACGATAGAAAATGCAAATTATAGAAGTGGCCTCAAAACCTAGGAACATTAAGTGGTAACTTGTGTGGACTATACATGTCTAGAAAAGTTTGACAAAAGGGCGATAAGAGCCTAAAGACGAATGGGTTTTTAACGGGACCATTGTGACCTCTCCACTTACCTGGGGACTTTCTTGGTGTATATAAATGCAAGCACCTATCTGTATCATGGGTTACTGTTCACCTATCAATGTTAAATAATTTGGAATTTCTATCATAAAATTAAAGTGGACTAACTAAATAAATTAGCCACATATAACCTTTATTAAATTAGATATAGTGTAGTACGCTTACATTGGTAACACATGCAATTAGTGATATAAGCCTCAAATTTGACATGAGCTTTTAGCCCTTTTTATAGTATTTCAAGTTGCTATTTACATTGATAGGCGCCTAGAAATTCTAGAACTTAGGGGTGACAACTATAAAACATGGAAATAAAATATTCTTCTTCATTTAGGGTTGATGGACATTGATTATGCCACAAGGAAGAAGAACCACCAACAATGACTCAACAAAGCACACATGTTGAAGTTGTGCTATATGAGCTATAGGAAAGATCCAATCGGCTTATCGTAATATTCATTAAGACAAAAATCACTATTGGTGTTAAGGGTTTTGTCGAGCAATATGAGAAATTCCAAGATTTGCTTAAAGCAATTGGCGAACAATTCGTCACAGAAAAGACTTTAGCAAGTACCCTAATCATAAAGTTCTTTTCCATTCGGCTCACAACCATTAGGGGTGTGCATGAGCACATCATGCAGATGCAGGACATTGTGGCTCAACTTAAGAAACTTGGGATATATAGATATGTTGAAGCCCTTTTTGGTGCACTTTATTTTGAATACCCTTCCTCAACAATACGTGCATTTTAAGATCTCTTACGACACACATAAAGACAAATGGTTAATTAATGAATCAATGACCATGTGTATTATGGAAGAGAAGAGGCTCGCTATGGAATTAGGTAAAAGTGATATGCTTGCTACGCTTAGTGGGAAAAACAAAAGGGCTGACACATCTCAAGCTTCGACTTCTAAGTCGAATTAGAAGGAGAATGGTAGAATAAGACCTCTAGATGACACTAAGAAGGAAAACAAGTGTTTCTTCTGTAAAAAGAAAGGACGAAGAAAGATTGTCCTAAACTCAAAAAGTGGTTTGAGAAAAGAAAAAAAAAAGGTAATCTATCATTCTTTGTCTATTATGAATCTAATATGGTTAATGTTCATGTTAACACTTGGTGGATTAATTATGGTTCTACAATCTATATTGCAAACACCTTGCAGGGTATGCGAAATGTAAGGAAGCCAATGGGAAGTCAACTAGGCATTTTGTCAAGCAACAAGATGAGCTCACATGTGGAGGCTATTGGGACATGCATGTTAACTCTAAGCGGTGACTTTGTTTTAGTTTTTGAAAGAACCTTTTATGTACCAAGTTTCATACGAAACTAGATTTCTATTCTAGTTGTTGCATTAGGTTTTTATTTTACTTTTCAAGACAATGTTTTTAATTTATATAGTAAATCAAATCATATTAATTGGAATAGAAATTTTAGCAATAGAATTTTAGCAATGTTTTAGTTTTTAATTTCCTTACATAATGAAGCCACTAATAATTCTCTACACGTCCATATTGGTACTAAGGTGTAATATTAATAAGGATTCTTCTATGTTATGACATCAGAGATTAAGTCATATATCCATAGATAGGATTAAGAGATTAGTACAGGTGGAGTACTTAGTACTTTGGATTATATTGATCTCGAGACTTATGTAGACTACATTAAGGGTAAGCAGACAAACAAGTCTAAGAAGAGTGTCAATAGGAGTTCGATCATATTAGAAAACATACATACCGACATATGCTGTCCATATATGGATATTTCTGGTTAGAAATATTTCATCATTTTCATTGATAATTACTCACGATATATGTATGTGTACTTGCTTCATAACAAGTATGAAGCATTAGATGCCTTCAAAGTCTTTAAGGCTAAAGTTGGAAACCAATGTGGGAAGTAAATACAAATAGTGAGATTTGATATAAGTGGTGAATATTATGGTAGATACATTGAGAATGGACAAACACCTAGTCTGTTTGCAAAGTTTCTTCAAGAGCATGAGATAGTTGCCCAACACACTATGTTTAGTTCTTCGGACCAAAACAATGTAGTAGAAAGAAGAAACCAAATTTTAATGGACATGGTGAGGAGTATGCTTAGCAACTACAATCTTTCTAAGTTTTTGTGGATTGACGCACTTAAGACGACAGTGTATATATTAAACCGTGCTCCAACTAAGGTTTTCACAAAGACATCTTTTGAGTTATGGAAAGGTTGGAAACAGAGTTTGAGACATATGCACGTTTAGGATTGTTGGTCAATTACACACAGTAAACAGAGATTATATAAATTACATAAATATAACAGACCATGTAAGATAGCAAATTCTAAATTACAAATCAATAAATAAAATGAAATTAAGATTAATAAACCTTTTATTCAACAAACCGAATATAGTCTGATATGATTGAGGCTGTGGCTCTGATTTCAACCAGCAATTAAGCTCCACGGTGCTTGTGTCGATTGGTGTTAAATCTCAGGGTCCTGACAGATTAGCAGAAATTTTACGAAATTACCCAAGATTCTATACCAACAAACCTAAGAAAGCCTTCACTCACATCACGAGTAACACAAAGTATGTTTTCAAAAAGCCACCCCACTAGAGCAAATAAATACAAGCTCATTACGAGAAATACAAACCGTTTTCAAACATAATTTAAAACATATTTATTACAATTTATTCACACTAAAAAAAACGTTACTAATTTAAAACATATTTATTACAATTTATTCACACTAAAAAACCGTTACTAAACGTTTAAAAATCCAACAATCCCCCACATGAATGAATTGTCAGAAAAACAAGACTCAACCTTGGTGATAGAGCTCTGCAGTCTGAGCCTGCAAAGGATAGGTAGGTTTTATCCTTTGAACCTTCCCTTATGAGAATATATTTACTTTACTGACTAAAGGTAGACACGATGTCCTTGAACCTCTCTGTCGTTTATGTAAATGATGATATATCTCACAGAGGACTCTTCACGGCATTCTTCGGAGTTCTCCTTTGTTATGTCCTTTAGTAGTGGACATCTTCCTGATTCTGCTGAGAGTTTCCTACAAAGAATTGTGCCACTATCTGATTCTCCTTTGAAAAGCGACCCTCTTCTCTCTCACATAGGTGATTTTTTAGCTATGAGTACTCTCAATACTCCTTTCGGTTCTGACATTAGAATCATTAAAGCATGGCTTAACCTCATCTCGATATATCCTTTGTTTCATCATAGGAATGGACGAGGAGGTTGAAACTGATGATCCAAACCGATCTTTGATTTAGTTGTCCCTTTGAACCTAAATATTGGGATCTCCAGTCAATTAGGTAGGGTTTCCATCGTATTGACTCTTCATTTTTATGGGCTTTAGTCCCATTCCCCTCGATGACTTCTCAACTAATTCTCTATTTAACCCTTTGGTTAGCGGATCCGCAATATTATCCTTTGACTTTACATAGTCAACAGAGATAACTCTAGTTGAGTTGGTTGCTAGTAAGTGTTATGTCTCAGACGTATGTGTCTAGACTTACCATTATACATCATTTCAGCTCTGCCTGTGGCGTGACTATCCCATGATGGATGAATATAGGCATCACGGGCTTTGGCCACCTAGAATATCCTCCAGAAATTGCGTAACCATTCAACCTCTTCACCACATTTATCCAAGCAATGAATTTGATTCCATAGTGGATCGGGCTAATACGATTTGTTTAGAGGACTTCGTGGGAATTGTTGCTTTGCTAGTGTGAACACGTATCCGCTAATTAGACTTAGGTTCGCCGCATCGGATATCGGTTGGCATCATTCAATATCTTATCTGTTGGATATCTTATTAGTGCAATCCATAATAACGAGTATACATATAGTATCTTAATATATACAATTCCTTTCAATGATCACCATTTGGATTACTAGTGTATCTTATAGTTTACTAACTTGCGTAAGCTATATACGTCTTGTCTGACTCATCTAGTACATTAGGCTCGATCTGCACACAGAATACTCCAAGTGAGATACACTTTCTCTCTATTTTTGACATATGAATTTACATCTATAGGTGTCTAGCCACACCGGAATCATCGTTCTTGAACTTATCCAGTATTTATCACATAATGGCATTTGACTAAGAACTAGTCCATCGAGGTTCTCGAATTTTACAAATCACGCCGGCCAAGTCCCATATCTTTCATGTCAAACCTTGTGCTTAACATAGCCTTGGTAGATTTGATCATTTCATCATCACTACAACAATGAGCATGTCATCAACATCTGGAACCACACCTAAATCTGACATAGCCATTCTTTGTATCCTTGACATATATACATTTATCACTCATTGATTTTAAACCCACATTAGCCCGCACTACGCTATCAAACTTTTGATGCCATTGTTTTGGTGCTTGTTTAAGGCCATATAGGGACTTCACTAACTTACAAACTTTCTTTTCTTGTCCTGGAGCTACAAAACCCTCAGGTTGCTCCCATGTAAAATCTTAAAGTCTAGATCTCCGTTAAGAAAAGCGATCTTCACATCCATTTGATGTATTTGAGATTTACTTAGCAACAATAGCAAAGTACCATTAGTGCGAGGAAGTTATTCTCATCACCGGAGAATAAGTATCAAAGTAATCAAGACCTTCCTTTTGTTTGTAACCTTTAATTACAAGTCTTGCCTTGTACTTATCAGTATTCCATCGATTTCTTTCCTTTTGAAAATCACTTATACCTAGTAGTTTTACTACACGGAGGAAGGTCACTAAGTTCCCACGTATGGTTGCAAGATGGAATCAATTTCAGCTTTGTGCTTCTTTCCACAAGAGCCTTCGAAAAAGGAGTTCATAAGCTTCTTTATAGCTCACGAGGTTCACTCTCCGGCATATAAGTCGAGAAAATGCGGACCCAAATGATTTTTACGTCCTTATTCTTTCTTTGCGTCAGGAGTTCATCTTCAACCTCTTCTTCTTGTTCTTGTTCTTGATCACGACTATCTTCATTCATAGTCTCGAATGTTAAGCAAGAGCCGGGCGAATTCCCTCTTCGAACTTTCATGGAAAACGTGTTCAAAAAAACTGACGCATTCCTTGATTCCATAATCGTATTCTTGTATATGAGGGATTTAGACTTATATGCAAGAAATGGAAATAAGCACTACTATTTTATTGCATAGCCAATGAAGATGCAATGTGGTCTTAGGACTTTATTTTCACCTTTTAGGTGTTAAGACAACCACTTTGGCAGGAACACCCCACATTCGTAGGTATTTATAGGAAGGGTTATGCTTCTTTCCACGGCTCATGTGGTGTCTTTGTTCATCCTTCGAGGTACCTTATTTAAAGGTAATTTGCCGACAAAATAGCTTCCCCACATGTTACGAGGTAACCCCGGAACTTATTAGCATTGCATTCATCATTTCTTTTAATGCCGCGATTTTACGCTCGGCCACCATTTGGTAGGGTGAATATGGTGGAGTGACTTCATGTCTAATCCCATGTTGTCCACGGTAATCACCGTCGGTACATACTCACCACCCACGATCACTTCTAATCACTTTAACTTTCTTATTAAGTTGATTTTCGCTTGACTTTGTAAGAAACAAATTTTTCTAAAGCTTCATCCTTGCTCTTAAGCGAATACACATAAGCAAATACTTCGTGCTATAGATCAACAAAAAGTAATAAAATACTTATTGCCACCCCATGTAGGATTACAAATTTAAGATCACATATGTCACTATGGATCATATCCAGGTTGAGTGTTTTCTTTGTCGTTTGAAAAGATGACCTTGTCATTTTGCTTCAACCATAAGTCTCACACTTGTTGTTATCAATTTGAAATGTGGGAATATGACTTAAGTTAATTAATCTCCTCGAGAGAACCATAATTAACATGTCGAATCTACCATACCATAAACTAGAAGACTCTAACAATCATGAAGAAGTACTTGCTTTATTCATTGTTTTGGGCTTTCTGATCATAACATTAAGTTTAAAACAGCCCATTACAGCCTTATCCTTTCCCACAAACATCCCAGGCTTAGGCAGAGATACTTGCTTGTCAAACTGAACACCATCCTAAATAGTGTTTGTTGCGATGAACGGAAACAGAAATTCTTACGGATCTCAGGTACATACAACACATTGTTCAGCGTCAGGGACTTTCTCGAAGTCATCTTCAAGATCACTTTTCCTTGTCCTCGAATGTCGGACGTAGCAGAATTCCCCATGAACAACTTCTCCCCGCTATCAACTGGGTCGAAGGAAGTGAACATATTCTGTCAGAACGAGACATGGCTTGGGTTGCACCGATGTCGATCCACCACTCCTTTGGGTTTGGCCCAATTAGGTTCCTTAGAGACTCACTGGCGAGAGGTTCATGTGTAACCTCTTGTGATTTTCCATCACATTTGCCTCCTTGTGGCTGGGCTCGGCGAGTCTACAATCGCCGCTTGTTATCTTATGCAATTGAAGCCCTTCCCTTGAATTCTGCTTCTTGAATCTTCCTCCTTTTGGTCCCAGTTGACCCCTTTGGTTGTTCTCTTTTGAACTTGGGCTCGACCATCTCCACCGTGGCCTTTACTTGGTGAAATGAACCCCTCTTCTCAGAACGCCTATTGTCTTCTTCAATTCGAAGTCGACAATCGAATTAACCGGCGTTCATTTCCTTTAAACTATGCTTGAGGTAGTTCTTGAAGTCCTTCCACCCGGAGGCGGCTTCTCGATAATAGCGACAACTTGAAGGCTTCACTCAGAGACCATCGCCCGGAATGAATCTCATGAAGAGTCGCGAAATTCTTGTACTTGTGACCAGTCTTGGAGTCCCGCACCATTTTGTAATCTATGAATCGGCCCGACAAATTTCTTAGCACCGGCATCCCTCAGTCTTATATTTCTTGTCTGTGGCTCCCACCAGTTCCTTATTGTCTTCTTCACCGCGAGTAAACATTTATGCAAGCATCGGCTAGACATTCATGACATCACAGTACGAGATAGTCGGAACTCTTCCACACATCAAACGCCATGAGAGAATCTCTATCCTCTTCATTCACTTGAGGTGGATCCTCAGTTAAAAACCTCGCAAGGTTCGATTGGTCGGATAAAAGCGACATCTTACATTGCCACCTTTTGAAGTTCAAACCATTGAATTTCTCAGGTTTCTCAGCGTGGTTCACTTGAGGAGCAATCCTGGTAAGCGTTAGCACTTGTCTTGCATGAAAGCTGAAATAATTTTCCTTGTACCTAAGGTTGGAAAGATTCCCATTTGAATTAAACTCACCAATTCAAACAGAAACTATTAATTTATTGCTTCAAAAATGCAACAAATAATATTTCAACAAAGAGACCGTGACCGTGTCTGCTCTCGAGGCCCACACATATGCGGCCCGATACAGCGACCCGGCTTTACAAGCCCGGGCACGTGACTAGCCGGCCAGCCCAGACTAGCACCTCGGTAGCACGGCTCACATGCGTGCGACTAGATCCAACGACGCCGTTCAACTCACCTTCAACCTCCAGCCGGGTCCAAATGACCCATTTTCCAGATTTGTGCCCAATTTTGGCCGGTGATCGAAAACACAATTCGCCACCCATTCGATCGTCACAGAATTGCCTATCTCTTAGATCTGGGCATGAAATTTGAGAATCCATTGTTTCAAAAAATTTTAATTTTGATTCTTAATCAAATGTCAAAAATTTAATAAGCTAGGTTTTCAAACAAAATTTAAAACAAGTTCTGTGGAAAAAAAAATTTAATCCAGATATTCTTGTCCTGCAACAAAGATTAGATAAACATGTATATATATAAATTAACAAAATAAACCAAGGAAAATCTCCTTTCCACTTCAACCTGTTCACTGCTCAAAAACAGAGACCACGAATTCGTTTTAAGATTGTTGGTCAATTACACACAGTAAACAGAGATTATATAAATTACATAAATATAACTGCCTTGTGTAAAGATAGTCAAATTCTAAATTACAAATCAATAAATAAAATGAAATTAAGATTAATAAACAACCTATTCCAACAAATAGAATATGAATACAATATGATTGTTTGTAAATACAGTTTCCTTAAGCAATTAAGCTCACACACAGGTGCTTGTGTCAATTGGAGTGTTAGTGCTCCCGTCTAGCAGTGTAGAGAATTTAAAATTGCACCCCAAAATTCTGTCTGTGAAACCTAAGAAAGCCTTCCTCTATCGCAGTAACTAGTATGTTTTCAAAAGCCACCCCCTAGAGCCAATAAATAAGCTCTCTGTACTCTGAGAATACAAACCGTTTTCAAACATAATTTAAAACATATTTATTACAATTTATTCACACTAAAAAAAACGTTACTAATTTAAAATATATTTATTACAATTTATTCACACTAAAAAAACGTTACTAAACGTTTAAAAATCCAACAAGGGTTGTCCGTCTGAGGTGAGAATATATAATCCGCATGAGAAAAAGTTGGACCTAAGGATACTTAGTAGTTTCTTTATCGGTTATGCCGAAACATCTTGCTCCCATGGCAAGCTTGAGGGGGGTTGTTAAAGGTGTTGCTAGATGCGTGAAGATTAACATGGCAAATGGAAACCATGCCACTTATGCCTTCGTCCCGACTCATGAGTTACCTCCTACATGATTTAAGCATCTTCTAACATACCACCCTCGCGTATTAATCGAACAAGCGTAAACGATAACCTTTCCACTCTCCCTTGTAATGATTGATAACTATTCAAAAATGGCATTTTTACACATTTAAATCTTTTATGTTAAAACCCTCTTGTGCTAAATTATCATACTTACCCGATTATGCGCATTGTCAAGTCCTAAACCTTGAAGTAATGTTTTCTTGAGTTATGGTGTATTTAATAACAAGCGGCAAAATGGTACCCCCAATTTTCATGCATTTTCTCATCTTTCTAGTTTCCAAAATTACTTTAGGATCATATGCCTCACAAAAAATACTTTTGAACGCACCAAATTATTAGTTCTTGCTTGGTGTAGATAACAAGTTGTTGTAATGATGTTTTAAGGATAATTACTATTCAAAGGGGGCTAAATCCATATCAAAACACCCCAAAATATGCACTTTTGGAATATTAATTGTATAAGAATCTTTTTAGATAGTAGCTTACTTTACATTGAAAAGTAAGTTGTTGTTCGATCGGTCAGAGAGTACGGGTACATCGAAGAAATTTTGGTTTATGGTAATTTAATGCCCTTTGAGGTATGAAAAGGAGTATTGGTATCTGCTTTGACCTTAAAAATGATATTATTTTCGGCTAAACACTTTATAATTATAATGTAGTAAATTGTCTCAGTGGATTTCGAACCCAGGACCCCTCCCCTTCCTGTGTCCAACTTTTTTGAAACGTTGAACGCTCTACTACATGAGTTAGACATGATAGGCGACCTTAAAATGATTTAAATTTAAGTTTTGCAATAGGGGTTTTGATGAGTGCCTAAAACACTCATATTATACTCGCGTCAGTCTACATTTTCCTGTTTATTTTAGAGTAATTTTATAGTTTTTGTGACTAGAATACTGAGTTGATGTCTTTTGTGAATCACGAAGACATTGGGGTGAAAAGAGCGACAGCGAGCGAATTTTGGGCAAATGGGAACAGGGCGTGGAAGTGCACGTCGCGTCGCGGCGTCCCACGTCGTGGCGTCCTCATGTCAGCGGCGTCCCCGCGTCATCGCGTTAAATGACACCACCACGTCAGCGGCGTCATGCGTCATGACGTCCATTCGAAAATCTGCCCTCATCATTAAAAGCAAATTAGGGTTCAGAAATCAAGGGGGGATCGGGAAGCGCGCAGTGAGCCTGAGGTTTGAGAAGCGAGTGACCTTGTGACTTGATGCGGGGTGTAACGCTTTTCATTTTTCGGATATTTTTCGGATTTTAGAACAATGTTTCCTTTATTAAGCAGTTTTATATTTTCTTCCATTATGTTCTGGAAGCTCTTTAAGGGTTATCAAACCTGTCATGTCTGATAGTTAAAAGTTTGATAATTCATGTTATTCGATTGTTATTAATTTGTCACATCTACTCTTATGCATTTCAATTATATGTTAATGTCACGGCCAATGTTATAATCAAGCGGAATCAGAGATTAGAGATGAGGGTATTCGAGGGATGCAGGTAGAGTAGCCTTTAATGGAGGTCGGATAATAGAGATATTAGAACTGAGAAGGTAGCATTTGAGGTTAGAACATTTAAGCATTTCGAATGCAGAATTCGAGATAGAGATATACTCGATTCTATTCCGCGAGATGGCGGATATACCTCGAGAGGATATCTCGTGGCGAATCACCTCAGCTAATTGACATATTACAAAATAGATTGAATAAGCAGTTTCTTTAGAAAAGTAATCCATTGAGCGTGATAGAGGCGATTTAACCTAGGCACCAACACCATTAATTACTCAGAATCGCGGCTTAGTTGCGGTTTACCCTATACTTTTTACCTAAACTCTTTTGTTCGGTTATTAAATGGTATACGTAGTCAATTTACCTTTCCTGTGGATCGATGTCCAGTGCGTTAAGTACCTTTATATTACTTGGGACTGCAGCGTGCACTTGCGCATTTAGGCATTCATTTTATACACCCAGTTTCGACTGTCAGTTACGATTGCGTTCTTGGGGAGAGGTTTTAAATTGATATAGAGAAGTGAGCACATAGATGATACGAATTTTTCTTTATTTTTTTGTTTGTTATTTTTACAAGTGCTGGTAATTGGGTTTTGTTAGTTTGTGTGTTATTGCAGTACAGGTTTCAGTAAGTACATGCGACAGCAAAATCGAACTAATCAACACTTGTGTGATCTGAGCGGAAAGACACGCGCAGTTAGATCGAGAGCAGAGAAGCGAACATATTAGAACTTCAATAGTCATGAAAACAGCGAAGAACAAGATTTTGGCGTTGAACAAAGGCCAGACCACGGAAGAAGCGAAATAGGAATCAGCTTTAGGCCATTTATACAACGAAACGATCCTTGTGCTATTAGATGAGTTGTTTTACCACCATGATTATTCAGACGGCGTCGGTGACCCTTAGATTCAAGCGAGCAATTTTTGAATTGAAGTCAGTCCTATCTGGTCTTGAACATATTGTTCCATGGGCCTGTGAGAACCCCGAACATATGCCATTTGGTAACTTCCTCGGTTTGCGTGCCACCATCGATCTAGCGGAGTTCTTGAGAAGCCACGATTCGCCCGGTTGTTCATCACTCGGGGATGGGAGCCCAAACATTAATCAACTGGTCGACCCATGGGACTCCATTACTACATGGAGCAGAGTTGGTACAAAGTTTCGGTAAGTTCTTTCACCTTCGGGTGCACAGCTGGTGCAAGGATCAATCAGTTGTTGGTCCAGTTAGGGGAGAACTTTGGCGGCATGGAACGGAGTTCCATGAATTATTCTTGATGTCCTCTGCCAGAGTAACCGGATGGATGCAAGTCCACACACCTTCTACAAGTAGTGCAAGAGGCCTGGCGAACAGCCCAGTAGGCCACCGGTACGGAGATCATTGATGAAGAAAACCACGGACCAGTAGCAAGAGATATTGGAAGATGCTGGCCAGCGCTGCATCGGTAGCCGCAGAAGGCTACGCAGTAACGCGGTGGGTGCCTGGAATAATGGTCTCAGCAATACGGCGACCAAATCATGTGGCTCGGTGCATTCAAGCGGCTAAATAGGCGGCCCGAAGAACATACGTACCATCACAGACCCTCCATGGGAGTTGTATGAATCTGTGGAGGAGCCAGCCTTATTGGCCAGCGGAATGTCGTTGATAAACACTACGGTAAAGCAAGCCCGGTACGTGTCGAGGTTTAATCGAGAATCAATCACGGCGGTGGGCCCAGGTATGGGTAACGACTACCGAATCAGAATCGAGGGGACAAAGGGTGGCGTAACAATCAGAACCAGAATAATCAAAACAATCAAGGGTATGGATGGCGTAATAACGAGCAGTATCTTGTCAAGGCAGAAACCCAATGAACCACACTCACGAAGAAAGGTGGATTTAAGAACTGAAAGCTCATGAGATGTTAACTTCGCATTCTAGATTCATGAATCAAGGACTAAAGCGAACATGCAGCGACAAACAGCCAGTTAAACAATCAAGCGACCACGACTAAGGAGTTTGGAGGCACAAATGGGCTGAATGGCAAACTTACTTATAGAAAGGCAATAGGGTTCTCTGTAGTGATTCGGTAAACCGAGAGATGGGAATAGGCACGTTATTAAACGATCCACGCTGAAGTGGGAGAAAATTGGAATCTACAAGTGCAACCGCTGTTAAGCGATTCGAGGCGAGAGATCGCGCGGCGAACGGAAAGATGATGCGATTAAAGAAACGATCGCGGGAAAGCGGTCGGCGAGAGACCTCTAGTGAAGCAAGAGCCTGACAATACGGTCCACTTACCCGCAGCGTCTGAAAACATCGCCCGGACAAGCAATTCCACGAAGTTCATGGATATTTTTCAAAAAGGCGCACCATAAACATCCATTTCGCGCGATGCCACTGCGACAAATGCCCGGTTATGTAAAGTTCATGAAAGACCGTTTTGTCTCAAGGAAGAAGGTGCGAGACTTAGGCGGTAACAGAATGGAGTGCCATCGCCGGAGAAGCTATGAGGAAGCTCGGGCCGACGGTTTCACTATCCAGGTACTGCAATTGGAAATGCGATTTTGAAGCATTTATGAATTTAAGGTGCCGACATTAATCTTATGCCGTCAATCTTTAAGCGTTTGGGATTAGGGCTTGGTGACTGGTCTCGCCGACTTGCGGAACGGATCTTTGAAGCACGAGAGGATAATAGAAGATGTAGTAAAGGTCGACAAGTTTATCTTTCCATTGATTTCATAGTTTAGACATGGAGGAAGATAGAGAAATACCGATTATCTTGAGAGACCTTTTCTAGCAAGCGGGCAATGATTGATGTGCGAGAGGGGCGAAGCGAAGCTAGTACAAGAAGAAGTAAAATTCAATGTCTTCGAGGCGGTGAACCTTGTGAAGAAGTGATCGTGCTTAATGGTTGATATAGTAGAGTACATAGTGTCACAACGAGAAGTGGTCTCCTTGACCGCTGGAGACCTTTGTCAAGCCAGATAAATACGAGAACTGGTGTGAAGTGGAAAGAATACGTTAAGTGGGATGGATTCCTTTGGGCCTGATAGAAGAAATACTTAGATCGCTAGGCGAAGGAGCTAAACGGTAGGTTCCATCGATGGGCAACCACCCCGAAGATGGAACAAAAACCTACTACCTAGCCATACGAAGTATGTGCATATGCGGGAGTAGAATCTACACTGCAGTAATTATCTGCGTCATCCTGCTTTGAAATGAAGAGGGTGTGAGGTTCTTCGCGATCTGAGCAGCACTCGGATGGTCTGGGCGGCTAAAAGGGATCAGCCGCTTCTATGTGTATGCCGCCGTGTTTTGATAGAAGATGGCCCTGAGCCCTCGGTGGGCGCGGAGGAGGTTGAATCAGACAATGAAGAGTGGTTTGGAAAGAAGTTCTAAATGGCTGAATCTTTGAGGTCAGTTTACCCCATTACGGACGGCCTTATGGGTAAGCCACTGTTCAAGTAGTGAAGAAGGAGGAACAAGCTGTCATCGGGGTGAAAACAATATCTTCTGCCATCTAGAGCGGTGGCCAGGGTGGAGAATTTGTATTGGTATAGAAAGATGAACAAGGCCACCGAAAAGATCACTTCCACTTGCCATTTCTAGAATCGGATCTTTCGTCGATTAGGGTATGAATGTGCTTTTTGGATGGATATTCGGTTACAACCAAATCGTCATGGCGCTGAAGATCGGAGAAGACAACATTCACTTTATGGTACATTCGCTTCCGGCGGATGCCCGCTGGACTATGCAATTACTCGGGTACTTTTCGTGATGCATGATGGCCATATTCTCGACATGGTAGAAAGGCGATTGAGATTTTCATGGGCTGATTTCTCGATGGAAATTCATTTGACAATTGTCTAGCGATTTAGGAAGTGTGCTATGAAGATGTGAAGAGACGATTTAGTACTCGGTGGGAAAAGTGCCATTTCATGATGCAAATTGTGTCCTTGGACGCCGGATCTCGTGAGAGGATATTAAGGTAGATAGGCGAAGATTGAAGCAATTGATTCTGCCGCAGCCTTCTTGATGAAAGGGATCAGAAGTTTCTAGGCCGTCTTTGGATTTTATGGCGGTTTATCAGGATTTCTCACGGATCGTGAAACCATTGTCTAATTTGCTAATCCCCGAGATCCATTCCGATTGACTCCAAATATTATGCTTTCTTGTATTGAAGAATAAGTTGATCTCGGCTCTGTATTTGTAGCTCAGTTGGTCTCTTATTTGGTGATGTGTGATCTGCGACTATGCGATTGGAGGCGGTACTAGAGCTGGCAGAAAATCTTTGGGGTGGATTGTACAGCGGGACTTTGAATGAGCTCCGTGGATTATGCCTGCGAGAAGAGCCCATTGGCCATTGTCTTTGCTTTTCGACAAATTCGAGGCCATATTTGATTGTGACAAGTGGTAGTGCACCTTGATCATGGTATTATTACTTGATGACGAGAAAATTAAAGCCAGATTAGGTTAGATTAGGTCATACATTTGCAAGAGTTCGTAGAAATCAGATGAAGGGCACTGAAAATTTAGTGGCAGACCACTTTGCATTGGAAAATTTGGTGATGTTGATTGAATGGCAATTTGGCGAAACTTTGCTATTGAGGCAGAGTGATTCCTTGGTTTGCTGATTATGTGAACTGTTGGTAGCCAAAGTTATTCCCCGAATTTAACTATGAGGAAGAAGAAAAGGTTTCGCACACCTTAAGCACTACTATTGGGAAGAGCCAATTCTTTGAGCCTTGTCTTGACCGGTGATAAGAGATGTGTGCTAGAAGATGAAATGCTCGATATTACGAACCATTGTGCTCTATCGTGTGGTGGACACTTTGGTGGCGGAGAGCAGTGACAAGGTTCTGTCGGGTTTTATTATTGCACCTTATTTAAAGATGCTCATCATTTCGTTTCCACTTGTGACAAATGTCAGCAGATAGAACATCTCTAAAAGAACCCGACCACCTATGCATCTATCTTGAGTAGAGAGTTGTTCGACTTATGGGGCATCAGTTCATGGACCATTTCTTGCATCCTTGCAACAATTTATACATCTTGTTGGTAGTGACTATTAAAGTAAAGGTGGCGTTCCAACACGAACGATGATGCAGTTATGCTTTCATTCTGTGGCCAATATATTCTCACGTTTTGGGAACTCCTGAGCTTTAATCTTGGGATAAATGGTACGCATTTGCTTGATAAGGTAATAGACAGGTTTTGCAAAGTATGGAATTACGATCTGCCATTACATCTCTTGCATACCACCCACAAATCAAAAGGAGCCATGAAGTATCAATGGAAATCAAGTACATCCTCGAAGTGATTGTGTGTCAAGAAGGATTGATGCAAAGATAGGCGATGCGCTGCGGGCATCTTGCTTAGCATTTAAAGCTCGCTAGGTATGTGCAGATTCAGAGACATTTATAATAAGCGTGCCACCTTCAATTAAAATTGGGTATCGAGCCTATTGGGCCACTCGACAACTAAACATGGACAGTACTTTGGCTGGTGAAAAACGATTACTCCAACTCAGTGAACTAGATGAGTTCAGAAACGAAGCATATGAGAACGCGCGTATTTATAAGGAAGACCAAGACTGACACGACAAGCTACATCACAGGAGAAGGAATTTCACGATGGACAGCAAAGTCAACTATTCAATTCGGAGCTAAAGCTTTCTGAAATTGATCTCGATGGTGGGGATATTTCCACGGTAACAGGTTTTCCGTGAATTGACGAAGTTACATCTGAGAAAGGTACATTCCACGATCATGCAAAGCGGTAGTGCTATGGAGCGAGTTTGAACAAGCAAGTCATTCCTTTGGCGGCCATGGAGAAGAGTATAGTCAGCGATCCACTGGAGTTTGAGTTCTGATCACATTAATTTGAGGTGTTGAGGCTAACAGCGATCATTTCCGCGCTTCTTGGAGGCAACCCGAGTGTTCTAAATTTTGTAGTTCCAAAAGTTCTATTAGTTATTTTCCCAGCATTTTGGTTTCTAGTTATTGTCCACGATCGGTGTTTCTGCTTGTTGGTTTAATTGCGAGGACGGAGGCGTGATCATGGTCTTTGATATTCGATGCAGAATGATGTTTACACGTGGGATTCTCGAAAAATGGGCGAATTGTGTGTTAAAGAGATGGCGGGGACACTCTCGCACGATAAACTGATAAGTTCTCATCCTTGGCGTCATTTTTTGGGAGGGCTCTGCGTCGCGTCGCTGACGTGGATTCTCACGTCGCGACGTGTTTTGGCGACTCACATCGCGTGCGTTGATCAGTTCTCACGTCAGCGACGTCGTTTTGAAGCTCTGTCGCGCGTCGCGGCGTGGATTTCTCTTGTCAGCGGCGTCATTTTGAAGCTCTACGTCGCGTCGACGTGTTTCGAAGCTCTGCGTCGTCGCGTGGAATTCTGCGCGTCGTGGCGTCGGGTTCGGATATTTTACTCTTTGCGTGTAGTGGTCACTTACGATCAGCGGCGTCATTTGGTCGTATTCGCCACGCCGTGGCGTGAACCCACTTTACCTCGCGAGGACGGGCTCCGCGTTCGATGCCACTCCACGTTTTATAAGCGCGGCGCGCGGTCGGTTTAGCACAATTTGCAAAAGCGATCCTTCATTAGAGAGAAGGGTTTCATCACTTGATGATTTCTTTAGAAAGAACCATGAGGCTAAAGGGTGGCGTGCCTTATGCGACCCTCGGCGGCGGCGATGGCGTGGATTCGAGAATTTTACGCCAACCTCGCGTCCCATGTCATAAAGATTCGAAGTGCAGAGTGCATATTGATATTCAGTGTGAATTGATCAATAGTTTCTATAAACTGCGTGTTTATGTCCACCCAGGGACCCTTTGATCGACTCATGAGCATCCGGAGCTACCATGAGGTCATCCGCGTATTGACCAAAGGCGGGGCGAGTGGAGGATCAACAGTGCGGGCCATGCGGTCAATTTCAAGGCCAAGCATTTGGCACTGCATTCCTGGGTTTGGCACCACTTCATCGCCGCGTGCCTCTGGGACGGTAGATGTGTGTGTGAGGAGCCGCCCGGCGTTCGCGGCACCGGCCGCCATCTAGGATCATACCGACAGTCTTGGGCGAGTTATCGAGGATGCCATCCTCCATAGCGTATTAGATGAGCACTGGGCTGCCACGTCTTTGGCTTGTTGCCAGCAAGCGGGGTATATGGCGACAATGAGCGACTATCAGTCAAGGCCATGCTCCAGTCAGCGGGAGACGCACACAGTGTCCGCGGCTGAGGGCCTATGGTCGGTGCGAGCGCCGGAGCGGACGGCTTTATGAGTATCGGGCTCGTTATGGATCCCTGAGGCGATCCCGGGAGACCTTGGCCAGTCCTCATCCCAGCCACCTCCACCACCATCCCGACCACCTCGCACCTCGGCTGACCACGGGCGGCCCTCCCTCTGATCGCTTCACGGATGCGAGGACCGGTGCTCGCGCTCAGGCGTTTGACCGCCCTTCTAGGATGAGACCGGGAGCACGAGTCCTGATTACCCGAGGACATGGAGCGTTGGCGTCGCGATGTGGGCCGATTGGCCAATGGGCCATCATTCAGCCCGGCGTGATCCCATGCGAGGCCCATTTCCTTTCGACTTACGGCTTTCTGCATCCACCACCTGCCTCCCGCGGTGATATTGAGGGGAGTTCCTTACCCCTCTATGTTTTTATCTTGCGATTAGGGACACTTTGGATATTTTGTTTGGGAGGGATTTGGTGATCGGGTACCATGTTTTGTGTGTTGTTTATTGTGTTTTTGGTTTAGTAGGGTGTAGTATTTTTTTAGTGTGTTCGCGTATTAGTGTGTTTTGTTTTTCGAGTTATTTTACATAGCACTTTCATTTCATTAGTGTGTGTTAGTTGTTTGATTATATTTTAGGACATTCTTGCTTGTAGAAATTGCATACATAGGTGCAAAATGTTGAAAAATCGAGGATCAATTTTAGTTGAGCTCACTATAAACTTGTTGATTCATACATTTGCTTGATGCTCGGTAATTAGATTGAATAGTGAAAGGGCTATTAAATCAATCCGGGTAGTCGAAACCGGTTCTCAAGGAAACCACATCACACTCACACACTAGTGACTTCGGAAGTATGCATAAGTGCCGAACCAGCTACTAAAGTTCGATCCCAGCACAGGAGATTCGAACCATTTAGAATGATGGGACACCCTAATCGAAAGAGGATTGCCATCGAGCTGACCAGAAAAATACAAAAACAATAGAAAAAGAGAAAAAGAAAAAGAAGCATGACAAAAATAGGTATATACGCGAATAAGCGGGATCATCAATCGGAATCCAGGGCGCAGTCTGAGGGCATCAAAGCCTAATACTGTGGCCGTGGCCAGGAGTCGGTGGTATTGCAGCCCCATGGGACGGAAGATGGATCATTCACGTAACCTAGGACATTTGAGTTTGGTTGAGTGTTCGAGTGAGATTTGAAGGGGTGGATGCAGTGCCCCTTAACAAGCCCAGTGGGAGTCTGATGGATCCCTTCTGAGAGGAACCCCGACTAAAACTTCTTGGCACTAGGTCTTCTTCCATTGTGTTTTAGGTGCGTAGAATTTCTAGTATGAGAACATGAATAAATGGGTGCGTTCCTATCCTTTCCTAGTTAGCTTCTTCCTAATAGGCGAGTTGAGCTTAAGTTTGGGGGTATCGGAACCTAGGCATATACTGGAAGTCACTCATTATAAGCACATAGGGATTTTGGGAAAGGCTATTGAACACCATGGGATTTGATGCACTAGTCAGTTTCACCTATCGCTTTCGGCGAGATTCACAGAATCAAATATTTGTAGCCACCTTTGCGAGATCATTGAAAAAACAATGGGTATGTGAGTCAGGTCAATTGATCCCCCATTTTTCGGCATGTGCATTGCGTATTAGTGTGAGTTACATTATGTCGGGTGGTGTGTCTGTCTGGGAGTCGGTTCTTGCGAGGAATGACGAAGCTAAGTTTAAGGGAGTGTGATGAGTGCCTAAAACACTCGCGTATTATACTCAGCGTCAGTCTACATTTTTCTGTTTATTTTAGAGTAATTTTATAGTTTTTGTGACTAGAATGCGGTTGATGTCTTTTGTGAATGCGGGGCATTGGGGTGAAAAGGCTGACAACGAGAGCGGATTTAGACAAATGAGACAAGGCGTGAAGTACCTGTCACGTCGCGTCACACGTCGTGACGATCCTCCACCTCATGGCGATCCCCAACGTCGCGGCGTCCCACGTCGTGGCGTCGCCCGCGTCGTGACACCACCACACGTCGCGGCGTCGCCGCGTCGCGGCGATCGACAATCTGCCTCATCATTAAAGCAAATTAGGGTTCGAGAAATCGGGGGATCGGGCGCCGCGACGAGAGCCTTGCCGAGGTTTCGAGGCGGTGACCGTGACAGTGCGGGGAATGTAACGCTTTCATTTTGGATATTTTCCGGATTTTAGAACAATGTTTCCTTTATTAAGCAGTTTATATTTTCTTCCATTATGTTCTAGAGCTCTTTCTGAGTTGCTCAAACCTGTCGTATCTGATAGTTAAAAGTTTGATAATTCATGTTATTAGGTTGTTATTAAAATTTGTCACATCTACTACATACGCATTTCAATTATATGTTAATGTCGGCCAATGTTAGCATAATCAAAGCTGGAAGTCAAGAGATTCGAGATGAGGTATTCGGGATCTACGGGTAGAGTAGCCTTTAGTAGGTCGGATAATAGAGATATTAGAACTGAAGAGTAGCGTTGAGGATTAGAACATTTAAGCATTTGAATCTAAGTCGAGATAGAATATATAGATTCTATTCCACGAGATAGGCGGATATACCTCGAGAAGGATATCTGCATTAGGCAAGGTCACCTCGCTAATTGACATATTACAAATAGATTGAATAACGAGTTTCTTTAGAAAAGTAATCCATTGAGCGTGATGAGGCGATTTAACCTAGGCACCAACACCATTAATTCACTAGAATCAACGACAGTTCGGTTTCCCTAACACTTTTTACCTAAATCTTTTGTTCGGATGTTGTGCGAAGCGAGCATACGTAGTCAATTTACCTTTCCACGTGGATCGATATCGTCACGTTAAGTACACTATATTACTTGATGTAGCGTGCACTTGCGCCATTTAGGCGTCATTTTATATAGCGTTTTCGACTGTCCGGGTTTCTTAAGTATGATAAAACGCAAAGCACCTTAGATTAATCAAGAGTCCATATTTAAGAATTCATGACTTCCTTGTTTAAGTGATTATTTCGAGATTTTCATGCAACCTGAGTTTAGAAACAATTGGACATCGAATCTCTTCATGTCATATTCACATAAATGCCTCTAATAAGCCTCCTACGGAATCTTTGATAAGTCATGAGATTTCTCTTTAAGTTCTAAATGGAAAAGAATTCTTAATAGTGTTTAGAAGTTCCTCTATAAAACTTGAGATAAAATGCCTAAGGTGACACATTATTCTCTTAAGTTTTTATAGAGCAGATCTTAATTAAGTGATTGAAAGACATTACAGTCCCTTTAGTAGAGGTTGAGGTGCTCATTAAACTGATAAGTGTTACTACATCACGAATATAAATAAAGTGTTGGTGAAAAGCAGGAAATATCATGCCTTTCATTTCGAATAGAGCATTCAAATGCAACAGAATAAATAGATCAAAATTCTTACCTCTAGCCATTGCCTTTTCTTCAATCGAATCAAAGAACAAAAATGGGTTGCTCTTCCAAGATCTCCTTTCTCAGCACTATGATGGTGTATTCCGGTGAGAATGAACTTGGGGGCCAACACTATAATCATTTGATATTTATAAGCCTCTGTCCATCATAGAGGCGGTAGAAAATATGTGGTTGATCACAGTGTCGACGTAGCCAAATCGTGCTTCCATACACGACTATCGACGTATCTTGAGTGTGGCTGTATATAGACCACACTCTCTTAATGGTGGTGACAGCAATCTACCATCGATGTGTACCAAGAGGTGGTCGTATATGGACCACAAAATGATGAAGGCGGCTACAGAGATCGCCTACATTCTCCCACTTGGTCAATATACTCTAATATACCGCACAACTAAAACGAGATACATGAATCATAGCGATAGGCTCTCTAAAAGGATTATAATCTACCATGTATTACAATATATTATGTTTTATAATAATCACCCACATATCTTAATGAATAAACCCTATGTTTATTCTTAGTCCATACTTTAATGACATTTTCTCAAACAAATAACTGAGTATGCGCACAAACATAATGAGAAATATCATAACCAAATCGTGACGCCCAACCCTAAGACCCGACTGGTGTCAGGCGAGGCGTCACACTTCTCGGGACCGGGACTCTTCTAACCTTTTCTTTCTCGTAGCCGACACTGCACTGCTTCATTCATATGCACAATTTCTGTAATAACAAAAATTCTTTTACATATATATTATACATACCACCATAGTGGAATTCATTATATTATATACACCGAGTCCCATTACTTCTTAATATACAAAACTTATACCTATTCCAAAAATACAGATTATGAAGCAAGGCGTGAGCACCTATCTCCGAGTTGGCCTCGTCTGGCTGATGTGGGATGTCCTGTCCCTCATCCTTGTCTTCGCTTGTACCGCACACGGATTAAAACCCGTGCTAAGTTTTTTACGCTTAGTGAACATATACAGTGGACGACTCAATAACTATGATCGCCTCAACAAATACACTTATCTTATCATTTTCATATAACGTATTAATTTCTATCATGTGACGCTGACATATAACCTTTCATATCATTTATTTCTTATTCTAGTACTTATCATTTGATCTATTCTCTTCTGAATGTCTATATTACATATCTTATTCTATGTATGTCATATTCAGATACATATATTAATTTCTCATGGTTATATACTATACCATTTGTTATGTTCTATTTCATGTACCGCTATCACATACTGATTCATGTATTGTCTGGGCGCATCATTTTCATATATTGTTTTCCGTTATACTTTCATATTACTTTCCTTCATGTACTCGTACTTGTTCATATACTTTTGTGTATCGTGACTACAGATTTCTATATACTCGTAGATTCATATTAATCCTTTTCAAATCATTTTACATTCTTATACATTTTTATATATCATATCGACGTATAATCTCATGTTACAGAACTTATCATCACATAGTAGCATATGCTTCTCGATAATATAATATCTTTTCTACATGTTTATGCAAATCATTTGTTTTATGCTTTACGCTCGGTGATAAACCTTAGAAGTGATAAAGGAAACTATAAGGGCCCGATATACCAGACTCACCGTGCGAAATGCTGGGTCTATAAGGGCCCGAAGGCGCCGCACGTCAGGTGAGACAATGACCATCTATAAGGGCCCATGTTGCTATCATTAATGGTGACAATGAACATCTATAAGGGCCCAAGGCGCCGTAATGACCCAAACGGGCCAACTGATCAAGATGCCGCGTACTTATTTTCCCAATAGGCATGCCAATCTATCCCTCTACTTGCGGGTTCTAAGCATAATCCATTTTATTACATTTTTCTCGACATATCTCATCACATGAATAACTATTACACAGCAAGGCCTGATGAGATATACACTATTATTTATTTCATCTGATTCACATATTTCTTAGCTTCGTATTGTTGTTCTATATTTCTTTACACGTATGTTCACATCTTTTCTATCATTTAGTTTTGTCTTCAGATCATATATGTAATCCTATCATATATCATGAATGCATCTATGCACTCTTATATCTGGCAGACTATATATATATCTTTATCTATTCATATCCCTTTATATCATTTATGCATCATATCCTTATGCGTTTCTATCATGATTTGAGCTTATTCATGTACTTTCTATATTTCACTATGTATGCTTTTACTCATTCATGTGTTCCTATCATGTTCCATCTATTCGCTTACGTATGACAATCATATATTCATATCATATACTCTATATTCATATCATGTCCTCTACTTGTAACATCTATAATCTTGTTAACTTATATCTTTATGTACTTTATCGGGACTATCATATCTTATGACTTATACCTATACATCTCTATACTTATGTTTTTTGTTCTTTTATCGCATTGTCCTATCTCCCGTGTGGAGCAATGTAATGTAGACTCTTCCCTTTGATACCTGTAGGTACTTTTCTATCTATACTCCTTGTTATCAAATCTACATATATTAAGTTATTTTTGTTCATATCTACATCCTTTCTACCATGTATTCCAATTAACTTTTAACAAGCGTTAGTACACTCAGTACAACAATTCAATTTTCAGACAAGATGTGGGCACCAAATGCCATTAAATAGCATATGGTTAGATTCTAGACTCGATAGGCTTTCCATGAATCCCGATAATACCCAAAGCGAGTCCTAACGAGATGGATTACTTGCAAATTGCAAGCCATGAAGAAAATCAGCAACTTGCAGCACCTACAGTAGCAGCTACTGTATTTTATCATTTCAGGTGTATTATAAGCTCAATATTGTATCCAAGCTATATATGGATGGATTCTGGAGCTGAAGGGCTTTCCATAGAGTAAAGAACACCCCAACGAGTCTAACGAAGGAGTTATGCAAATTCCATGCCATAAAGAAAATCAGCAACTTGCAGCACCTGCTGTAGCAGCAGCAGCTACTATCTTTTGTCATTTTCAGGTGTATTATAAGCTCAATATTGTATCAAGATATATATGAATGGATTCTAGACTCAAATGGATTTCCATAGAGTCGAGAACCTGAAAGCGGAGTCTATGAAGGAGTTATGCAAATTGCAAGCCATGAAGAAAATCAACCAGCACGTAACTGTAGTAGCAGCAGCAGCCACTGTCTTTGTCATTTTCGGACTTATTAAAAAGAAAGCTCAATATTGTATCAAAGTATATATGGTTGGATTACAGGCTTTCGAGGCTTTAATAGAGTCGAGAACACAGCGGGTTTGAGCGAAGAAGTTATCTTGTCGAAGTTGGAGGGTGACATTGTCGCGGGGGGCTCGCTATAGCGTGGAATCACGCTATAAGCGTGCACCGAGATGCACCCAGCCACGCTGCAGCGTGGCTACCCGGGGTGCAAGAGGAATTACCCAGCCACCTTCTGGCGTGGCCCCTGCGCCCGGCGTGCGGAGGATGTAGCGGCCGGTACGCGCCGTTTCGACCGAAACCATCCCCGGAACAACCCTTGTCCACGGGAACATTATCCTCCCAATTTAGACCACATGATATACCACAAATACGGCACCAAAACCATCCTAATCAATCCCAATTCACCCAAAAGTAAGGAATAAACCAACTTCCATATCCATACATATTTTACAATCCATCACAAGGGAAGATTCCATACTCCTAACAAGTAATTCACTCTCTAACACCTCAAATCTTAGCTTAATGAGATTCCATATAAAAGTCCACAATTTCACATTAACCCGCAGCCATCCATACAAATCATACATAAATTCTTAATTTTCATACTCAAAACCATACTAAACTCTAACAAAATCCATACAAAGCTATACCAAGTTCCATACACAAAACCAAAACCACAAATCAAAGAGGGAAGAACCCTATACCAAGGTACAAATCCTATAACTCCACACATATTCTACTTATATAAAACCAAGGATCCTTACAAATTCCATACGAGAATCATACGAACTCGAATCCGCCTGAAGTTCTACTTATCACGTTATGTGTTCATGTTCATGTTTCATGCCTATTCCATATGGCATTTCATATACTTATGCAGTATGATGTCTAATAATGATGCATTAGCTCAATGTTTTACTTAAAGTGAGAATCATTCTATTTGACTTATCGAGCTAAAGTTATGACATTTTCATGTCAACTAGTCAGTTTCACCAGGATTTTACCCGAGGACAGTTTGTAATATTCATTTTCAGTGCCTAGTCTCCATGTGCGGTTCTTTGTACTCCTTTAAAGCTAAGGTGCTAAGGGTTCTCCTCCAGCTGGAATCACCCCAGTCAGACACGAAACTCAAGTTACGTCGAAACAACCCGGGTACTCTATGATCAAGCGAAGCGGGAATTTGGCTTGCACATGGCCCCACTTGGAGTGAATTTATGGTCCACTTAGAGGCAGAATTGTAAGGTACCTATTTGAGGATGTTTGGTTCTCCTTGAAGTCTATTTTAATTAGAAACTTGAATCACTCAAATCAGATAAGAAATGAGCAAGTTATGGCTAAATTACGAAAATTGAGTGAGAAACGCTATTTAAAACGGGGCACTACATGTCTTAGAATTTACACCTCTTACCTGTACCGGTACATGTATTCGAATTTTGCCCAGAATGTGGGCTTTTCAGTACTTTTTCCATATTTTTCTACCCAATTCAACTCTATACTTATCTTACACCTCAAAACCACACCAAATTCATCTTATAATCTAAATTTTACTCAATTAAATCTTTATTACCTATCTTTCTTCAAAACTTTTTCATGAATTTATCCAACCATTCTAATATGATTTATGACCCATACTCAAACCAAATATGATGATTAGTTAGGGTTTGTTCTAAACCTAACTCAATTACTCTCAATTAACCCATGAATCCAAATTTAAAGAAAGTTCTATAACTATCTTGTACCATATGAGGTTTTACCAACCCTAATTTCAATACATCTTTGGTTAGGATAAAATCCTAACAAACCCTAGATTTGGAACTCCTAAACTTTCTAGAATCATACAAAATCCATACAATTACATAATAAGTACGAGGTTAGTTCCATACCTTTTGATCATGGCTTCTCTTCTTCTCCCTCTTCTTCTTCTTACTCTCCTTCTCTTTCTCTCCTCTAAAGGTTCTCTCTCTTTTGGAGACCCAATTTGGTCTTCTCTTATCCATGTTTGTTAAGGCCATGTTTGGCCAAGTCAAAAACTCATTTTTGCTTTTAACTTTCTCATTTTTGCACTTAAGCCCTTTAACTCATTATTATTTCTATTCCATCTTTTCTCTAATTGCCTTGAATCCACATAGCAGTAAATTTCTATTTTGGCATCAATCTTGTTAACTTATGACTTTTTAAGTCCCTTTTGGACAATTTACATGTTGTCCTTAAATCTTGTAAATTTTCGGGTCTCTCGTTCCATCATTTAGCATTTAACTCCTGAAAACGATTCAAATTCTGACTTACAAAATACCTTACCCAAACATGTCGAGAAAATTGCTGAGGTATATTTACAGAAGTGTCTGAAATTAGAGTTTCATACATTGTCTTATACAATAAAATCACACTAATAGACCAAGTCCCATATGATCTATAAGATCCTTAAATTTTGACAACGACATGCCCTTAGTTAAAGGATTAGCAATCATCAATTTAGTGTTAACGTATTCAATGACCACTGTTTTATCAGCAGCATTTCTGCTTATATAATTTAAATCTTGATGTCGATATGTTTGCCGACTTAAGCTCTTATTGTTTTGGCAAAAATTTGACTAAATTGTCACAAAATACTTTTGGTGGCCTGGATAAAGAATCAATGATTCTAAGCTCAGAAATGAAACTCTTCATCCATATACCATGCGATGTAGCCTCGAAAGCGAGGCGAACTCAGCACCAATGGTAAGTAGTATCAAAGTGCGCCGCACTTTCTATGATCTGGCTCCGCAGCCAAACATGAGAATGTATCTGATGTTGATTTCACGTGAATCGGCCACGGGCAGCAAGAATCTGAATGCAGACCATTTATCCTACAGGTTGTCCGTTCGCTTGTACATAAGTATGTATTTCTTCGTTCCTTGAAAGTATCCTAAGACTTTCTTTGTAGCTCTCTATCGGTCCATACCCAGGTTACTCTGATATCTTCCAAACATACTAACAACAAATGTTATGTCAGGTTTGGTGTAGACTTGAACATACATTATACTGCTAACAATTGAAGCATATGAGATGTTCTTCATTTTCTTCTTCTCAAAATCATTCTTAGGACATTGGTTCAAATTAAACCTATCCCCTTTCACGATGGGAGCAACACTTGGTGAACAATCTTTCATTCTAAATCTCTCCAAAACTTTATTGATATAGGTTTCTTATGACAGACCTAAAATATCATTATGTTTGTCTCTAAAAATCTTTATGCCTATAACATAAGAGGCAGCACCCATATCTTTCATGTCAAAATGGTTAGAGAGAAATTGTTTCACCTCATGCATCAAACCCCTATCATTGGTTGCAAGTAAAATGTCATCTACATATATGATTAAGAACCAAATCTTGCTCCCATTAACCTTTTGGTATATGCACTGGTCCATGATATTCTCTTCAAATCCAAAGGAAGATATCACATCACGGAAGTTCAAATACCATTGAAGGGAAGCTTGTTTCAATTCATAGATGGATTTCTTAAGCTTGCATACCAAATGCTCACCTTGACTAGAGGAGAATCCTTCGGGTTGTTTCATGTATACCTCTTCCTCTAGTTCCCCATTGAGGAAAGTTTTTTTTCAGGTCCATTTGTTGCAACTCAAAGTCAAAATGTGCAACTAATGCCAAAATGATACGAAGGGAATCTTTCTTGGATACATGAGAAAACGTCTTCTTATAATCGATTCCTTCCTTTTGAGTGATCCCTTGGCTACGAGTCTCGCTTTATATCTCTCAATGTTGCCCAATGAGTCTTTCTTTGTTTTATAGACCAATTTATACCCAATGGTCTTTGCCCCATTAGGCAACATAACAAGGTTCCAATGCCATAAAGTTCATCTCATCCTTCATCGCATTGAACCATAAATCAGATTCTTTGCAATTCATGGCATGTGAAAACGTTATCAAATCATTTTTAGCTCCAAGATCATTGTCCTATTCGTGCAAATACACAATATAGTCATTTAGAATCAATGATCTTCTTACTCTTGTAGATATCCTTAATGTTAGCTCAACATTTTCATGTGGGTCATGTTGTCTAGCTAGTTGTTCAACCATGTCTGGTACTTGATGAACAACTTGATCTCTAAATTACCGAATGATAGTTACAATGGATCTCATTGATTGGTTATTGCAACACCCATTTGAACCTTAGGGATGTTTTGAATGACAATCAATCTTTCACTTGACGTGGAAGGTTGTTCTCTTTCAAAAAATAGATCACTTTCACCAGCTAAGTCATTCTCGAGGAACTTAGCATTCCTTGATTCCACAAACCTAAGACTATGATGTGGACAATAGAGTTTGTAACCCTTAAACTTCTCGGCATATCCAACAAAGTATCCACTAATAGTCCTTAGGTCCAATTTCTTTTCTTGTGAATTATAAATTCTTACTTTAGACGGGCATCCTCAAACACGCATATGTATCAAACTTGGTTTCCAACCTTTAAATAGCTCAAATGGCATCTTTGAGACAGCCTTAGTTGGAACCCGATTTAATATATACGCATCCATTTTAAGAGCTTCAGTCCATAAGAATTTAGGTAACAGAAACTTCATAACATCTTACCTTTCATGTCCTAATGGGAGTCTTGTTCTCCTCTGCTACACCATTATGATCTGGAGAGACTAGGCAGTGTCTTCAGGCAACATCATGTTCTTGAAGGAACTTAGCAAATGGACCAGGTACTTTCCCATCTTCAGTGTATCTTCCATAATATTCTCCACCTCTATCTATTCTAACTATCTTTATTTGCTTACCACATTGCTTCCCTACTTCAGCCATAAAGACCTTAAAGGCGTCTAAGGCTTCATCTTTATTATGAAGCATATAAAGATACATATATCAAGAACAATCATCTATAAAGGAGATGAAGTATTTTGGACCATGAGCACCCATGTCAGGACAACATATATAGGAATGTATGATTTCTAACACGTCAGTACTCCTCTTAGCACCTTTCTTGAAACTTGTTAGTGCTTTCCCTTTATGCGATCTATATAAGTGTTAAAAGTCGGCAAAATCGAAGTATTATTGCTGTCATTTACCAATCTCTTAATTCTATCAATGGAGATATGTCCAAGTCTCCGATGCCATAAAATAGAGGAATCTTCATTCATAATGCACTGCTTATTGCCAATATGAGTATGCAAAACCACATTGTATTGTAGATTAATAGATGATTAGTACCCAAATAGTGCAATATTGAGCCTTGTTTATTACAAGTTTTATGCGCTTTTTGTGTACTAATCGACTTCAATAACTCAATTGTTACATTGGGATCCCGGCTTTGCTACTGATCATATTTTGTAGCTATTTTGGTAGTTTTGCAAGTCGAATCTACCATGATTCCTCAATTTATTTCGAACACAGTGAACTGAGTCGAGTCGAAGGCTCGATCAAATCGGGAAGAATTTCGAAGCAATTCTATTGAAGTTGAAGGAGCAAACTGTCGAAATTTTGGGGGTTGCAAAAATTTGGCAACTTCTTGAAATTCATGAACTCGCAATTATAACACAATGAAATTTCCGCAATTTCAATTTATGACCTGCAAAGATTCTGCTCATACACAATACTTTGTTATTGCTTTTTGATCCACTTGTTGGTGGTTTTATACAAGTTTACCCTTATGTAATTTTGATTCCTTAATATACTTTTGTAATTTCCTCTTTACTGAGCCTATATAAGCTCAACCATGCTTGTAATCAAGAGACATCTTATCATTCAATCAATGAGTCACGCACGAAGCTTCCTCCCTCCCTGCTGTTGGTGATTTTCTCTTCTTCCCCCTTTACTTTCTTGCATTTTCTTGGTTGTCAAACACCCCTTGATGATGACAAATCAAGGGATGCTTGAAAATAATCTCCTTTTTGATCCTTGAAGGGGAAGGCCCTTGGGTGTTGTTTTTGAGTTTAGGTTGCATGTTCTCATGTTCTTCGTGTTTGTATTTTAAACAGGGTATTTGTACTTTGCTTTTCACTTGAGGTTAAATCTCTTTAGCGTACTCTCTTTAATGTGTATTTGTGAAGCTTTTTTGGGTTCGATGGATACTTTATTGATCGAATTTGAGGAACAGGTCAGTTGTCTCTATTAGTTATCGTGGGTAGGGTTTTTGCTAGATGTGTTTTCCCTTCTTGGGACATTTGCTAATAAAATGCTATCTTTCAAAAGAAGCTATTAAGGTTTAGGTTTTAAAGCTAAATGAAGAATGGTTCGGAAATGACTATGTCCTGCTCCCAAATGCGAGGATATAGACCCGAGTACATGTTGGTTAACCTAGAACACTAAGCTCAATGGCCTGAGACTTCAAGGATTTCTCTTTTAACTTTTTACTTCAGTTATTTCAGTTTGCAACCATTCACACACACTGTTTTCCCACACACCCTTTTAATCCAAGGAGAAAACACCATTTTCAATGCATTGTAACTCCTCTCTCACGAAGAAAACCCATCCCTGTGTTCGACCCTAGAGCCACTATACTGCAGTAGCTTTACTCGTCATTAATAGAATCTAGGTTATAAATTTTATTGATTCAGAACACTGCCTGAATAGGCTTGAATCGATTTAGGCGCCATTGTCGAGGATGGTGCTAATTGAAAAGAGAAAAGCGATGAACTTGTGATTCACATCACAAGTTTTGGTGTCCATCTCATTTCTTTATTTTGTTCATTTTCACTTGCGATTCAGCTGGGGGAATTGAGAAAGTTTCAGCTGTAGGGAGTTTGAAGACTGCAGTGTAGGTATTAATATTGTTTTGATTTTAGCTAACCAATAACCTTTTTGTTGGTCTAGTTTTTGTTGGTTTCTTGCTTGTGGTGTGATCATAGCAGTTTATGCAGTGGGACAGAAACACTGCAGGCAGATTGGAGAGGCTAGGTGCTTCGATTGAAGAAGGTTGTGAAGTTAGCCTACACACCAATCAGATGGAGACTCCACCTGAGGAACAGCAGAGCCAACAGGGGGTTCATCGGGAACCCAATGCCTACAGATCAATGAGGGATCACATTCATCCACCAAGGGTGAATGCACCCTCATGCATAATACCTAGGAGGATGGCAGTGAGACCCTATTTGGTGCCCCTGCTCCCGACCTTTCATGGTATGGAAAACGAAAATCCATACACGCATATTCGGGATTTCGAGGAGGTTTGCACTACTTTCAAGGAGGGTGCATTTGATATGGACTTGCTCAAGCTGAAGGCTTTCCCTTTGACCCTCAAAGATAAAGCCAAAATTTGGTAATTCACTTTAAGGCGAGGACCATCGGGGCGGGCGGCTGCGACGGAATTTTGAAGAAGTTCTTCGGTGCCCATAAGACCAACTGACTGAAGAGGAAGATCTACACGCTGTTTAATGGCGGTGAAAGATTTTATCGATCTTGAGAAAGATATCACGGAGACCATCAATGTGCCCTCATGTATTTTGTTACATGGATCGAGCCATTTCTGATGGAATGTCCCCTTGATGGAAACAACTCCTAGAAACCATGTGTGGAGGACTTCATAGCAAAATCGATGAAGCCATGGACTTTTGAACTACTTGTGAAACTTCCAAAGGATGGGATGGCCCGAATCAAGGGGAGGTGAGGATGAAACCAGCGGTAAGCTTGGGGAGGCATTTATGCATTGACGAAGGAGGTGGAATTAAAGGCTAAGTTGTCCACCCTAAACAGAAGGATGGAAGAACTGGAGCAGAGAAACCACCAGGAGGTACGGGCAGTGGCTGAGGCATCCATGCCTAGCTGACCATGCTCGATTGCCCGATCTGCAGTCCTTCGAGGAACATTGTCCAATTTCCTCCTCAGTAAGGGATTTAATGGTTGAAAATGCAAATGTTGTGGGCCAAAAAAGGCCACCAAATGAGGCCTAGTACGGTAACACTTATAATCCCAATTGGAAGAACCACTTTAACAGCACAGGCCCTAAACCCCCGTATATGCACTCCCGGGGGCACATCGCGACAACGTGTATGGGTGCCTCTCGTGGCTGACTACCAACTTCATCACCTGTGGAGCAAGCTATCATGAATTTGAGCAAGGTGGTGGGGAATTTTGTGGAAGAGCAGAAAACTATCAATGCTCAGATAAACCAAAGAATAGAGAAGGTAGAAAGCTCCATAGACAAAAGAATTGATGGGCTTCACAAAAGCCTAAATCAAAAAATCGATACATTGCAGTCATCCATCAGTAGCTTGACCAGTCAGCAACAAGTACAGGAAAAAGGGAGATTCCCTTCTCAAACACTGCCCAATCTTAGGGGAGTGCATGAACTAAGCTATGACAATGAGCCTGCACCGAAGATGGATGAAGTCAGGCCATTATCACTTTGAGGTGGTAAGGAGGTGAGCGACCGATGCCCAGTCGGCGGGAATCGAGGAGAACGGGAGGAAAAGGAGAGTGCAGACACATTATCATCAAAGAAAATTCGATGAGAAAATATCCCCCATTTCCCCCGAGCAGAGAGAGCGAAAAGAAGGCTTCTACAAGCAAGAAGGCATCCACGGAGGTCTTGAGGGCGGAATCCAAGGTAATTCCACAGCGATATAGTCAAACGAGGTTCCAACTATCACGAAATTTCTCAAAGGACTTGTGCACCGATCAAAGGGTTGGGCATTAATAAGAGAAGCTTTCTGTGAGAAAGTGATCTATCATCAATCTGAGAAACCTTGTTGAAATCTGAATCCGGGATCACGCCATCTCAGTCAACATTGGAGGGACACATAGACAAAGACAACTGCTTGGATTTGGGAGCTAGTGTCAGCCTGTGCCTTACTCAATGTACAAACGATTAGGTTGGGAGAAATTTGAAGCCTACCAATATCACCCTATCCTTAGGATCGATCGGTGAAAATACGAAAGGGGATAGTTGAGGATGTCTTGGTAAGGTGGATAACTTCTATTATCGGAGTAGATTTTGTGGTTCTTTGATATAGAGCCCGATGGCGAGCAC
This sequence comes from Tetrastigma voinierianum, assembly GCA_016808115.1. Lineage (NCBI taxonomy): Eukaryota > Viridiplantae > Streptophyta > Magnoliopsida > Vitales > Vitaceae > Tetrastigma > Tetrastigma voinierianum. Next base: position 76,370 of record JAEQBH010001862.1, on the reverse strand, counting down.
TACTTGGTACCCATCATCTTGGGGATACCATTTTGGCCACGGCTGTCACATAATCAAGCTGCCCAGAGATGGGGTTATCGGCATCACGCCCGACATGACTTTGGAGGCTCGGCATTTCGACATTATGAGGATGGCAAGTTGAGGACGAGAAGCAGAAGTAAGAAGAAGTGCACTGAAGTACGTGCTGGTGAAGTAAAGCCGGTATTCATATCTGCAAAGAAAATTAATTGAGAACGGCGGAGTTGATGAAGGATCAAGCGCATCGGTCGGCTTTCTCACAACATCTGTCAAACCACGGCACCGCAGAGCATCATGCTTAACAACCGGGGAGGCGAAGGGTGGACAGAAGCTGCGGCCTGCTTTGCCCAGTACTGAGACTACCATCGCCGACCCCAGTAGGACCCCTTTTGACATCACGGGAGTGGATTCTCCTGCGGGAACTTGGAAACCACTCAAATTTTAATTAGATTTTTGCTTTGTTTTATTTGATTTTGCTTTAGGTTTTCATTAAGGTCCTTTAATTTCCAAATTTTGTAAATTTTCTTGTTTTCTGAAAAACACTTCTTCTGATTTTGGTCTTGTTTTATTGCGGTGTTGAGTTTTGGAGGCAAAATGCGAGGATTTCTCTCAGGTTGTGAAAATTTCCGCAACCTACGAAAATTCACGGAGTTAATTTTTAACTTTATGCTGATTCATCTTCTCCTCCTATGACTCTTTGTATCCTGCTGACCCCTCAGTTTGGCGATTTCACGAAATTAAATTTTCTAATCTTTTGGGCGAAGCAATTAATGGTCATTAAAACCATTAATTCTCATCTTCCCTACCCCTACCCTCCTCCTTTATAAACCCCTTGTTTCCATTTCATTTCACCTCACAAATCATCCTTCCGGTTTTAGAAAACATCATCTCCTCCTCACATTCTTCCATGATTCAGATGGCAAAGGCGAGAGGGCGCTCCTCCTCGGCGCGGAGTGCTTGAGCCCTTCTTCCTCTGTCGGCCTCTCTTGCTGCTGGCTCCTCTGTGTAGACATTCTTTGTCGTCGGCCTCCACAATGATCGGCCTGGCGCGTGACGCCGACCACCCATGGTGTGCTGTGTCGCCCAGCCTGCCTAACATCATTTGCCCTGCGGGTGATCTTTGGGGACACTCCTCTATGGCCCCACGGTGTCGCTCGAGTTGGGCCCCGCCGCCGGCCCCTTCACATCCCAGACCGGCCGGAGGTCCCAGCGCTTGAAGGGCTTGGACATCGGGCCCGTAGTCTGTCTACTGGGATCAGGCGCGCCCCTCTCACCTTATCGAGGGGTGTGCCGAGACCCCGGACCGGTCTCAGGGGTCCATCGTGAGGCGACCTTACTTCCCACATGAGTAATTCAGGGAATGTTAGTGAGATAGAGAGATTTTCATGGGGGAGGGTGTTTATGATCTCCAGGCATTTCTTTGTGAGACCCAGAGCTCAGGGACCTGTGCTCTCGTATGTTACCATGCTGGAGCCATTCATGTCTTGCGTGATGCTATTATCCGCGAGGTGTCACGGGTTCTGTCACCGATGACATCCGGCGAGAGCCAGCAAGCTGCTCTTCATTTCTTTGGCCCAGTGAGGACCTGGGGATACTTGGACCTCAGGCATCGACTGCTCTCCGCCGCGGTGGTCACCAACCCGATCTTCTTGGATTATGAGCGTTTGACCATTATGACCAGTAAATGGTGGCTCCTCCCATGGATACTCTTGTTGCGGTGGTATTGATGAGTGCCACCTTCCTGGCATGTGCCATTGATATGTTTTAGAGTCGTATGTTTCCATGGCTATCTGTCTGGAGGAGAGAGCTATCTGAAGGTGTTCTCTTCTCGTGTTGGAGGGATCTGGTTCGGCCGTGAGTTGATTGACCTCATTATTCCATTTCGAAAGGGTCCTGCGGAGTACCTTGAGTTTGAGTCTGCCTCTTCCTATTTCCTCATATATTATGTCGGGTGCTTGCCCGAGCATATGGGACCTTTGATAGACCTCTGTGAAATTCTTCGGCGTGTTTGTGAAGTACCCTTCCCAGATTGATCGATGGACCGGGCCGCCGGGCTTTCCATCTTCCACTCACGGGGATTCAGGGCGAGGGCGAGCTAGATGTGATGGTCCTCGTCGGGACGATCCCATCGTGAGGCATTTGAGGGCCTCATTTGATGTCACCCAGTGTCCCTCAGGTCTCTTAAGCTCTACCGCACCTTGCTAGCTCAGTGGCTCAGCCATAGTACCATGAGCTCATTCCTCTCCTGAACCGGGTTCCATGCCCACGGTTTGATCGGCTCGTGGTGACACCTCCTACGGCCCCATGATGCATTACCCTCTACACCGGGGACTTCACGTTCTCATAGAGCAGTCGCACATTCGGCCCGCTCACGGCTTCGCTTTTGTAGCTTCCGCGAGCCCCGCTCGGCGAGGAGAGGTGTGGCCGCCGCAAGGGGCTTCTCGTTCCGATCGAGGCGGGCGTCATCGGCGAGAGCCGCCGGGCCTCGCGATAATCATCTCTCGCCGGCCTACTCATTTCGGTTGTCCCTCCCGGACCGGATGGCTCCTCCACCGCCCGGCCCTGCGGCTTCTTTGGATGTATTGTTTGCGGCCTCGGCTCCCACATCTGACGGCTCTCGGCCTACCCGGGTGAGATGAAACCTTCTCCGGCCAACGATTGAGGAAGTACCACTTCCTCCACTAACTTTCTCATTCCATTGTCGGGATAGTTAGTGTTGGAAGTGATGTTCATACTTTTGGTTTTGGTTTTACTTGCACTTCATGCCTAGAAAAGCCCTTTTTGTGTTTATATAGAGGCTTCTTTGTTTACTTACATTCTGAAGTAAGAAAATTTTGTAATTCACCTTGATATATATATAATACAAATCTATTTTCCTACTTTTGCTTATCATTTTGACCACATATTTGTGATTTTGCCTTTCCAGAATTGAAGAATCACAATCGTATAATTCCAAATGCCAGAATGGTTCCATGCATGATGAGTTTTTGGTCGGCCGATGACCCCGGTAATTACCTCCCGTCTTTCCACCTCCGCCCTAGCCACACACAATTCACATTAGTTTTCTTCAATAAGTTAAGAATGCTTTCTCCTTTTACTTTACAAAACCAAATTCTTACTACTGGCTACCTTAATAGATTAGGGTTCCTTATGAAAGAAGGCCAATGTGTCTTCCAAAAGAAAAAGAAAAAAAAAGAAAAAAAAAAGAAAATAGTTAAGTAAAGTCGCGCCGCTTTACCTTGAAACCCGAGTACGGTCCGAGGGGTATATGACGAAAGCCTTTAAAGCCTGGTGCCCTAAACCAACTGGTTGGGAGTCATCGACTTAGTGCTCACTACATGGGTGGATAGGTGGAGTTTAGCGAGTTGTAGGTGCTGGATTTTTGAAATCATTTGAAGTCCGGGGTGAAACCTGTAGCTTCAGGTTGAAAGATCCTTTGACTTGATGCCCCCAACCTTAGCCAAGCTGGGAGTCATCTAGTGGATCCCCGCTTACACCTAACTTCGTGAAGCCGACTTTCGCGATTGCACCCAACATTGGAAGTATGAAATAAGTGAGGAACCGACCTATTTAAGTTGGTCAAGATGTCCAAGGTTTCGCAGCGCTGGTTGGGGGAGGTAGTTTTGTATTGGCTTAAACCGATCACTCAAAACATTTGAGTTCGTGGAAATTCACCCGATTCCTGAATAGATGTCAGACCGAAACTTATTCCGTATGGCATTTGTTCTCCCAACTTGGTTTTTATACGTAGTCCCAATTTGTCAGCGCCAAAGCAAGTTAGACATGACCGTGATATACCTTTTGAAACGTACGCACATTTTTGGCAAAAACATATCCTGCATGATCTACCTGCTTGTTATCATTGCTAAGGGACTAGCAATATCTTGGTTGGGGGGAGTGATTAGTACCCAAATAGTGCAATATTGAGCCTTGTTTATTACAAGTTTTATGCTCTTTTTGTGTACTAACCGACTTCAATAACTCAATTGTTACATCGATCCCTAGCTTTTGCTACCGATCATATTTGTAGCTATTTTGGTAGTTTGTAGGTCAAATGCCTCGCATCAATTTGGACTCGAACACACAAACTTGAGTCGACCAAGACTCACGATCAAATAAGAAGAATTTCGGAGCAATTCTATTGAAGTTGAAGGAGCAAACTGTGGAAATTTTGGGGGTTTCAAAATTTGGCAACCTGTAAATTTCGCAGGTTGCGAAATTTTGCAAGCTACCAATTTTCGCAACTCCGTAATTTCAAGAGGTCGCCACCCGCAACCTCGAGAAATTCTCGCAAAGCTGCCACCCTGAACCCGCGAACACCGGCCTTCATACCCGTAATTGTTGATCAAGCTTTTTTATCCACTTGTTGGTGGTTTTATACAAGTTTACCCTTATGTAATTTTGATTCCTTAATATACTTTTGTAATTTCCTCTTTACTGAGCCTATATAAGCTCAACCATGCTTGTAATCAAGAGACATCTTATCATTCAATCAATTAGTCACTCACTCTAAGCTCCTCCCTCCCCCGCTGCTGGTGATTTTTCTTTCTCCCCCTTTAGCTTTCTTGCATTTTCTTGGGCTAAAGCAAAACACTCCCGATGATGACAAATCAAGGGATGCTTGGCTAATCTCCCGATCCTGAAGAGGAAGGCCACCTGGTGCTGTTTTTAGGTTTGGGTCGCATGTTCTCATGTTCTTCATGTTCGTATTTTAGTATTTGTGCCCCCGCTTCTTCTTCATCGAGGTTAAAATCCTTTACATGCTCTCTTTAATGTATTTAAGTGTTTTAGGTTCAATGGATACTTTCACTAGATCCATTTGAGGCTTCATTTATTGTTCCTATTAGTTATCGTGTGGGTAGGGTTTTTGAGATGTGTTTTCACTGCTAGGGACATTTTTGCCTCGACAAAATGCCATTCTTCAAAAGGAGTTATTAGTTTTAGGTTTTAAAGCTAAATGAAGATCCGGTTCGTGAAATGACTGTATATGCCATGTCCCAAATGTGAGGATATAGACCCGCGACATGTCGTTAACCTAGAACACTAAGCCTTCGCTGGGCCCCAGACTTCCGGCGATTTCTCTTTAACTTTACGCCAGCTTATTTCAGTTTGCAACCATTCACACACACTGTTTTCCACACACCCTTTTAATCCAAGTGAGAAAAACACTCCATTCCTTTTCACGCATCACACCTCTCTCGCCACGAAGAAAACTCCATCCTCGTGTTCGACCTTAGAGCTGACTATTACTCCAAAGAGCTTTGCTACGCCAGTGGAACCTGAAGTTATAAATTTTGCTGATTCCGACCTAAAATTCGAATAAGAACGAATCAATGTAGAAAAGACCATTAGACAAAAATACCTTTTCCAATAAGCTCGATACAAAACAACCGAAGGTACACCGAAAAACTTAAAGGAATACCCTAAGGGTACAAGTCTTGAACCTAAAATCAAATTCCTCCTAGAGAAACTCAGATATAAAAGGTACTCTCTAAATCCAAAACATAGCCATTGGTCCATATCAGACCGCAAGTCCCTCAGACTCCTCATGCTAGCCAACCTTGTTACCGTGATAATCGCTTCCGCTACTTCCCATTGGCTTCTCAAGCCAAGATACCATGCAAGGTATTCGAAATATGGATTGTAGATCTAGAATCAATCCACCATGTATTATGATTAACATCAACCATATTAGATTCATAACAAATACATGAGATTGAATTACCTTTATTTTCAAGCCATTTCTTAAATTTAGCGCAATCCTTCTTCATGTGTCCCTTCTTTTTATAGAAGAAACACTTGGATTCTTTCTTGATGCTGCCTTAGGGTGGTACTTTGTTTTTCCCCTTCTTATCGCCCTGGCTCTACTCCTATTCCTTCCTCAATTATAAAGAGCCGCCGCGACCAACATCACACCTCCTTTGTTCTATAAGCAGCCTTCTTCCTTTCTTGAACACACACATGTCAATAGTTCGTTAATCGACCATTTTTCCTTACAGGTTGTGGGAGATTTCAAGGGTCCATATTGCTGGCAAGCAGGCGCACGATGCGAGTCGAGCTCGAGTTCAGCCAAGCTCGACTCGAACTCGAAAACTCGAATCCGAGCTCGACTCGAGCTCGAAAGCTCGCGAGCTTGAAAATGAAGCTCGACTCGAACTTGAAAACGCAAAACTCGAACTCGGCTCGAGCTCGAACTCGAGTTCTCTTAAATATATTTTTAAGAAAATTAATTATTTTTAAAATAAATATATTTATAACTAAATAAATAATGAAAATTTATGATTTTTTAAGAATACAAAATAGAGAGAGATATATTGGTTTATGACATCCCCTAAAGTAAAGATATCAAATTTTAAAAAAAAAAAAAAACTTTTTAAAATTTTATATACAAAATATTTTCGAGAGTTTCTATGAGCTTTTCGAGTCGAGTTACAGTGTTGTCGATCGACTCTGTTAACACTGAAGTCGAGATCGAGCTCGAGCCGAGCCTCACTCAAGTCGAAGCTAATCGAGTTTAGTTCGAAAGTAGCTCATGGCTATCTATCTCATTAGCACCCCTACCGCAGAGGGTGTTCAAAATGGTTTACCGTAGCTGCACTGTACATATCAACCTCAAGTGTTTCGACAGCCGCAATGTCTTCACCTCCATGATGCTCATGCACCTTTCACATTAGTGAGCCTTAGCGATGAAAATTTCACTCACTGTGGTGCTAGCAAGTGCTTTTATTCCCGTGGCGACGACTGTCATCGACGCTCTAAGCAATGCCCGAACATTGGTATGCTTTTCAATTGAACCATGAATACTAGCAGAGATACTCGTCTTAATGAACATAACACTAAGGCGATTTGATCGCTCCCAGTGTTCATGGAGTACCTTTTCTTCTTAAAGGTCGATTTTAATAATTTCACCATCTTTCCTACGGCATTAAATAATGTCCATCCATCCCAAATAAAGAAGGATTCATTCCTTCCATGTTTTATAATTGCTACCACTCAATTCAAGGACATTACATCTAACATCATAGTGATTTGTAGGTTGCATAGCCGCATAGAATAAATATACATGCTTATAAGTGCTTAAATTTGAGGTTAGAATAAATCATAATTTACCGATGTAAATTATGTGTAAATCCAACGACATAAGACTTGCTTGTGAGCCAAAGTTTCAAGTCAATTGAATTTATTTAACTATATGGAAAAACTATCAATCATGTTCAATATCTTAATTCCTGTGGGTAAATCAATAAATATTATATGACATTATGCCCTTATTAATTATATCAAATACAAAAAAAATTCCTATGAGATAAAATTTAGCATATAAGGTATGATCTATCACAATAAATGTCCTTAATATATATGTGATCTATAACAACTTAATGTACGATTTTTCATAATTAGAGATGTTGTGGTCAATCTCTAATTAATTAAAATCATATGGATCACAAGACATTTCAATAATTTTCAATGATATTCATAAGGAATAGTATACAAATTAAATCCTTAAGAGCCCATTTTTTAAAATTGAGTTAAGTGCATGAATTGAAAATAATAGGCTCAAATAAACGGAATCCATATCCAAAATTATTAAAGATTGGGATATTAATTTCAAGATTATTTATCATAATATATATAAAATATATACAAAATAATAATTTCAATTGCATGAAATTAATATCCGTACAGTATACGATATATCCTTTATTGATGAATTATCAATCAAATAATTGTGTGGATTAGTGGTAGCTTGCTGCCTTCTTATTGCCATTAAGTCCCAACTCACTCGTTCAATACTTCCTTACATCACTTTTTTCTTAAATTTTACTATTCTTATCCTTATCTCTATCCAAGATAAGGATATAGCAAAACACTGCATTATCCATGATAAGGATACCCTATCCATGCAGCGAGAAGGGGGTCTTCTTCAAATCCTCCGCACAAAGCTGAATCCCGACTCCACTCCCATCCGAATCAAAACCCATATATTTTTTCATATCAATAAAAATGTGATTTTGCATCAAAATCATGAAAAATCATTTCCTAACCATTCCTCATAGTTATTTTCGCTCAAAAACATCATATACATCGCAGGCAAAATCCCATTGCTCCGATACCAAATGTCAGAAAAAGCGGAACTGGCCATGCCTTCATTCCAAATAGAGCATTCAAACGTAGTGCACAAATAGATTAGAATTTCATGATTCATCCGCCCTTTCTTCTCAACCGAATCAGAGAACGAAATGGGTTGCTCTTCCAATATCTCCTTTCTCACCACTGTGATAGTGTATTCTGATGAGAATGAACTTGGGGACTAACACTATAGTTGTTTGATATTTATGTGTCATTCATCATGCAGGTTGTAGAAAATATGCTACATCAGGCAGTTGCCGGCATAGCCAAATCAAGGCTCCATACACGCAGCTGACATATCCTCGAGCTGGCTATATAGACCACACCTCTTAAATGCATAAGATAGCAATTTACCATCGATGTGTACCAAGCGGTGGTCTTATATGGACAACAAATTGATGAAGGTGGTTGCAGAAATCGCCTACATAAAGTTATAAGTAATAGAGAGTAAATATTTATAGTAAAAGTGCTAGATAAATCTATGTAGCTTGATCTTGTGTAGTTGATTTGAATTAGCGGTTTAACACCTCGTAGTTTTTATATCTCCAAGATTAGTGTGAAGATTTCCTATGTAAGAATCTTATGTCCCATAGCATATATTTTTACGTTTGATTTTCTATCTATTTGATTTATCCCTAAGATAACATAACATTTGGATTACTTCTAAAAATCCTATGTTTTTGTTCAAAATCTTTTTCTTTTAGATTCATGAAATCAGATAAATAAGAAATTAATTAATAAATTATATATATATATATATATATATATATATTTGAATTTTTGTAAGTTCTCAATTATATGACCGAATTAAATTATTTGTTTTATCTGCCGACAAAAAACATGATCCAAATAACTTTTGGATTCATTGCATTAGTTTCTGAAAACAATGTTGTTGATAAAAATACAAATGGGCCCTTGGTTAGGTGGTTTTTCCACCCAGCATGATACCAAATGTTGGTGAAAAGCAGGAACTGTCATGTCTTTCATTTCAAATTGAGCATTCAAACATAGCAAAATAAATAGATTAGAATTCTTACCTCCATCCATTGTCTTTCTTCAACCGAATCAGAGAACGAAAATGGGTTGCTCTTCCAATATCTCATTTCTCACCACTGTGATGGTGTATTCCGATGAGAATGAACTTGGGGATTAACACTATAGTCGTTTGATATTTATAGGCCTTTGTCCATCACAGAAGCGGTAGAAAATATGTGGTTGATCGCAGTATTGACATAGCCAAATCGTGCTTCCATACAAAGTTGTTGACATATCCCGAGTGTGGCTATATAGACCACACTCTCTTAATGGCGGTGACAACAATTTACCATCGACGTGTACCAAGCGATGGTCATATATGGACCATAAATTGATGAAGGCGGCTGCAGAAATCGCCTACATAAAGTTATAAGTGATAGAGAGTAAATATTTATAGTAAAAGTGCTAGATAAATCTATGTAGCTTGATCTCGTGTAGTTGATTTGAATTAGCGGTCTAACACCTCATAGTTTTTATATCTCCAAGATTAGTGTGAAGATTTCCTATGTAAGAATCTTATGTCCCATAGCATATATTTTTACCCTTGATTTTCTATCTATTTGATTTATCCCTAAGATAACATAACATTTGGATTACTTCTAAAAATCCTATGTTTTTGTTCAAAATCTTTTTCTTTTAGATTCATGAAATCAGATAAATGAAAAATGAATTAATAAATATAGAGTATATATATATATATATATATATATATATATATATATATATGAATTTTTGTAAGTTCTTTAATTATAAGGACCTCAATTAAATTATTTGTTTTAGCTGCCGACAAAAAACATTATCCAAATAACTTTTGGATTCATTGCATTAGGTTCTGAAAACAATGGGCCCTTGGTTAGGTGGTTTTTCCACCCAGCATGCTTTTTGAGCAATGATTAAAGCAAGCACACTAGCATGCCACCCATAAATTTAAGGGAAAAGTAGATATTATCAATTTGAAAATAATTGGAATTCTGGTATTCATGATTCTCATAAAAATTAATTAGGATTTTATTAATGTATTACCATAACTAACAAACGCATTATTATAATTAGTGAATATATTATCATAACTAATAAATATATTAATACATTGACTAGATATAATAATAAATTGGTAAAATCATAATTATTTTTTATACAAATTTTAAAGCTCGTTTAACTTATTTTAAATTTTTAAAGATAAAAAGTAAGAGAAAATATTTAAATTAAGAAAAATAAAAATAATTTCAAAGTCAATAAATTATTTTTATAATTCGGTTAATTTATTTTCTCTTCTAATATAATTTTTTTTTTACATCTATTCACTTTACATTACATCATAATAATATGTTTCTTACAAATTTGTCTTTACTCGAACCCTAGACCCCTCATCCTATACTCGTTTGAACTTTTTTTTTTTTTGGAAGTTAATCACTTTTTAATACAATATAGTAAATTGTTTCATTAAGACTCAAATCCCTTCTCTCTCCATACCAAACCTTTTAAACGTTGACGCTTTAACCAACTGAGCTCGCCTGAACTCTTAATCATTTGAGTTAGGTTTTATTGACTATATTATATAAAAATTTTAAATTTATGAATTACATAAACTCTTAATCAATTTTAATTATATTAAAAAAATATTATTTTAATTATATTTATAAAACTCCGAAAATAGCTTTTAACTCTTTTTAAAATCACTTCCCAAACTCTAAACTACGTTAATTCCGGAAAGTACAACGAAAGAAAGCTGTTTTAAAAAATGGTTATTTTGTATTTGATTATTATAAAAAATAATTAAATTTTATATATTTTTAAATTTTTTAGTTGCTATAAAAGATAAATAAACTTGATGAAATAAGTAAAAATAATTATTGACTAATTAACACAATTTTACCTTCATCTTACTTTAATTTAGTCTCCCTCCACTGTCGAATACAGGTGAAAGCCTATTGGGGCCCTCCCTTCAGCTTTATTAAAGCTGTTTATTTATTTATTTGTTTAGTTTTACTTTTATTATTTTTTATTATCATTAACTTTTCAAATGAATGTGTCGAATACCCTTACCCCTTTCTTTTGTTTTGACTCTTAGAACAGCAGTTTCAATAATTAGTTGCAGGAATTAATTCTAATAAATTACCTGCTCTCCAATTATTAACAACTTCAAGCCGATACAACTCTCAAAATCATCTCCAAGTTCTTGAGAATAAAAGTGTGAATCTGCTAAATCATTGTTTAATTGGATCTTAAAGGAGAATATATATTTGTAAGAACAAAATTTTGAAGCATGATAACCCAAAAATATTTGGACAATGACATGACTTCTCAAATGTCCGTCCCATGTTAAAAATATATTTGATTAAAAAACCTCAAGTAACCCAAAACCTGAAAATCTAACCCTCCCATGTTTTCTTCTTGAAAAATAATCTATTTTAGATAAAAATGTTCTTTACAATTTAATTTATTACATATATCTTTTAAAGGAAAATTTTATTTTTACAAAAAAAACAATAAGAACAGGTTAAATTTGTGAAGTTAAGTTTTCAAAAGACAATTTTAGTGTAGGGATAAATGATTAAAAGGTACAAAACCAAAAAATAATTACAAGAAAGACATCTTGAAAACCTTAAAAATGCCAACATTTTTTATAAAAATGTCCTTGGTGTATAGTTCCAATGCGGGGTATGAAACAAAATGTTCATAAATGATGTAATTATTATGAGGAGGATTAAGGTAGTACATACCTTAATAATCCTAGGTACTTTCATAATTAATAATAATAGATACTGTTATAGCTTCTTAAGATAGTATTTAAGTGTTATTATACTTAAAATGTAATTATTTTCTATGAAACTGTACTGAATCATATATTTTAAGTATTTTTTATGCCCCTATTTGCAATTATTCCAATATTATCAATTGTTGAAACACAAGTTTTCCTTATAAATTGTAGCCTTGCTACCTCCAATGACAGAGTCATCCGGAGATGTGTTGAGGAAGTAAGAGTGAATTTATCAGCTTAGAATTTGTGGGTAGGAAAAGGAGGAGATAGGAGATAGAAAAAAAAAAACGGCCGGGAGTTGGAATGATGATGAAGCGAGTGGTTTATGTGGGATTACTCCTCGAGATGCTGCTGCTGCTCCTCACTGCAAATTGTAATAGAGCAGCAGCAGCAGCCTATGTGGAGACGAACAGCTCCACCAGCTGGTGCGGCGGAGATGGATGCTTCACGGCGGAGCTTGAACAAGAGTTGGAGCTGTTGATCATGGAGTTCCGAGTTAGCAGAATGCTGGAATACAAAATTGATATTCAGGGCACAAATGATGCTGGTACAACACCGAGCTGCGGCGAGGGTAAACCATATAAAAATTGCAAACCTGATAAAAACAAAAAGGCCAGCCATTCAGGAATATATAATCGTGAATCTGGCAAGAAACCTCCGGCTCCGGCTGCTTATCCCTACCTCACCACTTTGGACTGATTGTATTTCTATATAATTTTCCATCTTCAATTTTTACTGTCTTTTTTTTGTGTTTTTTTCCCCTTTCTACTTTTCTCCTTCGTCTCTCAGATCAACCTTATGTGTTTTGTTATCTATGATTATGAGCATGCCTCCTTTGGTTCTGTGTAAACAGTATTAATGCAAACGAGGTGCTTTTTTTCAGTTCTGTGGAAAGTGATTTCCAACCTGTTAACAAAAATTCTCTGTACATCTAAAACTCTTTGCCTCCAAAAATAAACAGATTTAGCCTTTAAATCTGGCACATAGCCTACCATCTAAAGCTTTAATTATCCTAAATCTATTCTAATTTTACCCTTTCTCTTCCTTAATAATTACATCATATACCTTTCATTCATCTATATCACTTCATACACTATAAATTTTATTTAAAAATATAAATATAAATATAAATAAATATTTAATTAAAAATAAAAATAAAAACAAACACTTTGAAATAAGAAATTTTAAGAGCCTCTCTCTATCTCTCACTATCTCTTATCGGTCACCGTCTTTTCTCTCTATCTCGCCTTCTCTCACGGGTCACGCCTTTCTTTTCTTATCTCTTCGTCTAAGAATCCAAAGATCTTCTCTAGTCAGAATGGCCTCATCCTAGTCCGACCAACCCTTTTCCTCACCGTGATTGTCCATGCCATTCCGATCGGCAATGGCATCGGTATAAGGTACACAATACCGAAAGCCCCAATTTTTTTTTTCTACAATTTTTTTTATTCATGCAATAATATCACTACTGGACTGTTTGTAGCAAATACTAGATTGTTTGTGGAATGTTTGTGTGTTTGCGGAATTTTTTTTTTTCTATATTGATTTTCGTGTTTGGTTGCCAAGAAAGTGCTGAGAAAATGCCTATAAACACTTCTCCAATGATCATATTGCTGAGGGCAAAATGGAATTTTCCATCCTTCAATCCAAGATTGCTGGTAAGTCCCAGCCAATATTTTGCTCAAATATCACTTAATAACTGCTCACCAAAGAATCCTTTGTTTGAAAGGATTGCTCCATTGTCGATAGCTGTTTTTTTTCAAGTAAGCATCTATAATTTTGTTGGCCTCCACATTCAGACGCCTTATTGATAAGATTCAATAATTTATTACATTTTTTAATATTTTTTGAAAGTGACCAAGATGAATTTTATTGAATTAGATCATTGGTAGTTACACCTAATAGAAATGGAGGAAGACAGTATCGTCATTCTCCATGCCCAAAGATAGATCCAACTGCCTTTGCAAGATTGTGGACAACTTGATTCGCTGACCACCTAGTAAACGTGAGAGATAGCACTCTCAGAGATTTTCCAGCAGGGTCTTTACAGTCATGTATTACATTTTTTAATTGATCTTATTAAAAAGTACCCAATTTATCATTCTTGTAAATCTATAGTTTGAATAATTAATCGTGTATTAATCATATTTGATAAGATATGTACTTATATTCAGATTAAATTAATTATTTGTATCATTTCTTTACTTATTTAATATACCTTAACGTAGTCAATTCGACTTACTTTTTTTAATGGATTATACAAGTAGTGTTATGTTATCCGTAGGATATAAAAGCAATCGCGTTTTGTGTATTGAAGAAATTTGATATAATTATTGAATAGATCATATTGCATATATTTTGTGAGTTTTTTAATTACCTTGAAGTGGTGCGAATCGAGCACAATCATGATGGAATTGAGTCAATTGACACCCTAATATAATAAAGGTTAATTAGAATTTGTTAATGAAGGTCATGCACTTTTTTGATAGCATGCGCGAGCTTTTATAGAATAAGAATGTGATAAAGATTTTAAGAAAAGAGATAAAAATAAAGGTAAAAATAAGAGGATTAAGGATACACAATGTTGGGTGTGCATCGTCGCCCAAAGTCTAGCATCGTAGGAACTAGGAATGAGATGGCTTATGAGTATATAAATATGAACAATATCCACCTGGTATTTACATTTCTGAGGGAAGTTCTCAAAACAAACCATGAGGGCCCTATACTCAAAGGACAACATCACGCCACGCGATACATGCTCATGGCGCTTTCCAACAAACGACATCAGTTGGGTTTAACTCTAAACCATGTGAGTGGATGTCAATAAAATGGTGATGGGCGTGAGCTCGGGTAGGCGGTGTTTTTTACATAAGGCGTGTCTCTGATGTAGTGAAAGACAAGAAACTTAACTCAAGGAAGACTTGGTAAAGCTTGTTTCGAGGGAGGGCTCTGCTAGTGTGGACCCAAAGTCTCACATCGGCTAAGAATGGGTTAAGACTTATGAATTTATAAACATGGACAAACATTTAATTGGTATAATGCCTTTTAGGGAAGAAGCCTAAAAACAAAACTATAAGGGCTTAAGGCCAAAATGGACAATATCATATCTGTTGGGAAATAAACACAAGACTGAATATTTTCCCTTGTTGATTTAACCTGTTAGGAGTCAATAAAATGCAGCCAAGAAAAAGAATATGCCAAGGAGATAATCACAAAATAATGAGAGAATTTTAACGTGGAAAACCTCCCAAAGTGAGAAGAGAGGAAAAAACCACGGACCTTGTCTGAGTCCACCCAAATATCCACTATAATAATTTAGTACAAAAACCTACTTAAACAAGGTGATCCCAAACAAATTCGAAATCATCCAAACATAAATAATAAAATAATAGGCAAATCTAGCCTCAAATCAAAACAAAGCATGAAGATCTCACCGAACTCCGGTCGTATAAATCAGGTTTTTTTATGTCGTATAAAAAATCTCACTGCACTTTCTTTCAAACCCAGCCGCGCAATTTCTTTCTCGCACGTGAATGACACACACAAAGACAAGAGCCAAAGCTGCCTCTCGCTTCTCGCCTTCCAAAATGCCCACAAAGACACACCCGTTTTCTCGCTCTAGAAAACGCTGGTCGCTGCTCCTTGAAATCCCACCGCCGCCGGGCCGAAAAATCAAGCCCCAAAAAGAAAACCCCGGCCGCCGCTCCGCTCATTTGGGAATGTGCATGTTGTAGCCCCACGGGGGCTTAAGCAAAATCTGGTCGGGCCAGGGAATAAACATCATCGGACCCACACTACAATCTCCTCCTCCGCCCCCCCAACATAAAGGAGATTACACTCTAACATCTCAAGAGTCCATTCCTACGACCCAAGACAAAGCTTCTCAGCCTTCTCTCCGGTAACAACTTTTGTCATCATATCGAGGGATTAAAACTGCAGGTGAATCTTCTTGCTTCCATAAGCTCTTTTCCAATGACATCTCGTAACCAATGATATCTCACATCAATGTGCTTCAGACGGAATGGTACGGCGATTTTTGCTCAAGTCCATAGCACTCCGACTATCACAAAACACAACACAATATAATTATCTTGCATCAAACCCAATTTCGAGAAATCTCTTCATCCATAACATCTCTTTGGCTGCCTTCACACATATATTTCTCGCCGCAGGTAGACAAAGCGACACACTTCGCACCCTAGACTGCCATGAAAACAGCCTCAAAGAAAAGTGAATAAAACCTGTAAGTCGACTTTCTACCATCAAGGTCACCCGCTATATCGCATCTCAGAAACCTTCAACACCGTGCTTGAACCCCCAAACTCAAACACAATTTTGAAGTACCCCCTCAAATATTTGAAGATCCATTTCACCGCTTCCCAATGCTCCTTTCCTGGATTTTGAGAGAAATCTACCACCGTACTAACAAAGATGTGCACATCGTGCCTTATACAACTATACAATACATAAGACTCCCACGCGAGGAGTAAGGAATGGGGAGGCCATCTTTTCCTTTTCATCTCTGCTAGTAGGGCATAAGCAAGCTTCTCGTTGCTTTTAAAGATTTGCCAGAGGTGTGCTAACCGACTTAGCATCTTTCATATTGAACCTTCAAGCACACGTTCAACATACTCTTCCCGTGACAACCACAACTTCTACTTTCTACTCGAGCAATTCGCATACCCAACATTTGTTTTTAGTGTGCCCTAAGTCCTTCATGTCAAAGGACTCCAACAACCTCCTTCAACTTGCCAATCAATTTTGAATCATTCCCCTCGCTATTAACATATCATCAACATAAAGTAAAAGAATAATGAAGTTACCATCCGTAAACTTCCCCAAATAAACACAATGATCTCGCATCCTGCCCTCTTATACTCGCGTCACCATAAAAGAATCAAACTTTGCATTCACGCTCTTGGCGTCGCTTCAACCCATATAAAGACTTTTCTTTAATTTGCAAACCATGTGCTCTTTACCTTTACTTTAAACTCCTCAGTTATGACATGTAAATTTCTTCATTCAAATCACCATGAAGAAAAAGCAAAGCCATATCTAACTGCTCAAGCTCGAGGTCTAAACTAGCAAATAAACTCAAAACAACTCGATACATTTTCACAACTGGAGAGAATATCTCATCAAAGTCAATACCCTTTTTCTGCCCAAAACCTTTTACTACCAAACGAGCTTTATACTTAAGCAATTTTCCATCACTATCTTTTCTTCAACTCAACACCCATTTGTTCCCTTAATGCCTTTTCTCGCCTCTTTGAAAGTTCCACCAATCCTCATAACTCCGTCATTCTTTAACAAAGAATGCATTTCTTCCCCGCATAGCTTTATCCAAATTACCTTATCCGCATGAGTCTCGTACTTCTTGAAAAATTCTCCTGCTCCCTCACGCAATCAACACATACCCGGGCGAGGATACTGATGACGGACTACTCTCCCCGTTAGTCCTTCTAATTTGAAGTTCAAATGACTTGTTGAGGAGGTCGCTCCTCGCCTTCAATGTTTTGATCACTTTCTCGGCATCCCATCATCAACCACTATCTCGGTGCTTCATCACTCGCCATCTCTCGCTCCCATCTATAGTACGCAAAGGAAAATGAATAATCAACAGAGGATCAATAACACCATCACTCTGCAGCTTTAACCTTTTCGCGGCCTTTCTCACAACTGAAATAGTCCGATCTTCATAAAATATCACATCTCTACTAAAATCTTTTTCACCGGATCCCATAACTGCACTCCAAACTCTTCATTTCCATAGCCAACAAGGATACATGGAAAAGCCATTCATCAAGCTGACTTCTCGGCTTCTTTAGGACATGTGCAAAAGCTCTGCACCTAAAAACCTTAAGATGATTTGTAACAACATCTTTTTCCTCGTCCATACCTTCTCTGAATGTCAAACTCCAAAGGAACTGGAGGAGACCTATTTATCAAGTAACAAGCAAGATTTAATAGCTTCACCCCAAAACACTTTCGGGGTAGCTTTGCCATTTTTGAAGATGCATCCGACCTTCTTCTCAACAATAGTGCGGTTCATCCTCTCCTCGCAACACCATCAGGCCGTGGAGTACCAGAACTGCCTTTCATGTTCAATACCATGCGCCGGAAAGCAAGAGTTTCCTCAAACTCCTTGATGTATACTCACCTCCATTGTCGGCACGGCGACACTTCAAAATTCCTTTCCTTGGCTCTCTTCAAATTAAGGCATGAAATTTCCGGAAAAACTCGATATTATCTTCGATCTTTGGCCTTCAACATAAACCCACACCTTTCTGATGCATCATCAATGAATGTGACAAAGTATCTATTTCACCCAAGGACTCCACCCCAAAAGGGACCACAAACATCGACAAAACCAATTCCAAAATATTAGATTTTCTTTTTGAAGATTTAGAAAAAGAAACTCTATGATGTTTTCCAAATAAACAATAATCACAAGGGTTAAGACTGCCACCTTTAGTAAAAGGAATGAGAGCCTTTTTGGCTAGAATATGTAACCCTTTCTCACTCATGTGACCCAATTCCAGGCCATAAATTCCGGAGGAACCATCTTCGCCGCAGATTCAATTCATCTCCACATATTTTCACAATTGTCTCAGAAAGTGTGCTTCTAATCCGCTCTAGCGCCTACTAAAGAACCTTTGGTAAGCTTCCATTTACCGTTACCGAAATTCACATATCCTTCCCGATCCAAGGCAACTCCAGAAATAAGATTAAGACGAAGTCAGAACACGCCGCACATCTTCTCGCGTAGCCAATGAACAAACTTAACGCCTGGTCTCAGAGTGCAAACATCACTAATACCCACAATCTTGAGAGAGTAGCCGGGTGTTACCTCCATCTTCACAAAGCACCAAAGTCTCTCGGCCCGTACGATGTGAAGAACTCCCTTATTAGAGGACGTGATAAGAGGCCAGCCAGACACAATCCACTCAACCTCATTATCCGTAATGTGCAAACATTCTTCATCTCCAAAAAATAGAACTCCGGCACATCTTCGTCGATAAAGCAAATTGTAGTATTTCTTTTATTTTCATCTTTCCTCTCGATTTTTGGCGCCTTCTTTTTGTTCCCGCTTTCCAAGCATAACAATTTCTTTTCATATGTCCTTCCTACCACAATGATAACACTTCTTCTTTCACTGTGACTTTCCTCCGATTGCGACCCATTTTGATTTACTTCACTTGCACCCTTAGGTTCTCTATTTTACCTCTTCCCTCGTTCGTGACAAGAGCCTCGCCTTAAGATATTCCTTGTTCCTTCCTTCCGGCTTCTTCATTAAACAAACTCGTCTTTTACCATATCCATGGTTAAATTCAATAGAGCCGAGTTAATGTTGAGATAACTAGAGTATCCTGCAACTATCTCGCAAAGAACTCAAAAGTAACAATGCTTCGCAACTCATCTTCAATCTTCATCTTCATAGCATTTAACCGGTTCACCAACCCTCGAAGTTTCATCGGGTGTGTTTCACACGTGGGACAGGCCCACTTTATACTTTCCGTATGACAAATTCTCTCTAATCAAAGTGGCTTTATTCGTGCAAATTCTTCGCTCATACATGGATTCTAATTTTTTTCCAAAGCTCGCAGCATCGGGCCTCCTCTCAGACACGGATGAAACACACTCCTCGGCGTCTACCCACTATTCGATTAGAGCTACTCAAGCTTTTTCTATGCATGATCTTCCATTCTGCTTCTGACATATCTTTGGGTTTACTATTATCCCCATCAATAGGCGCATATAAATCCTTGCAATAAAGAATATCTTCCACTCTGGCTTCCAAATAGAATAATTAGACGAGGTTAGGTCTAACTCATACCGGCTCTCTCCTACATTCCTCCATTTTTAAACCAACACCAACCACAATACCTGCACAATAGAACCAAGCCTGAGCACATTTCTGTTAGTCACAAGATCGATATTTTCCCTTGTTGACTCCTAACAGGTTAAATCAACAAGGGAAAATATCCAGTCTTGTGTTTATTTCCCAACAATATCAATATGGATAGAAAATGGTTTATGAGGTTTCCCAACACAAAATGTAACGAAGGTAGGAAAAATTATTTAAAATAAAAAATATGAAAAAACACAAATAATATGACCAATATATGAAAAAAAGTATATATAAATGGACACAAACCAAATAATTACATAATACGTAATGAACTATATGGTAGTATAAAACTACAAATATTGGTGCCTCTTTCTTTGGCATCACGTAATTTTCACATGATAAAGGCAACCGACAACCATCAATGGTAATTTAGCCTTCGAACTTTAATGTCGTTAACAAAACTCAATCTTTGAAATTATTTATTTGAAAAATGAATGAGAATTAGTAAAGATTTCTATTCATTTAAAGTTTATACAATATTTTTTATAAACCAAAAATATGCAACTAATAGAAATGAAAATAAGGAAAAAAGGACATGATTCTTGAGTTGAAAATCATACGCATAGGATTTAGGAAACTGAAACTATAAGAAGATAATTAAGACTAGCTTGTCATCGATTACTGTTCAAAAAGGGCAATTCTGAGGGTTTAACTCACATCTTTTATGGCCTTTTGAGTGATGATTATCTCCATTAACCCCATTTGTGTTGTGAGCCTTTGGCAATTGTTTAATGATAAGTCTGCAAGTTCTTGTTGTTTCCCAACAAAAGGTTTTTGCATTGAAAAAGAGTTGTTGAAATGATGAGGAACGAATTGGATTGACCATGGAGACAATTGGAATGCCAATTTGTAAGGATTTCCACTAATCTGATTCAAGGTTTATAATTAGTCATATGTGGTATGAGACTCCCTCTCTACTCAAGACCCTTCTTAAAACCTAATCACTCATAGTAAAATTTAGAATGAACTCCCTCCATTCCCCTCTCTACAGCATCACTCACCTATACCACATTACATAGATAAAATGAAGAAATTTAGAACATCATCTTTCACAAAAGGTGAAAATTAGCTTTTAACATGCAATACCTCAATCGAGTATCTACACTCTACACTCATTTAGCATGCACGGACTTTGCTTGTCTTCTTCAAGCTCTACTCCTGAAATTCGTGATGAGCAACTTCCAAACCCCTGAATTTATAATGCTTGCGATTCCGTCTTGGAAGTCTTGATAAGGGTGGATCATTATCCTAATATGACTCCACGCATTACCTTCTATTTCTTGAACTTATCTTTAAGCTATCCTTGCGGAAGTAGGAGATTTGTTTCCCAAGTTTCCTCTTTAGAGTGGAGACCTAATTTGGGTCCAACTCTAGATAGATAGCTAGGACGATTAGATCCTCTTGCATTGATCTTTATTCACACGTCAGAGGAGTCATAGGCCGATGTACCTTGCTACCCAAGTACCTTGGCCTCCAAGTGACTTGTATCCTAAGTCAGTCTTGCCCTTAGTCCAGACTTAACGAGGCTACCACGTCCCTGCATTAGATGACCGCCTTAGTCTGAACTACTTCCTGGTTCTTCTAGGGACTTCATATTTAATCCATCAAATCTTCATCAAATCTGATCTTTGAGGTAGCCATCTTCTTGTAGACCATTAGAGACGAAGATATAGACAACTCTATACCCAACACCAACATTACTTTAGGATCATTATGCCTCACAAAAATACTTTAAAACACACCAAATTATTAGTTTTTGCTCGGTTTGGATAACAAATTGAAATGATATTTTAAGGATAATTACTACTCAAAGGAGACTAAATCCATATCAAAACACCTCAAAATATGCACTTTTAGAACATCAATCATATAAGAATCTCTTTAGATAGTGGCTTACTCTTCGTTGAAGAGTAGAGGTTGTTTGTTTGTCTAGTTGGAAAGTTACAGGTACATGGAAGAAAATTTGGTTTATGGTAATTTAATGTCCTTTGAGGTAAAAGGAGTATTGATATCTGCTTTGACCTTAAAATGATTTTAAATTAAGTTTAAAATTAAGTTTTTCAATAGGGGTTGCTTAAGTATGATGAAGCACACAAGAGCCTTAGATTATTACTCAAGTGCCCTTGTTCAAGAATTCATGACTTCCTTGCTGAAGTGGCCTGGAAAGGAGATTTTGAGATTTTCATGCAATATGAGTTTAGAAACAATTGGATATCGAATCTCTTTATGTCATATTCTCATAAATGCCTCCCATAGACCTTCTACGGAATCTTTGATAAGTAGTGAGATTTCTCTTTAAGTTCTAAATGTTAAAGAATCCTTAATAGTGTTTAGAGTTCTTCTATAAAGCTTGAGATAAAGTTCCTAAGGTGCCACATCATTTTATTCTCTCAAGTTTTGTAGACTAGTTTTTAATTCAAGTTGGTTGAAGACATTGATCCCTTTAGTGAAGATGAGGTGCTCTCACTAGAGCAATAGAGTGTTACTACATCACAGATATGAATAAAGTTATGAGTAATAGGAGCAACATTTATAGTAGTTTTAATCTGCTGGTTGAAGACACTGGATCCCTCTAGTGAGATGAGGTGCCTCACTCTGAGCAATAGAGTGCATCACATATGACTAAAGCCTATACAGAGTAAACATACATGTAGAAGTGCTAGATAAATCTATGTAACTTGATTTCGTGTGGTTGATTTGAAATAGGGGTCTATTACCTCGTAGTTTTATATCTCCAAAATTAGTGAGAAGATTTCCCATGTAAGAATCTTATGTCCCATTGCATATTTTTTATTTGTTATGTTTGATTTTCTACCTATGATATATCCCAAAGATAACATAACACTTGGATTATTCCTAACATTCCATAAAATTATATAGTAGAGAGCAGTATAAAGATATATATACACATGCACACATGCACACAATTATACAACCGCTATATAAATATTTACATAAATTCTTTTGGATGTTAGTCTAAAATTATAATACATAAAAATCTTATGTTTTTGTTTATACAAATTACCATTTTTTTTAGATTCATGAAATCAAATAAATGAGAAATAAATCACTAAAAAATTGAAATGAGAAAAGAAATTTTCTTTTGAGTTATATGCATGAATTGAGGACAAAACTATCTAGTTGCAACAATTATATTCCAAGAAACCGAAAACATGCGAAAATCTGTTTTAAGTTGAGCCAAAAAACTGAGACAACATAAAATAAACCGTGAAATCCCTATTTAAACATTTAAACAAATAAATTTTTATTCATCAATTTTAACACACATTAATATTGCTTTCATATATATATATATATATATATATATATGGACTTTTATAAGTTCTTTTTATTTGGAAGGGACTCAATTAAATATTTTATCTGCCGACAAAAAACGTGATCCAATAACTTTTGGATTCATTGCATTAGGTTCTCAAAACAATGTTATTGATAAAAACACAAATGGGCCCTTGGTTAGGTGGTGTTTCCACTCAGCACGCTTTTTGAGCAAAGATTAAATTAAGCAAGCAGAGCCCCTCATAAAGTTAAAGCAAAAGACTAATACCTCTCATTACTTAAGACCTGACATTCATGTGACTTGATCGAAGTTTGGACTCATCCATGCTCAATCTGAGGAATAAATAAAGTAAAAAAGAAGGATTATTTAACTTTATTTTATAATTTTTTTACCTTTTAAATTTCTTCATGTTTTTCTTTGTTGGGTGTCCAAGGGGTTCCAACTGCCTGATTCTGGCCACCTGTACTCGAGAAATTAAAGCCTTAGGCTCTAGTCGGGCTCGCCCTTAGGGCCCGTGATCGACTGAATAAAGCCCGCCGCTTAAAAATTCCAAGGCCCATGGCCCAGCACCACCAAGCCAAACTTCACTAAGTCAAAACCCACAGCCCCCTCTCTTCCCCTACCCGGGTCCCGCCAAAGAGGGGTATGTTTAAAAGATTGGAATTTAGCTTGGCAAGAGATTGCACGACAACGTTCTGCGCTCACACCAAATGACCGATACGTAGTAGTCCAAATTTCATCAAAACACACCCGATCCAATATAATTCCCTGCTACTAAAAAAATAGTTATTAAAATATTTTAATGATATCAGATTTTATTTTCTACACAGTACAATGATTAACAAATAAGTAGGTGTGTCAACCTAGTTGAATGTACCTTATTTTATAGTAACAAACTTTTCATACATTTCCAAATGCAATTATAATTCGAGAATAAAATTTTAAATGAAGTGATTTTTATTTCGAATTGTTTTGCTCACTTTTATTTTTATTTAACCCTTTAGTCACAATTTAAAATAAACCTAACTACCCGAATCGAGGGCTCGCCTGCTGACCCCGACGGCTGCTGCGCTCCGGGCGGCCTCTAGGCGCCTAAAGCCCATGACCGCCTGGCCTCACAGCCTAAATCAAGCCCACTGGGTCCACCTTTCTTAAACAGCTTGGCCTGCTTGCCGGCCTGGGCCTCGGCCCGGCTTAGCCTCTGCCTGCCGGGCCGAGCCCAAGATGGGCCTGGCAATGGGCTTTGGACCGTTAGTCCAAGGCGAGAGCATAGCCATATCAACCCGCTACAAGGAGTTTCTCTAATATAAAATACCTTTAGAAAAAAATGATATATATAAACCTTTTTTCAAAATATTAACAAAACTTTTTTTTTTTTTAAATATATCTATGAATTGTGGTTTTAAATAGTTTTGAAATCAGATTCTAAATACGCTTGAAAAAATAAATCTAAAACCGTAGAATATAACAATTTTATTAAATTTACCTTAAAACCACAGTTGGTGAATATGGTTTTTAAGTTAATTTTCAAAACCACAATTGGTGAATACAGTTTTAAAAAACAAAAAGAGTTCTTTTGTGAATATTTTGAAAAAAAAATCTATATGTGTATTTTTTTTTAAATAAATTATTTTAACTTTTAACTCCCCTACAAGAGCAACAAATTGCTTGCTAAGAAGTGACTTCCCAATTATGTATCTTTCCTCTAATGTTTAGGCAATAAGTCATTTGTGTATATATAAAACTGTCACGCCTTTAAAAATTATTTTTAAAAAGATTATTATTATTATTTTTTTTTTTGTAAATCTTAACTGTTTTGAAAAGAATATAAACATATCAAATAAATAAATAAAAGGAGAAAAATATAAAATAAAATTTAGATTTAAACGTGAATAAATCATTTTTATACATTTTTGTAAAGCTCATTTGACTTATTTTAAATTTATAAAGAGAAAATTATATAAATTACGAAAAATAAAGAATAATTTCCCAAAGCTTCAATACCTATTTTATATATTTCTTAAATTCATTTAATTTATTTTCTCCTATTATATAAAAATTCAAAATTTTGAATTATATACATTCTTAACCAATTTTAATTATATTAAATGTTTTTTATTCTTTTAATTATATGTATAACTTAAATTATTTTTAACTCTCTTTTAAAACCATTTCCTGTAAACTCCTCTTAATGATTTGTTTAATTCTGTGAGTTAATAACCAAAGAAACTCATTTTAAAATGTATTGTTTTATTGATAATTATTTAAAATAATAAAATATAATTAAAATTAATTAAACGTTATATATTTTTAAAATTGTTTATAATGCATGTAAATTTAAATAAGTTTAATGCAATAAAGAAAAATAATTTATTGAGTAATTAACACGATTTCACCTTCATCTTACTTTAATTCATTAGTCTCCCACTAAGTTGAGAGGATAAGCCTATTGGAGCCCTCCCTTCAGCTTTACTAAAGCTGTTTATTTATTTTTATTTTTATTATTTTTTTATTATCATTAACTTTTTTCAATGAATTGCCCTTTCTTTGCTTTTTAAACTCTCGATATAGTACAGCACCCTTTCTTCTAAAAAAAAAGAAAGAAAGAAAACTACAGTAGTTTCATTAATTAGTGTAGGTGTTTAAATGAATCTTCAATAAATTATCTACGGCCTTTAGTTTTGATTCAATTGGTAACAGGAATGGTATACAAGATAATTATAATTGAATCGAGAATAAAATGCTATGATATAATATGGATTGAATCCAGAAAAATATGCAAAGTAAATAAATATGAGAAAAAAATTATCTACTCTCCAATTAATTAACAACTTCAAGCCTAATCCAAAATTAAGGCGTTATTTGGTTTTGGAAAATTTGAAGAAAAATATGAGAAAAAGAAAACCGATAATTATTTTTGTTAAAAGAACTCACGATACAACTCTCAAAATCATCTCCAACTTCTTGACAATAAAAGCGTGAATTGGCTAAATCCATTGTTTAATTGGATCTGAAAAGGAGAATATGTATTTGTAAGAACAAAATTTTGGTGCTATTCTTTATTCTCTTCGTTGTTGGGACAAATGACATTACTACCAATATTCTGTACAAATAAAGCAAAGCAAGCAAATATAATCGATATGAAAGGTGGCTGGGAAAATGCTGTGTAAATTCCTCAATTATACATATTTAATGAATAATATTATATGAAATATTTTCCAAATTATAATATGGCATTGTAATATTAGATATACTTATTTTATAAACAAAGTTGTTAGAAATATATCTGCAGTAAAAAAAAAAAAAAAAAGAAATATATCTATTATTATAAGTTATTAAGGAAAAAAGCTATGATATGAATGTTTATAAAGAATATAAAGGATCGATGAATAGAGATTTGAAGAATAATGGTAAATACACTGTAAAGGACTCGTATTTTAAAGTATTGATATGAAAAATAGGATATCTGAGATGTTTTTAGGACATAGATACAAAAAATAAGAAGCATGAGATGTTTCGAAAACCTTATCATTGTATCTAGTTTTTGTCATCAGTAATTCTTTTATGGTATGATAAAATAGTTTTTTTTTTTTTAACAGTGGTACAATAAATATAGTTGTCTCTAGACATATTTAATATCTTTTACTCTTTAATACTATGTTTTAAGAAATATTTGATTAAAAAACTTTAAATAACCCAAAATTTGTTAATCTAACTCTTCCATGTTTTTTTCTTGACAAATAACCTATTTTAGAAGAAATTGTTTTTTACCATTTAATTTATTTACATGATGTATCTTTTAAAAGAAAAAGTTATTTTTTATAAGAAAACAATAAGGGCATATTAGATTTCTGAAATTAATTAAGTTTTCAATGGTAATTTTAATCAAGGGATAGCCATTTAAACGGGATAAAACCCAAAAATAATTGCAAGAATGACCTCTTGAAAAAGTAACCTTGAAAATACCACAATTTTCAACAAAAAGTCCCTGGACATAGTTATAATGTGGGGATGGCATAAAATGCCCATAGAGGAGATACTTATCATATAGGGAATTTATTATGACAATAAAAGGTATTTTTGTTTGAATAGTTGACATTTTCAAGATTACTTTTGCAAGAGGTCATTCTTGCAATTTTTTTGGATTTGTCCCTTTTAATCCAAATTTCACTTTCACCAAATGACCCATTCTTTGATGAAATATTTGGTTAAAACAAATCAAATAATCCTAAATATGTGAATACAACGTTTCCATGTTTTTTTTCTTGAAAAATGGTCAATTTTGGACAAAAATATCATTATCAACTTCATCTATTTACATCGTCTCTCAAAAAAAGCAAGAGGAGATTATTTTTACCAGAAAATAAGAATATTTTAAAAAGTTCCTTTAATCAAATCAACTCTTTGTTAATCAGCATTTGGGTTCAAGGAGTTTGCAATAAATTATGCGTTTGAAAAGAAAAAGAAAAATCGGGTCATAGGGATAATATCGACAAAAGTAATGCGTACTATTAATGACATCAATGCAGAATCGACAATCGTATGGAATCTGGTGGGCCTGTCGCACAACGATAACGACGGCTTTTGATGTTGTTTTTCAAATGTCGCTGACAACAACGGCAAGAAACGGGTAGATTAAATCTGGCTTTTCTTCTCCCCGCCACCCTTCTTCTCTCCGTTTCCGCTCCGATCAAGCTTCGATCGTCTTGGCCTGATTCGTCTTCCTCTGGTATCGCTCCTCTCCTTCTCGCCCCCTGTGTTCATCCCGCATTCTAAGTGAGTGAGGCGAATCTCAACTCTCTCCTAACTACACCTAACCTCGTTTGGCTTCCAAGAAATCAAAGAATCCCCCGGCGAGATCATCCCGTTTGCTGAATGTTTCTGTTTGCTTGCCAAGAAAAGGAAATATTAGTTTTACATTTTCTTGGAAAACTGTGATAATAGTCCTTCAAGCTTTAATTTTATCCATCTCTTTGTCTAGATCTTTCTTAATTCCTTGTTTTCTCTGTAATTCAGTTCATCTTTCTTAATACCTTGTTTGCTTGCCAAGAAAATAATAAATCAGGACGAGGACCCCTTCTCATGGTGAGTATAGTTGTGCTTGTATCGTTCTACCTTGTCAAAACGAAAGGTCTCTTAAGATTCATAATGAGTAATGTTTTTGGATTTGAAGGTGTCTGCAAGTGGAACTTTTCTTGGATGCTTTCTCACTGTAACTTCTTTCTTTCTTAAGGTAAATCATCTAAAATTCTAAACCATCGGTTTGTAAATAACTAACTTCTGCCTTTCTAGCTGCATGTACTGACATTTTCTCGAGAAACTTTTATGAATCAGAGCAATGCTATGTTGTTTGATCGCTCCTGTACTATTGTTAGAGTCCTAAAACATTAGCCATTTCATGCAATTTCACATTATACCAAGCTGTTTAATTTTTATATTCTGAGTTGAAACTGACAGTTACTGATAAGGTTGCTGATAGCACTTAACTTGCTAGCTTGAAAATCAAAGTTCTGAATTTCCAAGAGGTATCCAATTGATGTTTAGAGTGTACTAACAATTTATGTTGCAACAGAAACAAACCTGTATGCTGATAATCAGCTTAATTGGCTTGAATTGCACACAATTAAAGAGAGATTGGTTTGTTAGTCCAGGGATGTTATACTTGTACTCTTTTCTTTTTTGCTTTCTGCTCTTTGCTCTTTGTTTGCCTGTTGTTTCCATTTTTGTGTGTATAGCCTTCCTGTTTATTGAAGGTTTTTCCAAGTTATTATGATTAGGTTTGTACATCAAACAAAACCTACAGCATTTGTCCTTAATCATCAAAAAAGATTTAGGTTTGCAATATCATGGGGAGGATTTCTAATTTTCTTAATGGTATGTTTGTTTCTATATAAAAAAGTGGTGTTATAGACCAACTTGTACTCTTCTCAAAGATTAGAAAATCTTTCTTTAAGGTGTTATTCTTGATACTACCCATGTTTTTGCACAAAGGGCATACAGTGCATGGTGGTGTTAGATTATTTCTTCTTTATTTTTTTTACATTCATAATCCAAATTCAGGGTTAAGTAATGATAATTTTGGGGTATCTTAAGAGCTGACACAAGAGCTTAAAAAGTGTTCCTTCCCTCTATAGGGTGTACCATGTAATTCATTTGTTTGTTTTTATCAGAAAATATGCAATTTATTACTCTTGCAGAATTATTATTTCTAGCCGTTGACTCCACTGTCCTCATGTAACCAGCCAGGTTCTTCATCCTTAGATGTGGAAGAGATTTAAGCCATTCTAGAGCAGTGCTTCATCTATTCCAAGAGAAGGAGATAGCCTTCTGTTTTCTTCAGTTCCTTCCAAGGAAAGTTTTGGCTACTATCATAAAAGTACTGGACATGGATCAGAAGCTAAAGTTGTTGCTTCCTCCTCTCCTTGTTTTTTCACTTCTATTTGTCAAAACATTATAGACAACTATTTGGTTTTAGTCTCCCTTGTCAAAACACTATATTTTGAATGATGATATGAGTTGATGAGAAAGTTTTCCTCATTGACAAAGGCTGGTTCATTATCTCCTTTCCTTGCATGTGGAAAGACTTGAACATTTTCTGTTTCTTTGTCTTTTTAATGGCAGAACCATAATGATAAACAATTTAAAATATGAAGGATATTCAAAAATAAAATGATTAAATTGCAGATAAAGAATATCCAATCTTGGCTAGTTTTTGGTGAATTTGGGTTGGTTTTGGTTGGTATTCAGATTCTCATTCCTACTTGTTTTTTATGTAGAGTTGTGATCTTAGCAGATCCGTAGAAACTCCAAAAAATATTAGGAAAAGAGAAAAATAATAAAGAAATTAATTTCATATTTGATTCACAATGAAAATAATACAAAAATCAAATATAATCAAAATTGTACATATTTTTAAATTTTTTAATCCTTGTACAACAAAAAAAACAAATAAAATAAGTTTGAATAAACATATAAAATTAATTTATTAAGTTTAAACTTACTTTTTATTTTCCTCCAATTTATCTTTCCTTCCATTTTTCTGTCTATTTTCCTCTTCATTTTATTTTCTTAGTACTTTTCGAGTTCTAAAAGGAACCCTAATGTTGATAGGCTGTTGGTTCTTTGAAGTATAGCAATTGTTCAAGTGTAACTAAAGTACAATTAATATTAAAGGGTATTTGGAAGAAGGGAGAAACTTGGCCAATTTTATTTCTGACTCCTGTTTCACAATGCTGGAAATTGAATTCCATTGCACAATTTGAGCTATGAGAACACTCTTTCACACTGCTTTTATCTTCGGGGTATATTGATTTCACAACAAAAAAGTGAGGAAGATACATTGATCTGTATCACATCAAGATTTCAAGAAACATTTCCCAAGTATCATTGACCTGCAATTCTTCACTCTTTAAGAATTAATGCATGCTTGAATTTCTTCCAATGTTTTTCCCTTTGTTTTTGGCACTATTTTTGCTACAAAAAGTATAGTCATGGCAGAAAATCCAGCATATATTGAAATGTACCTTAAAGGGGAGAAAAGAACCAGGCATGGATTGAGTAATGCAACATAAGTTAATACCACTAATGTTTTATTTAAGTTAAAACAAAAACAAAAACAAAGGAAACTATTTGATTCACCTTGTCCTCTTATTTTCGAGAATAATAGTAATTTTCTCGTAAACCTAAAACCAAACAGAAATTGCCTAACCTGTGGGGCTCCAAATTTCTACAAGGAAG
Organism: Tetrastigma voinierianum; assembly: GCA_016808115.1. Classification (NCBI taxonomy): domain Eukaryota; kingdom Viridiplantae; phylum Streptophyta; class Magnoliopsida; order Vitales; family Vitaceae; genus Tetrastigma; species Tetrastigma voinierianum. Next base: position 45,479 of record JAEQBH010001862.1, on the reverse strand, counting down.
TTGCAGAAACTGCCCATGCTCCCAACCACCACTACCACCACCAAGTCAGTCGCAACTCCCTTCACATTTAGAGGGGAATATCCTGTGGAAAATTTTACATGTTATTCTTTTTGGTCTACTTGTTTGCCCCCTAGAAAAATGGAACTACTGGGATTCCTTTTCTTCGCTTTTAACCTTCATCTGGATTCATACTTAAATGGAATATTAAGTTTGAAATGTCACATTTCATTTGGACATTCTGAGGGAATCCTCATGTGCCAAAATTCGCATTTTCTCCATGTTTGTAGTTAAGAGGCGGCCTAGGTCGGCCAATTTACCTCCGACATTATCACCCAAGGAACGAAATCTATCTCCAATTGAGTGACGATGCTACGAATCTGATATCATTATTAAAATTCAACACATTGCAAGAATCAAGCCGGGCCAACTCGTAATATAAAAATTCAAATGTTTTGGTATAATGTGAAATTACGAAACGGGCTACGTTTACCAGACTCCTACCAACAAACATTACAGAGCCCAATCGCTTGTATCATATATTTGCTCACCACAAAGTTTCCCAAGCAAATGTCAGACATGTGCCTAGAAAGGTGCATAAGTTAGTTATTTACAAACCGATGGTTTAGAATTTTAGATGATTTACCTTAAGAGAAAGAAGCACAGCGTGGAGAAAGCATCCAAGAAAAGTTCCACTAATAACCTTCAAATCCAAAAAAAACATTACTCATTATGAATCTTAAGAGACTTTTCGTTTTGACGAGGTAGAACTATACAAAGCAACAAATCCATATACTCACCATGAGAAGGGGTCTTCACCCGATTTATTCATTTTCTTATAAGCAAACGCTGTATTAAGAAAGATAGAACTGAATTACAGAGAAAACAAGGAATTAAGAAAGATCTAGACAAAGAGATAGATAAAATTAAAGCTTGAAGGACTATTATCACAATTTTCCAAGAAAATGTAAAACTAATATTGCCTTTTCTTGGCAAGCAAACAAAGAAACATTCAATGCAAACCAGATATCTAGAAAAGCCACGGATTCTTTGATTTTCGAAGCCAAAACAGGTTAGATTGCAAGTTGAGAGGATTAGAGATTCGCCCCTCACTCACCGAATAACATCCATGAACAGAAGGGATGAGAAGGAGGAGGAGGCGACCACCGGAGGAGCAGATCGGAGCAGGACAGTAGAGCTTCTGATCGGAGCAGAACAAAGGAGAAGAGAAGAAGGGCTGAGCGGGAGAAGAAAGCTAAATGACCCACCCATTTGTCATTGCCAGGGTCGGGCGGCATTTGGACGATCAAAAGCCGCCGTTATTTGCCGGTAATTGCTTCCTTTCAAAAGTCGCCGCTGTCGCTGCTTGCATCATCTCGATTCAAAAGTCGTTGTCGTTATTTGCCAGACAAATCAATTGCCGCTTTGTTAGTAGCGCTGCATCACGTTATTACTTTGTCAATATATCCCCGTGAACTGATTTTCTTTTCTTTTTCTTTCTCTTTCAACGCATCATTTCGTGACAAAACCTTGTCTGAGTTTTTATAATTGTGCGCTCAGCTAGCTACCTCCAATGACAGAATCATCTGAAGAGGTTGAGGAAGTGAGAGAGAGAGGAGATGAACAAAAAAAAGGCTGGGAGTTGGAATGATGATAATGGAAGGAGTGGTTTATGTGGGACACATTCCTTCAGATGCTGCTACTCCTCAATGCAAGCAGCAGCAGCCTATGTGGAGATAGAGTGAAACAGCTCCACCAGCAGGCAGGGAGATGGCTGCTTCATATGGAGCTTGAACAAGTTTTGGAGGTTCTGTAATGGAGTTCTGATTGAGTAGAATGCTGAGGAAAACCAAAACGAGGATCATCCAACTCAGGCAAGGAGTCCTGGAAAACAGTGAGCAGGTGGCCAGGGTACACAATATGGAAATTGCCTCCTGGTAAGTAATCCAGCACGAGCATACAAATATATCACTGATAAACCCTCTGCTGCTTATCCGGTTATCCCTCCCCTCGCCACTTTTACTGATTGTAGTTCTATCTATTTCCGTCTTTCAATTCATATTTTGTCTTTCTATGCTTTTCCCTTTTCTCCTTTTTCTCCTTTTTCTCCTTTTTCTCCTTTCCGTTGCTACATCAACCTTATGCATTATGCCATACATGTACGGGATAGTGATCATGAATCGTCTGCTTCTTGTGTACAACATATAATGCAAGTATTGCGATGATTTTGTGATTTTCAGTACTCTAACATACAAAATAAAAGCATGAGGTTGCAAACGTACCAGGAAATTAAATTATTTCCAAATTGAGACCCATGCCTAAAAAATCAAACTTCTTAATCAAACAAAGCGAGTTCTCTGATTTTTTTTTTTTTGACAGTTCCCCAGAATCTAAGTAGATAATGTCGTACGAATGGAAAATTTGCAAAAATGAAAGCTGGAGAAAAATTTTTATTCATTCAAATGCCTATAGAATATATGCCTAATTTTTTATGAAGATATTGATACAACTTACCTATAATTTACCTATAAAATAATCTCGATCGACAACAATGCGCCCAATTTTTGTAACAATATTAGCTATTAACTTACTCCACTAATTTTTTGCAACACACGATAACTTACCTACATTCTTACTCCATTAATATTTACCTACAACACTATTTAGCATATAAAAAAATTATTTATTCTTATTTCATTTATTTACCCACACATGGTTTGGTAAATAGATTTATATTTTTAAATTATTTTTACACTAGTTATGTACAAAATTTAGTTTTGCAGGCCTGTAAAGTGTACAAATTCTACAATATAACATTAAGTTCTAATTTCTTTTTACTTTTGGGTTAGTTAGCACCAAGACTAGGATTTTATTTGTAAGGTCACCAAATATAAAAATATAATTTTGGGGAAAATCACACATATATCATGTATATTTCTTTTACGTTTTAACTTAATCCAGAATTATAGTTTAAATACATCTTCATTTATTATTTTAATCTTATTTTTAAAATTGCTATCATTTATATATATATATATATATATATATATTTCAAAAGATTAAATAATTAATGAAGGTATAATGTTTTATAAATTAAATTTATTTTGTAAGATTTTCATTACATCTTATATAGATATAATTTTCATTGTCAGTTTCGAATATTTTCATTACATCTCTTAAACTTATAAATCAAATCTCAAATAAATATCTATATAAACCAAATTTATTTATCAAAATGTGATAAAATGTTTTAATAAAATTCAATTTCAAATACTTTTATAATAAATATATCATTCGTTATACATTAAAAAGAATGGAGTGCTCTGAGTTGGAAAAGTCAAACGAAAAGGAGCTCCATCAGAAAATTCCACAGAGTCAACTGAATTCATTCTTTTGAAGGAGAGAGAAGCCCCAATGATAGAGGCCATGACACCTTAAAACTGAGGGGTCCGTTGAGTTCAACTACAACTTATGAATAATTCGTGGATATCGAGTATCGATATCCACATTGTCTAATACCATTAATTGGTATCTATGTCCTAGGTAATCACATACCTATGCCTCGACACCTGTGATGCCCCAAACCGGATGTTTTCTGCTGACAACCACAACCCATGAATATTTCTTTGACGCTTGCAACCCGACAACACTCACGTAAAAATCTGGCAGAGTCCCCAATGAGCTCAACGCAAAATATATGTCCCAAACAAATAACCCACCACACCTGGGTCCATATTTATAAATGGCCATCGCCCATGTATTACTCACAAAATATAGGTCAACTATGTAACAATAGTTCAAGAGTTAATAAGTCACTTCTTAGTTCAAACATATATTAAAATTTACACTTTAATACATGTTTTACAACGATTACCAAAGACAACCCGACTTCTCTTCTAAAACGCGAATTCTAGTGTGAGCCGTCCTCCGCACACCCCGCACCCAAAGATCCTCGATGGGGTGGTGAGCAGCTCTTAACAGTGATAATTTCTACATAAGCAGCTCCCACCTAAGTGCACATGTCAGCAGTGGAACAACAAACACATCCAAGCAAATACATGATCCTACTTGAATGTCTACATGCCCAATCCCATGTCTCGAGTCCCTCACCGAATTCCTCAGCACATGCCTAAGCTAAATGTATAAATCACGCTAAAACAAAGCTTTTGCCTTTAAAACTTACTACCGAGATTCGTACATAAATATATTATCGACTACCCTCCGGTTTAACTATTGATAACCCTTTGAACAATTCATTGGGTTCCTCCACTGAATTGTTGGCAATCTCCTCAGGTCATGTTCTCCTGAGTAACCTTCCGTCGAATTTTCACAATATTTTCCTTTATTTCTTTCATGTCATGCACTCACCCTAATATTCTAGGGTGGCCCAAAGGTATATGGAATGCATTATGCCAATCCTAACATCCTCATGCTAATATATAAACATGTATATATTAACATACCCAATCTCACACACCATGCTATTAAATTCACATCAATAACAATCCAAAACAGCTCACGGGCCAATTAAAATACAAGCAACTACTCCGAATTACTAAACAACACAAAATCACACTGGGAAATCACGTGAACAAGTGAAAAACCCTTTATCGGGCACTGTTTCACTAGCTTCAATAATTAGGATTCTCTTCACCCAGCTCAAAGCTTTTGAGACCGAGCACACGACCTTCTAGGCCTCCCAACAATCCCTTATGCATAAATGGTCTTTAGCCAAAGAATAAACAGTAGGGAAAAGATCCCCGCCTTCGGGTGCCACCTAACTCCACCAAATCGGTGTCCACGCATACAGTCCCTCGCCGCAAGATAACAAACTTGCATTTCGTCTCAAGCGCACCGACGGTCCGAAGTGGAAATCTATAGGAGAAGTCACACCTCTCTCCTAGAAACTGATTTCAAACCCAATGCACGTTTTCTCTTGTTTCCAAATCGAGAAGAAGACTATAGCTCTGTCTAGACACCCACATTTCAATAATTTCATCTCATCTTTGTCCTTTGTCTTGATTTTCGGTCATTATTTAATCTGTTCATTCATCTCCACCCACTCTAATCATTTAAATACGTGTCACATGCAGTACATGTAGTATGTGACTCATTACATCATGCCTCTGCCAAGCCGTTTTATGGCACCCGATACCCGATGTCTCGAAAAACGTGAAATTCCGACAGTCTCAGAATTCGACGAAATTCGACATGGTAGCTAGATTTCGCGAGACGATTCCAATGGTAAAGTCTGTTTCGTCATCCGAGATTTAGAAAATTTTCTGATTTTGACCGAAATTACCGTTTTACCATTTTTTTAAAATTCGACTTTCCCGATTTACAACACCAAGCCGTGAAGTCAGGCCGGGATTTACCTATGGATATTGTGTGTCTCACCACACCGTCAATCCCATTTATCTGGGTTATATTTATTCACATTCAATAAACATTTTATGTTATTTCCAAAACACATTTCTTTATGAGTTTAATTACCACTTGCACGAAAAGATATTACAAAACTGCTTCTCCAATACTTTTACAAAATGTTACAAAGCCAATCCAACTTTCTTCATAATTGCAGCCCTAATGAGAGTCAGCCCACCTATACCAGACCTGAAATGTTTTCCCATAAAAGGTGAGCCACACCTAGTAGAGAGACTCCTACAGAGGATATTACCCCCTTAAATGCACATGCAATGTTCACTTGGACACATGCACATATATATCAACATTCCAATAGAATGATGCAACCCTAATGGAATACTACATTGCATGCCATGAAATGAGATGAAACTCACTCAATGCATGAAAACCCCGAGTCATCATAGACTTCCATCACACAATGCATAGTCATTGTGTGATAACATCCATCTTCGATGAATTTCATCTAATGATCACTTTGAAACAAAATCAAGTTTTTAAAAATCAAAACTTACTGGATGTTTCACCTCCAAAGATCATTTTACTAACAAAACATGTGTCTTTTTGGGTAGGCAAATTTTTGGGGTCTCACCGCAGGCTTTGCATGTCTTCCTACACTTTCACGGGCTTTCACCATTAGACACGTATGTATAAGAAAAAATACCCAGGCTTTCACTTGAGGGGGTATCTATCCTTGCTTGCTACTACCCGACATAAGTTTTCATGCTTCACGAGCAGTGGAACTCCACCGAACTTCGCTCAACGTATCGAGCCCACTCATCAACCACCAAGGATGGTGTGTGATGGCACCATGCACTTACACCCATGAATGTGATGCCTCAATGCATATGCAATGCATTATGCCATTGCATGTCAATTCACTATCACATATGAAATACATGTCATATGGAAAATTTGTCATGTATCATGAACAGTTATATCAAAAGCATATAACTTCCAAACAATTCATCTCAATGTCAATATATTAGAGTTCATATATCAACATTCAATCAACAATCATCACCAAGCAAGTCAATCAAAAGCAAGCAAAGACAACTTGGTTTTCACGACCAATTGTGGCATAAGAGATGCCTACAAAGTAGTCCACACATACAACCATCATAGGCCACACAAACATGACATACTTAGGCCACACATCTAGCCTCACACGGCCATGGGATACCCTAAACCTCACCCGTGTATTCCCCAGTACCAAAATTAGTACGAACTGCATCAAAATCGCTCAAAAAATCCGCACACAACAACAAGCGTACCCCAACTATGGCAAATTCCGAAATGACCACAACTGGGTTGTAGAGGTCCGATTTGGGTGATTCAAAAGCTTACATTAATTTATCTGATGCAGCTACAATTTATATGAAGGACCCGAGTTCGAATTCCCTCGGGTTCCCACCTGAAAATCAGTCCTAAAATTCGGCCAATGCGTAGGATCAAAATAGGGCAGCATTCCCATATTTTGAAATTCGGCCAAACAACCCCTTAAGGCAAAGACACAACCATACAACACTTAGGGTGGAAAATAACCCAAAGTAGGAAGAATCCCTTACATCTGGGAGATTCTCACTGGAACCTCCCGCTTCGGTACCCCCACAGAATTTACGCGTGACAAACTTGGCTGTCTAACGACCCTGACCACAAAGCGTTGTAAGTCGAAGAAAAACCCTGCGGCTTTCCTTTTTTTTCCTCTCATTTTTCTTTCTTCCACCGAACTGATTTTCCTTCCCACCGAACTGATTTTTTCCTTCCCACTTATATCAAGTTACTTTTGTGGTGCGACATGGCTTCCATGTCACCTATGACGCCCAAACTGGGGTCCTGCTGATAACCCGTCAACCCATGGATTTCCCGTGGATTTCAGTGACCTGATTACCACATCACAGGTCCCATTTATCTGATCCATATTTTTACAAAATCGGGCAAAGTCTCTCGGTTCAGGAGCTCTACCCAACATACAACTTGTATAATAAGAAAATCATAACCCATCCGTGGTCTCAAATTGCAAGTAGTATTTACTACAATGTGGTCCATCTGTCCATATCCCCAATATACATCCCTTTACTGGGACCCATTCATTCACATTTAATTCTAAAATATGAAAATAAAACACTTAATTACAGTTTGTAAGAGTCCGATCACGGTCCTCTTACCATAATTACATACCCGACTATTTAGATAATAGTCCCAAAAGAATTTAGTTACAATTCTTTTATACAAAATACTTTTTACAAAGGAAATACCAAGGCAACACATCAACCTCCTTCATAATCATATCTGCCGGTCACCGCCTCCCTATACACCCTCTCCTCGTACATGAAAGGATCTACTAGGTGAGCAATGCCCAAGAGAAAAATTCTCCTACAAGGGCTACCCCCACCTAAATGCATAGGTAATGACCGTGACGCCCCAACTCCTAAGATGTAAGTCATGAGGTCACTTCTTTTTCTTTTTTTTAACTTATAACCTTTACACTTGCATATTCATATAATGTTAAACATTTAACTTGTATTATATTATGTAGCAGCGGATTACAAAATATATATATACAAGCTCCATATATGGAAGTGTTTAACATTTACAATATTTACATTGTTTACAAAATTTCATATACAAAATAGACCTAAGGTCTTCCAAAGGCACCTATCGACATGTGTGGCCTTATCCGATGTGGATTGTCCTATTCCTCCGCTTCCTTTCGTACCTACACGGATTGAATAAATGGTGCTAAGCTTTACGCTTAGTGGGAATTAATACACATGGATGACCTCTATTAAGGTCACCACACTTCTATACAAATGCATATAACATATATAACAATTACAGATTCCTATCATTTCTCATATATATACTTATCATAACCAGTTCCATTTCTTATCATCATCCATATACTTTTCATGTCATCTTGTATTTTTCTTCTTGTTCTTGTAACGATACTACTTCATCACATATGTTATATGCTTCATATTCTCTTCATTTCATTTGCAATATACCTCGCTATTTTCTTTATGTTTCATGTCCGTATTTAAACCTTAGAAGTGGATACAAAGAAACCATGAGGGCCCGAAGGAGGTCAGATTATTCATCAGACGAACAAGAACCATGAGGGTCCGAAGGCGCTCAGATTCATCGTATGAACAGTGGTCCATGAGGGCCCGAAGGCGCTGTATTCACTGTATGAAACAGTGGTCCATGAGGGCCCGAAGGCGCTGTGATATATTATACCCGAAGGTATCATCACTGTACGAGACAGTGACCATCCATGAGGGCCCGGAGGCGCTGTGGTGACCCTTTCGGGGCCACCGTGATCCAAACGGGATCTATGTCATCGACCCAAACGGGGCCTCGATATCAGAACTTGTATGCTGCAGACTTGTTTTTCCCTAATAGGCATGCCCATCTATCCCTACCAAAGTTCTAAGGTACAATCAATATGAATTTTATGTTCAAGATATACCTCATATTCTCGAATAATTATTGTTATTCTAAGACTCATATGTGATATATCTATACAATCATTTATTCATAACTTTGCATTTTTCATGTCTCATTGTATGCATAAATAACTATGCTTACCCTGTATGCTTATGAGTTATTTATGAATTCATAATATGAATAACTATGGTTACCTACAGGGCCTACTGTTTTTCATGTTTTCTGAGACTAATATGAGTTCCAATCTTATCAGGCTGTCTATTGATGAATTCTTGACTCAATGGGATTTCCATAGAGTCCAAGAACACTCGAATCGAAGTTCAGACGAAGAAGTTATGACCTTCCGAAGTTGGAGGTCATACGTAGTCAACCTAGACGAGCTGACCTGAACTGACGAGCTGACCTGTTCTGGACGAGCTCTATCTATCACCTTGGTCTGACATCTAATATCTTCCTCAGGCATATGGATGGATTCTTGACTCAATGGGCTTTCCATAGAGTCCAAGAACACTCAAATCGAGTTCAAACGAAGCGAGACACACCTTCCAAAGTTGGAGGTCGCGTAGTCAACCCATCGAGCCGACCGAACCGACGAGCTGACCTAACCTGGAAGAGCTCGATCTAACACCTTGGTCTGACATATAATATCCTCCTCAGGCATATGAATGTATTCTTGACTCAATGGGCTTTCCATAGAGTCCAAGAACACCCAAATCGAAGTTCAAACGAAGGAGATACGACTAAGTTTCGGAGGTCATGCTGAAATAATCCAAACGAGCCCTCGACTAACCGACGAGCTGACCTGACCTGGACGAGCTCGGGATCTAACACCTTGGTCTGGATGATCTAATATCCTCCTCAGGCAAATGAATGTATTCTGACTCCAATGGGCTTTCCATAGAGTCCAAGAACACCCAAATCGGAGTTCAAACGTAAGGAGATATGACTTCCCAAAGTTGAGGTCATGCGTAGTCAACCCGCACGAGCTGATTCCTGACCTGACGAACTCGATCTAACACCTCGGTCTGATATCTGAATATTCCTCAGGCATATGAATGTATTCTTGACTCAATGGGCTTCCATAGAGTCCAAGAAACACCTTAAATCGGAGTTCAAACGAAGAGATATGGCCTTCGAAGTTTGAGGTCATGCGAATAACCCGTACGAGCCGACTAACCGACGAGCCGGACCTCACAGACGAGGTCCTCGCCGACTCCTACAGGATGAGGTCTACTAACCTCTGCTGCATGAGGCGCTGACCGCTGCATGAGTGTGTCGACCTCCGCCTCGCATGAGGTCCGCTGACCTCGCCGCATGATACCGTCGACCTCCCGCCGGACGACCCTACTACCGACCTCTCACCCATTTGACTGTTCAGAGTAAAAAGATCATAACTTGGTCTACAGGAGTCCGAATTGAGAAATTCAAAATCCTAACATCAATTTCATTGATGTGGCTACAATTTACCAGAAGGACTTACTGCCAAATTCCCTTTATTTTTACTCAAAACCCGTTCTAAGGTCTGGCTAGTTGACCCGAATTGGCAGAACTGACCCGACCAGATTTAGCTGGGCTGACCTCAATAAAAGGACTATAACTTAGTCTACAGAGGTCCAAATTGAGAGATTCAAAATCCTAACATCAAGTTCATTGATGTGGCCACACTTACTAGAAGGACCTTCCAAATTCCCTTTATTTCACCCAAAAAATAAGTTCTAAGGTCTGGCTAATACGAGGATCAAAACACGGAATTTACTGGGTTCTAATTGCACCAAATTTCTCTCCCAAAACACCACTATAGGAGCCTTAGAACTTTTCTCAACTCAACCCTACACGAAATGAGTTTAGGAGTTCCCAAACCCAAACCGTACACAAGATAGAGGGTTCTAAACCATGTATCCATACTCAAATTTAGTAATTCCATACTTGTGATCTTCTCTTTTCTCTTCTTCTTCTTCTTCTTCCTCTCTCTTCTTCTCTCTCTCTCTCTCCTCTAAGACCAAACGAGACATTTATTTCTGGCCTTATCCCTTTTATATTTCACTTTCCAGTCAAATAGAGGAAACTTCCTCCCTCTTTCCTTTAAAGCCTACTTTGTCTCTTCCACAATTTTATCCTTATTTCATTCTAATATCTTTCTTTTATTACTCTCGTCCTCCAACCTCCCTATTACTCTGACATTTAACTTACGCATATTTCTACTTTAAGATACGTAACTTATTAAATTATGACCCTTAGGTCCTGAATTGGTAACTTAGTAATTTACCCTTAACTATTGTATTAATTTCACGTTCTTGCTTATTTTATTTTATCTTTATTTTATTCCGGACAAATATACTATTACTTTTATTATACCCTAAACATGTTATCAAACTGTTAGGGTATAATTTGGGGTGTTACAATGACATACATACATTAAATCACATTCCATACGTAATATGGAATATTTTTGTTGTCATGCATGAGATGAGACTCTCATGCCCATAACTAGAGTCCAAATCGACTCCTCACACATGCACATGTCAAGTGCGAAAAACTAGTCACGCAAGCCACCCAACCGACTTAACCCATTGGACAACCCTCCAATATTATTTAATTTCATCAAATCTCGTGTGTTTTTGTGGGTAGCGAATTTCCGGGGTCTCACTGCAGGCTTCTCACGCTTTCCGACACTTTCGCGAACTTTCATTACTGGATCCATATGTCTAACCAAGAATAGAATTTGGGTCTTTCACCCTGGGGGGTGATCTACCCCATCTTGCTTCACCCAACACACGTATCTTTATTTATTTTAATGTTATGCAACCGTGAGTCTCAATTTTGGACGTCGTCCCATTTCCGAGCATACCACATATTCGCCAAGAATGGTGAATAACCAATACCATGCACACACACCCGACTTGACGCGATGTCCACGTGCATATGAAATGCAGTTATGTCATTTCATATTATAACATGTTACATGCAAAATAAGAATTACATGCAACATATTCAACACATGGATAATTATATTTTCTACATATAATTTACATCCATCATAAATTCCATGTCAATACATGAATTAATATGATTTTCACACAACCAACATGTTATTCAAATTTTTGTCATAACAAAAAAAAAAAAAAAAAAAAAAAACACACACACACACACACACAGAGTTCAAAATCTCGCCATTTAACCCGCCCGAAAAACAAAACTGCAGGAATCATGTTCGAAAATAGTCCGTGAAAATTCACCCGACTATTCGAAATAAATTCCGAAATTCACCGACTATCCGAAACAACCCGAAAAGTCTCGCCCAGACCGTCCGAAAGTCCCGAAAATTCACTTTAATCGGGTCTCGAAAATAGTCCCGAAAATTTTGTCGAAACTATCCGAAACAAATTCAAAATTAGCTCCAGATTTTCCGAAACACTCGAAAATTATGTCCGACCGGTCCAAAACAAATTTCCTCAGAAATTCCTACACTTAGTCCCAAGATTTTGAGATTTAAATTTACGGCTTCTCACGGCCTCAAAGAAAACCCCAAGCCATTAGATGGCCTTTAGAAATAACCCAAGTAGGAAAATTCCCTACCTTGTGGAGTTTGACAAAACTCCAAGTTTTGGCACCCACGCATAGCTCTCAATGCGTGTACCAACTTTGCATTTTGCTCCGACGAAAACCTACGGTCCGATTTCCATAAATCTTAAAGAGAAGCTAGAGCTTCTTACTCTACTTTCTCTCTCATTCTCGCATTTTCTCTCCTCCCTCACACTCATTGTCCATTTTTTTTGCCAAAATGGTCATTTTCCCCCTTTTTGACTTTTCTTCCTTCCTTTTTCTTTTCTTTTCTTTTTTCTTTCTTTTTGATTTTTCCCTTTATTTTCTTTCTTTTCTCTGCCTTCAACTGAGGATCAAAGTGGGGAAAACTTCCCCCCACTTTCCTCCACCATGCCACATGTCATCTCCACAATTTTCCTTAATTTTTCTTGGATTTTTTTCCCATAATGCTCACGCCCGTCGAATCCCTATCCGACCCGATCAAGGGATCCGAACCGAGTCCCGGCGCGATACTATCTATACTATATACTATACCGTACTAGGACTCCCCATTGATCCGTTTCTTCATCGTAGCGGTACTGCACTGTAGCATACAAACAATTTCTCGTAATAACAAAATCATTTACATATACCAAAAGAACTACCAATCGGAAAGGGTGTCCATCACAATCTATACACAAATACAGAGTCCCATTTACTTATACATGCATAATTTCTATTGACAAACATCGTGAGATCATGGAAGCAGCTATTGTGAGCACCTGGCCTCCGAGATGGCCTCGGCTCCACATGGGATGTCCTGCCTTCTATCCTTGTCTTCGTCAGCATCTACACCCGATTGAATAATTCCGTGCTGCTTTACGCTTAGTGGGAACATAAGCATGGACAACCACCAATGGTGACTGTCACAAGCTTATACATGTGCATTTCATATATCTATGCATATTCATATAACTTTTATGACTTATCATCTTTACATGCTTATTGCATGTCAATCTCTTTCTGCATAATGCTCTATGTCTTCGCATATCTTTTATCTATACTTTTACCGCATTCATGTTTCTATACTTACATATTCCTATATTTTCATCTTTCCGCTTTATTTAATTTATTGCATTCCATGTACTATTACTTATATCTTTCTTGTATCATGTATATATCATGTCTTATTTCATATAGTATTGCACGCCCATGCTATACTTTTCATTCTTTTCATTTTCATACTTATACTATCAGATACTTTCATATTATATGCTTTTATCTTGTATTTTCATATACTGTCATCTCAGATTATCCATATACTTATATTACATTTGTAATGCTCTTATTCTATCATATACTTTATGCTTTATACTTTCGTATTTTTCTTGTATTGCTTAAACCAATACTTTCTATATCATATCTTTATTTTTTTTAGTATTACGTGAATTTATATTCATCTTTCATATCTCCTGTAGGAGAAAAAGACTTATACTTTACTATCATATCATATACTATCATATGTTTCTCATATATGGTTTCATGTGTTTTCATATACTATACTTTTCATATAATCTTTCCTCTTTCTCTACTTTCTCTGTGACTTTACTTGTTCATATCCTTTTCGTGTAATTATACTTTTTGTAATTTCTATATACTGATTCATGTAATCGTTTCATGTACTATTTTCATATACCTATATTCATGTACTGTTCATTTCATATACTGTTTTCCTGTTATACTTTTCATATGATAGTCATATCCTGTGCTTTTCATATATTGTATTTTTCATATGCTTTTCATGTACTGTACTTTTCATATACTGTCATCTTGTACTTTTCTTCTTATTCTTGTAAACTGTCTATACTTTCATCGCATAGCGTTAAGCATGCCTCATATCATGTCATATTCTATACATGTCGCTTCCTTTTGTGGTTTCATCGCCCGTAAATACCTTGTAGCGGATACGGGAAATAAATCGACATGTACTGAAGATACTATCACGCACGAGACAAAGGATTCTATCTCAGAGTGTAATTGAAGGCATTATCACCGTATTTAGACGTTGATCTCTATCTGTTTATACCCGAAGGTATCATCACTATACAAGACAGTGACCTATGCCATGTGCTATGTAGTGACCCTTTCGGGGCCACCGTGATCCAAACGGGATCTATGTCATCGACCCAAACGGGGCCTCGATATCTGTCTATGTATATGCCGGGCAAAGAATCAGAATCTCCCTATAGGCATGCCTATCTATCCTCTCTACTGTGCTCTAAGTGCATAATCACTTTATTACATTTTCTATACATATCTCATAAGCATGAATAACTATTGTTACTACAATTGCTTATGCAATATATACTATCATTACTTTAATCAGACTGCTCATATCCAGCCTTCATTATGGTTCTCATTTCTTATAATACATATATTCATATCTTTTCAATATTAGTTTTGTCTATCATATATCATGAATATATCTATGCACTCTTGTATCTATATATTACATATATTTTATCTATTCATATTCATTTATATCATTATTGCATCATATCTCTTATTCGCTTCTATCATGATTTAGCTATTCATGTACTTTCTATATTCTTATCATGATGCTTTTACTCATTCATATATTCATATATAAAAATTCTATCATTCGTAAATGGTACTCATTATTGTGCTTGGTCATCTTTACTTATCTCTAATGTTCTTAGCATTTCTGCATTTCTTATCATGTGTTCCTAGCATGTTTCCTCTTATTCATTTCGGTATGTCTATCATATATTCCTATCATATACGTATTCCTGTCATGTCTTTATCTATTCATATACTTTCTATATTTTCATCTTATAATAATCATGTATTATACTTTCCTATGATTTTCATATATTTTATCTATCATATATTCATATCATACTTGGTATATACATTTCCTTTACATATACTTTTCATGTACTTTTATGTCTTGTTCATGTTCATGTTCATGTTCATATTTCAGTTCGTTTTCATGTTTCATATCATATTCATGTTTTCTTGTTCTTCTATGAATCTACTTTACTTTAAAAATTGGAATCATTCCAATTGACTCATCCAAATTCAAGTTATGGCATTTTCATGTCAAACTAGTCAATTTACCGATTACACTAGGGACAGTTTGTATTACTCATTTTTCTGGGGTCTTAACTTCATATTTGACACTATCTCTTTGTACTCTTTTAAATCTAAGGTGCTAAGGGTTCTTCTCCAACTGGAATCACCCAAATCGGAGCACCGAAACTCAAGTTACGTCCGAAACAACCCGGACTACTCTATGATCAAAAACCTGAACTGCACTTCATTTGAACATTGGCCCCACTTTGAGTGAATTTTTGGGCCACCTAGAATCATAATTTGACGATATCTATTTCTGGATGTTTGGTTTTCCTTGAAGTCTATTTTAATTAGCCACTTGAATCACTCAAATCGATGTTAAATGAGCAGCTTACGTGCCAAAATACGAAGATCCGTCCAAACAGAAAGGTGGTGTACTCTGGCACATGTCCGACATGTACCGGTACATGTTCGTTTTGTTGACATGTACCGGTACATGTTCAAGGTGGGCCGTACATGTCAATTCAAAATGCCTGCACGTGTGTTTTCCCTCCTATTTTTCCATATTTTTGCTACCCAATCAACTCCATACTTCCTACACATCAAAAAACCCATTTCCTATTCCTTCAGAACTCCTTTTCTATTCAATTCCTCTTTCAATACTTATCTTTACTTCAAAAATCCTTCATGAATTTCTTCCAAAAACCATTCTAATATGGGTTATAACCCATACCTAAACTAAAATATGATGATTAGTTAGGCTTGGTCCCCATTTCTCCTTACACTCTCAATTTAACTTATGAAATTTCTATTTTTGCATCCAATCTATTCTTCTTATCATATATATCCTTACTTGGATAGGTTCCACTTTTACCCTTGCTTTAGGATATTAATCTGGTCTCCTGATCCTATTTCCCGAAAATTCATATTTAGCTTATAATATACCCTAAACAAGTCCGAAAACTGCTATGGTATATTTCGGGGTGTTACACATAATTTCCTCATTTGACACATGACTCAATGTGAGCCTTTCACACAAGTGCACCACATGGCTCATTCCATGAGTCACTCCCTTAGGGTGCCATGTGGCATCCACATGATCATGCCATGTGTCACCAACACTCGGTATCTCGAAAAACATGAAATTCCGACTGTCTTGGAATCCGACGAAATTTGACGGGGTAACTAGATTTCGTGAGAAGAATTCAACGGTGAAGTCCGTTTCATCATCCGATGTCTATAAAATTTCTGGTTTTCAACCGAAATTACCGTTTTACCCTTATTCAGAAAAATTAAATTTTCCTGGGCTCTTACACACCCACACTCATTCATGCATGACATCTAGGTGGAAGTTTCACCCACGCATTCAAGCCCATGTACATGCCACACTGTTCTTCATGATGCCACGTGGGCATGCCACATGTCACCATGTCATTGGTCCTGCTTCTCGCCTCGAAATACGTGAAATTCTAATCATCTCGAATTCAATGAAATCGTTGGTTAATTAGATTTGTGAGACGAATCCAAATCTGGGGTCCGCTTTACACCGAGGCCCAGAAAGATTCCGTGATTTACACCCGTGCATTATAGCTGTGAATTTTACCGCTTTGGTAAAAATTTCAATTTACCTGTGTTTTCACTGTGCCATAGCTAGTGAAGCCATAAATTTTTTGGGAACCACATATCAAGAAAGTAAAGAGAATCATTCTAAAGAACAAGTTCTCTTGAAGTGAAGTAAAGCCCGATGAAGAGGATTAGAGGACCTAGTGTGACACCCTTCGAGACCGCCGAGGATCGACACATGGAGGGCCTCAGGTTGCCTTACACCCATGAGAGGACCTGGAAGGAAGGCGCATAGGCGTGATGTTTCCTCGAGATTCCGCAAGATGGAATAAAGAGCAAAGTCAAAGGGCAAAAGAGCACTGGGGCAATATGTCTACTCAAGCTACTTGATGTCTCCTCAAGTAAAAAGAGAATCTCTCTAAATAAGCTCTCTTTTTGGGGAAGGGGAGGAGTGGTCTCTCACGAGTAGGAGCCAGACCACACTTGGCTGGGGGTGTAGGCCATGGGCACGTGATGCCTCAAGATAACATGGGCACCCAAACATGCATGTTGTCTCCTCTCCAACGCTAGCACAAGGGTGATGCCCAACACCCGTGCATGTGGGATCACATGTGGGATCGATGGCCTAGCAGCAAGACACTGCCAACAATGCACACTACAAAGATCGATTGTTGGCACGGGACACTCAATGCTTGTGCACATTGGTGGGTGATCATGGGTGCAATGCCATGGTATGGTTGAGATGAAAAATGGCGTTGTATTACACCGCGACTTGTTTGGTTGTCAGTTAGAACCCCTCGTGAGTGAAATTTCATTTCAGACAGGCTGAGGACATTGGCAAAGTAGGGGGATGACACTAAATTTACTTTACCCAACGGATGCGTGAAGAGCTTTGGTGTGCCTTGCACCTTTGGTGAAAGGTAGTTAATGGACACAACCTTTCTCTAGCATGAATTTCAAGTGCCAAGCAAAGAGAAATTCCGGACACTCATGAACTAGCACCTCTTCGAGAAAGGATGCTAATGATCACAAGGGAGGCAAAATCAATTTAAATATTCAAAGAGGGTACATGTTGGGAAGATGCATCTGGTCTATAAAGACCTTGTCCATTGTGGGGAAGCAAGTAGGAGAAAGGAGTTCCTTTGTAATTGTAATTGTAAAGTCTTGTGCTGAAGCATTGAAATACTTTGAACAGTTTGTAATTTGTTGTGTTGTAATATAAGTTGGATTCATTTCCTATAAAACACTTAGTCTCATATACGCTACTTGGTGAGACAAGAGGGGAAAGGTTGACACACACTTAAAAATCAGTGGTTGGCTTTGGGGTGTAACACCTAGCATAGTGAAGCCCTATATTTTTGGGGAACTGTATATGAAGAAAGCGCACTAAAGAGAAGGTCGACTATAGAGAAGCCCTATCATTAACAATGAAGTCCTGAAGGCAGTGGGCTTCCCAGATTTGGGGGGTCCACATCAAACCCCATGAAGTATTTCCTCCTCTCTGTCTCTCTCATACCATCTTGATGTGGTTTTAAGATATGGGAATTTAGATATGTAGTTTTCTATGGAATGAAGTGGGTCAGATTTTGAATTTCAGGAAATATTAATTGAATAATTCCTGTCTTCTTTGTCATTTTGCATTTGATTAGGGGCCATCTTCGTCAGAAATTTTCTGTTTTGGGTAGAAGCTATTGTTTACAGAAATTTCCAACTCCAAAAGTACACACCATATCTAAGAGGTAAAGGTTCGGTGCTATTAGGTTGTATATGGAAGTTGATGATATTTGAATAGAGATTGGAACTGTGTTCTATCAACTTGAATAGATATTGAATTCTGAACCATTTCACGTACGTTTTAAAATCTCTTAATTGATTCCTTGGTAGATATGGCTGAACTCATCCCATTTTCACCTTAATGGGACTCATTCACTCACTACATTGAGTTGATAATGGGACTCAGCCTCTGCTACAACTTCATAATGGGCTTTAGAGGCTTTTTTTTTTCAATTTGACGTTAGCTTCCCTTTTGCTGTTAGATTTAGTTGGAAAGTAAAGAAAAGCTTGGCAATGTTTGTAGTCACTGCAATTTTTATTATTAAACTGAAATCTTCTTCTACTTTAAGGATGTGTTTGGTTTGTAGGAAATATATAAAAATCTTATATTTTGGTTATGTTTGGGAGACACTGTCACATTGGAGGATAGAGAAATGGGCAAAGATCAGCACTATTTATGGGGAAATGTATTGAATTCCATTAAATTGTGTCAACCTTTGTAATTGGTGGTTTGCTGCCACTGCCTTCTCTTAAAGGAAGATATAGTTTAGATGACGAAGTAATTATATTATTTTATTTTAGGATTAAATTTTGTACATTCTCTTAAATTTTGTTTTAGAACAAATAAAGGTAGAACGGCAAAACTTAAGAGAAATGTTAGAAAAACTAAAGAAAAAATATATAGATAAAATCCTAGAACAAATAATTAAAAACAAGGATTTAGAAGAAAGCAAAATAAATAGTCTTTAAAAACGATTTGAAAATCTTAATCTAGGAGAAAAACCAATTATCTAGGGTAGAGAGTAAGATTAATCCATTTGAATCAAAAGAATTAGTAATAAAACCATGAAAATAGTAGAGGTAATAAATCCAAAGAACAATGGTGGAAGAACTTGTTGACAAGTTCCACTAGGCAAATAGATTGAACCCTGATTATAAAATATGGAAACTGTTCCACAAATAAATCCGCTGTATATAAAAGCAAGCTGACTACTTATAGTAACACTCAGCAGCTACGTTCTTAAATCTCAAAGCAAAAAAAGAACAAAACAAAAAAAGAAGTTATAGGCTATGATAGAATAAGATGGGAGCAGGTAATTAATGAGGAGACAAGGGCTCATATCATTCGGGAGCAGAACTGCTGGGTTCAGTGAGTTTCCAACCATGGAGGAGGCAACATACCAGTCTGCTCATTGACAGTCTGCAACAACGGCGGCAACATGCTGTATATTCCGGCAATCTCCTTCATAGCCCCATTTCCGCCGCCATGAATATTATTAGAACCAGTACTCCAGACGCTGATCTTGGGGTTGAGTCCTTGGACAGCTTGAGAATTGATCTTGGCAATATCAAGAAAAGAGCCATTGGTGAGCATGATGTAGTCTCTCAAAGCCTCATAGCTCCCTCCAAGTTGTTTGAGGAGAGTGTTCAATGAGGCCCCTTGTGCCTCTGCTATCGCCATGATTCCTTCCGCTTCCTTCTTCTTGGCGTAAAGATCTGCCTCTGCTGCTTGTTGGCGTGCGTACAAGGCTGCATCTGCACTAGCCTTTTCTCCCTCTGCGCTCTTCTGTTTCTCGTACAAAATCGCATCTGCAGCTCTTAGCTTCTTGTACAGCTCCCAATTTGCTTCTTGTACCTATTCAACACCCAACCCACAAATATATGGATATTATTAAAGTGGGAAAAAGACTCTTTATTTTTGGCATCATTACATACTTTTAAAAGGTGCAAGGCACACCAAACCCAAAAACCTCCTAGAACAGAGTAAGACACGAACATGAGTGAAGGGGGTAATGTGACCTCTAATCCATTACTTTATAAATATGATCTAAATTAAAATTTAATTGAATTAATAAATAAATTACACTCACTCAAAAGTCAATAAAAGGCGTATATAAATTTGAATATATAATTAAAAATTTCAAGAATAAAAGTATTTAAAAATGAAATTAAAGTTTCAAAACGTTCCTATCAAAAAAAAAAAAGAAGTGTCTTGAGCCTAAAACCATGCATCATTATTGATTCATATTATAAAGAATAGATCTTTCATATCAAATAAATTCAAAGGGGTAGTCCAATTGGTTCATCTTAGAATTAATCATCAATTCTGAGTTCCCTTAAGTGAGGAACTTCCGAACCCGATTGCTTTGTAATAATCAATGTACTTATCCGAGTTCCCTTGGATAAAGAGTTACCCTTAGAGGTTATATGGGATCACTCTAGGTGCGGACAAAATATTACTAAACTTCCAAACATTTTTACCACCAAACAGACCCTTAGGAGGGGAAAATTGAGGTCCTAATTAATCATCCACTGTGAACCAGTTTGGGCTCTCACTATATACAGGGCGTACGCGTATTAGCACGCTCCAACTTTTGTGAAACCTTTTCTCAGAAAAGATTATCACATTCACGAACTGACCTTCGATCCCACACACCCATCCCTTTACCAAGAGGCTGTATTATTTATAAATATTGAAGAAACGTACAGAATACAAAAATAAAGAAATTAAGTCTATACGTACCTTAATATCGTACTCGACGCTGGCCTTACTCAGTAACTCGGCCTTGAGTTTCTCCTTCCGAGTGAGGGCATTTTTCTGTTCTACCTCGGATCGTAACTCAGCCTCAACTCCACCGCCTTGGCCGCCTCCACCTCCGCCAGCTGAGCCGACTGAGTCCACCCAGCCCTCTTAGCAGCCAACTCGGCATTAGCTTCGGCCACCTCCGCGTCCTTCCGGTACTTAAAGATCTCAACATCAGTCTTAACCCTAACCCTCTCTTTATCTCCCTCCCCTTCCCTCTGCATCTCTACGATCCTCGTCTCCGCATCAATCTTCGCCGCATTCTGCTTCGTCTGCTCATCACGCAGCTTCGCCCAATCCCTCTCCTCATCTTGGCTTCGGCCACATCAACTTTTGGCCTGATTATGGCCTCCATCTGAGTCTTCTGCCCCAGATATGAAAAATACCATGACCAGGCACGTCCACCAATTGTTTGATGGTTTGCATTGTATATCACCAGCCCGAACTGGTCCAGTTCCAGTTGAACCTTCGAAAACCTCCTTCTTGAACTCCTTCGTCCCTTTGAAAATCTGCTCCATGGACATGGACGCCGCCAGGAACTCCGGCTTCCCTTCTATAACGCCCTGTACGAGTTCGTTCACATGGTTTGACTGCTTGTCATGTGAAGAGAGGAGTTTCGCGTAAAGGAGGACTTTTTCTTCGTCCTCCACGCGCGGCCCGATCGTGAATACCGCCGGCAGGATGAACGGAAGTTTCTCGGAGCCCGTATTCGAACTCGAACGCGTAGCTGGATCGGCGACAGGTCAACGCGGGTGCATTTTTGAAAGGGCCAAACGTATGCTTTCTTCACCAGTCTTATGTCGACGATTCCCCATCCGGTGACGGCGAGCAACTCCGTTTGGCGACGCTACTTGTAAATCATGGTTGAACAGAGCACAGAGGCGAACAAAACTGAAAGTCTACTTTTTATAATGTATTTTCTCTAAATATTTTCCGATAAGGAATATGTATAAGTGGTTTACAATACAATCAAATTTGGAAATAAATAATTAATTAATTTATAACTGAAGAGCAGTTTCCATGTAGGATTAGGGAAACTATTTGACAGTTTATTTGAAAACAATCTAGGATCATGGTTGAAGCATAGAGGAATAAATCTATCATGTATATTGGTTGCACAAGACATGTTCAGATATAGCAATTCAATGAAATTATGGAAAGAGATAAATTATTTAGTTGCTAATTTTAAAAAAAAAAAGTTTTCGGGGCTATTACTAAATAAATAATAATAATAATAATAATAATAATAATAATAATAAATGAACTCAAATGGTAAAACTATGGGAGGTTAGTAAAAAGGTTTGGCTTATATGATAAAAAAAAAAAGGATGTCTATATACAGCTTACTGCCTAGGAGTAAGCCGTCAAAGGAGGAACAAGATAACATGGTTCCGGCAAAGGAGGAAACTAACTCAAGGACATGACGATATATAATCTCATTTGACATTTAAAATTTAAATTGTGAATTCGGTTGAGATAAATTTGTTTTTACCACCTCAAATCTTGTAAGATCAACTACAACGTTTATCTGAATAGATGTCAATAATAATTATTATATTTTATTATTAATAAAGTACAATAATATCCCTAAAGAATTTGACTTTGGAGTATTTTTTCTGTTGGAAGAATCAAGTTTAAATTATTAAATAGAAATGCTGGGGAGGCTATTTAATTAATTTAATGGTAGATAACATTAAGTATATATGTTTTTTTACTAAAGTAACATTAAGTGTGTTTGAAAAATAATTTACATTACAATCCAAAACAAAAATGACTCAAAATAAATTAAATAATTAACTTTTTTTTAAAAAACCTCAATGAGTTTTTTTCCTTGTTTTTCTTAGATAGCGATTGATGTTAATAAAAGATATTGACTTTAACTACGTTGATAACTTTTTTAAAGCAAAACACTATAGCTACAACTTAGTAAACTGTGTCCCCACTAGATTAGAACTGGATTCCCATTCTATCCCCTTGCATTTTGAAATATTCAATGCTCCTAAGTAACATAAGGTTAGGAAATAAGTTGATAACTTGATTTAAAACACTATATGATGAAATAATTTAATATTATAACTTTAAGTTACTACTGAATTTTGATAAATTTGCTTAGTTTTTTTCAAGGAAAAATAATATTATTGATTTAAACTAATAAATATTGATAGATCCAAGATACAAATTACAAACAATATTCATTGACAAAGATAATTGGTGATAATAAAACCTACAAATTGATAATATAAATGACTGCATTAGACTCTAGTTTTCAAATATTACCGACGAATGATAGAATCTATTTTTCTTATCCAATCGCCTCTCACACAAATAAACAATTAATAGCATTTACGAAATCATCATGTTGTAACAAGTCAATGACAAACTAAACACCGCAATAAGACAATGACCAAAATACATATAAGGACCAAAATACACAAATGAAATCTGCAACCAAAACTGAAATAGTCAAACCAATTCCAAACATAAAACTTTAATTAAAAAAAGCTTGAAAACTTTCTAACTAGTCCGAAAAAGGGGAAAAATGTAAAAAAGAAAAAGAATATAATAGCTAAATAAATAAGATAAACTACAATAAGGTAGCCAATTCCAAATATAAAACTTCAATAAAAAAAGCCTAATGAAAACTTTCTAACCAATCCAAAAAAGGGAAAGAAAAAAAAAAGCCTAGTTACACTATCCAAAACATAGCTCATGTACAAATAAGAAAAAATTCAATCATATACTCATCTCATGAAAGCTTACATATTTTAATTTTTTAATTCAAAATTTTAAATTTTTCATTTACAACAAATATTTAAAAAATAAGATAATACTAAATATTTGTTAAATAACCACTTTATTCAACAAGAAAATGAAAATGAGATATGTAAAGGGTTACTTAGTTGTTCAGTGTTTAAAATGTAATTTAATTTTACCTTGTTTAAGCCATTAAAAGCTTATTTATTATTTATTCGGTTGGAAACTTGTGACGCCCCATTTCCCGGGGATTTGTTGACAACCCGTCAACCCGCGGAATAACTGTGTCTCATATCGTGAAACTCATACATGAGTAAAAACAGCCATTTGGGCCCATACATAAGTACTCACCAAAATACATCAACCAACTATGTCACAATAGCTCAAGAGTTATTACATTACTCTTAATACAAACACATATTAAAATTAAGAATTTAATACATGTTATATCAAAACATCAAAGCCACAAATTTTTTCTAAAAATCTGCATCTAAAGAGCTGCCTTCTCGAATCCTCGTTCCTTAAAATAATGATCACTCGACAAGGTGAGCAATGCCCAATAGTGAAAATCTCCTATACTGCCATTTCCACCCAAGCGCATACAGAATGATCCAATATAAACACACACTCAAGCAAATACATGATCCTACTTGAATGTCTACATACCCAATCTCATGTCTCGAGTCCTCACCGACCTCCTCACACTTGCCTAGGCCATGTATGAAAAAAACATCATTTTCAAAACAAAAGTTTTTTGTTTTCGAAAACACACTACCGAGTTTCAGTAAAATATTGGACTACCCTCCGAGGCGAATTGGTTGGAGAACCTTCCGAAACAATTCATAGGCTCCTCTGACGTGAAATTGCTGGACCATCTCCCAACCTAATTCTCCGGAAAATCTTCCCTTGAAATTCCTTTTACAACCATATTTCCATTTTTCATTTCTTTCATGTCATGCACTCACACCTAATTTCCTAGGGTGCCCCGATGCATATGGAATACACTATGCCATTCCAAACCACTCATGCTAATATATTTGCATTAACACAAATTAAATCACTCACATCATGTTAACACATCAAACCCATGAGAACAACACATGTGACGCTGTCCAATTCATGCAAACCGACAGCTTTTTTAATAGTCCGGGGGAATCGAGTAAAGGCTGTCCATGGTAGCCCATCGCATCGTTCCACTTTGTGAAACCGAAACTATGACCATTTCCGCCTCATACACATTAAAACAATTTATCGTGATAATCATCACACAACCACCCAAACAATCCCTACACTGGCCCAAAATGTTTAAAAAATATTCCAACAATTCGGTCCTAAGTTTTGGGATCGATCAAACGGCCACTACTACCAAATCAACCTAAACATTAACAAAAACATTCTAAATAAGGGGTAAATCAAGCAGAGAAAACCCCCTACTTCGGTTGTCGGTAAACTCCACAAACAAGACCTACACGAGTCTCTCACGTAGGAACAACTTCATTTACCTCGTCGAACCCCAAACAGACTGCCCAATCCCCTCGAACTTGTGAGAGGCGTAGAGCCTTCTGGTACCTCCTTTCTCTCTCTTTCGCTTCGTCTTTCTCTCTTCCTCTCCCTCCCAAACCGTCGGGGTCTAGATCGAGGTCACATAGTGTTCTCTCACTCATACGCCCAACTCTAAGTGGCTCATGATTGGCACCTCATCCCTTACGATTTACTTTGAGATTTTCACCTAATGGCATGATGTCATGTGTCCTATGTGAGCCCCACTTACACCTCGTAATCTGGGTCCAAGTGACTACCCGCTTTCAACTCATGAATATATGAATGTCGGGTTACCTGACACCACTTTAGAAGACAGCGCAGCCTCCTTCAGACGAGTAGCTCCCACCTAAGTACAAGATCGCACATACCCGTCCCAAATTCAATATGATTTCCAACATGAGTAAAACGGCCACCTGAGCCCATAAACAATACTCATCACAATATACCAATTATATCCAATAGTTTTAAGAGTTAGTAAATTACTCTTATACAACATATATTAAAATACTCAAATTCTAATACATGTAAATATCACAAGCCAAAGCCACAATCCCGGGGCTTTTCTAATCCAAATTTCAGATCGAGTCGCCCTCGCACACTTCCCGTACCGTAAAATAAAGGGGGTCCCACGACGGTGAAAGCACGCTCACAGAGACTCGCCTGCCAAGCTACTTCACCACCTAAGTGCAAGGTAATACTAATTTAAACATACACCAAGAAACATTTATCCTACTCGAACGCTCATACTCAACTCATCCCAAGTCCTCACTGATTTTCTCCACACTCGCCTAAGCCTCGTATAGAATTCCCCTTATATTTATTTGCTCATTTCTTTGCGGACAATCCTCCATGTGTATATATCAATCAGCCGCCCAATTTACTGATATTATTTCTTTGTTTGTGGACAACTCCTCCGGAAGCGTGTATATATCAATCGGGCCTCGTCCGACGATTGATATATTATTCGCTTCATGACTACCTCCGATGAATAACACCTGGGCCGTCTGATGTGATTGATATTTTAAATTTGGACTACCCTCCGATAATTAATGTTTTTATACAACCTTCAACATTTTTCTCAGACTATCCTACGACTCACCCTATAATCCCCAGTGCTGTCTGAAATAAGATACGAATTTACGATGCCAGCTCAAACATGTTTAATCACACGCAAATATATAAACAATGAATATACTCGCATAATTCAAATCACACAATCATGTTATGTAATTATACGCTTCATCACATCAAAATTAGCTCATTTTCGGGGTTAATGATCAAATATAAGTGATTTAATTTAAATCACTCGACCAAACACATATTCACACAAAAATATATTTTTGTATCACTATTCCTATGAACAGTAAAAACCTAGGTTTTACGGTTCAAACACACATCCATTCATTGGTTCACTTAGTGAACCCGGGTTTCACGGCCATTTCCGGCCTCAATCCAACCAACACATAATTTATCACAAAATGCATCAATTAATAACACAAATCAGCCATGGAACGGCCACGGCTCCATTTTTCTTTCAAAATTTGTATCAATTAGTCCCAAGGTTTGAGATTCTGATCAATCCGCTTCTCACTACTTTTACATTCAACTCAAACATTAGTAAAACACTTAATACGAGAGAACCTCAAGCAGTGAGAAAACCTCACCTTCGGAAGGTTTCCAAAACTCACAAAACCGGAGTCCACGCCAGCCGTCCGCTGTGAGGAACTGCCTTTTCCTTCTCGGCCGAAGACCGCCGAGGGCCTGATCACTGCAGATTTTTGCAGAGAAGGAAGACCTTCTCTCACTTAACCCAACTCCATTTTCGTTCCAGTAGCTACTGCCTCTCCCCTTGGGGTAATCTACGTTTTTACCTTTAAATGTGAGATGAAGAACTATTCCCGTTTTGTCTTCAAGTGACTTAAATCAAACTTAAAATGACCATTAAGGTCCCTTCATTTCCCGTAGATTCGACATCTCTAAGACTATCTCGCCATCCATTTTCATCATTTCTACTCACACCACTTATGGTACATGAGCACGTGTATATGTGACTTGTCGAATGAAAATCGCTTTACCAAGACTAACAAATGGGGCTTCTCGAAAAACGTGGTTAACTCCGACTGCCCCTAATTTAATAAAATTTATTTATCGACTAGATTTCTAGACGATTCCAACTGGTGCAATAATTCGTTTTGTCACCCTAGAGATCTAGAGAATAAATTATGGATTTTTAACCGAAATTACAATTTCGTAATCAAAATTAATATTTGCCCCTTATTCCGTAAATTGGAATTTCTGCCTACACCATTTGAGCTCAACGTTTGAATTGCTCACATATTGACACGTGGCTCTTAAGCCACCACAAGGTGTCAAGTGTCCCGCACCACCCATGTTGCCCGAAAAACGCCGAAATTCGACCGTCTCTTAATCACGAAATTCAAATACTTATACTGTGATTTCACGAGACGATTTCAATCTGAAGTCCGTTTAAGTATCCGAGATTTAGAAAATTTTGGGTTTTGACCGGAATGATCGTTTTTTGCCATTTTTAAAATTTCCATTTTCTATGCTTACAAAACTAGACTCGATATAGAAATTATTTGAATTATATTTAGTTTCTAGTTTGAGTATTTTAAAATATTTAAGTTTTCAAATTTTAGAAAGTTTATTTTTAATAGGAGATTTTATTTTATTTAGTTTGAATAGTTGTAAACAGGAGATCATGTAATTATTGAACAAAAAATATGATAGTGGTAGTATAGAATAAAGTTTCTTTCCTCTCTCCCAAATTTATATTTCTTGTAATTGTGTGTTTTCCAATTTTTGAAAATCAGATTAGTCATCAAACAAAAAAAGTTATACGGTTCATTAGTTGAATCGATGGTCATTCGTTGAATCCATCGTCAATCGAGTCATCGGCCTAATAAATATATTTTATATATTATAAAACTAAAAAATAAATTGTAAACTATCAATTTATATGTTAAATTACATTTTTTGAAAATATTTATATATTAAAATACTTAAAGCAAAGTTTTAATTTATATTTTAAAAGGATAAACTCTGAAATTCTTTTTAATTATAGTTTTATTAAACTGATAAATAGATAATGTTGAATTATTTTTAATTTTAGTTCAATGTTTTTACTAGTTAGCTTTTAGGTTTTATTTATTGATTTTTAATTTTAATTATTAATTATTAAATTAATAATTTATCTCTAATAAAAAATTAGATTCAAAATTTAAATCAAGTATGTAACTACAAAATTATTATCTTTATGTATTCAATATTTAAAATAATAATATTTTAAAAAATTAAAATTAATTAAATAAAATAAAATAATAAAATAATCAAGATACATATCAAATTTAAATATTATTAATATTTAGATTTGGAAGATAATTACATGCTAATTTGTAATTTACAATTTTTTTTGATATTATAAATATTTCTTTAAATATATAGATTTTTATTATGAAAAGTAACAAACGGAGTAGGGTCATCCTCTACTTTCTACGAAAACGTCAACTCCCACAGAGGGGACTTTACAATGAAAACTGACTGATTGGTTGTGGGCAAGGACTTTACAACTTATTATCTCTTCATTTTGAATTTACATGCTTTTCTCCTCTTAACCTACGCCCTACAAAAATCACGAATTAAATTGTTTGTTGAAGTAACCCATCGCGCCAGCTTATACGATAAAGTTTTCACATTTAAATATACTACAAGATAAAGAAAATGCCAAATTCATACAAAGCTTTAATTGGATATGGCTACATTATATCAGAATCAAATATTTTTTGTAGTTATTTTAGATTTTAGATAATTTTATTTTATGGGAAATAATTGTTTTTATGAAAAAGATTTTAGAACATAGATCATAATTTAGTAAGCTAACCGCCACGAATAATATGATATTTCTTTGTTCTGGGAGATGGAGGCTATTTTTGTTGTTTTTTTGCTTTTATATACAATTTAATTTTAATAGTTAAAAGAGGAATCAGACATTTAAAAAAAGTAGAAAATTAAAAGACATATTTAGTTCATTTTAAAATATAAAACACCATTTCTGTTGTTTTTTAAAAATTTATCTTATTACGCTTAATTTAAATAATACGTTTTCGTTATACTGTAAAAAATAGAAATCAAACAGCCCAAAAGTCCTTATTCCATTCATTATTATATTTCAAAGGTAGAATATATTATATGATTTACATTATAAATGAAAATTTCAAACCTATCTATAATTTAGGTATATTTAATAGCGGTACAATACAAATAGTGTACATTTAAAATACAATTACACTAAAATTACAATAGATTACAACAATATTTTATTTATTATAATTTCTACACTTTTTAAAATTCAATTGAATCGAAATTCAACTTAATCTTTAGGCTTAATTTCTATAATTGTATATAGTTGATTCTTAAACATATCCATGTTTATATGATAAATTAACCGTTGTAGCACAACACAAATAATTTACACTCAATAATAATTTCACAAAAAGTAAGTTCACGATATTACTTTATTTATTGTTTATTTCATTTTTTACGAAATCAAATTGAAATCTAGCTAAGATAGATTTCTATGCCTAGATTTTATAAATTATATATGGCTAAGGAAAAGTAAGATCACAAATCTTCCCCTTGCTTTCTTCCTTTTTTATTTTTTTGTTTTTGTTTTGAAAGATACGAATTTTAAAATCTCCTTCCCTTAGAAATGGATTAATAATTAACTAATACAATTATTTTCCATAACTTTCCCCTACTAATATTTTGGCTTATATCTTCATCAATGCAGAGAGATTTTGACTCAGCACCCCCACCATTGGTCCAAATTAGCACCTAAACTGAACTTTTCAAATCAAAATTTCACTGATTTCGTATCAGCCCTTTTAACAAAGGCAATGGGTTTTCAAACTATACTATGAGAATAACATAACAATGAGTTATGTACAAAGGACTTGGTAGATCTGAGTTTCTAATCATATGATATGGGTACCAGTGATAAAAACCCTATAAAACCAAATATGTCTAAGGGCCCCTCCTCATAAAGGGGAAAGAAGAGACGACTTGAGGAAGAAAAAAACCCCAATATGCTGTTTTACTGTTAGTATAGAACCATCCCATCCATCCATCCTTAGCAGCTTCTTTTCGGTTGTTAGTCCTTGAGGGCCCTTTTCTGTGCTACTTTTTGAGATGACTTTGCATTTTGCCAACGGTGCCATCTTTGATCCGTTTGAGGTCGCAGCCAGTTGGTCAGCCATTTTAGGATCATTCTAATTTCACTGACTTTGCCTGTGGCTGCTCCTCTGTTCCTTCCTGTTTCTTCTATCAACATCATCAAATCTCCAAGCTGAAAAGCATAAACGGAAATCAGGTATGATGATGGTGCAACAAGAGAGATAATTGTCACCATTTCCAACAAGGTTCACTTAAAAAGTTTTACCTGTTCCTCCAACTCCTGTATTCTATCATCCTTCAGTTTTAAAACCTTCTTCCTGGGAAAGTTCAAGCCTACGTGTCAAAACCAAGAGCATGTAGGGAATTCATGAATTAGTGGTCTACGTGGATACTCTTCTCTTGTTCCTTCAACAGAAAAATGGTAGGTTTGTTTTGGGAAGTTGAGAGGGAGATTGAGTGGTAGCTTCCCTTATCGGTGAACTATCCATTAAATAATGGCTCTTCCAGGAGCAGGCAAAGCTCCTACTCTTCTACTTCATTGATTATCAATGACTTATTAAGTGGATAAGCCATCAAATGAACTATTATGTGCAGTTGAGGAAAGAGTAACTACATTGTTATATACCTGTATAAGATGTTTTGACTCTTAATTTGATATATTACGCTCAAGGAAGCCTCTATTTTGTCAAGTGACATGTCTTCAATGTTTGGTTTCAAAGAACATATAATTTATATGAAATGCAAAATGCTATGGAAATAAATAATTTCCCTATTAGGGTTCTGCAATTTACACAAAACATGCATTTTTCAGTTATATGGAAGCCACCCTTTTGATTTCTGCAAATTGATGGGCTGTATTTTTTGACATTTTCTACATGGAATGCAGAAGATATTATAGCATCCATAAACTCTCTAGAAAACTGGCACTACAGGTTAATGAGAAATCAAAGACTTGCAAGGACAAGATCTTATTATGGTCTCCCCATGGAATTTTTGCTCAATTCAGTAAGAATATTCTAAAACCTCTGTTCAGGATTCATTTCCTGCATTGAAATGAAGAGTATTATTGAGAAGTGTTCCAGAATTTGACCCCACCCTGGAAAGAAATTTAACACTGGAATAGGAATAGATATTATTTCTTGGCTCTAATTCATGATGTGCATATTCAAGACTAGGATGGATGGCTGCTGCAATTGCAGTACTAAAATTTCCTAATTCACATAATGGGTGTCCCATTCCATGAAGCAAACAGAGGCCAACCTCTTTGTTTCATAATGCTAAACACAGAAGACATAAAAGCTCAGAGCAGTTGCAATGGTACAAACTACAAACAGACATATCA
Organism: Tetrastigma voinierianum; assembly: GCA_016808115.1. Classification (NCBI taxonomy): domain Eukaryota; kingdom Viridiplantae; phylum Streptophyta; class Magnoliopsida; order Vitales; family Vitaceae; genus Tetrastigma; species Tetrastigma voinierianum. The sequence continues at coordinate 13,242 of JAEQBH010001862.1, read as the reverse complement.
TCACTTTTGCACTATTTACATAATACTGCCTATAAAACTTCATTGCAATGGATTTTTGGTTGATGTGGAAATAAAGAAGATAGACATACCTCTCTTCTATTTCCTTTATCTTTGCTTCCCATATCTCCTGATTCCGCACAAGATTCTCGTTGAGCTACAATCAGAGTGAGGAAAATGCATTTTATTAGCAAACCTAGTAAAATATATGAATAACATAAAAAATTAGAAATTCAACCATTTGTTAATTCATTTTAGTAACAAAGCAGGCACATAGATTGCTCTAAGAAGTCTAATATCCTTACATCATCAAGAAATTTCTTCTCCTTAACACATTTGTCCAGCTTGGCCTGAACTTGTAGCTCTTAAAGTCACAGCCTCTTCCTCAACTGCTTCAGAAATTTCGTCCTCAGTTTCTTCTTTCACTTTCTTGCAGTAGAGCCAAAATACTAGAAGAAAAAAAAGTGAGATTAATACAATAGGTATAAATAGTTAGAACTTTCAGATCTCTCAGTAATTATGATGGGCTAACAAAAGAAATGTCACAGGATGCAAAATTTAGGGCAAACATGTCTATGGAGGCACACACAAATTCAATTGATTGAAAAAACAATGGAGGAATGTGCTTACCAATTTTTGGTTCTCAAGTTGGGAAGTGAGGAGATCATTGTACTCATTAACAATCTGTGCAAATAACACTGAAGAATGAGTATCATTCAATGCAAGGAACATAGCAGCAGTTAAAATTAAAAAGAATTGTTTAGAAAAGATGAACATACAGCTTCAACTCTGCTGTTCAAAAGAGCCTCACTAATTGCAGCATCATCACTACAGTCACAACTTCCACAACTATGATCACCATGCACAATGGGCATTCAATTTAACTAGCTTTCCATCACTTTGGATTGATTAGACGGTGAACATATTGTTCCTGTTATTAATCCCACACACGTGCTGTGTTTCCAATTCAAGAGAATAGCAATGCTGTGTTTCTTTCCAATGTCTTATAGCATGGCCTTCCTTGTACCTGCATTAAAATTTTCTGAATAAGTAAATGCAGACAAATAACATCCATACTTGTGGAATTATATGGTATATCCCCAGAAAGGACCAAAGAGAGAAAATTGATTTATTACCTCCCACAAACTAACAAACCACAAATAACGTAGAATCCAGATTCCTCAGAAGTTTGACAAATAATACATATTGACTTTTCAGGCTGCTGCTGGCAGTATCTGCATACCTGAAATAAAATGCAGAAGACAAGTGAGTTCTCAAGTAGCTTGAAAGTTTCCTTTATGATAGACAATAACCTGCAACCTAACACCTCATACTAATAAAACTACACTATCCAAAAAACAAAAACAAATAGTACACAGAAACCACTATATGATGTAATAGAAGCCATATGGGGCCCATACAAGTGCAGGATTTGGCGATGGTGATAACTACACTCGACCCTCAAGCCTTAAAAAGCTTGAGCCAACCACAGAAGAAGAGATTCCCACTTTATTTTGTAACAGAATCCATGTTCTCTTACTTAAAAAATAAAATAACTGGAGTATCTATGCCTAAAGCAAGGTCAAGTGTCAAATATAATTCTAGTATTGGATCATATTAATTCAAACACACAAGGAAACAATTAAAGTAAATCTTGCCAGCAGGAACCTGGAAGAAAGAATAAAATAATGCAAATAATCTTGTGTGTAAGGACAATAGAGGATGATGAGAGGTTTACTATATTGGTTTCACACTATTTTATAAAAGATGATTATTTTTGAACTCAGTAAACCAGAGAAAGATGATAAATGTATGGGGGTAATAGATCCTTACATATATAGAAAGATATTTGAGGGAATCCAGGTTTTTTATAAAAAGATAGGTGGTCAAAAAACTTATCATCCCAAAAAATGTTTAGAGAATACAAATATTCAATGAAAAGAAAGTATTAAATTTCTTATACTACCTCGCTTGAACTTTTTTGGTCAAAACATGAGACTAAAAACAAAACATTTATATTAAGTAAACTATTTATCTTTACGTTCTTATAGAACTATCATTGGTGAGCTGACATTACCTGGTATGGCATGATTAAAAGTGAGCTTTTGGTGAATGATTTAATCTCTTAAAAACAATTAATTCACCCATTTGTTACTCAAAGCAATCAATAATTAATAAGCGACGATTTAGGAGTGTTTAGGATATTATGACACAGAAAAACATGCCTAAGGATGCTACAAGTGTTTGGAAGAGAGAATGAGGGAAGAAGAATGAAAAACAGTGGAGTTTCACATTTTCGCAACCTTACTTCAAAAATCTCCCAAGCAAGTCCTTGCCAAATGGTTAGTGTTGAAAAAGGTGAGTCATGGCCACTATTCAAGTGTTTACGGACCCATATCATGTTTTGGAGTAGCCAAGAGTATCAAATATTGAAGAGGAAGCTGAAATACGATGACAACTTTTGCAAACTCTACCAAATTTTGCAAGGAGTTACTACTTGCTACATTTTCATAAACCCTATGGAATGGGATGGAGGCTTGCTTATATGTTTGCAGCCTAACAAGTCCACATGCACTGTTACAACCACTGCAAAATTTTACAAGTCCTTGTAAAATATTTAAAAGCTCTTGCAAAATTTTGCAAGTCCTTGTGAAAGTTTTTATGATGTGTTAACTCCCAACTCACATATAATAACTTCCCTATGGTACTAAATAGATGTTCTAAACATTTTACATGTATTTTGGATGCTTTTAAAATCTAATAAGATGTTACTATGTGCAATCTTAGCTAGAATACTATAAATGGAGATTTCTCGATAACAATTAAGGACGTTGATCTCTTGTAATTACTTTTAAATTTAATAATAGATAGGTACTTTCTCTCACTTTCTCACTTGTCAAACATGCCTCAGAAGGCCAAATCATAAGCATGAGGCAATTCGCTTATCTCAAGGCCATTGGAGGTTTATCCAATCAAGTAACTTCGTGGCCTCGGTGAGATGAGTCAAAGTGCGCGCAAGCCGGCTCGAACATCCACAACACAAAAAGATCCACTTATCGTATAAGAAGAATCTAGAGTAGTGGATTTATGACAAATTAGCCGTATTGATAAAATAAAAAGTATATTGATCCAATTTGGCTAATTAATTGACAAATTTGAGGATTTCTAAACTCCGCTTGTGTGACGATCACATGGCAATCAAAATAGATTCATCAAATTCTTAATGATAGATTTGATGAGATCGACTAGGTGAGATGCATGTATCATTGGAAGCCAATTTGAAATGAATAGTTTTAATGCTAGTAATTGATCAACCAAATCAAATTTCGTAATTTGAATTGAATTTAGAATCTAAACTCAATCCCAAATCTAAGATTGGTTTAGATGAGAATGATACTGGTGAGGGTCAGAATCTATCATCTGATCGTGGATTTATTTTCTTCTCATCAGGGAGAAGGCAGGTTTTTATTTTTCTATGCAATTTGTTTAATTTTTTTTACTGAAACTTATAACTTCAAATTATTATTGCACCCTTTCGAATCCATATAGACAATCAACTAATTAATAATACACTGACATTTGAACTCAAGCCCAAATTAACCATTCCAATAATCTAAAAATAAGAATTAGAACAAATCCTTGCTTAACCTTCTCAATATAAAGGATGTATGGAAGATAACTGTTGCAACAAACTAAAAGCATTTACTATTAAATCACAATATGGAACACACAGCTTCTAAATAGATACTACACTGATTGATAACCTAGAAGGATGATTTTTTGAATATACACGGTTACACACTCATTCACACCCCGAATTTCTACTTTTCCTTCATCAAAATAATTCCAGCAAGAAAAACAACCAATTCCACTCAGAAATGGATACTCTAACACAAAATATGTATGAGCAAGAGGAGCAAATGAGAGAAAGAGAGACAGAGAGAGGTCAGTACAAAAAAAACTCACCGGACAAGAAGAATCTGTCCATTTTGATATACAAGAGCAGTGGAAGGAATGATTACATATAGTTGTAAGAATCCCACTGATGTCTTGGTCTAGTCTCTCTACAATGCGTTGATTAAAAAAAAAGATAAGCTCAAATTCTAAATAAGAAAGTTCTTTTGATTTGGTATAAATAAAGGAAGTGAACTAAAAGGCAAAAATGAAGCAAAAAATGCTAGCACGGAGAAATAAAAATAAGCAAAGGGAGCCCATTCTGAGTTAGCAAAACACAAAGCACTAGTTCTTTTTCCCTTTTGAGGGGGATTTTTTGGGATAAGAGGCATTACAGAGAAATATTAGCACACATGTACTGGAATCTACCTTATAATAAACAAATAACAATATTGAATCTCAATGTTGTCCTGATCTTAGTCACTCCATTAGAAGCAGAAAATGAAAGACATATAATAGTGTGCTAATTAAGTAGATACTAAATCAAACTAGATCGAAATATAGGTGCAGGTAGAGGAACAAAGATTTGCCTTATCAAAAAAGAGGTAGAGGAACAAGGAGTACAAACTAGGAACTAGTTATAGCTTTATATAACATGCCTAATGTGTTCTTTTTCTTTACACAAAATAGAGCAGGAGTCAGAGAAGGTCCAATCACCTTTAAGGGAAGGGGGGTTCTAATATGCATCTTGCTGTGAATGCAAAAGGATAATATCAATCTGTTTCTTCTTCATCCATTAATTATAGTAATCTTTTTTAATTGTATTTCTTCTTCACAACCTCTTTGTTTCATTTCCATTTAAAAAGAATGGCAGCCAACTAGTTCCTTCTTTTGAAAAGTTCAATTCCTAATCTTGGATAAAGATAAAACTTACAACTTTATACCAAATCCTAATAAAGCACAAGTCACAATGATCATGAATATCGGGACTTGAAAATCTAGACAAGGGTGGGAGACTTACCCTTATTCAAAGTATGCTATCAAACATGCCTATTTACTATCTTTTATATGATCCATATAACAAGGAAAAGTGAGATCGAGGCTTGAAAATCCAGTGACTTTCTTTGGGGAGGAGGGGCCCTTGAGAAGAAAACACACCTTGTAAATTGGAAGATTGTTTAATAGTAAGAAAAGGGAGGTTCCGATTTGTTGTCTCGACTTTCAACAAAGCCCCTAGGTAAAATGAATTTGGGAGATGTAAGATGGAGGAAAACCCCTTGGAAAGTGGTTAGCTTGAAATATGGAGTGGAAAAAGGGGCTGGCTTTCTAAAAGTGGAGGGGAGCATATGGAGGGCTTATGGAAATAGATAATGAAAGAAGGTTGGAGTTTCAAGGGAGTTCAGTGCTTTTGCTTGCTGTGGGAGATGGAAGACAAGCAGTGTGTGGGTCAGAACCATTGGATGTGGCTTTTTGCTCCCTCTCCTCAATGGCTGGTGATAAAGGAGCCCTTGTGGAAGATTTGTGGGACCATTCTGGGAGGTGGGAGGGTTGGAACCCCAGATTTTTAAGGGCTTTAATTTATGGAGGTGAGTATGGCGCAGCCTACTTTTTACAGCGACATTTATTTGTTCAGAGGCAAAGGATGTGCTGGTATGGACAGCTTCCAAGAATGGTATTTTTACTGTGAGGTCTTTGTTATAGCTTGCTGTTGGAAGCCAATGAGGGGTAGTTCCCTAGAAATATGGTTTGGAATTTGTGCATTCCTACTAAAATCAATTTTTTATTATTTTTTATTTTTTATGTGGGAAGCTTGGTGGGGAAAGGTTCCAACTATGGATCAATTAAAGATAAGGGGAAGACATCTAGCCACGATGCCCCTTTTCTGAAAGGAGGAGGAAAATATTGATCACTTTCTGCTGCTTTGTTCATCAAGGGTTCAGGATCTATGGGCCTTGCTGTTCACTATTTTGGTGTCAACTGGGTGTCTTGTAATGCCATAGAGAAACTTTGATGGGTGCAAGGTTCTTTAATAAGAAAAAACCTAAAAAATTATGGTTGGCAGCCTTGTGCTTGGTTTGATAATCTGGAAAGAAAGAAAACAAGGCCGTTTTTTAAGATGTGTGGTGCCTTCAGCCCAAAGAATGAAACCATTTTGTGTACACTCTTGGTCTTGGGCAAGACTCAAGTATAGATTTCCAACTCTTAGATATTACTGATTTTTGTCATTTGGGTTGTATTTTAGGGGCTGTATAGTCTTTTTTTCCTTTCTTGGCTTGGCTTATGGAGCCTTTGTATACCTCTCATATACTTTGGGTTCGCCTTTTTCTAATATATATTCCTCTTGATTACCTATCAAAAAAAAAAAAAAATCTAGACAAATAGATATATTAGAAAAGCTCATTAAGGCCCCCAACCCATTAAAACCTTTGAATATTAGAGGCTTGCTTCCAGAGGCTTAAGCCCTAGAGGCTATAAAGCCCAACTACCATCTATTGAGGTTGTGGCCTCAAGGCCACTAGCATAGCTCACTCGTTGTAAGCAAAACACTGATTATGAGTAACACAGAAAAGAGGAAAATAAATGCTTTATATTGAAAATGCAAGAACATTTTTTTAATAGGTATGCAAACTCATTGAATAAAGACAAAGAAGGCAAACCCAAAGTCTGGGGAGTAAATAAGGGGAGGCCTCTGACCTTTGAAACACAATAACATCTCCACATAATTTGAATTTAACTACAATATTGGCTTCTTTCCCTTTTGGAATGTAAGTGCTGGACTATATCTGTCCTTGATATCATCTAGCCCCCTCAAGAAATATCAATTCTATCGACTTCCAATCCATAAAATCTTTTTAATAGCTGGCAACAAGGAAAAAGAATGAACAAAAATCTGGATTCATCAACTAAACCATCACAAAACTGCACATGCAACATAATTCCGTTACATGATAAACTAAGTCAAAAGTTTGGTATCAGAAGGAACTACAATGAAAGAGGATTCATCCAACCAAGTACAATCTCATTCTAATGAAGAGATTATCCACTTATATGACCATCAGACTGGATAATTTTTTTTGGATAAAGAGGTTACACATTCTAATAGCATATGCATACACCAAAGGGTGTAGCTAGTAAGCTCAAAAATCTTAAGAGCTGCCTTCATCCTTATTCATATAATTCTAGTTGTATGATGTTTTTTATAGGTAATATTTCTAGTTGTATTATTGAGATCTGTCATTGCAGGGAAGACCTTTTTTGGTACATATGTAGAAAAATGACATTGCTTGTCTCATCAAACTTGTACTCTATATGCAAATACACAGAAAATGATATGAGAATTTTGATCCTTGAGATATCCCTTCCTCTCTTTTAAATTTACTTCTATTTCCAACCTATGAATCTTTCCAGACTATGTAATTGCACAAAGCACTAGAAAAAAAAAAAAAAAAAATTCTTTCCATAACATTAATAAACAATCAAGGAACTACCTAGGCAGACAGGACAGGAGGGCTGCTCAGCTGAACTTCTGCAGGAGATGCTTGTGCATGTTCAATTGAACTGTACGTACACTAACTGTGGAAAAGCAATACCACACACATCTACCTACATTCAAAAACAAATCAATATACAAAAAGAAAAGCACTAAAGAATATAAACAAGAGCATGAAACTGATTTCCTGATCCTGACATTCTACAATAAAGAAATGGAAATTATTGAAAATGCTAGAGCAAAGCAAACCTCAAGAGATGAAAATCTTCTTCCTGTAAAATGTTTGTAGAAACTATCAGCAGAGTTCTGATCATCAAACCTTATCAAAATACTATATTGATCCTCAATCTTGGCCATTCCTAAATCCCCAAACAAGACAAGAGAACAACAAAAAATAACCACGCCAGAATCATCATGATAATAAACCAAGACTCCATCCACAAAAATTGGGTAAAGGAGTCAAGTTCAGAACTAACCTGACACCGCATTTCCAACATGTTAATGAACGAACTCACAAATTGGCAGAAATCTGCATATGTCATGTGATTTTGGCACCCCAAGGACATACTACAAGAGGTTTCCTTCCAACCTAATCATAAGAGGCAAAAAGGAATTACTTTGAAACTTATAAACTTATCTTCCAAAAGAAATAAATAAAAATGAAAATAATTTCTAAGTTACTTTAATGTCAAAATTCCAGTCTGAATTTGTACAGGAGTTCAAAAATCTACATCTTTAACAAAGAGACACAAATCCGACATAGAGAAAATTCATAATTTAGTTCTTTAGATATCAGTGTCTAGGTATTGGAATTTTAATGAAAATTTATATAAATCATGAAGAAAAGGGAAGAAAATGCAATTCAGATTCTGATAAGCAAACTCTACTCCTCAATTTAAATTTGTAAGAAGTCAATTTTAGGTTCGATTTTTTCTTTTCCCTCTTTCCCTTTTCCCAACCCCTAATTGTTCTTCTGCAGCAAAATCTTTCCCAGGGAAGCTTTCTTTGTCTAATGGTCTGTTTGTCCTCTAATTATCTCTATTTTCTATTGTTTTTCTGAAATGAATGAGGAAAGAAATAAAAATATCTAAGATTCATATGCCTATGCTTGCCTTCCTCAAACAGAGAAGAATCCTTGCTCCCTAAGGGATTAAATAAAGAAAGAAAACTTCCTATCATAATTTCTTTTTCTTTTCCTACACTTTCTCAACAGCCAAACTCATCCGTATACCCCAAGATCATTTCAAAGTTGAATCGACAGTTTGAACATTTCAACTTTATTGTTCCTCTTTAATTTGGATTTCTTTTTCCCAAAAAAATCAAAAAGAGGCAGTTAGGGCTCCATTTACGGGTACTGTCAGCACATGCCCATTTAATCACGTGCTTTTCCGTTAATCATCCATTAAAATACCTCCGACAAGGGAAAGAAATTGTTCATCTTGCCGGAAAGATCTTTACGTATATGACTTATAGGCCCTGAAACATTCCAGGGCCACCGTGGAGGAACCGGTTTTGAAGGAGAAACAAAGCACCGGTGAATCATTCATATTGAACAACAAATAAGCAATTAGAATCTCCACTTACAGGAAGATCAGAAGACGAAGTAGATATGTCATCACGGTAGAGATGCATGACTCCTCTGGTTTCTTCGATTCTGGGGTTCCCAGAAGAGAAAGGCAACTGAGTAAGATTTGAAACGGCGCTTGCCCCCAAGGTCACCGGAAATCATGGCGGGTGGTGACCTGAATATGTCGTTCGGCGAGGGCTCGGAGACGGCGTTGGCACTGCTGAGGTAGAATGACATGGTTGTGAGCATTAACTGCGACTGTTGCCGCCTAGTGGCAGTTATACCTGGAAATATGGGCCGGCCTGATGGTTCAGCCCATTTGCCCGAAATTTTAATGGGCTGGACTTAAACTTTAACAGCTCAAAAAGAGTCAGCTCCTATTCAAGTTAGTGTCAAAGTAAAATTATATGGTTAGTCTTCTTTTTAAAATAATTAACAAATTAGTCTATTACATATTTTGAAAATTGTATTTACTAAATACGATTTTGAAAATTACCTTAAAACTGTATTCATCATCGATGGTTTTAAAATTATTTTTTAAACCGCATTCACTAGTTGGTGAATGCATTTTTAAGTATTTTTAAAATCATATTTAGTACATTGTTTAAAACATATGAAAGACTAATTTAGTGATTATTTTAAAAAGGCTATTCATATCATTTAAAAAAAATAAATTACTCCTCCATTTTAGATCTTCAAAAAAAAAATGAATTACTTTGTCATTAAACTTGGCCTATTTATATTTTTTAATTATTAAGTGTTGGAATATATATATATATATATATATATATATATATATTCAACCATGAAATTCAAATGCATTTTCTGGAAAAGTTACTATGATATCGATATAGTTCTTATACTATATTTTATTTTTTTAAATTAAAAAATATTAATAAATAAAAGTTCACAAACTTTTAAAGATTTAAAATAGTTGTAGAAAATGTTTGAAAAAAATAGAACTAATATCAATAATATATTAAATATTTTTAATGATTCCGCATGGTTCGCCCCAAACATAAAGACCGAAAAGATCAAGGAACTGTGTGATTCTCGGGCGATTGACCAGAACTAAGAGCCGACTAAATTAAGACCTAAAGAAAATTTTAATGCAGTATTATAGAAGTGTTTTATAAATATTAACAGTTCGAATTATAAAAACTTGTTCTTATAATGGTGAACGAGTTTTATATCGTTAACAGCGATTTTATTTTCATGATGATGTGATTCACTTAAAATTTTCAAAATTTAGTAATAGAGATTATGAATAATGAGATATGATTTCTAATTTCCTTATAATCTAAACATGTTCATAACTTATGCTTGTCATAGGCAATATCTCATAAAAAGTTGTCATGATTTGTACTACTATATGTGATAAGGTGATAGATCTCATTCACTAGAGTTGAAAGACTTTTAGTAAACTTCATGCATGGGTGATCTGAGTGTGATAATCATAGAATCCTGACCACTACATAGCCTTCGGACCTTTGCATCGGTTGTTTTATTCAAGATTACATAAAATCCTTTGACTTATGAGTGTCATTAAGTTTTATATTGATTTTATATGGCTTTGATAATTTCAATTGTTGATGTCTAATAAAGGACTATAAACAGACATGTTATGCTATATAAATTATATAAGAAAGCTAGAGGACATCTTATAAAAGATCTATTACTCCTATAGTAGGAGAGAATGTTCAAGATTGTGTCACCTTCAATTGGATTAAAAATACTGACTAGTCTTTGGAAAATATAATTTTATATTTCTATATTATATAAATATAAAGTATTATATTTATATTCTATTAACTTTGTTTACATTGTTTTGAAAAGGGTCCAATTCTTAGAAGTGGCACAATTTACAAGTTCAATAATAATGATACTTAATTTGGCCCGATTTCAAGAACTTGTAAGGGAATATTGGTTAAAAACGATGATTATGTATTATGAGCTCATTGGTATGTCTCTATTCTCAGGTAAAATTGTAATTTGTTTCTAATATAATTATGGTTGACAAGCGTAACACCCCTAAAATATATCATAACAGCTTTTATAATACGTTGCATGATAAAATAAGTTAAAATTGTATTTTTTCAAAATTTATATTACTAAGAACAAAAAAATTATAAACTGGATTAATAAGAGTCAAGGGTAAAATAGTAAAATGTCATATTAAGAACTCAAGGGTCATAAGAGAATAAGTTTATATGTCATTGTTGAATATTTGATTAGTAGAAGTGTAAATGAAAGAGAAAGGAAAGACTTTAATGCAAAAAAATGGAAAACTTAAATAAAATGACATGCTCAAATACGACCTTACGATATCAGAGATAAGACCAAATTTGGTCTTATAAAGGAACATTTCTCCTTCGGGTCCTCGAGGCTTGTGGTTACGCTGGCAGGCTAAGAGTAAGACTCTGTGATTTTGCTCCATGTGATCAAGGATCTTGGTGATCAAGAAGAAGAAGGAAGAAGAAGAAATAAGAGAAAAGAAAAAAAAATTAAGGTATGGAAACTAAACCTAAAACCCTTTTTGATGATGTTTGGGTTTGGGGAAAACCCTAACTTTGCATTATAATGATGGTTGTTGGTCTTAGCTCAGTTATATGGTTGTTTGAGTTTGGCTGTTATCTTTGACCGGCGAACGCTTCAGAGTAAAGAAATGCTTTGTGGTTTTGGCGAGATGCCAAAATTTTTCCAAACCCACATTTTCTTCTCATCAAGATGATGGCATCACTCATCCAAATTGAGTGATTGCATTTCGGGTAAACTAGACTTCTAGGAAAACAAATAACCTGAAATAAGTGTATTCAAATTCTGACCCTATCGACCCATAAAATTCATTAAAGTGAAGCTCAAGCTGACATCAGGTTTGTTTTGGTATAGCTTTAGTGTCGTGCTCCTAACTTGGTCATCATTCATCCAAATCGAGTGATTTAAATTTATAAGAAATCCAGACTTCAGATAACAAATCACCTTGAAGTAAGTGTATTCAAATTTGGACTCCATTGTATCCAGAAATCCGTCTAAAGGGAGATTTATTTGTAGGAAATATTTTGGAATAAAAAGATTCAAGTGAATAAATGAAATTATAAAAGAATTATAAAAATGATTGCTATATGAACTATGATTACATGAACATAAATATGAGCAATACTAAGAACATGATCATATATGTTATGATAAAAGTAACAGTTATAGTATATGTATAAAGGAATACTGTCTGAAAGTATCTCATGTGAATACATGTGATTGACATTATCCATGTATATGAGATGTGCATAACTTGAACATGAATAAAAATGTAATAAGACTGATTTGCTTCAGATACGTCCCTAGATACGGATAGATAGACATTCTTGGTGGATTACATGATATAATCATTCCGCTTTGGGTCATCACAGAGGCCCATTCGGGGTCATTATAGTCACCTGCTTATCAATATAGTACAAGATCACTGTCTTCAGATAAGATAAGAGACCTTCCCTAAGACATACAGCTTTATACTCTTATCCACTTCTCGAATGTGCGGTGCAAGACAACAAGATGAGATAAAATGATTGAAATTGTTATAAGAACTATGTAACATGAAAAAACAATGATTAAATTGAAAATGTGATAGAGCGCGTATAATATAAAAAGTACTATGTATTATGAAGAATGAACGTGAGAACTCTAACAAATAAATATAGTATAAGTAGTCTGATATACGAATGTACTAACGTGTAAATAAGAATTGTGTTAATTGTATATTGTCATTAAGGACTACTACAAGTGGGTCATATATGTTATATGTTTCCCGACTAAGCTATAAACTTAGTAACGGATGTTTCCATCCTGCGGTATTAAAGGGACATCTCACCGCACGGCAATAATGTGAGGGCCACCACAGAATAGGAGTCAACATCTATAGGTCGCTACCTGTTTTTAATATGTAAATGTAAAGTTTTTTTTCCATTAGGATCTGTGATATGTATAAGTCAATAGGAATAAGATATTTGTATGTGATATTATGAATACCATTATGGCGATAGTGTTAAAAGTTTTATTTCATGGATTAAGTTTTTTCTTAAGCCATATTCAAGTGGTTACTGAGTTATATTTAAATGGGCCCACTAATGTCACTAACTCGTAAGAAGTCCCAAATTCCTCTATGACATGTTCTCTCTTCCGCCTAGTGACGTATGATAATTAATAAGATTTGTTCACTACGGAAGTGCTCGCATATGTGATAGATAGAAAAGCATGGTCTAGTAATATGGTGACTCTAATGTGGATGTCCTTATGTCTT